>CM075445.1:13705282-14905282 GCA_037832335.1 Carallia pectinifolia | reverse complement strand
GCTTGCGTAAGACCCTCGAAGCCATCACAAAATCGCTTAACGGGAGGGCTGCAAGGAACTCGCGTTAAGCCGCTAAACTGACGAAGATTTCTCTCTCCCATGTACATCTCCCAGCTTTCCAAACCGTTAAAGGCGATCTGTTTCATGGAAAGGGCTACCTCATGCTGGAAGTCTTCATTCCCCAACAATTCTTTGTAAGGTTCAAAATCAACCTACAAGTAATCGAGTTGTGAGTATTATAGATGAAAGAGTAAAATAATTCAAATGAAAAAAGAGCAAAGGCCAATGAGTACCTCATCCTCCTTTAAATGCTCCAACTCCAACCTGATCAATATGAATTCACCTAGTGTAGGATCCTCCATCTGTGACTTCCATCGGCAAGCTCGAGGAAAGGTGTCAAGACCCCATTCACTCGATGCCCTCAGAGAGGGGAGGTGCTCATAAGCCCAGAATAAAAAGAATGCATAAAATCCAGAATGGTTACCATGACATTCAGAAGTTTTCAGCCTCATACCCCTCAAAAAAGCAGAGAAAGTAGCAGCTCCCCAATCATATTGATTAATCCTGTCGATATTGCTCATAGCTGAGACTAAGCCAACCGAAACTGTTAAATCAGTCCCACTAAAGAAACAATATCCAACAAGATGCACAATCAAGCGTCTAAACATCCATTCCAAGTCTTTCTCGGCCAGTTTCTTGCTGAAATCTAGATCCGGAGGGCACAAATTTTCTAGTTCAAGTTTCCCATTGGAAAAAAAAAATCCTCTGGTGCGTTTAAGGCCAAGAAGCTCAGCACACTCAGTAACCGTGATAGCTGGAGGGTTTAGGGGATCACCACCAAATCTAATGCCAAAGGTGTTGGACCAATTTCAAATGTACCTAGATGCAATGTGTGTCTCTCGGAAAAATATCGCTCAACCATATAGCCGCGCAAATCAAGCCGAATGGCTTGAATACTTAAAAAGTCCCCAAAACCAGCCTCATACAAAAGTTCTTTATACACATCTGCCGCAGTAGACCAGACATTGAATGCTCTATTCCAAATGTTCACGGCAGCAACATTATGTCTAGGGGCTAGCTGTAAGATATATACCTATTCAGGAGAAGATTGAGAGAGAGAGAGCCGATACAAAGGGCAGATATATTGATTACAGAAGGGAGATAACTATGTCTATACCTGACCCAGCCGGATGTGTACAGAGGAGTGATTCCTCAATCCGGTCAATAGAAGTGTAGGCTCTACAAGTTGCATTTCCTGTCTCTGCTTGCGCAAAGCTTCCTTTACACGAGTGTGACGAGCACCTGCTCTCCTAACTCTTTTAGCTCTACAGACATCATCCTTCTTCAAATTGGCAGCTGCATCGTCATACTCATCATCAGAACTGTGGTTGGTGGTAGGCTCACTAACTTGAGAGGAAGACAAAATATTATTGGTCCCGTCAACTCTTGTGGAAGTGCCCTGCTCCAAAGGAGCAAGATCAGGATCACAAAATATCTACTACATAACTTATATATACCACAAGCTTTATAAGACTCGAAAAATTTATAACAAAATTGACAACATTCAGCTCTAATATGTGCCATATCTATCTTTTTTTTTTTGAGAGAGAGAGAAAGAGCATATCTATCCTTTATAAAGAAACAAAATATACAGGAAAGCAAATCAGGACGGGGTAAGATTTCCAAGTCGCACTTCTAATAGCCCAGAAAACTTGCCAATGGAACAACAAAATATATTATATATGCAAAGACAAAGATAAACTTTAGGAATATGGCATACATATTTTGAGTAACTTTATGATACTATAAGCCGAAATTATTGAAATGCTCTCAACAAGTTGGTGGAAAAGAATGGTTTCTTCAGGACAGAAAACAAATTCAAAATGCCATGAACAATTATCCAGGGAAAAAAAAGGTAGCCCTAGATTGTTTTAGCAATGGGGTTAAGCACCATAAACTGCAAGTTTTATTGAAATCTAAATGCATGAAGCCCCTGACCCTCTGCGCATCAAATCAATAATTGATGATCGGTTTGAGATTTCGATCCATACTATTATTTGTTAATTGGCTGCCTTCCATTTCAGCCACATCTGACAGAAGCTACATTCCCATGGTGTTCAAAAGAAGAAAGGTAATAAACTTTAAACAAATGTTCACTACTTTTTGATGGTCTACGAAAGAAGAGAGAAGTCGGAGAGACAGCTTGTTTTTTCAAATGTACAAGTAGAGATTCCTTGTATGGTTATTGGTTAACGTGGCAAACTTGAATTATGATGCTCGAGCTGCCAGCAAGAACTTAATGACCAACAGAGCCCCAGTTAGTCAAGTCATTCTCATTCACTGTAATGTCGTGAAAGTTGATCCATCTTGGAAAAGTGTATAGAGGCCTCTGCATTCACTACATTGCATTTTAGGTGGGTTAGTAAAGTGCTCACTTCAGATGGCAGCCCTGGCCTGTCACTTCCTGTTAACACAATTGCACTGTGGTCCATTGATGGCTTAACCGCAACAGATCTCATGGAAGATGTGAAGCACGATGCCGGTGCCAAAGACTGAAACCGTTATCATAATAATCAGATTGCAGCCCGAAAACGGTAAGAGGTAAGAGGTAACATTAATGATAAACCTAGAACTAACCTTTCAGATATTGTCTAGAACTGCATCATCAGTAACCTTATTTCCATCTAGATCCATAACATTGACAACTGGTGAGGGGAAAACACATTAAGGTTCAAAACAGATATGTTATGCACAAGAAAACTTGAAGGGAATAAAAGATAAAAACTTACCATCCATGAACCGATCACCATCAGAAGATATGTAGGCCTTGGTTATCATAAGGTTTAGATCAGTAAGGACTTGCACAACTTCAAGAAGTATCCCATTGTTATTTGAACTCTTCACCTGCATCATAAAATATAATCAGTACCACGGATGCGCCTACACTAACAAGAAGGAAAAGGAAAATAGATAAGGAAGGAGAGAACAAACACTTATGCTTATCAAAGTGGCATTGTCACAGGCCTCATTATCGATCACAACACTAATAAAGGGGCCAGTCAAGAGAAGAACAGGCTTATAACAAGCAGTTTCAAATTTTAAGGTGGCCTTGAAAAGAATTGCAGAAGATGAGAATGCCTCCCTAGGTGGCTTCAATCTTTGCAAGAGCTTCTCATATTTATCATCCATATCATTAGAAAAGCTCATGCTGACCTCTGCAGAAAGAAAATTGATTAAAAGCTATGAGCATTATTAAAAAAAAAATCCAATATATAACAGAAAGTGGTTCACTAGGAATTTAAGAATAATCACACCATGGACAATAAAAAAACAGAAATCAAAAGCCAAAAGGAAGTCCAGGAAAAAAAATCAGAAGCAATTTTTATTATTCAGCGCATCTTCAACATATCTAAACAAATGAAAAAGGAGAGATTACAGAACTTGACACTTTTTAAACATGGAGAAGGGCAATAATTAGCCAGTGAGAAAAAGAAATAGAGAGAGAAAGATACAGTAAACTTCAAATACAAAAACCAGAGCACATTAGGCTCGGCAGACTTTCAATTAAGTAATCACAGAGACCACGTAATAACTAACAAAAACCATTCCCATTTTCTAGAAAATGAAAAACAATCAACCAGAACCAACAACCATAAACCACCCACCTCCAAAATTAACAAACTAAAAAGAATAACCAATACCCAGAAGACAGAAACAACAGAACTGGTCAACCAAAAAAAAAAGGGCCAATTGAAAATTGCGATCAAACGGAAGGATTTAGTATAAGGATTCGAGTACTCAAAGTTGGGTAGTCTAAGTACTCAGAGCTCAATCTGCAAAACCCAGATGTTAAATCAACAGAATTTTAATTTCAACTACGCAAATCAAACCTACTAAGCCATCAACCCAATATTCCTAATCCCCTGATGGAGATGGATAGTCTAAGTACTCAATTTTCCTTCACACAATTTCTAGGCATCCAAACAACCAAGACAGCTAATAAGCAACAATCAAACACAAAATCCCACTATTCCAAAGATACAAATCGTAACCCTTTTGATCCAATGCGACGTCAAAAAATAAAAAAGGAAAGAAAACGGAAAGCTGATAAGAGTGATTGAACTACGAAAGTAAAAAAGGCCTAATTACAGTACAATTACCAGAATTGCTGCAATCCGTGCTCAGTAGCAGTCACGGTGGCACTGGAAAAATTTAAAGCCGGAGATCAGACAGAGAGAGAGAGAGACATCGCCGGCGGTTAGCAGTGTATTGAATGTTTTGCTTTAAGCCCAACTGTTTGTTTTCACTATTTTTAAAACTGAACTTATTTTTACTTAAAATCAATAGCAGGAGACTGCAACGATCATCGAGTTCCGCGTTAGAATCTTTAGCTAGTGGCCATTCAACCTTTTGCCGAAGAGGAATCTAGATATAAGCGTGAAGTGCAAACTGACTTATCACTAAACTATCACTTCATATAGCAAGTTAACACATATATATCTATATGTGTGTGTGTGTGTGTGTGTGTGTGTGTAGTCTTAATAAAATAAGATAATAAAGAGGACCAAGACAGCAACATTGAAAGAAACTCGTTCCTTCCTAGTGAAACTGGATATGTCTGAAAGTTATATGTGACCAAAGATAGGCACAGGCTCAGGCGCATTGCTTCAAACTAGTTTACCTCAGTTTGGCTCACTTGGGCTTGAATCGCAAGACAATTATACAACCAACGGTTGAATGATCATTTCTCACGACCTTTCCAGGATTCGTGTGCATAAGTCCAGTGCCTCTCTACTGATTGCAACCTCCATTTTCTCTCTGATGATCTTGGCTACTTGCGCAGTTCAGGTTTGGAGTAAACAGAAGATAAGATTGTTGCATGGGCCATGAGGTTTATTGGCAGTGCAAATTGGTCACAATTACAATGTAGTTACAGTCATTGACTAAAATACAAAAGATATTAAGACCGATACAACAAAAAATGAGCGTATGTACGAGTAGTCTTATCTTTATTTTTCACAAAGAGCTTGTTTTCATGACCCAAACCTATGAATTTTAAAAGTAACCTCATACAACAAGAAAGAAGAAAAATAAGTCCACAATAATTAGTAATCTTTAAGTATACAGACTTAACGAAATGGGGCCTTTTTAACACTTAACATTGAAGAGGCTTCAGGCTTCAGGTATGCAGGAGAAAGAGGGTCATGCCAGATGTGCTCACGGACTTAATCACCAAAGGAATAACAATTTCCTGAGCCTGGACTATAAATATATCAACATACCTACAGAATACTAGAGATTTTGATATGATGTTTGAAACCACATGGATAGGTAAATACCTTCAATTGGTAAAGGTTTCTTGTGATGTAAAATATCCCCACCTAAGTAGAAGATTTTAGATTTCACTTGATGAAGCATGGAAGAAAACAATCTCAAGCCAAGCTTCATACTCCACTGCTCATTAATTGCTCAACCAACAAGAACAATCACATGGCAAAATGACTTACAAGAGCAAAAGAAATTGACCATTAGACTTGTGGCAGAAGTGCAAGCTCAATCTCTAGGATTGATTTTTCTTTTTTCTTTTATGGCACATCGCTGCACGAAAATCATTGGCCACGGTATCTAGGACAAAAGCTGCAATTGGATGGAGTACCATTATTTGCCAATGCCACCTTGCCACGGCGGAGCATATGGGTTAGCAGCAATTCCGAAACTCAAAAGCTAGCAAAGACTGTGCACAAGACTAAAGGTCCAATTTGCTCCAGCAAGTGCAAGCATTTGAAACCAACAAATAAATTTAGAACCTGTCACACACACACACACACAACACACAAAGACAAAGCAATATAAGGTTAGCAGTTCGAGAATTTGCGAAAATCTGAACAAGACAAAGTAGGAAAAGAAATAAATGAAAGGTATAAAACAGAGAACAGATTTCGCCAAGTACAATCTTTACCAGCTGGAGAGTGGAACTTGACATATAAACAGCACAGTTACTCAACAACTAAGCAGAAGTCATGAAGGAACAATACAGCACATTTAGAACTGTCACGAGTTTTGATGTATAAAACAAACTGCATTTGCACGAGGGCAACGGATCCTTCCACAAATACAAGCAATTGTACCTAAGGTTCGATGTCCAACACAGGAAGGTGCACATTGAGCAGACCATAATTTTCATAGGCCATTTCCATTGATTGCAACTTCATGAACTTTAGATCAACACTCGAGAAAACTATGGATTAAAAAAAAAAAAGAACTGGAATAGGTGTTATAATCAGGATCATTGCTCGTAATCACAACAACATCATCAAGAATAGCAAATGAACACATTACACGGTAATTGAAGATTCATTCGGTGAGCAAATGCTATGTTGATTCAAAAGGGGGGAAAGTTGGAGGATAGGGAAGATGCGATAGTTGAAGCCTTTTGTTAGCAGGAGCCTCAGAGAAGATTCTTCTGGAGGCAACAAGGCGTGCTACATCAAGTGTCAATGTTCTTGGTTCTTCGGCTACCTGACTATTCCTCACAATCCTCAATGCCTTTATCTCCTTCATGGCTGCATTTAACTGAGCCTTACATTTTCGATGTGCCATTTCCTCCTTTGCCTTCTCCTTCTGTAAAGTTTGCACTTCCTGTGGAGGCATCACCTTATGCCCATCTTTATGAACAAGTAACCATAGCTCTAAAACCTGGCGTGCGACCAGCATCCGCTCTGGGATGTGCTCTGCTGCTACGATCCGCCCCAATGAGTTAGTACGAAACCAGTTGTCATAGTCACATTCCTCATCCTCTACAAGATCCCAAGCATTGATTCCTTGTAGAAGTGTCAAAGGAAAGGCTTGCGTAAGATCCTCGAAGCCATCGCAGAATCGTGTAACGGGAGGGCTGCAAGGAACACGAGTTAAGCCACCAAACTGACGAAGATTTCTCTCTCCCATGTACATCTCCCAGCTTTCCAAACCCTTAAAGGCGATCTGTTTCATGGAAAGGGCTACCTCATGCTGGAAGTCTTCCTTCCCCAACAATTCTTTGTAAGGTTCAAAATCAACCTACAAGTAATCGAGTTGTGAGTATTATAGATGAAAGAGTAAAATAATTCAAATGAAAAAAGAGCAAAGGTCAATGAGTACCTCATCCTCCTTTAAATACTCCAACTCCAACCTGATCAATATGAATTCAACTAGTGTAGGATCCTCCATCTTTGACTTCCATCGGCGTGCTCGAGGAAAGGTGTCAAGACCCCATTCACTCAATGGCCTCATACAGGGGAGGTGCTCGTAAGCCCATAATAATAAGAATGCATAAAATCCAGAATAGTTACCATGGCAATCCGAAGTTTTCAGCCTCATACCCCTTAAAAAAGCAGCGAAAGTAGCAGCTCCCCAATCATATTGATTAATCCTATTAATATTGCTCATAGCTGAGACTAAGCCAACTGGAACAGTTAAATCAGTCCCACTAAAGAAACAAGATCCAACGAGATACACAATCAAGCGTCTAAACATCCATTCTAAGTTTTCCTTAGCCGGTTTCTTGCTGAAGTCTAGATTCGGAGGACACAGATTTTCTAGCTTAAGTTTCCGACTGGAGAAAAATCCTTTGGTGCCTTCAAGGCCAAGAAGCGCAGCACACTCAGTATCCGTGATAGCTGGAGGGTTTAGGGGATCACCACCAAATCTAATGCCAGTAATCATAGTCCAGGCTACAGGTGTTGGACCAATTTCAAATGTACCTAGATGGAATGTGTGTGTCTCAGAAAAATATCGCTCAACCACAGCACTCATATAGCCGCGCAAATCAAGCTTAATGTCTTGGATGCTTAAAAAGTCCCCAAAACCAGCCTTATGCAAAAGCTCTTTATACACATCTGCTGCAGTAGACCAGACACTGAATGCTCTATTCCAAGCGTTCAAGGCAGCAAGATTATGTCTGGGGGGTAGCTGTAAAATATATGCATATTCAGGAGAAGTTTGACAGAGAGAGAGAACAAGCGAGCTGATAGAAAGGGGTGACATATTAATGACAAAAAGAAGAGAACTACATCTATACCTGACCCAGCCGGCTGTATACAGAGGGGTGATTCCTCAATCCAGTCAATAGAAGTGTAGGCTCTACAAGTTGCATTCCCTGTCTCTGCTTGCGCACAGCTTCCTTCACACGAGTGCGACGAGCACCTGCTCTCCTACCTCTTTTAGCTCTACAGACATCATCCTTCTTCATAGTAGCAGCCGCATCATCAGACTCAACATCGGAACTATGATTGGTGGTAGGCTCACTAATTTGAGTGGAAGACAAAATAGCTTTAGTCCCGTCAATTCTTGAAGAAGCTCCCTGCTCCCAGGATCACAAAATCTCTACCACATAACTTATATGCCACTACTTTTATGAGACTGAAAAAACTTATAACTTCACATATTTAAAAAAAAATAAAAATAAAAATAAAAGAGAGAGAGACCATTCAGCTCTAACATGTGGCATATCCATTCTTTATAAAGAACCAAGATATACAGGAAACCAAATCAGGATAGCATAAGATAAAGTTAAACTTTAAGAATCTGGCATACCTGTTTACAGTAACCCGATAATCCTATAAGCTCAGGTTCTTGAATTGCGCTCAACAAGTTTGTGGGGATGATTGGTTTCTCCAGGACAGAAAACAAATTCAAAATGCCATGAATAATCAGTTTAAAAAAAAAAAAAAAAAAAAGCCTAGGTTGTTTTAGCAATGGGGTTAGGAAGCACCATAAACTGCAAGTTTCAATCAAATCTAAATTCACGGAGCCCCTGACGCTCTGCGGATCAAATTAATAATATGATGATTGTTTTGAGTCTTCAATCCATCATATTACTTGTTAATTGGCTGCCCTTCCATTTCAGCCACATGTGACAGAAGCTAAATTCCCATGGTGGGCAAAGGCATCAAAGGTAATAAACTTTAAACAAATATTAACTGGTATTTGCTTGTATGTCTCAAAGAAGAGGGAAGTCTGAGGCAGCTTGTTTTTTCAAGCATACAAGTAGAAATTCCTTGTATGGTTATTGTTTAAATGGAAAACTTAAACTATGATGCTCGAGCTGCCAGCAAGAACTTAATAACCAATAGAGCCCCAGTTAATCAAGTTCTTCTCATTCACTGTAATGTCATGAAAGTTGAAACATCTCAGAAAATTGTATAGAGGAAATCACTGTAGCCAGAAGAAGGCCCTATTTTATGTTTATCTCAAATACACAGTGTCAATAACTTGCTGTGGGCACTCACAATTGATTGTCTTATCTTAAGGTTACTCATTGTATAATGCCTCCCTCTAGTGACAATAAGACACTAAATATTAATGCCAACAGAAAAATTCCTGTTAGATGCAGGTTTTTTAGGACCAATTGGTGTTATTAACATGTAGAATAGTATGGAGAAGCGATAAATCATACAATATCATGCAAGCAGTTTAATGTAAAGATACTAACCGCCAGTATGTTGTCAATCTTATTTTCAATCCTCCACTGCAAGCAATCAACCAGCTGGAAAGAAAGGGAGTGGAAGTTAAGAACCAGGAAGAAAGATGATCGACTTTAAAAATGAGCATAAATCATATAAAAACTAATTAAATTGATTTTACCATTTTATGAGCACGGCCTACGTCCCATTCCCTTGCCTTGAGAAACCGAATCAAGGTTTCAGTTTGATAACCCTGATGCGTATTCTGGAGACCACAGGAAAAGATTTAAATTAAACTTTATTCTACATCTGATAAAATTTCTTTGCATTTCCTCATAAATGCTCCTATATTTAAATATCCTTGAGCGAAGTAAAATAAAAAAATTCAGATAAATTTCAAAGCTACGCCAAAGATTCTAACTTGCCCTTCAAGATCAAGTAAAACAATTGAAAATTGACATTGAGAGGAATGAAACTAGTCACACAAGGTCCTGTAAGGCTATCCCAGGATCAACAAATACTGTATAGATCAATCGATTCAGCACATGGACCAGCTACACATTGGCATCATTGAACAAAAAGTATAGGAGAAAGGAGCATTCCCATCAATTCAAGATAAATTACTGTAGATGGCATACTGTAACTTGAAAGCATTTCTTCTTTGAATCATAGATATAGTTGAAAATGAGAAATCTTTGTGTGGCTTCTGTTCATTACCAAGAAACGTAAATTTAATGGTCAACTGCAATTTAATTCCTATGGTTTGGGCAGTTTTCATTTTTCTTCTCTCCTCCCAATATTCAAGAAAATGTAGATCAATAGTGTCACAACTTACTTCCACAGCCATGACCAAAGCAAAGTTCACTTTAGTTAATTAAAATAATGGCCAGACAAAATAGGTGGAGACAAATAGAAATCCAAAACAGACAATAACCTGGAATGTTTTCTTCAATGGCTCATCCCCTGTTAGGAACCTCAAGGTAACAAGTTAAACTTATATCAGTATTGCAGATGATACATAAGAAAACAACAGAACAAGAAAAGATCAAGTAAATGTGAACTGGGTCTTTCATGAAAGCTGACATTGGTCCATCAAAGACTGCAACTGGTTTATTGCTTCTTTTTCTTCTTCTCCTCTTCCGTTTTTGATAGGCTTGTTCATATACTCGCGGACTGCTCTTTCGGTTCTTTCTCTTAGTGCCTTTTTACCGTCATAAAACATGGACTATGAGTTGTAGCTTCAAAATCTTGGTAGCAACAAAATAAATAAATAAATACACTCACACACACATATACATAAGAATTCACCCATTGAATAAGAGGGAGATGAGGAGGATTGATAGCCTTTTTTTTCCCCTGAAACCAAGTCCCCTAGTTGTTTTAAAAGAACTGAAAAATGAGCGATAGATAGAGAAGGGCGAGCTTTGACGCATTGGCAAAGGTCACTTTGGACGAGTCACCAAACGAGTCAGGAGCTCTAGTCGCCAAACAGACTCTTGGCAAAAGAACGAGAGAAAAGTTATATTTTTTTGAAGAAAAAATCGTACGGAAAAAATTGTCTGAATATAAATAATTATATTTAATGTGCAGTTGATTAGATATAGTATGTAAAGAAATAATAATGATTTTTTTTTTTTATTAGTTGTACTTAAAATCGAAACAATTATAAATTGAATAAAATCAATTATATTAAAGTAAATTTTTAAATAACTTTTTATTAAAAAATGTAACATTGCTCAAAGAATATATTGGGCACTGCTCAAAGAAAATTATTTTCAAATAACACTGCTAACAGAACAAAGGTAATATTGGGCACATCTCGTTCTCCTCCAAATCGCACAGTGTTAAGAATATAAATACAAAAGTATAAAAGTTCGTTGATATCTTTGTGTTAACCAAAAAGAAAGAATGTGTTCTAAAAATGTGAATGAATAACGATACGATTTCAGGCCAATTATTTACTGTAAATGTGTTTTTTTTTTCCCCCCTCTTGATGAAGACAAATTGATAGATTATGTAAATCATAATAATGTGGATTAAAAAGAATAATTGAGTTTTTCGCTCGTATCCCTTCACTTCCTTTTACTCTATTCAGCACTTGTTTGGACACAAACTCAGTCTACATGAAAATAAAAACGAAATATATTAAAACAGGATTAGTTAGCAACACGAAGTCAATTACCAATTTAACAGCATTAAATCAATAATCAGAATTAGTTAACAAAAGAATTGATCCATACTTTTTTTTTCATTATAAGACTTATTGTACCGTAATTTATATAATAAAAATAACTTTTCTCATTCTCACGAACTCGTATTTCATTCATAAAATTAGAACTAAAGATTTTAAAAATACAAATTTAAGTTTTTAGAAACTAGATAGTACGGATATAATTGACAGGCTGCCTAGAATCCTAACACTCTGACCCAATTCAATAGCCCAACAAAACAGCTGACAATCCAATAGCAAAGAAAGGCAGCATACACAAAGTTATGAAAATTAAGCAGACAATACGGAAAAAAAAAAAAAAAACTGAAGAAAGAAAGAAATTAAGCGGAGAGGCAATTCGCCGTTAAAAAAT
The DNA here is from genome assembly GCA_037832335.1 of Carallia pectinifolia. Lineage (NCBI taxonomy): Eukaryota > Viridiplantae > Streptophyta > Magnoliopsida > Malpighiales > Rhizophoraceae > Carallia > Carallia pectinifolia. The sequence continues at coordinate 14,893,260 of CM075445.1, read as the reverse complement.
AGGTCCTCCCCGGACACATGGCCTTGCACCTATTTTGCTTTGTACAAAATGTGAAAAAAAATATAAAATAAAAAATTACAAATTTAAAATTGTATATATATTATTTTAAAATTTAAAATATAGATATATTGTACACATTAAAACAAAAAAATATTTTTCCTAAAAAACCCGAAGCAGTTGCATTAAAATACCAACGAGTTACATTTTTTGAAAAGGTTGTATGGCTAAGAGTTGTGGGAAAATTTTCCAAAACTACAACCTGTTGGATTCATTATGCAGCCTGTTGAATTCATTGTATAACAAAAATAATAATAATTTTTTTCTTCGTTTAATTATACTTATAATCAAAATAATTGTATAATAAAACTAACGAATTACATTTTAAATTTTTTTTCGACCATATAACAGACCCTTATTATTTGTTCGGAAATTCTTTTCCGGACATGTTGTCCGCGTCTAAATCTTTACCCTAAAAAATAACAAAAAGACTTGCCTGCCAAGGGTTGACTTCGTTGACAACTGCTTCGTTCGGGTTCGTGCTCTCCTCCGGCAACCTGGGCCTGCAGATCGCCATCGTTGACTAGTTGATTAATATGCAAGCAAAACCCATATTTCTTTAACTATATTGCCTTTAGGCGAAGAAGGAGAAGCTGATCACAATTTAGTTCTATAAGGGATAGCAAGACTAAAACATAGCAGAAAAAAAAACCATTCTATATATATATATATATATATATATATAACCTAGGAAGTGAGGCGGAGGTTGAGTCGTCGGAGTCATCGAAGGCATCAGTGGCGGAGCCTGTCGAGGAGTGGGGGGAGAGAGACATGATGATGGTGGTGGTGGCAACGGGTAGAGACTAAATCAAATATTTAAAGGGAAACTCTTGCTGAATTCTTTTTTGTTTTTTTTATAAGATTAAAGTGTGCTGTAAGAACATTTGAAAATAAAAAAATAAGTCGTTAATCAGTCGGTGTTGGCTCAGAAGGTAAAAATCTAATTTCAGTTAATCAGAAGTCTCGATTTTGAATTTTGAGAATGCAGTTGCATTAAATATCTGCTGTGACATTTACCACCTTTCGAGATCCTACTTAAATCAATTTATATTAATCAATCTAATAGATTGAATACTGAGCAGTTTAGACCTAAAAATAAAAAATAAGTCGTTAGGTATTTTAAGATAGAATAATTAAAAGTGGTAGGAGGACATTTGCTATCAAAAGCACTATTTTCAAAAGCATTATTTTCAAAATCAAACTATCAAACTGAGAAAAGAAAAAAATTCTTTAATTTGTTCGATTGCTATAATTAGAGTTTTGAACGAGTAGACTCATATTTAATAATCAATTTATATTTATTTATTGATAATTAAAAATTATTATTTATTTTGACTAAAAATTATCTAGAATGGTTATATTTCAAATTTTTTGCAAAAAATATAAAAATATCTGTTTATATATTAAATTTAAATTTTCATAACTACTAATTATATTTTAATGTTCATCCAATTTAAGTTTTATGAGCACGCCAAACCTCACTCATAAAAAAAAAATATCCCTCTCTATTGTCTAATAAAAGCAAAAAATAATAATAATAATAATAAATTTTAATTTTAATGACTAAAATATAAATTCTAGTTTCAAAAATAACAATTTCAGTTTCATTCGGTACATAATTCGACACAAAAATCATCCGCCCACCAACATTTATTCTAAAATTTATATATAAATTACAAGTTGGAACACATTTTAAAACTCAATTATAAATCAAATAAAATTTAGAGCTTTAATTATACTTTTTAATATTTTAGAGTCAAAATTAGTATAATTAGGACACTTGTGACTTTCTCCAACCAATTTTCATTTAGATTGATCCGATCCCATTCATAAGTCCAGTTCATTTTAAAACATTGATTGGAAGTCTGGAACATAGGAGGACTTAGTGTTCATCGAGTGGGAAAGAAGTGGTGACGAGTATTCAAACTTCTGTCCCTCTTCACCCATCCTGACCTTCCTCTCTTTGGAGGTTCCGACAAGACTAAAAAGAGATATTATATTAATTGGTTAGTTTAGGTCGGATTTGAAGCAGCGTCAATTTTCAAGTTTACTTTTTTTAAAAAAATTTTATATATTGACTAAGTTAAAATGTGTTATATATTAGTGGTCAATTTACAAAAAAAAATTATCAGTTTTTGTGTAAAATAACAAATTTAGCATTAGTTTAAAAAAATAATAGTTTAACTCCTTTTGAATTTTTTTATAACAAATCTAACAAACCGTAATATTTTTTAAATAAAATTTATGTATCTTAATGAGATAGTAATTATACGTGTCACTAAACACTAAAGTATATAATTGTCATGTCATCGAAACAGACTGATTCTTATGAATATATTATCGAGACAAACAAATTTTATTTATGAAAAATCACCACATGCTAGATTTTCTTACAAACAAATTTTATAATGGGTAAATTTTTATTTTTTAATATTAGTACTAAATTTGTTATTTCATACAAAATTAATGATATTTTTGTATATTAATACTTCAAAAAAATATAATTTTTTAAAAAATTATATATTACCTTGTATAAAAATTAAAAAGTATATAGTTCATAACATATTAAATATCATCTAAGGTGATAGTCTGGTGATCACTTTCCCGCAAATCTAATGATAACTCCGATAAATCTTTTTTTTCATTCAAAAAAAATATTAGAGTAACTGAATTTTTTTTTTTTTTTTTGTTGACAAAAATAAGAAGACTGAGGTGGTTCTCTAACAACTTCACCAAGGAAGATTGCGCGGACGCACATCCTTGGGTTAGACCAACTAGTTATGCTTGGACGTGAGGAGAGAGCACACGACCAAATGCCCAAGTAAAGGTCACCATCCTAATATTCTAAGAAGACCGTATACGTTTAATTTCACCTTATATTGCGAAAATTCAAACCATTATCAAATGATCAATCTGCAAGTGGCTTCGTCACTTAAACCACACACAAAGTAGTACTAAATGTTTATACTCTACGCAATATATATGGCAGTTCAGAAAAGGATCCTCTCCCGACTGCTGCTCCAGATTCTATCTCCACTCATTCAAACTCTAAGCCAACTCTTTAACTCTATTCACTTCTCCTTCTCTTGTTACCGCCAGCACACACTCGTAAATACCTCCACACACTGAGTACGTTTTCTTGAGGGCCTCTAAGTCACAAGTCTCCCTCGAGGACGATCAGAGCCCCTTTTCCACTCCTCAATCTAAAACTCACTTGAGGGTTGAAATGTTTACGTCAGGATACTCTCGGCCCAAGATAACTATCATTCTTCACTGTTTTTTTTTTTATCTAAGGGTACTGGATTTAAAACTCGAGGCAGAAAATGTGAAAATTAAGACAAATGGGGTTGATATATTATGGCATATATGCCACTACGTCAAGATTATAGAAGAACAAGGGGTTTGACAGTTTGAGGGGCCATGATGGTGTTGGTGGTGGCATGTCCCGAAAACAATAACACGCTGGAATCAGTACCCAAAACAACCGAGAATCAGCATTCATTAGAAACTCAATATTCCAATGTCTCACCCTAATAAAAATTGATAATAACCTGAATTTTATTTTTCTGAATTATAGGAAGAAATCTAGATATGAATGAAACTCAATAAGAGTTTAAACCTGTAAATAGCTCAATAACTCATTTGAAAAAAAAAAAAAAAAAGAGCTGCGGAGCTTTGGAAATGCCATAAGGACTTGGCTTTTACACACCACAAAATATTAGCCAAACAGATTTATAACTAGGAAACTCAAGTTTCCGTAACGTACCACTGCTGCAATGCATTCCCAAACAGATGGAAAACTGGGCAGGATAATACACAGCCTGATTGCCTGAACATATGATCTTAGCAGCAACAACAAGCTCACAAAATGTCTCGGAAAAGGAGGAAAATTCTCTAGTAATAATCTACATAATCTTCCCGCTGCGAGTGCCAAGTATTCTTCAAGTCATCCTGCTATACAATTGCCATAGTCAAGTCTTTCCAACTCCTAACCAGAATGAAGGAAGGGGGCCAAAAAAACACTGCAACATTCAACTCCTCCAAATATCTGTTCTGTTTTCCTGCAAATTAATGTGACTGGAATTCAGATAGAGCAGACAATTAATATACATTTGCCTCTGAATCAGCAACTGTCTTAGCCAATTTCCAGTTTTCAAGTTTTCCCTTCTTTTCTAGTGCAGAAGCAGGAAAAATCTACAAGTTACATTTGATCATTATTAAAATGGAATCATTGGATAAGCTATCCTAATTTTGAGTTAAGTCAAACACTAATTTAGCTCGGTGGCTCAGCACACTAGCTCTGTTTTGCCATTTCAGGATACATGTACAATAAATGCAATCACATGTCCTGCATTTGTTCTCTACAGTCCTACGCCTCCATTTTGTTTCTGATGACTTTTGGCATCTGCCCAGCTTCAGGTATGCAAGACAGAATGAAAGATTACAAGACATGTGAAATAATGACTGAATGGGCTTTATTGCAAGCTAAATTGGTTACAATTGCTTGTAATGGCCTTTAGTGCCTCCCTTTGATAAAAAATAAATAAATAAATAAAGGTTGCAATTCTACTGTAGTTACAGCAGACATTGATTAATAAACAAAAATTGGCAAGATTAATACAAGGAGAAAAACAAATCCATGATACAATTAGTAATCTTCAGTTATATTGACCTATTGAAATGGGGTCATTAGGATAACAGCAGGGGAGACGAGAATAGAAAATTTACCTCCAGTCGTCAACGAGAAGAACATGCTAGTTGCAAGGTAGAACCATAAAATTAACCACCTAAAAGCAAAAAAGAACAATAACTTCTTAAAGTCCGGGCTAAAACAAGCATACATACCCAAAAGAATTATTGAGAAATGAATGGCATTTTCAAAATAAGATACATACAGAAATATTTTCAATTGAGAAAGGTTTTTGTTGCATAAATGATACCCGCTTTAGCTCACCAATGAAGCAAGAAAAGGCCCAGAACAGTTGATAGAAATCACAAACCAGGGAATCCGTAGGCACAAATGTACAGAGACGACAGTCTTTCCCTTTTTCATCATTTTTGTTTGTAACAATGGTGCAGATTCAAAATGTCAAGACGAAGAGCACTAAATTACACAACTATGGTGAAACCATCACAATTGGCCAACAAGAATGTCAAGCCAAGCTTCATGCCTTGTCAAAAAATGGCTTACTAGAGAGAGAGTTACCGTTATTCTAATGGCAGAAGAGCAATCTCAATCTCCTGAAGTGATTTTCCTTTTGTCTCCAGGACATTCCTCTTCACAAAAATGACTGCCAGCAGACTAAAGCTGGCAAAGATTGAGTACAAGACTAAAGGTCCAATTTGCTCCAGTAAGCGCAAGAACAAGAGACCAACAAAGAAATTTATAACCTGTTACACACAGCAAGATTTAAGTAATATGAAAATCAGCAGTTCATGAGTTTGAGAAAATGTGATGAACATAATATATATATACAAACAAGTGTGTGTGTGTGTGTGTGTGTGTCCGTCTGTTTACTAGGTAAAATTCTGACAAACAGGAGCTGGACCTTGAAATTGAAACAGTAAATTTATTCCAAACCCATAGAAAAATTAAAAAAAATCGACTGCCTTGGGTTTTGACAAATATTTCAACTATTTCTTTACAACAAACCGTATCCGCCTATATTGCAGTAAACCATAAACATTTTAAGACAGGAGAATGCCAATGAAGATGTCAGCAGCTCAACACAATCAAAGTAAACAAAACTGGTCATGCCATTAACATTGCCAGCTTCCTTCCAAATTTTCACTGCTTACAGTCCAAATGCCTAGCCAATTCAAATAATTGATCTTTTAGTTGAGAAAGGAATAAAAGAGAAAAATATATAATTTGATCTAAGTTAAAAAGATGTAGTCCCATAGGTGTAAATTTGCAGACCGCAATTGGAGGGAAAAATAAGGGCAAACCACGGTAAAACAGTAAGGTTACAATTGGAGGAAAAACAAATTGCATTGGACAGAAAATAAAAAAATGTATGTATTTAAGAAAGCAAGGATTTATATGCCAGAAAAAACCCCAGAGGAAGACATTTGGAAGATAATTACCCAATGTACAGACATACAAACTGCCATTGCCTTTGCCCTAATTCGATTTGGCAATATTTCTGATAGAAGCAGACTAGGAACTGGACCAGCACCAAGAGAAAATGTCAGGACAAACCTGCATGATCAGCTTCACTTTTCAAATAACGCAAAAATGAAAGCAATCCTTGTGGGATTGAGGGAAAAAAAAAAAAAAGGTAATGGGGCTAACGGAAAGCAGAGAGACTTATACAATTAATCATTCCCCCTAGATAATTTTTGCAACGGCGGTATGTTAAAATATTGCATTCTCTCACTCACAGTATACATGCTCAGGCCAATATTAGTTTTGATTCCAGACACAGTTGATTGCAATATGTTCAATGATATAACTGTCATTAATTCATGTGACCAAACAGCAGGTTGGAGGAATCACAAGGCTGTAATGAACTTGGTTTTTTATTTGGCTTATATGTACAAACATCGGCTTATCTTTCTCTTACAAGATAGAGGATCAACTTACAATAGCATGCCTCCAACAGAAATATATAACTCCACAGAACTTGATACAAATGAACTGGCTGAAATTGATTGAAGACCCATTGTAATGGCCTGAAGAGCACAACGTGTGAAGTAAAGGTCAATTAAAAAGTCAAACATTATATTCTGCAATCTGCAAGCTGTTAAATATGAGGCAACAACATAAAATTGCACGCACTTGTTCATACTACTACAGACCAATATTGATTGTCATCCTACTGCTTCAACTAGGAATCTACCAATATAAAAGAAGTCACAAAATAATTTCAAGCAACTTTGTACTTACCATGCCAGAAAAACTTCCAAGAAGAAGCATTTTTCTTCCTAGTTTATCCATCAAAAGTGTTGCAACAATTGACCCTAAAGAAATGTAAATATGCTATTAAAAGAAAGTCGCCATAATACACAGGCATATTTTATATGTGAAATGCAAACCGCACCCAATAAATTGCAAACTCCAACACATATGTTTGCAGAGTCTGAAGGTACACCAGCACTTTTAAAAACAGTTGAAGAGAAATAGAATACAGCATTTATCCCAGATAGCTGTTGTAATGCAAAAAGAGTGGATCCAATAAAAACCACTGCAAAAGAGAAGTCAAAAGTATTATTTGGATGCAAACTGACCTATAAATGCAAAAAATAAATAAGAATGCAGACCTTTAGAATGGCGACCATAGAGTAACTCTGACAGTCTAATATTTTCCACTTCGTCTCCCCGATCTGACTTTGCCAATTCTGCCATTGCATATTTGACATGAGATCCTCCTAAAAGCTTCTCGAATTCAACCTCAGCTTCAGCACCTCTTCCTCTCTGAAGAAAATCCAGAAATCTAAATGGTGTCAGCATGGAAAATTGTTTTGTAAAGGACGTATGGTCAGACTTACATCTCAGCAATAAAATAAAAGCAGAGAGGTATGCCAGATCTGGGTCGTTTAACGGTTGCCCTTCTAAGGACCCTAGTTTTTGGGTGTGACAATAATAGTGTTAGGCTTGCAGCTACAATGGTGCAGGTGAACACCCTTTTTATGGGAAATCATTGGCAGGCTCTGATTTTTCTTTCTCTAAGGTGGCCTCAAATAGCTAACAATTTTTTCAATTATTTTGCCCCAACACTATAGACAACAAAATCAAATCAAAAAACAACAATGGTGGCAAGCTAGACCTGGAAGCAATTATTCCAAAAGGCCTAGAAATATGCATGGAAGAAAATACAAGGTTAATCATGCCAAAATAGGGACATGAAGCTAAATGACAGAATTATGTCGCCCCAAGCAACACCTGCGAAAAAGACTCCTCGTTTTGTAGCTCTCAGGTTTACTTGTTGTGCTACCACGCATACATCTAGAGTGAAAGTAACAAAAGAAACCTGCAATGGGAGACTATTCCAGTGGTAATAGGTTATTACTTTTGGCTGGGTATGATGTGCTTTATAAAAGAGACTGGCAAGAAAAGGTTCATATAACTGACCCCAATTAAATTTGGGATTAAAGATTTATTGTTATTGCTGTATTATGTGCATTAGAGGATCCACAATAATCCTAGGTTTTCAAGTTCTTTTGTCTAAGTTTGTTCATTTCCGTAATGTGATTTCAAGGTAATGGCCAATAGCAGGATCTTGCTTACACAGAAAAAATAAAATAAAAAAGAACAAATCTTAAGAGTACAACAGGAAATAAAGTTGTTGGAGTATAAAATATAAAAGTCTCATATTGGAAAGGAAGGGAGGAGTAAAGCAATATATAAGTGTGGTTAGAAGACCCATAACCTAAACCTTAAGGTTTTAGGTAAGATGTGGTGTCCAAAAGCCCATTTAATATTACTTGCTTCTTCCCTGTTGTTATCTGTTTAAGTTATTTGGCCTATGCTTCTACAAATATTTACAAAAGTGAAATATTTTAAGACACTAATAACATAGAGCTGACAGAGCAGATGACCTTTAAAAGCCAGAGAGGACTCTCAGCAGAAAACTCCATGAACAGCGCAAGCGCTACTGCAGGAGCAGCAGACACAGCAAAACAAATGCGCCACCTGAGCATGTTTCTCAGTTAGTGTCAGGGTTAGTTGGTAGAAAATTAGTCACGATAAACATGTCTCAATAGAGGTAAAGAACAATTTCGACCCATTATTTAAGCAATCAAATTTTCCTTTTTCCTTTTCTTTTTTTAAATAAATGTTTTTTTGTTCCCTTTCAGTGCTTCTCACCAACCAACGGTATCCTTCGCTGGAATTCCAATAAATAATGCCCCCATAAGTCCAAGACAATTTGCAATTTGAGTCAAGCTCCCATAAGTACCTCTTACATAAGCTGGTGAAACCTGCTTAGATGTCAGATACGATACAATTCACTACAGAAATAAGTGCACAGGGCCAAGTAAATAATCTCTTTTGGAAAAATGAAGTTACTATTTTTATACCTCAGCAACATATAGAGAAGCAACAGGTGGACCCAGGCCCATCCCAGTTCCAACAAATAACCTCCCTAGAAGCATACGCCATAGATCTTTCGCTGTTGCACTAAAATGTTATGTCAAAGGGTTCCATAAGCATAGAAGGAAACCATATAAACAATAAATAAAGTAAAAGGTGTTCCAATGTTTTAAGCTCCCACAAAATGGGATCTATGGAAGGGTAAGCCTCTAGGACACAAGTTTGAGTCGCAGAAACAGGGAGCATGATGAGTGAGATAAGCCATATGTGCTGTGGAAATAAAAATATGAAGCACAAGCAGCAAAACGAAGAAATAAATGAATTCGGTCCTTCAAAAAATATTTGCATTTGATGTTATAACATCACCCAAGCATCAGAAGTAAAATAGACTGTGATTTCGGACCCCAAACAAGTCACGCAGGGTGAACAGGTTGTACACAAACAACAAACCAAAACTAATCCCCCATATCAATGTGTACCACAATGATATCCTATATATGAGAACAGTCAATCACACAGAGTACCTTTAGGCATAGTACAAATCAGCATACCAGTTTCCAGATCTCTATATGAAACATGGTCCTCAATGTGAAATTTGAGAAATCATGCATGATTTTTGCGAATGAGATAAAAAAAAGTGACATGTATTTACCTCATTGATGCACCAATTATCATCGGTAAAGCAGACAGTTGGAATGCCCTGCGACGTCCAACCCCATCTGCAATCCAACCACTGAATATAGAGCCAATAAAGGCCCCTCCTAAACATGTACTTACAACGAGACCTGAATTTGTTAAAATATAAAAAAAGGAAAATTATATATATACGTGTATCAGCATTAGCATAAACTTCCTAATTGGAACCAAAAAGATGAACAGGATATCACGGAGCACCTTCAGCCATGGTATTCCCATTAAAGCCAAGGTCTAGAGAAATACTTTCTAGAGTCTCATTAACTACTCTGCATTCAAACACAATGACTCAATGAGAAATAACTTCATCTGATTGCTCTACAGAATCAAGTTTGAGTTACAGAGGTGCATACCCAAGATGATAACCAAACAAGAATGAAGAAAGAGTTGCAACCAAGACATGCGGCAGCGAATGTCTCCAAGAAGGATTTGAAATATCCTTGCCCGTTCCATGAACTACACAGTGCAGTATGTGAGAAACAGATGAGAGACACTATGTGAAATCCAATATAAATATATAGGATATTGTCTTACATGCCACATTACGCAAGAAATAGAAGCAACTATGCGAATTCCAACATATATTGGAGACTGTCTTACACGAATAACAATAATATTGAAATAATACCACATCCTACCTTGATATTGATTGATAACTAGAATCCTACTTTGATTACAATCAAATCTCTCATAATTATAAGATTCTCCGACACTACACCTGAAGATGAAGATGGATCAAACAGTAATGCCATTTTGCTATATGTACGCATAAATAGTTCATATGATATTTGGTCATTGGGGCTGTAAGGGTTAAAACAGATCCCAAAATGAAAGACCAAATATAAAAGGGAAATGACCTACGACAGCCAAAAAAAAGAGTCCCACTTTCTTGACCACAAACGAGATGGCCCAAACAAAAGGTAGCAAATGAAGGTGCGTGGTGACTGTGATAAGTATTTAATAGCAAGTGAGAGCTATTTGGCAACAAAGACAACCATTAGCATCATCCACAATCGCAGCACTCCACTACCACAAATGCCATCAAATTGCGAGTCAGGAAGCATGGTTATTAAGGTTCTATCACGAGAAGTTCCCACAAACATTAAATTGACATCAAATGGTCTCAAAATTTTCCTACTCAGCACACATACACGGAAACAAGCCAATCGAAATTAAATACATATGTACCTGAGGATTCTTCTTTATCGTAAGCATTTATAAAATCCCTCGACGAAACACGCTTGTACGTCGCGGACGTCAAGTCCACATGACGCCCTCTCATAGCAAACTTATAGAACCCTTCTCCAAAGCTCAAAACAGAGTTGTTAAACTGCAAACACCACAAGAACAAAACAACTATTCATCATCCATTAATCAAAAGTTCCCAATTCACATCCACCGATCCCATTACACAAGTGGCATCCCAATAACAATAACAAACGAAGGAATCATCAACGTCAGCAATTCAGAAACAATTTTTAAAATAGATTATCAGAAAAGAAAAACGCATAAACAGGCTCCAGTAAGGCTCTTTACGCTTGACCCTTCTCGAGATTATAAAAGAGGCTATCACATTTGTGAAATTTAGAGATCCAAGACCACTAAGTCACAATGTAATAACAAATCAGTTACACGGAGGCTCATCCTTCTTCAATATTATTAAAAGAAAAAATAATTTCATGCAATGAAAACTTTTTTTGTTATTTAATTTTGTGATTGATTTTAATCCAATCAAATAGAATTTCAAGATTAACACGCTTGTACGAATACTACTATTATACATTGCACATTTTATCTCAAATCCATTTTTTTTTTTAAATGCAGAATCAAATCAGAAACTCGATCAAATGCAGATACAGAGGAACTATACATATATATAAAAGAAAAACAAGAACAGAATGCAATTGTGACTGATTTTAATCCAATCAAATAGAATTTCAAGTTTAATACGCTTGTATGAATATTATTATTATACATTGCACATTTTATCTCAAATCTGTTTTTTTTTTTACGCAGAATTAAATCAGAAACTGGATCAAATGCACATACAGAGGAACTCTTTTTTTTTTAAGGAAAAAAAAAAAACAAAAACAAAAACAGAAAGGCTTCAATCCAACAATGCCGTTTCCAAGATCACAAGCTGGAAAAATAAAAAGTAACAAAAATACTCACCATCTTGCTTCGAACAAAAAAAAAAAGAAAAACAGAGAGGGAAATCAAACAGTTTTTCTCAAACAAAAAAAAAGAGAGAGAAGAAAATTCAAAACCGCATTTCTCCTCAACCAATCAAGAATTAATTTATACATAAATTACATGTCTGTAAGAGAGAGAGAGAGAGAGAGAGAGAGAGATTACCGAAGAGAGAATAAAAACGGAAAGCGAAGTGAAAGAGAGGGAAAAGGATACGAATGCAGAAACGTGGAAAGCGAGAGGAGGAGGAGGAGGAGGAGGAAGCGAATTATTTGACAGCTGATGTAGGTGCAGGTGGTGGTGGCCGTGGTGGCGGTGGTGGAGTCTAAAATGCGCCCGCCGAGTGTGCGCCCATACGTACGTAGGTAATAGTCAGTCAGTGGAACGTGGAACGTGGAACGTGGAACGTGTTTCAGCTTTTCTTTTTTTGGAAGTGAAAGACAAGGAAATCTGAGAGATCGCCGATCGCGAAACCACTGTTTGTTAGCTGTTCAGAGAAAGAGAGAGAGAATGCGAGGTGGTTAGTGCTAACGTGCGCAGGGAGTGGGCGATCATTCTGGACTGTCTTCGGTAGAGAGACAAAGCAAAAATAGAGAGAGAGACAGAGGGATAGAAGGAGACGTTAACACCTGTAAAATGTTGGTTGTTGATGGGACTTGGATCTAGTGTTGTCCATGTACGTGATGTCTACCTTGTCTCTCCAATTAATACTTGACACCTGTGAACTGGCCTATTTCTTCTGAACAGAGGCCTTTTTTACCTCACATCTTACACAGTAACAAAAGAGATTCTGATTAAAAGAAAAAAAAAAAAAAGCACAACAAAAGAGATTATTTATACATATATTTATTTATTATTTATTTGTTACCTAAAAAATATAACGTAGTATTATAGGGCTAGATTGTCTCACGCGACCTCCTATCAACATATTTAATAAATAAAGTAACAATTAGTCATAATTAATATAATAAAAATAACTTAATAAATTAATTTTTATATGAAAAATTGTGAATAAAAATTAATTAAAGTCAAATATTTTTATAAAATTGACTTTTATATTAATAAAAAATAAGACAATTGGTTAGACACCAATTTAATATTTTGGCCTAAATTTAACAAGTGGCTTGAATTTCATCTCTTTGGCTTTGTGGGACTAGAGGCATCGAATTGTGGATGCGTCCAAGAGGATCGGAGAAACATCATATCTAACAGTAACACGCTTCGTTTTAAAGTATCCCTCCAAGAGTTAGTTGGGATGGACCACTTTTTACTTCTTATGTTCATAAAATGATTGCATTCTTATTCTTTTTACATAAGTCATTCGAATTATTTAGAACCAACATCCGTAAGACCAACTGTCTGCCTGAAGTGGAAAACTTTGTAGATTCAAGGATTTTGGATCTGTAATGTAGCTGTACCAAAGTGATTCAAATCCCAGATTTCTATTCTCACTTCTTGCAAATGCAATGTGCCAAGTATGACAGAAGCAGATAACAACGGAAGTTCAATGGATAGGGATATTGCCATTAAATGAGAAAACTTGACCTTAATTCATGTAAGTGAATGAAACCCTTCATTCACCCCATTGTTATAACTCCAAAAATGACAAAACATTGAAAAAAAAAATCCAGTAATCGGAGAGAGAAACGAACAAAATTCCAAAATTACCGATCACCACATTCAGCTTGGAAAGAAAGAGTTGCCGCGTACAGAGTTCTGCTATACAACAGTATTATTTGAAGAAAAAAGTTGGTGTCTTGAGTAGATTTGTCACGAATTTTATTCTGATTGAAACTGCGACTTATATTTTTAAAATCAAAATTGATATTTTTAAAATACTTATTATTTTTATATTTTAAAAATATTAATTTTCATTTTAAAAGTATCAATCACAGTTTTTTCTATAACAAAATTTGAGAAAATTCATCAGAACATAGAAAAAAATTACATTGCAATCTATTCAAGCTTCGACAAAAATTGGATGTGGGATTATCTCCTGCCAAGATTTTTGCAAAGGTCACCGGCTCCGAGTGATGATAGTAGGGGGAAGGACGGCTGAAGAATCATAATCGCATCAAAATTCATTATTAAAAATGCCATCAACTTCACAATTGGTTGGTAAATAGTGAATAACATTATGTTGACCTGTCTGGCATTCACCATTGACGAACTCATTCTTCGGATCTGTTATGAAGTATGATCAAATAAAAAACACCAAAAAAGGAGAAGTTACGTGAGGTGAAAGAAAATCCACACATCAATCATGGGAAATTGTTGGGGGAAGTGATAAAGAAGAGGGTGACTACGTAGCTAACACTTAAGAGGGACCAATCTGGGCACACGAACTTTAATGGCTTAGATGAATCTAGTCATGTGAGGTTAATAATGTAATTTTGAAATTAATGGTTAATTTGATACTTAGCGGAGGATAAAAAAGGAATTGAGTAAATAAAAAAAAGCCGACAAAAAGAGAGAAAAAGCAAAGTCTCCGTCAATTATGTTAAAAATTTTGTTTTAAAATACCATGTGACATTTCGTAAATATTAATAATATATGATTAAATTAATATAAGTCGTTATATAATTTTATTTTAAAATATTTTAGCAACTAATGAGTTAGATGGTGTTCTATAAACTGCAAAGCTACGATGATGTGACTTAAGTAGATAGTATAGTGACAAAATTTAATTTTAGAGTTTAATTAAAATGTGTGATACTATTAACTTTATAACAAATATACAGATTTTAAATGACATAAATGCTAAAATTTATGATAAATTAAAAAATAAATTATAACTCATAAAATGAGTGTTACAAGAGTTTAGACTTGCAATAGGACGTTCTATATTAGCATATAGCATAATTTAGGAGGCCAGACGACGATGGAAAAAGTAATTTACTTAACTTTAAATTGTTACAAAGGAGCCTTGATGCAAGCGATGTCTATTATTATTATTATTATTTTTTAATTTGAATTGGTGACGTTCAGCGTCACATCGTTGCTATCACGTTGTTACTTGAGTTATAACCTTGCATTTGCTTGTAGGAGAAAAATATATGGATGGATCTGAATAACAATTACAATGTTTCCTCATTAATGAGTTACAATGACGTGAGGACACGATAATAGTTACGTGAATAAATCCAGATGTAATTTTTTAAAGTGTAATAATTACTATTCCTAAAAACAAAATGTTTTCCCATTATCAAATTTTCATTTTATCAAAGATTACAAATTTTTGT
Organism: Carallia pectinifolia; assembly: GCA_037832335.1. Lineage (NCBI taxonomy): Eukaryota > Viridiplantae > Streptophyta > Magnoliopsida > Malpighiales > Rhizophoraceae > Carallia > Carallia pectinifolia. The sequence goes on along the minus strand of CM075445.1, from coordinate 14,878,044 downwards.
CGCAAATTTCAAACAAATCTTTCGTAGTTTTGTTTATGTACAGTCGTAAACAGAGATTAAAGATATTATATTAAGAGGTTCTAACGATAACGACAGTGACTTCGCTCTTGAAGAATCACGTGACTACTTACCCGTGCATATTCAGTAAAGGCGAACTTCACTTACTGTCAACCATCGTGTCACCCCCAACAAATTCAACGATATTGTATTTACCAAGGTTTTCTACTTTGCAAAAATTATATGAGTACCTAATGATCACTTAATGATTATTATTTAATTTTATCTAATATGACATGACATTTATCAATTATTTTACAATTTTTACCTTTAATTAATATTAATGAAATTTATTAGATGAGATAAAAATTAAATCAAGTAAAACATTATTAGATTACTTAAATGAAATTATATAATTATTTGTTATAATTTATTTGTTTGAATCAAGTAAAGTATCGTTAGATTATTTAAATGAAATTATGTAATTACTTATTACAATTTATTTGTTACTTACGGTTACTTAATTAATTTATTATCGTGTATTCTTTTTTTGTTGTCCATAAACAATTCTTTATTTACTGAAATATAAAAAAAATTGTTAAATATATATATGGATGGACAAAACTACAAAAAATTTTTTAGTCCATCTTTATTTTTCAATCCTACCTTCTAAATAATTAAAAAATAAGAAAACAAAATTTTCGATTAACTAATAAAAAGGCACGAACTACGAGCTGGCTAAATTTCCTCGAGAAAGAATGTACCTTATTGACAAGTAAGTCTGCTTGCTGTATGTACATTTCCTTTTAAGTCTACAATATCCGCTCGTAGTTCCTCCAGCTAGACATATGGCATTACTTTCAAACAGTAAAATACGGATACGGTGAAATATAAAGGTACGGCATAACAGATATATATCTAATATGGTTAGAAGTGTCTGTCAAAAATTATTTTTTAAAAAAAATTTAGATACGCGTGTCAAGTACAAGAAGTACAAGTGTCTGATACGTCATAAATACGTCTGAAAATTTTTATAATTACTTTTAATAAATAAAAAAAAATTTTAAAAATTATAATTTAATATTATCACTTATCAATAATTTTTAAAATTTTTAAACTTTAATTTATTTTTAACTTTAACAAAAAAAAATTAAATTGCTATTTCGATACTTTACAAAAAAAGAATAAAAAATTTACGATATATTTCTTTAAATAAAAAATTTCTAAAACCTATAATAATTATATAAATATATTTTTAACTATTCGCAAGTGAATAAAACTTATAAAATTATTGAAAAATAGATGTATAATGTACAATAATTTTATAAATTTAATTATATATTTATATATAACTGTGTTTAAGTTGTATCCGTATATTAATATTTTTAAAATTAGTGTGTTGTCGTATCCATATTAAGAAAACAATACCTCAAGAAATTCTCAATTAAAAACTTAAAAAATAAAAACTCGAACAACACAAAATATAAATACCGTTGCCGTTGGGTGCCATTTAAATTCTCTCCCTCAGCTCCCAAGACCCTAGCGCCAGTGTAATTCCGTTCTTCTGCAATTGAAAATTTATGGAAATCGACACCGTTTAGCTTCTGTTTGGTTGCCGAGAAAATAAGAGAAAAATGAAAACGCCGGAGAGAAAAAAAAAAAAAAAGACCGTCAGACTTGTTTCTTCTTTTTATTTGGTTTTCCTTTCCTATACTTTCTCGGCAAACAAACAGACCGTTGAACGGAATTATATCATTCCAAATTTGCGTTGTTTTTTTTTTTTTTGAACTCACTTTTCTTTTCTCTCCGTTTTTGAATTCGCAGCGCGTTGCCGGATCGAGCGAGAGACGAAAATGGAGATTTCCCGCCAAAAAAAGTTTTGAGTGAATCGCAGATGCCATGTCATCGGTTTGGTCGCCAGAAGTGCCAGGATCGGCTGAAGGAACAACGCGTACAGTTACGGAGGATTCAAAGCTGGCTAAACGGCTAGTTTTCACCGAAATTGGCTTGACACCGCTTGTCACCTCGCCACCGCCGCCGCCTGGCCGCTTCTACTCGCCGTCGAAGCTGCATTCGCCTTTGCTTTCTCCGCTTTCCATTGTGTAATCTCTCTCTCTCTCTCTTCGATTTCTGTTTAAGCCGGTGAAGAAGCTACTAAAATCAGTGTGAATTAAAAATTTTAATTTCGTTTTCGGTTGCTGCAGTTTACGTAAAATTCAATTAAAGGACTCAGTAGACGGAAATGTTGAAATTGTCATTTTGCGGAAATTGTTGCTGGAAATTGTTGCTGAAGGATATGAGAGAATCAGGTTTTCAAATTAGGAATATCCTGGAAAACGAATTCTGAACAGACAGACACTTGTTTTCAATTTTATTCTCTTTCAATCTTAGTTTGGAGGAAATGGATTGTTTTTATCTAATTTCATGATTATGTTCAATCCTAGTTGATGCATTTACATGTTCAATAGCTCGTTCCGGATCGAAGTAGATCATAATATGAAGATTTGTTTTACAACTGCTCGAGTTAAAGAGCTATGGTTTCTGCCCCATGAGCTTTTGACTTAATCAACCAGTGGTCTGTTGCCCGTTGAAGGAGGACATTAGATGGCATTATATTTATTTTGTCCCTTGTTGCCATGCCTTAATCAATGGCCATGGACATTGCAATTCAAAAGCTTCCTGGAAAGAACCAAAAAGCAGAAACAAAATCTGGCAATGCTAAATGGTGAACTTCGCGTTTGTTCTTGTCTAAAAGCAGGATGCCAGACTCTCCAAGATCACTGCCACAGGCCACCAACTTAACTTGTGGTAATCATCCCAAGGGCCACAGACTTTGTCAGTGCAAGAATTCAAGATGCTTGAAGTTGTGAGTATGCAACCTTTTTTTTATGTATTTGCAGCATGTTCAGATTATTGCGGCTATGCTTTCACCTACCTTGTAATCTCATCTTTGTACATAAAGTCCAAAAGCTATTGCCTTATCAACTTGTACTCCAAAAGAGTTTACTTCATTGAATGATTGAGGATGACTGTGAATGAAATGCAGAATATAATAAATTGCATTTCTTAGATTCAACTACTTGAAATATTTTCATCCCAAAATTGACAGGTACTGCAGGTGTTTCAGTTTAGGCATATACTGTGATGGATGTGGTTGTGTTCAGTGCCATAATAATATTGAGAATGAGACCAACAGGGCTGCAGCCATTGAGAGTGTCCTTGGACGTAATCCGCACGCTTTCAGACCAAGGATAACTTATAGTCCATGTGGTGCACAAGTTGATGGGGTATGTACTTGAAAACATTATCTTCAAAATCTACAAGGACTATTTTCTTGCTTACTGGAATTTGTTCCTTGTTTGTTATTACAAAATTTCATTTTTAATTCATTGTTTGGAACTTGTTTTACCTTGGTCTGTCCTAAGAAACATCAATAGAATCAACACAACGTTTCAAGATTTTATGTTCCATTCTAAAAGCTACGTGATAAAAAAAAAAAAAAGTTGAAAATGTTCTCCATTTCATTTCAGTGCCTCGATCAAGCTGCTATGAGATTTAGAAACTTGTTCCAGTTTTATGGTTCTTTGACGTTAACTGCATCATGAATGCTTCCAAACAGGTTCAGGATGCAATGAAGGATAACCAACTGACGGGAAAGCACAATAAGGGCTGCCATTGCAAAAAAACACAGTGCATAAAGAAGTATTGTGAGTGCTTTCAAGCAAACATCCTCTGCTCTGAAAATTGCAAATGCATCAAATGCAAGAATGTAGAAGGATGTGAACAGAGGATTGCTGCTTCTCTGGTGGACTTCGATGATATTCATTCCTGCATTCAGCATCAGAATTCTGCCACACCTACTGTCGGACACTCTGGTCATAGCTTCCCTCAAGAATCCAGGAAGAGAAACTTCCAAAAATTAATTTCTCCAGAGATCAAGCATCCTGCAATTCAGGAGCACACACGAAATCACCAGGCGAGTAATCCTTCAAAACCCGCCATAAATAATTTGATCTATCATGGGTAGCAGCAATCCAGTTATTTCCATTAAAAATGTGAAGGGATTGAGTTTCAGTATGGACGTGCTGATCTGCCATGCTGAAAGTATTCATTAGCAGTTAGCATTTCATCTTTTGGAACTGTGTGCTTAATTTCCTTCACAACTTAAGTAGGCTAGCTGTTCACATTTTTATTTATTTTCAAAGAACTAACTTGATTGTGTGGCTTGAGTCCTTTCTCATCCTTTCCATCTTAATTTAAATCGTTGGCAAAACTATGGTTAATTGATGCATTCTACCGTTTTCGTGTCCCATGTTGAGGGCTTATTTTTTTTTATGCCTTTTTTATGCTTGGCAGGAAAAATCAGCCAGGGCAGCTGGTTTTCTTCCTGCCTCGAGTATTCATCCTACTTGTGACCTTGGTAGTTGTGCAGCTTTGAACTGCCCAAAGTTCCCCTACGGGTTGACATCTCCTAAGGATTCTTTGTTATTCCAGGTTGCTAATTATGTTATGTGTTATCCTTTGTCTGCACAAACTGATTTGTGTAGCTGATCATGGCACCAGATCACTACCAGCAGAGATCGTTCTTCCACTGGATACAAGACAGATTTGCTCACTGTTGGTTGGAGTATCTGAAGCTGCCAAGTCTATTACTGGTATGGTGTGGTAATGAGAGGATATTATGACACGTTCAGGTTAATAAGCAATAAAACAAACAACTGTGATCATTGGGCGAAATCAAGTATCCATTGTTTGCCAAAATGGATGTTGGTTGTTTTATAGTTTGACGTGAATTAGAAGATTGGCTTGTTTAACAGCAACAGGTGAAAAAACTGAAATTTTGATTACACAAACCTCTGGTTGCAGATTCTTCTGCTTTTTTAACATATCCAGATGAACCAAGGGCTAGGCCAAACCTGGAGAACATGACATTCTATTTTCGGTTGGATTTAATGTTTCTCCCTGTATAATCATCTTTAACAAATGTTCTAGCTTGTTTATTAATTCCTTCGTCTGTCTTTCTTACACGCCCAAACTGGTATTTTAGGTTGCAAATACTCTTAACAGTTTGCGTTCAATAGAATTTTGTTTTTCGTGTGCAAAAATGGCATAGCAGAGATGCAGGGAGCAAGCAAAAGCAAGACAATGAGTGCTTCTGCAGCCCCTGGCACGGAAAATTTTGAGAAATCGGTGTGTAGTGGCCATTTGAGTGGGAAACTTAACTGGGTTAATTGTCACAGATGACTGCAGAAATAATAACACTGATGATACTTATTTGCAGAAAGGAATGGGATTTGCACCCGGAAAAGGTGAATTAAGTTGTGAGGAGAAAGGCAAACCGTTCATGGGAACTGCCTTCCAAAATCTGTATCACCGCTACAACGAGAGTTTCTACCCAGAGCAGGAAAGGCTGATTCTGACATATGTGCGGGATTGTCTTGGGAAGCTCATCACTTCTAGAACAGTAAAGGGTAAATTCTGCTTCGTGTGATCCATCCTAGTCCATGTCCCTCGCCCATTATAGAAGCCATAATTTACTGTTTAGAGGAATAGAAAGTGCCAAAAAAAAAAAAAAAAAAGTTCCATAGGAAAGATGTCCGTCATTGGTTTGCCGTTTTTGAGAAATTAGTGAGAACTTGAAAACCATATCTTCAAGCTCTTAGTGAACACGAAAATAAACATAAAGAATGCACTTGCTAGGAGAATAATTATATTTAAGAGGAAGGGAGGAATCAAAAGACTACGTACATAAAGAATAAAATAACTATATTTAGCAAGATTTTGTGACTAGATTGTGGGTAACAGTGACGAGGTTGACTTGAAAATCTTTGATCAAGAAGAATTTGTAACAGTTATCTCATCCAAAAATAAGGTTATAGTTATCTGGTAGCAGACACAATAGAACTTGGGATTAAGGCATTGTTGTTGTATGTTGTTCCATTTGCTATGCATAGTTGTCTGAATTTACGGCAGAAATCATTCCCTGATGATCTTCCCCTACACAATCTGATGGCGTTTATTGTACTTGAAATCAACATGTGGAGATGGTGTCATATACGTCTAGGATGCAATTCTGTGAATGTTGCTATGACATTTTGGTTGTACCTTTTGTGCTTCTTAAAACACTTCCTAATCCAACCCATGAAATTATGCATGCTTGTTCGCCCCCACCGCCACAACACAGCCCCCCCCCCCCCCCCCCCCCCGGCGCGATTTTGCATTCCTGAGAGAAATTGTTTTGGTCAGCCAGAATGATGTTAGAGAGTGAAGCAACCAAAACTGAAATCTGACCCTAACGAGGAATTTCAATGATATCCTGAAAGCGCATGATGTAGATAAAGCTGAAGCATAGCCAACAACATCAAGTAAGGTTGCTGTTACTGTTGCAACCGGAAGTGGCGTATGCCTTCTACACAACCAAAATTTGACTAGACTTACCATATCCCAGTTTTACATTTTATCCTATTGAGCATGCGATCGTGATAGATTCTCACGTTCACAGACCTGGGCATGTTCTTTGGAAATAAATGGAGGGGGATTTTTCCTGTTGTTGGGATTTAATTGAAGGATTTGTTGCTTTGCTTTTCTTTTCTTTTATTATTATTATTATTATTATTATTATTATTTCAAAGGAAAGTTGAAAGGCGGTAAAAAGAACCAGCTGAAACACAGAATCAGAATATTCTAACAAGGGTATTTTTTTCTTTTGTGATTGATCAACTTTTATTCACCAAAAGGTGGACCATAAGAGGAGGGGCAAAAGGTAATACTAAATTTGGTGGCAATTTATTTAGCCAAGTGATATTTTTTTTTTTTTTTTTTTATTTTAAGAATCTAATGACTTTAGGTCGAGGGAAAGATTGATAATAGGTGTGCTGAACTGTTAACCAATTTTTTTTTTTTTATAATTGAGGTGACTGGTTTATGGTTTATTTATTGATTAAGATTTAGACGTGTAAAACGAAATGACATGAAAAATTCATACGTCACGAGTTTTTGGTACGTAAAATTCAATTCAATTTAATTTTTCCAATTACTTGTTTGGTGTCCAACGTTTTGAAGTCCAATTAAGTTAAATTCTTACTATTTGATGCTAAGATGCTAGAACTAGTACTTCTCTTCATAATGTGTGATAGTTTGATAGAATTCATTTTTAACTTTAAAATGTCATTGAAAAAATTAAAAAAAAAGTACCACAATTCCTCTATTTATTTGAGGATATGCACCAAAACATGAGATCAAAACCAATTTTCAATTACTAAATCAATTTAATAAAATTCTATCCTTAGAATTTAATTGTATTATATTCTAAAACATAGATTCCAGAGTGATTGTTAGTAGAAGTTTGAATATTACAATTCCATCCAAAATAATAGATTTTAAACGAGCCAATTGTTGGAAAAAGTTTGAGTGTTAGATATAAAAAGAAATTGTTTAATAAATAACATAACAAAATAATAATGCTAATCATTATGACTAAATTTTTCAATTTGTTTAACTTAAAAAACAAATTTCAATATTAATTAGAACTGGTACAAGAAATTCTACGGGAAAAATTTTATTTTTTTACGTACATGAAACGAAAAAATTGAAAAATTAAATCGGGAAGCCTGAGATGATAATAATAATAATAATAATAACATTACGAAGTTTATTATAAATAGTTATTTTTTACTTTTTCTTTTACAGATACTAATCACAAATCAACACATCAATATTTTTTAATGATATTTCTGTAATATTTTTCACATTTAATTTTTTAACAATTAATTAACACATGTCACGTAAGTAACAACTGTAAAAAAAAAAATAAAAATGACTGTTACTAATATTTCTCAAATATTAATATTATTATTATTATTATTATTATGTTTCCTTCTAAGGGTCAATCCTCGCGTCACGTGTTTAGCAAGGAGCCGACTATAAGACAAGAAAAAAACCAAGGAGAACAATAATAATTAGATTCGAACTCGGAATACGTGGTCAAAAAGAAACTCAAAGACACCAAACCGCGTGGTCAACAACGTAACAACCGACCTTCCCAATTATGGAATTAATTAATCTTGGCCGTCGATCTCCACTGCCACCGCCAAATCACAGCTGTTTATCTTATCCCGAAATCTCTATAAATACCCCCCTTCCGCCTCATCGAGTTGATCGTACGGGTTACGTCTGTCTCTTCTCGTTTCTGTTGTTCGTTCTTAGTTTTCTAGTTATATATGCTAATTAATTGCGGAGATTTTGTTTTTTTTTTCTTTTAATATCTTCAAAGATTTGAATTTTCTTTTTGTTGGTCAATCTGATGGATCTGCTCGTTCTTTTGGTATTAGGGTTTGAATTAAGCAGATTTTTCTAGGTTATCTGATTGAAATTTAATTCATATAACCGACCCTAGCTAAAGATTGTGTGGAAAATTTTGTTTTTATTGGTTTTTAATTATTATTATTGTTGTTTTCTTGCGTTTTTTTTTTTTTTTCTTATTTGGTTGCTGGCTGGGGTTTTTGAAATTGATGATGGCATGTCTTTGGTGTTGCTTTTATGTAATCTGAGCAATGGGTTATTGTTTGATTCTGGATTAAAGCTATAATCTGAGACTTATTAATTCCATATTTTTTTTTCAGGGTAGTTCTTCTTTCCTGTGTTTGATAGATGTGTATTTGGAGAAAACTTTGTGAGGGAGTAATTGATGCAATATCTATTTTTTTTTGTTTAATCTTTCTTTTTATTTCTCAATTATTTTTTGTGGCTTCTTTGTTTTGAGTTTGAAGTTGTTGACAAATTTGGAATTCTGTTTGTATGTCCATTGTCCAGGGTCTCTTTAGGGGGTCTCTAATGGAATATATGGACCAAGATTACTTTGGGGGAGTAATACAAGAACTATCTTTTGTCTTCTGGCACTTATTATGTCAACTGAACTTAATTTTCATCTGGGATGTTTAAGCAGTCGCGCTGTTGTTCTTATGTAGGCTTTTTCTAGGACTTCAACAAAAGATATCTACTGTTTCCTGACGGATGGGAGAATTTCTGTTTGGGTTGATGTTTCTGGTATCTTCCGTTCATCGGGTTCTTTGGTTTTGATATTGCTTATAAGTTGCTGTTTTCTGAGGATCTAACAAGAATATGAGACTTGACTAATCTGTGTGGTGCTCTTTTGTTTGGGCATGGGGGTTTGGAGACTGAGGATCATTAGCCCAATGTCCATACCAGCCGAGACAACAATGGTTTGTAGGTATTAACTATTAAATCAACATTCAGGATTAAACTTACTGGTCAAAGTTTTCTTTCAGTAAAGTTATTGCAAGCTTAAGCAAGAGCTCAATTTTGGTTTTTGGACAATGGTTGATGGATCTGCCTCTTGCCCTGTGATTCTGCACCGTCTCAATAATTTTGCACAAGAGTCTGTTCCTGTTGCGGACACCTGTCAAATACTAATTTCATATCGAGGCACTTTCATGCTTTATCCTATTAGAATGCAGCTTGAGATTATATGGAAGACTTAGAAGTTCTATCAACCTTTATCTTCTGGCTTCTTCAACTGTCTGCAAAGTGAGATTTGTCAGATCACTCTTTGTATCTGTATTTTATTCTTTACGCCTTCTGCATCAAACCATGGGTTCAAATTATTTTGCCCTTTGGATCAATAAGTGATGGAACAGACGTTATTGGTGTGCATCAACATTCAAGAATTTTAAACTTAATGGTCAAAGTAATGGATTTGTGGTGACTCTCTTGCGTCTTGTATCATGGCAAAGTCTTCTTGGATCATGGTGGCCTTCTTTTTGCCGTAAAGTTTCTTTCTTGAATTGGTTTTTAATTAATATTTTCTTTAGCTTAAAAAAAATATTTCCTTGTTTGTTTACATGCTGGACAGCGTTTTTGTATTGAGACTGACGATCTCTTTGGTGTTGCTTTTCTGTTTTTGAGGAATGGTTTACTTTTTGAATTCTGGACTAGAGCTACTATCTAAGACTCGATTGGATGTTTTTTTCAGGGTGTTCCTTTCCAGTGTTTATAAGATATACAGAAAAAATTTTGTGAGGGAGTACTTAATGCAATATCTATCGTTTGACCTTTCTTCTCCTCAATTATTTTTGTGGCTTTTTTGCTTTGTGTTTGAAGTTATTGACAGAGTTTCAATTGTCTGTATCTCCAGGGTCGCTTAAGTGTGTAGTGAAATATATGGACCGTAATTAATTAGGGAGTAATCAAAGAACCATCTTTTGTCTCCTTACTCTTACAATGTCGACTGTACTTCCTTTCATCTGGGGTTCTTATATACTTGCCTGTTGTTCTTACATAGGCTTGCCTTATGACTTCTCCAGCAAAGATATCTACTGCAGAATCCATGGGAGAATTTCTTTTTGGTTTGATATTTCTGTTATCTTCCTTTTATCATGCTCTTTGGACATAACATTGCTTCGAAGCTGCTGTTCTTTGAGGATTCAACAACAATATGTGACTTGGCTGAACCGGTGGTGCTTTCTTTTTTAATTTGTTTGGGCTTCAGGTTTAGGGACTGAGGATTGGACCAGTGTCCATTCAAGCTGAGATAAGCAATGACTTGTAGGTTTTAAATAAAAGTCAGGGATTAAGCATAAAATATTCATCGGTAAGGTTTGCAAGCCAGGCAAGATATCAATTTTGGTATTTGATAACGGGGTGTTGGTCTCCAACTTACTCTGTGTTTCTGCACTGTCTGAAAGTACTTGCAACAGATTCTCTTCCTGCAGTGGACACTTGACGCATAAATTGCCGTATCTTTTTGGACTGGAATGCTACATATTGAAGTACTCTGTGCTTTATGCTACTAGCATGCAGCATGAAATTATTGGGAAGATTACAAGAATTCTCCTAACTGTTAGATTCTGGGTCCGACCGACTGGACTGCAAGTTGTCAGATTGCTGTTTTTATTATTTCTTAATGTTCCCATGGTATGGACCGAGTTTTTTTCTAAGCTATCGCACTGTTGTTCTTGTGTAGGCTTTTCTTATGACTTCAACAAAGGATATCTACTGTCTCCTGACGGATGCGAGAATTTCTGTTTGGTTTGATGTTTTGGTATCTTCCTTTTGTCGTGTTCTTTGGTTGTGATATTGCTTATAAGTTGCTATTCTCTGAGGATCAAACAAGAATATGAGACTTGACTTACCCATGTGGTGCTCTTTTGTTTGGGCGTGGGGTTTTGGAGACTGAGGATCATTAGTACAATGTCCTTACAAGCCGAGACAACAATGGTTTGTAGGTATTAACTATTAAATCGACAATCAGAATTAAACTGACTGGTCAAAGTGTTATTTCAGTAAAGTTATCGCAAGCTTAAGCAACAGCACAATTTTGGTTTTTTAACAATGGTTGCTGGATCTGCATCTTGCCTTGTGATTCTGCTTGCATTGTCTCAAAAAATTTTGCACAAGAGTCTGTTTCTGTCTTGGGCACCTGACAAAGACTAGTTTTATATCGAAGCATGGTTTATTGTATTAGCATGCAGCTTGGGATTATATGGAAGACTCAAAAATTCTATCAACTTTATCTTCTGGCTTCTTCAACTGTCTGCAAAGCGAGATTTGTCAGATTACTCTTTGTATCTGTATTTTATTCTTTACGCCCTCTGCATCAATCGATGGGTTCAAATTATTTTGCCTTTTGGCAGAGACTTTGTTGGTGTGCGTCAACATTCAAGAATTTTAAACCTAATGGTCAAAGAGATGGATTTGTGGTGGTTCTCTTGACACGGTGCTCGAACATATGCGTCTGGTCCGGTATCATGGCATAGTCTTCTTGGATTATGGTGGCCTTCTTTTTGCCGTGAAATTTCTTTTTTGAATTGATTTTAATTAATATTTTCTTTAGCTTGTTTTTTAAAGGGAAAAAAAAAAATATTAGTTCCTGGTTTGTTTGCCTTCTGGATAGTGTTTTTGAATTTTGACTGATGATCTCGTTGGTGTTGCTTTTCTATTTTTGAGGAGTGGGTTACATTTTAAATTCTGGACTAGAGCTACCATCTGAGACTTAATTGGATGTGTTTTTCAGGGTGTTCCTTTCCAGTGTTTGTAAGAGATACAGAGAAAATTTTTGAGGGAGTACTTAATGCAATATCTATCGTTTGACCTTTCTTCTCCTCAATTATTTTTGTGGCTTTTTTGCTTTGTGTTTGAAGTTATTGACAGAGTTTCAATTGTCTGTATCTCCAGGGTCGCTTAAGTGTGTAGTGAAATATATGGACCGTAATTAATTAGGGAGTAATCAAAGAACCATCTTTTGTCTCCTTACTCTTACAATGTCGACTGTACTTCCTTTCATCTGGGGTTCTTATATACTTGCCTGTTGTTCTTACATAGGCTTGCCTTATGACTTCTCCAGCAAAGATATCTACTGCAGAATCCATGGGAGAATTTCTTTTTGGTTTGATATTTCTGTTATCTTCCTTTTATCATGCTCTTTGGACATAACATTGCTTCGAAGCTGCTGTTCTTTGAGGATTCAACAACAATATGTGACTTGGCTGAACCGGTGGTGCTTTCTTTTTTAATTTGTTTGGGCTTCAGGTTTAGGGACTGAGGATTGGACCAGTGTCCATTCAAGCTGAGATAAGCAATGACTTGTAGGTTTTAAATAAAAGTCAGGGATTAAGCATAAAATATTCATCGGTAAGGTTTGCAAGCCAGGCAAGATATCAATTTTGGTATTTGATAACGGGGTGTTGGTCTCCAACTTACTCTGTGTTTCTGCACTGTCTGAAAGTACTTGCAACAGATTCTCTTCCTGCTGTGGACACTTGACGCATAAATTGCCGTATCTTTTTGGACTGGAATGCTACATATTGAAGTACTCTGTGCTTTATGCTACTAGCATGCAGCATGAAATTATTGGGAAGATTACAAGAATTCTCCTAACTGTTAGATTCTGGGTCCGACCGACTGGACTGCAAGTTGTCAGATTGCTGTTTTTATTATTTCTTAATGTTCCCATGGTATGGACCGAGTTTTTTTCTAAGCTATCGCACTGTTGTTCTTGTGTAGGCTTTTCTTATGACTTCAACAAAGGATATCTACTGTCTCCTGACGGATGCGAGAATTTCTGTTTGGTTTGATGTTTTGGTATCTTCCTTTTGTCGTGTTCTTTGGTTGTGATATTGCTTATAAGTTGCTATTCTCTGAGGATCAAACAAGAATATGAGACTTGACTTACCCATGTGGTGCTCTTTTGTTTGGGCGTGGGGTTTTGGAGACTGAGGATCATTAGTACAATGTCCTTACAAGCCGAGACAACAATGGTTTGTAGGTATTAACTATTAAATCGACAATCAGAATTAAACTGACTGGTCAAAGTGTTATTTCAGTAAAGTTATCGCAAGCTTAAGCAACAGCACAATTTTGGTTTTTTAACAATGGTTGCTGGATCTGCATCTTGCCTTGTGATTCTGCTTGCATTTTCTCAAAGATTTTGCACAAGGGTCTGTTCCTTTCTTGGGCACCTGACAAAGACTAATTTTATAGGGAAGCATGGTTTATCGTATTAGCATGCAGCTTGAGATTATATGGAAGGCTGAGAAATTCTATCAACCTTTATCTTCTGGCGTCTTCAACTGTCTGCAAAGCGAGATTTGTCAGATCACTCTTTATATCTGAATTTTATTCGTTACGCCCTCTTCATCAATCGAGGGATTCAAATTATTTTACCATTTGGATACATAGGCGAGACTTTGTTGGTGTGCGTCAACATTCTAGAATTTTGAACTTAGTGGTCAAAGTGATGGATTTGTTATGATTCTCTTGACATGGTGCTCAAACATATGCGTCTGGAATCATGGCATGGTGGTCTTCTTGGATTATGGTGGCCTTCTTTTTTAAATATTATTTCCTTGTTTGTTTGCCTTCTGGATAGCATTTTTGAATTTTGACTGATGATCTCGTTGGTGTTGCTTTTCTGTTTTTGAGGAGTGGGTTACATTTTAAATTCTGGACTAGAGCTACTATCTGAGACTTAATTGGATGATTTTTTCAGGGTGTTCCTTTCCAGTGTTTGTAAGATATACAGAGAAATTTTTTGAGGGAGTACTTAATGCAATATCTTTATCGTTTGACCTTTCTTCTCAATGATTTTTGTGGCTTCTTTGCTTTGTTTTTGAAGTTATTGACAGAGTTTCAATTGTCTGTATCTCCAGGGTCGCTTAAGTGTGTAATGAAATATGTGGACCATAATTGATTAGGGAGTAATCAAAGAACCATCTTTTGTCTCCTTACTCTTACAATGTCAACTGTACTTCCTTTCATCTGGGTTCTTATACAATCACCTGTTCTTACATAGGCTTGTCTTATGACTTCTCCAGCAAATGATATCTACTGCAGAATCCATGGGAGAATTTCTTTTTGGTTTGATATTTCTGTTGTCTTCCTTTTATCATGCTCTTTGGACATAGCATTGCTTTGAAGCTGCTGTTCTTAGTGGATTCAACAACAATATGTGACTTGGCTGAACCGGTGGTGCTTTTTTTTTTTTAAATTTGTTTGGGGCTTCAGGTTTAGAGACTGAGGATTGGACCAGTGTCCATTCAAGCCAAGACAAGCAATGACTTGTAGGTTTTAATTAAAAATCAGGGGTTAAACCTAAAATATTCTTCGGTAAGGTTTGCAAGCTAGGCAAGATTTCAATTTTGGTATCTGATAACGGGGTGTTGGTCTCCAACTTTCCCTGTGTTTCTGTACTGTCTGAAAGTACTTGCAACAGATTCTCTTCCTGCTCTGGACGCTTGACACATAAATTGCCATTTCTTTTTTGACTAGAATGCTACATATTGAGGTACTCGATGCTTTATGCAACTATTGTGCAGCATGAAATGATTGGGAAGATTTCAAGAATTCTCTTAACTTTTAGATTTTGGCTTCAACTGTCTGGACTGCTAGTTGTGAGATTGCCCTTTTTATTATATCGTAGTTCCCTTGGTATGGACCTAGTTTTTCAAGTTATCTGGGGTCATTTGGATGAGAGCTAATGGAAGAGACTTTTTCTTCCTTACAGGTGTGAACCCACATTCAAGAATTTTGAATCTTTGTGTTTAATGTGGCTGATTTGTGATGATTCTCTTGGCATGGTGCTTGATCTTTGGTGACTAATTTTGGTATCAAGATCAAAATTAAAAGATTTACTTTCCGTTATTCAGCCTTGATTTTTGTTATGAATGAAAGGCATTGTCACCATTGTTCATCCTAATAGTGCCAAGATTAATTAGTGGATAATCAAATAGGTATCTTTTGTCTCTTGTTTCTTGCCACGTCAAGTGTACTTCCTTTCATTGAGGGGTTCTAAGATATGCTCTGTTTTCTTATGTGGGCTTGTGTTATGAATTTCCGGCAGATGATTTCTACTGTATGCTGAGAGATGGTTGTGGAACTCATTGGACAATTTCCATTTGTTTGGTATTTCTCTCTTGTCATCTTGTTTGGATTTGATATCGTCTAGAAGTTGTAGTCCTCCGAGCATACAATAGTAATATGTGATTGCTAATAGCTGTGGTGCCTTTTGGTTCGGAGTGGGTATGGACACCGAGGATTGACCAATGTTCATTCAAGCAAAGAAAAGCAATGATTTTGCTGGTTCTGAATTGATTATCAGGGTTCAAATTAGTCATATGTTCTTTGGTTAAAAGGTTTGAAAGCTTAAGGAAGATTTCATTATTTGGTTTATGATAATGGGTTTCCTGGATCTGCATATTGCCATTCTTGCACTATGTTTACAGTTTTGCATCAGATTTTCTTCCTGCTGTGGACACCTGGCAAAAACTGTCTACATATTGGAATACTTTATGCTTGATCAAAAGTGGATTATAAGGAAGATTATGAAAGTTCTCTTAACTGTGCTGTCTTCTTCAACTGTCTGAGAATTGAGATATGTTAAAATTATTTTTTTACACTGGCTTTTCATTGATCAATGAGTCTGAATTGTTTTTGGTCCTTTGGATAAGAGCTGATGAAAGAGATTTTTCCTTTTTTAATTGTGTGCCCCAACATTCAAGCATTTGAATCATTGTGCCCTGTGTGATGGATTTGTGATGATTCTCTTGATCTTTAGTGATCTGGTTTGGTATCAGATTGGAGTTAAAAGATCTGCTTTTCGTTATTCGGCCTTGATTTTTCTTGTGGAGGTAAAAGAGATTGTTGCCATTGCTCATCGTTTGCATTTTGGGATTTTTTTTAGCTTCTGTGTAAGTGAAAGCATGGCTTGGTTTTCAAAATTAATGATGCTTATGTTATGACAATGGCTAAGAGATCCACTAACTTTGTTTTCCTGTTGTTTTCATGTTTGTGAGGAACAAGTTATATTGTGATCTTATTTGCTTTGTTTCCAGGTCATTTCCAGTGTTTCTGAAATATGCACACAGGATTCATCACGGAGCGATATTCGTGTATCTTCAGGGGTGCTTAATATGCACCTACTATTGAAAATTTCTTTGTCTCCATTATATTTGTTGCTGCTTTGCTTTGAAGTTGACGGTATCAACTGATTTTCTATTCAATATGTTTCCAGGCTCCTGTAGTGCCTTCTGAAGTGAATATATGGATTAAGAGTAATTGAAGCGGTGTCCCTTGTCGCCTGACTCATGCTATGTCGAGCTCCTTTTTATTCAGAGCTGTTAAGCAAAATCTTGTCATTTTGATGCACGCTTGCTTTATGCCATTCTGGCATATGACTGCTGTAAGCTGACATATGGTGGTGGAAGCCATTAAATAATTGTAATCTGGTCTGATATTTTTCTGTGTCTTCTGTTTTGGACTTCATTTTGGGCATAATTTGCAGTTCCTTTGGGGGTCAGTCAGAGGATTCGACTTAGATTAATGATGTTTTATTGGTAGAGGAGCATTTCACTTTAGATGGAAGCATTTGCAAGAGCAGGGTTGGATAAGTGGAAACAAGTTGAGCAATATCTTGCTGTCCTTTTTTATGTTTTCCTTATAACTGCCTTGCTGTCCATATATAATGCATGTTGACCGATGGAAGTTCTCTTGTTTGGCTGATGGGTGTGGGAGACCAAGGATTGGCCTAATGTTCATTTTACCCAAGAAAAGCACAGATTGGTGGATTTTAAAGTCATAGTCGAGGGCTAAATGTGCTGAATTGTTTTTTGGATATAGCGTTTACATACTTAGAGCAAGCCTTCAGTTTCTCTTTATCACAATTTGTGTGCTGGACTTGCATTTTGCCTTGTTGTACATTGCAGTGTCTTTTCCACCAGATTCTCGTACTGCTGTGTGCACTGACAGAAACTATCCACATATTGGGGCTGTCTATTTTTTATGCAACTAGCAGACAGCCAAAGTTGTAGGCATATTATAAAAGTTTCCTTTAACCGTTAGATTTTGGCTGCTCAATGCTGTCTGAGAACAGGGATTGGAATCACGTACAATGGGATGGATCTGTGATGGTTCTCTTGATATGATGCTTGATCTTCATTGAGAACTTTTGGTGTTGGATTGGTGTTAAAAGATTTACGCTTGGTCAGGTTCCCTCGATTTTTCTCATGAAGTGCATACAAAATTGTTGCCCATTGTTCACCATTTGTATTCATGATTTGTTTAGGCTTCAAGTCTGCTGTCACAGAACCTAATTGGAGAAGCATGGCTTTGTTTTGAAACAGATGGTAATGAGATAGTGAACCATAGTGCCATTTTTATTAAGTCTTTCCGGGTGGAATAAAGGGATAAAACTTGTCATCAAGTCACGTATGGACAGATTATCTTCAGGGCTACTCAGTGCAATGGCTATCTTTTGTCCCTTCTTTTTGGTACATTAAATTTGTGATTGCTTTTCCTTGAAGTTGACATTATAAACTGATTTTTGATTTCATGTATTTCAAGGGTCTCTGCACTAATTTTGACATATGGACTGACAGCAATCCAGGAACGATGAAAGCAGTATCTCTTCTTTCAATTTTTGCTATATTAAGATGTTTTCATTTAGGTCTGTTAAGCAAGCACCGTCTTGTTTTTCATGTAGCCTTAGTTTATCCCTTTCCAGCGTATGAGTCTACTCTAAGCTAACGTAAGTTGGTGGAACTCATTTGTCATCTGTTTGATCTTTTCTCCTTTGACTTCTGTGTTGGACTTTTTATGTTTCTTATCGGTTGCTGTTCTTCAGGGCTTCAATCACAAAAGATACTTGATGATCGTATAATTTTCCAAGCAAATGATTACTGGTGTATGCTGACTGAGGGAGACTTTCTTGTTTGGGGTTTGGTGGGGGAGACTAACGATCGTTCGGTGTTCATTTCAAGCCAAGACAACCAACAATTGGTGGATCCTTAATTGACAATTGAGGTTTAAATTAACCAAATATGAACTACGTCTCTGCGAACACATAACTGGCTTTCAATTTTTGTCTATAACAGGGGGTGTGCTGGACTTGCATTTTGTCTTGTACTTCTTGCTCAATGCGGAAAATTTTTGAATTATAAATTCTTACTGCCGTGCACCCTTGACAGAAACTATCCACCTGCTGAAGCTTTCTATGCTTTTATGCAACTAGCAGCCATCTTAAATTTCGAGGGTTATTTTGAACATTCTCTGATGGTTAGACTTTGGTGTCTTCGGATCTGTCTGAGAACTGAAATTTCTTGGATCTTTCTGTATATCTCTAGATGACAGCAAGTGATTTTCTTTCTTTACTGATACGTGCTAACATTCAAGCGTTTTGAAAATTCTCTTGAGATGGTTTTTTGATTTTCTGTGATAACCTTTGGTGTCGGGACTGGATTTGAAATACATCCGGTTATTTGACCTTGATTTTTCTCATGAGTGGCAGAGAATTGTGGGCTTTGTTCCTGCTTCCGGGGCTTTTTTTAATCTTCGTGTCTGCAAGAATGTCTGCTCTTGGAGAACCTAAGTGGAAAAGCATGACTTCGTTTTTGAAATTGATGATGCATTCAGGGATTACAAGGGACTGGATTTGAAATACATCCGGTTATTTGACCTTGATTTTTCTCATGAGTGGCAGAGAATTGTGGGCTTTGTTCCTGCTTCCGGGGCTTTTTTTAATCTTCGTGTCTGCAAGAATGTCTGCTCTTGGAGAACCTAAGTGGAAAAGCATGACTTCGTTTTTGAAATTGATGATGCATTCAGGGATTACAACGGCTAAGATCTCCTCATGTTTCTCACAAATAAGTTATATTGTGTGGCAAAACTGGAATTTGATCCTTGGTTGCATTTTGCACGCTCCATCTAGTGTTTCTGAAAGAAATTTGAAACTTCTTCATGGAGGCATATTTGGATGAAATATTCGTAAGGGGCACTTGGTGCAATGCCTATTATATGTTTTTTCTTGTTTTTCCGTTATGTATGTGGCTGCTTTGCTTTGAAGTTGAAGTTATCTGCTGATTTCAAATTTCATGTGCTACCAGGATCTCAGCTGTCTTATGAAATATATGAACTAAGAATAATCACGGAGTATTTAAAGCACATCTCTTGGCTCTTGGCTCTTGGCTATGTCCAGCTGCTTTTCATGTAGAGTTGTTAAGCATCACCTTGTTGTTTCGGTGTGGGCTTGCTTTTTATTATTCAAGTGTATGATTCTACTGTCAGAGGACATATCATGGCAGAAACCATTTTTTCATCTGGTTCAATGTTTCCTCTTTGGCTTCTGTTTCTGATTTTATTTTACTTAGAAGCTGTAGTTCTTTGGGTGTACAATTACAATAGAGTTAGATAGCTGATGGTTTAGGTGTCTTTATGTATGATTTATGTAATTTTCACCTTTTCCTGTGTAGTTTTCTGCGTTCGGTTTATCCAGTAATTTACTTCCGGTCTCCACCTTATTGGAATTTAGGAAAGCAATTTGCATCCAGGGGAATTTTCTAACTAGATTATTAATTTGGATATGTCATATGAAACACATGCTTAGTGTTATATCTCTTAAATACCATCAAACTAGGAAGTGTATGACTTGCCTTTGCATTTGTGCTGATTTGCTTCGAATGCAAATTTCTGAACCTCTGTTATCAACTTTTTCAGCTTTTTTTTGCCTTGTATGTTATTTGTGTTAATAAATTTAGGAAAAAATCTAGAATATATACCATATACTGAACTCTTAACATACAAATTTTGAGTTATCAACACAACAACTATCGCTGCAACTCTACATGAAAAATTTTAATGATAATATCATATTCTAAGTTTCTATTTTTACATTCAATGTTTCAACATTAAAGTGTATTAAAACCTTACTTCCTCGTTGTAAAAAAAAAATTGCTTCCTTATCATATCATTATAGCATGATTTAGCTAATGACCAAAAACACATGATATTAGATGGTTGCCAATCCAAGGCAATGTATGCCATTCAATGCTAGATAATATAATGGCGATTTTAAGGTAAAATTTCAGAGAACTTAGCAACAATTTAAGTGAAATTGGAAAATATTTTGAAGTCTGTTGCTTCTATTCATTACCAATTGGCATATTGCATTAAGATACCGTCATATCATTAGATACTGCGGAGAGCAGGTGCATAGAAAATTCTTAGTTGACGATCATTGCGAGTTATGCAGAAATTTACTCATAAATAGTCGTTTTAACATTTGTTGTATGATACTAAAAAATACTGGGATGTTGAGCTGTCTAGTGCTTTATGGATAAATGACTGACCATTTAGCTGTGATGAAGATAATTAGCCTTTTGGTGGAAACTAAAAAATTTCTGTAGGTTTATGTGAATTGGATTTATGGTTTGTTTTAGGGCATTTGAATTCCAGTTGATTTTGTTCCTTTGGAATAGGATCAGTATGTTCTGTTATTTGGCCAAATGCCAAAATTTTGGTGTGCTCACCATCACAGATTGTTTGTGCTTATGTGATTTGCTGACATGTTAATTTGTGCTGTGGTTTGCCTGCTTGTCTGTTTTCAGTTGGTGCCATGTTTTTGTATAATTGACTGTTCTATGTGAACTTGTCCATTGTGTTTTGTTGGGGGGGTTTATGTGTGTAACTCCGCCTGTGTAGTGTGATGCACAAAACGCAGCCGGTCCCAAGCCCGGACAAAAGGAGGAGGGACACAAGTGCATAATCCACATTAAATTTGATCCCATGAAGTATGGGTGGTCCCCATCTTCGCCTTTCAGGATGATTTCTTTCTAATGGCTACTCTTTAATGCAATCATCTTTTATCTCTGATAATTGATTTAATTCAACTCTGGATATTGCTTGTTGGGATACAAGGCTCTGAATATTCAAATCATTTGTCTATCTAATGGCTAATGAGTGAGAGTGAGTAAGGTCCTTAAATCAATAAATTGATAGCGACCAACTAATTAGCAGAGTCATCCATGAACAAATAGTGAGAGACTAATAATTAAGGTGATAGTCTGCCTGCAGAAGAGGCGTATTTTTTGACAAGAAAAGGGAACGAGGTGATGGTGCTGCTAAGATAGAAAAGATTTGCTTTTTCGTGTGTCAGCTAGTGTGGATTAGGATTATCTTGCCTCTTGTGGTAATAAACTTGGATCCAGGATAGTCCCAGTGGAATCTTTTGGGGCCAACTTCAAATTCCTGTGGATTTTAAGGCAAGTTCAGTAAATTTCCACATAATCCGGAATCTGGCATAGCTCATATCTACCTCACAAGATCATAAGCCTCGATCAACCATGCCAAATGACCAAGGAGATCAACTGAGCCGAAGGACTAAGGAGAGCAAATATGGATGAATAATTCTGAACTTTTGGTTCAACATGGTGATCTCTCATCACTGATTCGAAAAACGGCCAACATTTAGCAAGCAATGTGGTTGTGGTTTTTCCCTGTTGTTAGACTCAAGCCTCAGTCTCCAGCAAGCCCATGAAGCTCCCTCCCTCTGAGAGACTGCTGCAATGTCTGCTGAAGCTGAGACAGCAGTCACAAGAATCCCCTCACTTGGCATTGAACCCGCCAACACCACTTCGTCACACAGAGCCATTGATATCCGGTTCACCATGATGTGAATAAGCAGCAAGCATCGAGGTATCTGGTTCACCATGTTGTGAATCTGGTTCAACGTAACAGCATCCCTTATCGCAATCTGATCAAAGACTTCATGAGCACCTTCCACAGCACCACACTGCAAAGAAAGGTTTCTCTTAGAGATTTGCAAGCACAGTAAAGGTTGGCCAGCTTGGTTGCTATATGTGGATTATATCCGACATCCATTTGGAATGAGAAGGCAAGGAGCTGTTTTCCAGTGCCAAAGGCCTTCTGGGTGATGCAACGTTGGAGAAGTGACGCATAACAGGTAAGCCTTGGACTTGAAGATATGGAAAGGTCTTCTGGAGTTTTGGAATGTCAAAACTAGAGGTGAGTGAAATGGGAACTGGGTCTGGACAAAATGTAGCAAAGAAAATGGAAATGAGTAACTGACAGTGAACATTGATGGTAAGAAAAGTTGTTTCTTTCTAGCTTTCTAATGGAGTGAAGACTCATTTGGTTAATTTAACCAAAATCATTAGAAGATCAATCTTTTCTATTCTAATTATCATAAGCATTCTATATTTATTTATTTATTATTATTATTATTTTTTGATCAAATAAAAAAAAGATCTATCGCGGGTTTAGTGATCATCGGATCTATAAGCAAAATCGGAGTAACTCTTGCTTGTTTGAGTCTTGTTCAATCACCTTCTAGGGACAGACCCACCCTCCGAATACTGTTAGGTCCAACAGGCTGTTCTCACGTGATGTCACATAATGAGTCGTAAATCGGTAACCATGCTCTCGCTAAATCCAAAGTAATTGGGGCGGACGAATCACCAGCGCCAGGATTCGAACTCGGGCCGTGGCAGGAGAAGATAAGTCGAAGATAAGTCGAGTTACTACTGAACTGTTATCTCAAGTGGTAGCATTCTATATTTAAAAATGACATATAAGCCAACAATCAATTAAAAAAATTGGAGCTGATTGCAATATGCTGGAATGTCTTGTTTTAGTTCTCTTGGCTACTTGGGAACTTGCAGTTTGAAGGTTGAACATTGTATCAGGTTACATGTTTGGTTTAGTTATTGAAGAATAAAAATTATTTTTCAAGACGTATAAACCACTTTTACTAAATACTAAGATTGTTGACAGCTATTAATCTTAACTATCAGATGTCAGTCATTTGTTGATCATAAACTGGGAGCCCTGGAAAAGCAGACAGCAATGTTAAAATTGAAACTCAGTGAGCATGTTTTTCTTTTGTCATGCCAACGAGGTAATTTTTGGGTCATGCATAGCTTTTTCTTGGCAGTTCCTGTTTACATAAATGCTCGAGAAGCCTTAGGATGCCAACAGACGCTTAGCCTCATCATAATTACTGCAGGTACAATCTTCTTTTTGATCAATTTGGATCGCAGTTATAACTAAACTTTGAACAGGCATATACGCTGATAATTGGTCAGGCAATATCACTCACTCATGAACTTACGCTGCATCATTGTCTACTGCTGTAAAGTATAAACAACAAAATACAAAGATAAGGTCATGCTGCTTACTTGGGGAAGGTTTTTGAAACCTAACTGTGCTAACAGTTTTCAGTTACCTTCCACGATACATTTATTTCAGTTGTTGCAAGCATAACCACCTTTCCTCTAGGCAGTGCAGATGTGCCTAATATACACATATTCTACACAAGGTAGCCTAAGATACCTCTCGGCAGTGCAGATGTGCCTAATGTACACATATTCTACACAAGGTAGCTAAGATCTCCTGACATCAAATAATCATAATTTTTTACGGGATTTCTCCGATACCCGCAAAGCAGAAATGTATGGCATTAATCATGCTAGTAGAAAGTTTCAACTCCTTTGGTCAGACATGGGTACCAAACAGTTCCAAGCTGAGATGTATACAGAGAACTAAATAGAACAACCAGAATACATAAACCATGACCAGTAGTAATATGTTGGAATCTACACAATAAACCTTAATCAATGATGCTAGGTAGATCGGAATGCCATTGCAGGCTAAAAGTGATGGTTCCTGATGGAGGAGTTGACTGTGAATCCATGAGGGTATCCAAGCTAAAAGGCTCTTTTGCATCTTCATCCCTTTTGAAATTTTCAATTTTTATCGCTTTCAAGTAATGCCTCCAACACTTGACACGATCAGAGATGCAGCAGTTGACATCCCTCTTCATGACCTCATCAAAGAACCACTGAAATTCAAGAGAAAGACAGTATATACTAATGATGGTGATGGATTAAATAAATCAACAAAACAAACAATCATAATGTACCATTAGGCTACACTCAAAACAGATTTGAAGTGTACATGGTCAAAAAAAATAATAAACAGATGAAGTGTACATAATTAGGCAACAAGTTGATCATACCTTATAAAAATGGACTTCATCAAGAGAATTTACAAGCACAGACAAATTCTTTGGGTAACAGACCCAAAGAAGATAATCCAAAAAGGCTCCATAATTTGACACTGGTGACAAAATCAACAAGTGCACGTTCTCAACTTCACATGGGAGAGAAGGTGAATTTTCTCTTAATCCATGAAGATCAGGTGAATCCTACATAACCAACAATAGATGTAGGGAAATCAAGTGTCATAACAAACCCTTTAACATAGAAAATGAAATTTTACATTATTAGTCTGATGTGGGCAACAGACATACCTTGCTGCAGCTCATGACAGACAAGCCCAACTTCGCAAGTTGATTGGTGGTTCTAAGAAATTTTTTAACCTTAAGGTACCAAAGTGCGTCAGAAGCATCATGACACACAAAATCAACAAACCACTTACATGGAGCATTTATTGAGTAAGTATGAGGAACTTTACAACTCCTGTAACTGAACTGAAGTAGATTGGGAGTATCAATGTCAACATCCTCCAATCGAGTGTTATGCACAAGGGTCAATGACTTGAGTTGTTCGCTTGAAATCTTAACCTTTCCTAGGTAAGCACAGTGATGCACAACCAAATGCTCGAGCAGGGAAAACATTGAAATAAGGTTGTGAAACTCCTGGTCAGCAATCTTAACACATAACAGATGTAAAGATCTCAAATTTTTGCATTCTACCATATCAATCATGCACGGTTTGGTGGCTATACCAGTGTGTAGAATAAAACTTTGAAGAGTTGGAGCTGCAATTTTGATGCTTTCAAGATCTTTTACAACCAAGCAGATATCCTTGACTTTGACAAGATTAGAAAGATCAAAACATTTCAAACCCCAACAGTTAAGCAAAGACAAGTTCTCAAGCAAAGGGCATTCCTCACTAAGCTTCTGGATCATCTCTTCATTTACATGGACACGGTCAAGCGCCAAATTCTCAAGAAACTGCAACTGTATGTCATACCTAGCAAAGGGCTGCATCCAACTACAGCCACATATGTCCAAAGAGCTGATGCATTTAGCAGAAAGAACACTTTCAGGCACAGTGTAAGTTCCATTGTCATCTGTTTTGACATAAAGAATGAACTCTCTGACCCCACATTCTATGGCTAATCCTATCCATTTGTCAATGCTAGGACACAATTCAGTACCAAGAAGGCTAATGGAAAGCCTAAATTTCTTCATTCGAAAGTTGAGCTTACTAAAACGCTGCAGAGAATCATCTACAAACTTTGTAAAGTTTCCTATGGATTCAGAAAATTGTTCCCTTTCTGTCTCCAAAAAATGTTTGGGACATGCGGAGGCCAAATCTTGTCCTACAAAGAAAGATTGATCAAACTCCAAAATAGGGCATGATTCCCACAGACGGTACCACGTCTTGGACAATACACTAGTCTGAACCACCTCCTTTGCCGAGAGGTGAGACATGATGTGATGGATTACGAATGGAGGTAACCCTGAGATCCAATCAATAGCTTCTATCTCATCATCCATTGTGTCCCCAACACTTCTGATCTGCATATCGATGATGTTAAACAAGGAAATGGTGAAAAATGATTAAGGCATTTTTTCTTGTATTGAAAAAAGAAAAACGGGAAAAAGCTTTGAACCAGAAACAGAAACAAGCACCAAACTTCGTTATCCACATGATAAAATGATGATTAGTTGCAAGCATACTTAGCCATTTTTTTTTCCCTGTTTGACAAAAGAAATGGACAAAAAGGTGTCTACCTTGGACCAGAAAGGCAGATGATACTTTTTTTCTGTCACCCAAATGATAAAAATTCTATCTTTTCAAACAAACTAACTAAAGAATGCCTTCCCCTCACTCTATGGTTATGTTACTTTGAGAGAAACTAAACCTTCATTGGTCCATTTCAGTAATCCCCAATTCAAGAAAACCCTTTAGCTAACAATATTCATCAACAACTCAAAAATTTGCTCACACAAGAACACAAAGGCAGAAGTAGAGAAAAAGACTACCTTTTTTCTGATCAGTTGATGATTTCCTGAAAAACCCACCTAGCAAGTGATGACTTTGATTAGAATAATAGTGACTTTGGCTGCTTAGATGATTTGGTTCATGGGTTATGATATTGCAGCGGTCTTAAGAATTGTAGCTGGTTTTTGGGTGGTGATGACAACGGCTGGCGGCGGAGGTGATTGGATGGTATTCAAGCGGAGGTGGTGGTGATTGGCCTGGCAGCTTGTGAGGGTGGATTGACCCAGATCAGTTTTGGCCTGGGTGTAAGGAGCGGTGGGTGGAGAGGATGACTACGTTGACTCACTCTCACGAGAGAAGTCACTCTTATGTTAAGAGGAACAAATCAACAAACCTTTTTTTTATGAAAAAAATATATATCCGAAACAAAATGTTGTCGGAAGGGCTTTTGTCTGAAAAAAGTTTAAAATTTTTTGTAATTAATGTAATAAAAAAATTAATTTTTTTATTATATTTATAATTAATATGATTATACAATATATCTATATAATTATATTATAATTTTTTTGACAAAATTTATTTGAACATATAATAAAACTCTTTTGTTTTTTTAGTGTCTTGCACTGGTGGAAAAATTAAACTCAGGTCAAATATATAACAATTAATAGGAATTAATAGGTTTGTGTTGTTTAAATGATTAATATTTATAATAAAAATAATAAAAAATATGCATATTTTTATTATAAATATTAATCAATTGATTTCATAATATAATAGATTGATTATTATGTGTGTGTCGCGTCTGCATATTTTTAAATTTGTCTAAATTTTTGCTCTTTTTATTTTCACTATCATTTTAGATATAAGTATGAATCTCATTAGTGGCTACTATAATATAATAAAAAATCAGAAAAACACTTTCTGTTAATAAAATTGATAGATACAATTAGAAATAATTAATAAATGAGTACATATTTTATTATCATAATACAAAAAATATAAGTTAATTAAGAGAGAAAAAAAATCAAACTTTTTTTTATTGTGAATAACAATTCTCGTTTGTAACTTTTAGGTTTTGTTTATGACGCTATATTTTTCCTTCCGTATAGTCGTCTTCTTTTTTTTATCAAAAAGATAAATTCCTTCGTAAAATACTAATTTAATTAAGATTGCCTATAACTGCATCAAATGCTGAATTTTTTATTTATTTATTTGAAATTAGATTTTATTATATTTTTTATAATATTTTTTCAACTTTTATCAGCAACATTTTCTTACCATTTTTTCTATAAAAAAAAAATTTAAGAGTCGTTATTCACGGTTTGTTAAGAAAAATTGCATTGACCACAGGCACATTGAGTTTAAGTTGAGTCTCTATATTAAATTTTGAGTTAAATTTGTACATTAAATTTATAAAAAATAAAATTTACAATATTAAAAAAAACCCGAGTAACTCTCTTACAATTGTGCACAGATGCCGCGACACAATATTTTCTTATATTTATTATTTTTTTATTTATAAAAAATTCTATTAAACATATAAAAAAAATTGATAAAAATTAAATCTCTCACCTCATAATTAACGGAATACTTTTTTTTAACTACTAAAGCAAACACTCGTCCCATATCTATTGTTCTTATCATATGGAGACTTGGCTACTGGTTAGGCTTGGCCAGTTTTCGGCTCGTTTAACGGTTGGACATTACTTCATGTTTGATTAGGCCCAACATGGGCCTATCTCCCCTGACAAATAATCGAAAAAACAACATTATATAGTGTTTCTTTCTTTTTTTTTAGCAACCGAAAAAAGAAGAGTTTTTTTTTTTTCAAAACATTATATGGAAAAAATTTTTGATTGTTTTTTAAGTGATTGTTTCGTAACTATCATATATGACACAATAAACAAATTATATGACATAGTGAAGAAATTATATGATATATCAAAAAAAAATTATATGACATGTATAACTAGTTATTAAAAAAAAATTGTTTTTAATGACTAGTTACACATGTCATATAATTTTTTTTGATATCTTGTATAGTTTTTTCATCGCATTGTATAATTTACTTACTGTGTTGTGTTGTAAATGACAATTACGAAACAGTTACTTAACAAACAGTCATCGTATAACTTATTCATTTCAAGGATGAAAAACAAAGTTTATTCATTTTAAAATAAAAAACATAACTTTCATGGAATTAGACATGCTGGGAAGAAAAAGAAGGAATTAGAATGTCTTCTGCCATAGCAGCTCTAAATTTGTTAGATTTTTCGTTTCTTTTTTTTTTTTTTTTTTTTTTCCTTTTTGCTGCAATAATTTGAAGTCCTAAATACTAACTAAAGTTAAGCCTAGCATTATGTGGGAAGCCATTAACTTCATTCGAACTCAAAAAGTTTAAGTTGTCGAATGAGAGATTTGAAAATGAACCACATATTAAATTTTAATATCGAGAAGACAACAAATCCCGCTATAGCATCCAGACACAAAATCCTTAGTTTAAAATGGACATAAAACATTTAAGCAGGAAGTCAGCTAACATGTCCAAATTGCTGAATATTACAGCCCAATAGCGAAGGTGGAGTCATTAAAGAGATGTTCAGCCCAACACACAAGCAAAATTCATAAAGACTAACAAAAGCATGAAGGTTGCATCAAACAGAAAAATGGAGTTCACATCTCAGGCTAAGAGAAAAATAGCAGTTAGCACAACACAAAAAACATAGGTTCTCCTCAGTTCTTAAAGCCATAAATCAGCTTTGTTGACCCTCACATTACAGCCATATCATGTCATGGATACTTGAACTTGTGTATGCTTCTCTCACGCTTGAGCTTGGCTACTTTATTTATTAGTTCAGCAACTTCAGCTCGAACGACATCAATCTCTTCATCGAATTTGGAAATGTGAGGGTCAAGAGTGTCAACAGATTCAGCATGTTTAGCCTCAAGTTCTTGCAGTCTTGCTTTTGCCTTTTCCAGTTCCTTATTGACTCATCAATGTCATAATCATATCTAACTAGTAAAAATCAGACTCACCATACATAATGCCCCCTGGTTCTGGAGGATCAGTTTCTTCATCTTCTCGTGACAATGACAAGGGTACCACTTAGAAATGGGATGAAAATGGTTAAATTACTAGAGAAACTCATGATTAGACCTTCCTGTTAACCAGAACAGTTTTACTTTCATTTGTCCCTCGATCAACTATTAAGACTTGCGACATTAGCAAACACAGTCACAAACTCTACTACTCTACGCGGCATTGATCATCAAAACCAAATGACAAGTTGCTAATTTTTGTAAACTTCGGCATGAATTTGAGAGTTCAATTGTACCTCAGATATCACGCAGCTGATATGTGCTGTGAATCTGCAAGCTGCACAATGATAAACAACCAATCCGGGGTTTCTCCTACTCTCACAAGCATGACAATAGTAATCTGTTTTGTCATCTTCATCATCGAATTTGGCGAGGGTAAGGGGATGTATGTGACATTCATGTTTGATGGTTTGTGAGATAGGCCCACAACTGAAATGCAAATTGAAGTTGCACTTTACGCAATGAAAGATGGGGAAATCGCAAGGAGTTCCACAAGCATTACACTTCATGCCACGAACTTTCTTCTCAAACAAAGTAAGGTGGTGCTTGTGATCATCTACTTTGAGGGATGCCTTAAGTGAAGCACAATCTATAACTATGAACATGCCACCTGAACGTCTCATGTACTTAAATCCATGGGAGTCGTTTCCACAAGCCTGACAAACAAATAAGGTGCCACAATATGGATTGAGAACAAAAGTAGTTGCAGTGTCAAAATGGTGCTTGATCACCTCTGGCAATTCAGAACAAGACCTGTGAACGAAGAATTTGCATAATGTGCAAGCATAGGCTGAAGCCGGAGAATCAATGAGCAACTCACATCCAGAGCAACGAATACCATCAAATTCACACAAATCAATTTCTGTCAATGCATATTTGTGACTAACATGTCGAATCTCATTACCCCGACTTTTACAATCTATGACAGGTGTCTGCAAGGCACATTCAATGTCTAGATCGAACTCACACTCCTCATAGTGAAATGTGAAGCCCCCACAGGACTCATCACAGACATAGCATGTAAACTTTCCAGACTTATATGGCGGCTTGGATAGCAACGTCAAAGGATGGGGCAGATGCAAGGGGTGATGGATCTCTTGGGGCACCTCAGAGCATGTCTTGTGTATACAATAGTTGCAAGATGCGCAATCAAATGCCTGCCCACGGACAGGTAGGTCACACCCAGCACACTTAGCAGCGTGAATTTTCAGCTTCTCGCATGGAACCAACGGATGTTGATGGCTAAAATGTTGAATTTCCATATATTAGCCTTTGACTATAAATGGCTTCAGTTTGTGACTGGCCAGCAGCGTCTACACATATGCGAATTCAATGTCTAATTGGCAAAAACCTTAATTTCACTCATTGTCTTTGTATTTTTGATAATTTTATTCACAATATTTTTTTGTTTTAAATTTTATCTTCAATTTTTTCTCTGTTAATCTTTTTTACCTTTTTTCGTTAGTTGACTGTCAAGTATAATGCGTGACAGTTCAATCAGCAATACATTATCTTATTCATATCCATGTCACCTCATGACATGAAAATTAATCCTACTTATATCTCACCATCATTCGTGTTGCTGAAGTGAGCTATGAGTAAGATGATGTATCGTGGCTTGAACCGCTACGTGCCATATTTTACGGTCAACTAATGGAATATGGTAAAAAATTTGACAGATAAAATATTGAGAGTGGAATTTAAAAAAAAAATTATTACAAATGAAATTATCAAAAGATATAAAGATAATGGATGAAATTAGGATTTTTGCTATATAAGAGTTTTTGTCCTTTTTAAGTTATACATATAATCAACTTGTCTGTTTGTTTAATTAATCTTGTACAAACAGAAAAGTAGTATCCAAAAAAGTTATGGTAGTATGTCAATAAAAGAGATGTCAGGATTCGAACTATTGACCTCTCAACAGTCTCTTCTCCCTCAGTGAATTGGTTTAAATCTAAGATATTTAAAGAAAAAAGAAAAATCTTGTTCAAACAAAAAGAAGTGGTATCAAGAGAAGCCTTGGGTTCATTGAGACATGTGCTAATCTTTCTAACTAAGACAAATCAAACCAACCAATAAATGTGATATACTCAGGCCATGTTTAGAGAGTTTCATTGGCTTCCAAGCACCCTTTGTCACTTCCTTCTCGATCAAGTGAGCTAACCTTTCCATGTATAACACCAAGAGATAGGAATGTTGGACAACTTAGTTTCCATGTTGTTCAGCTAGATTTGAAGAATGTTTTTTTTGTTGTTGTAGCAGCTGTAATACGAGCAGGATATGTTGAAAGCCCAGTTTGTAAACTTGGCATTTGGAAATTTTTTGGGTTGCTGTCTACGCATGCAAGCTAGGTATAGGTCCTTTTTTTGACTAAGTTGTGATCTAGTTTAATAGGTAAAAGTCAAAAGTCTAGTGGGAGTTGGTAGCCAGCTGTTTTTTTTGTTTGCTGTAAAGGAACAAGAAGTTTCCTAAATCTTCTTTTCCTATAAGTTAAGTTTAAGTAAACAAAAATCTTACTTTGTAATTATGACATATTGTCAGTGGGCTATTGTAATTATATATTGCAGAAACGAAATGGAAAGGTTCTAGTTCCTTCCTTCACTTTTCTGGTTTTCCTCTCTCTCTCGGCAAATCACTTAGCTCCTAAATAACCATTTTGCTCACTTACCTTTCAATGGTATCAGAGCATTTAAGATCAGTTTAGGGCCAGTATTTTGTGAGAGAAGTGAGTTTATTGTTGAAATTAAAGCCACAAACACCAAGCAAAAACTAGAACCTATACATGTCTACCAACAACTTTCCAAATACAGCCCCACCTGTGTTCTCAGGGGAAAATTACCCCATTTGGGCAGTCAAAATGAAGGCATATCTTAAAGCTTATGATTTGTGGAAGGTTGTTGAGAGTGGAGACCAGGTTCAAGAGTTGCCCCAAAATCCTACCCTTGCACAGATCAGGCATCACAATGAGGAGTCAACAAAAGTGTTCAAGGCACTTACTTGTTTGCACTCAGCAGTATCTGACACCATCTTTACAAGGATTATGGCCTGTGAAACTGCTAAACAGGCTTGGGATAAACTTCAGGAGGAGTTTTATGGTAGTGCAAAGACAAGGAATATTCAGGTTCTTAACCTGAGAAGGGAATTTGAATCCTTGAAGATGAAAGATTCAGAGACAGTGAAGGAGTTTGCTGACAGATTGATGAAAACTGTCAACCAAATCAGATTGTTGGGTGAAGACCTCTCAGACCAGAGGATTGTAGAGAAAGTCCTTGTGTGCTTGCCTGAGAAGTATGAGAGCAAAATTTCTTCTTTGGAAGATTCCAAAGACTTGAGTCAGCTCACCCTTGCTGAATTAGTGAATGCACTGCAAGCCTTGGAGTTAAGGAGGCAGATTAGGCAAGAAGAAATTGGAGAGAGTGCTCTTTTGGCCAAAGGGAAGGAGAAAGATCAGCCAAGCAGCTCTAAATTAGCCAATGATAGGAAGGACAAAGACAAGAAGGAAGATAGAGCCAAGGCGTTTAGAAAGAAAAAGAAGTTTGCACCCTGCAAACATTGCAAGAGGACAAGTCACACAGAGAAGTACTGTTGGTGGAGACCAGATATCCAGTGTAATATTTGTAAGAAAATGGGTCATATGGCTAAAGTTTGCAAGAGCAATCAAGCTAGTCAACTAGCTCCTCAACAGGCACAGTTAGCAGAAGGAAAGCAAGAGGAAGAGATGTTGTTCTCTGCAGCATGTAATACAGTAAAAAATGTACCTGAAACTTGGTTGATTGATAGTGGGTGTACCAACCACATGACCCATGATGCAGGCAAGTTCAAGTTGCTGGATTCAAGCTTTTACTCCACTGTGAAGATTGGAAATGGGGAGCATTTGCAAGTCAAGGGTAGAGGAGTTGTAGCTGTTGTGACTTCAACAGGTACCAAATATATTTCTGATGTTCTTTATGTTCCTCAAATTGACCAAAATCTTTTGAGTGTTGGTCAATTGATGGAAAAGAATTATGCCTTGGTATTTAAGGATGAAAAATGTAGAGTTTTAGATCCTAATGGACATGAGGTCCTTGTTGCTAAAATGTTGAACAAAAGCTTTGTTGTGAATTGGAAAGATGGACGTAGTCTTGCATATAGAAGTGTTGTTGATGATAGTGCTTTATGGCACAAAAGGCTGGGGCACTCAAGCTATTATTCTTTGAAATTGTTGCATGATTTGGTTGCTGACATGCCTGTACTAGATCCAACGCCAACTATTTGTGAGGTGTGTCAAAAAGGGAAGCAGTCAAGGTTGCCATTCCCTCAAAATCAGGCTTTCAGAGCCTCACAAAAGCTGGAGTTACTTCACACAGATGTGTGTGGCCCTATGAGTATCCCTTCTTTGAATGGAAGTAGATACTTTCTCATTTTCATTGACGATTGCACAAGATTTTGTTGGATTTTCTTTTTAAGGAACAAGTCAGAAGTACCAGGAATCTTCATCAGGTTCAAGGCTTGGGTAGAAAAGCAAGCTGGTTGCAGCATTAAAGCCATTAGATCAGATAATGGCACTGAATATACTGCTGACAGGTTTATTACTTTTTGTCAAGACTCAGGCATTCAACACCAACTCACTGTTCCATACACTCCGCAACAAAATGGAGTCAGTGAGAGAAAAAATAGAACTTTGATGGAGATGTCTAGATGCCTATTGTTTGAGAAGAATGTGCCTAAGCATTTCTGGGCAGAAGCAGCCTCTACTGCCAACTACTTGTTGAATAGACTTCCAACAAAGGCCTTAAATGGCTTGACTCCCTATGAAGCTTGGTTTGGAGTCAAACCATCCATGCAACACATCAAGGTGTTTGGTAGTATTTGCTACTTTTTTGTTCCAGAACCAAAAAGAGGGAAGCTTGATGAAAGGGCTAAAACAGGTGTGTTGGTGGGGTACAGCAGCAAATCCAAAGCTTATAGAATTTATGACCTTAGTTCCAAAAAGGTCATAGTTTCTAGAAGTGCAAAATTTGATGAAATATCAGTTTGGGATTGGAGTAAAGACCAATTAATTGAGAAGAAGATGCTTCCCAATACTAATGAAGCTTCTCATAGCCTTGAAAATGAAATTGCAGCAGATGAGGTTGCAGACTTTGATGATGAACCAGTTAGAGGCACCAGACCATTGTCAGAGATTTATGAAAGGGCCAATATTGTTGTGTTGGAGCCAACAAGCTACTCTGAAGCTATTGAATCACCTGGCTGGGTTAAAGCAATGCATGAGGAAATGAAGATGATCCAAAAAAATGAAACTTGGGAATTGGTTGACAAACCAATAGATAGGAAGACTATTGGAGTGAAGTGGGTGTATAGAGTAAAGCTTAATGCTGATGGATCAATTAACAAGCTCAAGGCCAGATTGGTTGTTAAGGGTTTTTCACAGCAGTTTGGAACAGATTACACAGAAACCTTTGCACCTGTGGCAAGGCATGATACAATCAGGTTGCTTCTTGCCTTGGCAGCTTGCAAAGGATGGAAGGTATTTCAAATGGATGTAAAATCTGCATTCTTGAATGGTGTGTTGGAGGAGCAGATTTATGTAGAACAGCCAGAGGGGTTCAAAGTGAAAGAAGCAGAAGACAAGGTCTATCTTTTGAAAAAGGCTCTTTATGGCTTAAAACAAGCCCCTAGAGCCTGGTATAGCAAAGTGGATGAGTATCTCCTCAGTTTAGGCTTTACTAGAAGCCAAAATGAAGCCACCCTCTATGTGAAAGCCCAAAGTGTAGAGACTCTCATTGTCTCAATCTATGTAGATGACATATTGATTACAGGGAGCTCTACCAAGATGATTGCAACCTTCAAGCAACAAATGCAAGAAACATTTGAGATGACTGATCTAGGAGAAATGAGCTTCTTCTTGGGAATAGAAATTTTGCAGACCTCAAATGGGATTTTTATTAGCCAAGAGAAGTATGCAACTGAATTGTTGAAAAAACACAACATGTCAACAAGCAAGGCTGTCCCAACTCCTTTAAATTTGGGAGAGAAGTTAAGTAAAGATGATGGAGGAAAGAAAGCAGATTGCACAGAGTACAGGAGCATAATTGGCAGCTTGTTGTACTTAACTGCCACCAGGCCAGATATAATGCAAGCTACTAGCCTTCTATCCAGATATATGCAGGCACCCAGTGAAGCTCACCTAAGGGCTGCAAAAAGGATTCTTAGATATGTTCATGGGACTATTGATCTTGGCATATGGTTTAGAAGGAGAAAAGAAGTCAAGCTATCAGGATTTTCTGATAGTGACTGGGCTGGCAGCAATGAAGATATGAGAAGCACTACAGGGTATTTATTTTCTCTTGGATCAGGAGTGTTCACATGGAGCTCAAAGAAGCAAGAGGTCATTGCTCAGTCCACTGCAGAGGCAGAATATATGGCAGCTGCTGCTGCTGTGAACCATGCTCTTTGGTTGAAAAAAATGCTAATTGATTTGAAAGAAGAACAAGTGGAGCCAACTGAGATTTATGTAGACAATCAATCAGCTGTGGCAATCTCCAAAAATCCTGTTTTCCATGGAAAAACTAAGCATTTTAAGATAAAATTTCACTACATAAGAGAAGTGCAGCAGGAAGGAGAGGTCAAGCTATTGTACTGCAAATCTGAGGAGCAACTTGCTGATATATTAACCAAACCTCTAACCAGGAGCAGATTTGAGAATTTGAGGGCCAAATTGGGCATGAACACCAAGGAAACTAAGGAGGAGTGTTGGACAACTTAGTTTCCATGTTGTTCAGCTAGATTTGAAGAATGTTTTTTTTGTTGTTGTAGCAGCTGTAATACGAGCAGGATATGTTGAAAGCCCAGTTTGTAAACTTGGCATTTGGAAATTTTTTGGGTTGCTGTCTACGCATGCAAGCTAGGTATAGGTCCTTTTTTTGACTAAGTTGTGATCTAGTTTAATAGGTAAAAGTCAAAAGTCTAGTGGGAGTTGGTAGCCAGCTGGTTTTTTTGTTTGCTGTAAAGGAACAAGAAGTTTCCTAAATCTTCTTTTCCTATAAGTTAAGTTTAAGTAAACAAAAATCTTACTTTGTAATTATGACATATTGTCAGTGGGCTATTGTAATTATATATTGCAGAAACGAAATGGAAAGGTTCTAGTTCCTTCCTTCACTTTTCTGGTTTTCCTCTCTCTCTCGGCAAATCACTTAGCTCCTAAATAACCATTTTGCTCACTTACCTTTCAAGGAAGAGAGATGATCGCCTTACTGTAAGCGCCTGGTTGATTTGAAATTGTCTGTAATTTATCCATTCCTAAGTAGTTGAAAGGAAGTCTTGGATACACACTCCATTATTAGTGATATCGAATTAGAGGGGAGGCCGAGTTCTATTAGAGTATCTCGAAGAAAGTCCCAACTCAGACGATCATACGCTTTTTCGAGATTCAGTTTCAAAACCATCCAACCTTGTCGATGCTGTGATGTGCGCATGGTGTGAAGAGCCTCTTGTAAGAGGATGATGTTATCAGTAATCTGCCTGTCTGGGACGAAGCTTGCCTGAGTCAGCACAACCCACTGCGGTAAGAAAGGCTTGAGTCTATTAACAATCACTTTGGCCACCACCACCTTATAACTAACATTACATAGGTTTATTGGACGAAACTCAGTGATCCTTTGAGGGTTTGCCACCTTTGGAATGAGCACTAAGAGTGTCTCATTCACTTGACTTGGCAAAGGAGTTCTATTTAAGATGGCCAGCACACACTGTGATAGAGAGCCACCAACTTGATCCCAAAATTTCTGAAAAAATACAGCGTGAAACCCGTATATACCAGGGGCTTTGAAAGGGTCCATAGCAAAAAGAGTCCCCTTAATTTCATCCTGCATGAATGGCCGCAACAATTTGCCCAACTCTATGCTGTCAAAAAGCCGAAAGCCACCTCCGAGAGGAAATGGCCGTTGTAAAGCTGAGTCAGCCGAAAATAGAGATATGAAGTACCAACATGCCAATTACTTGAGTTGAGTCAGCATGACACGCACAAATCAAAAAATGATACTTTCTTACATTTGTTGTTCTTATCATATAGAGACTTGGTTATTGGTTAGGCTTGGTCGGTTTTCAACTCGTTTTAACTGTTAGACCTGACTTCAAGTTTGATTAGATCCAACTTGGGCCTATCTCACCTGAAAAAAAAATCGAAAAAACAATATTATATATTTTATTCATTTCAAGGATGAAAAAAAAAAAAGTTGATTCATTTCAAAATAAAAAACGTAACTTTCACGGAATTAGACATGCTGGGAGAAAAAGATGGATTGAGAATATTTTCCGCCAAAGCAGCTCTTAAATTGTAAGACTTTTTTTTTTTTTTTTTGCTGCAAGAATTTGAAGTACTAATTACTAATTAAAGTTAAGCCTAGCATTCTGTGTGAAACCATTAGCTTCATTCAACTCAAAAGTTTAGGTTATCGAGTGAGAAGTTCCCAGAATAAAATTATATATTAAATTATAACATGGAGAAGACAATGAATCCATCCACTTTAGCGTCTAGACATAAAAAGATCATTTATCGTCTACAAAGCTTAAAATGGACATAAAACATTCAAGCTGAAAGTCAGCTATCATGTCCAAATGGTCGAATATTGCAGCATAATATTGAAGATGAAGCCATCAAAGAGAGGTTGAGTCCAACACACAAGCAAAATTAATAAAAACTTCACAAAAGCATGGAGGTTGCATCAAGCAGAAAAATGGAGTTCACATTTCAGGCTAAGTGAAAAATAGCAGTAACCACAGCACAAAAAACATAGCTTCTCCTCGCTTCCAAAAGCCATAAATCAACTTCGTCTTCCCTCACATGCCTCTTATGGCATATCTGCTAATGGATGCTCGAACTTGTGTCTGCTTCTCTCACGCTCGAGCTTGGCTACTTTATGACCTAATTCAACATATTTGGCTCGAACCACAACAATCTCTTCATCCAATTTGGAAATGTGAGGGTCAAGAGTGTCAACAGATTCAGCACGTTTAGCCTCAAGTTCTTGCAGTCTTGCTGTTGCCTTTTCCAGTTCCTCATTGACCTCATCAATGTCATAATCATATCTAACTAGAAAAGGGTCAGGCTCAAGATGCATAATGCCCTTTGGTTCTGGCGGATCAATTTCCTCATCTTCTTGTGACAAAGACGAGGGTACCACCTGGAAATGGGATGAAAATGGTTAAATTACTAGAGAAACTCATGATTGGACCTTCCTGTTAACCAGAACAGATTTACTTTCATTTGTCCCTCGATCAACTATTAAGACTCACAACGTTAGCAAACACAATCACAAATGACTACTCTACGTAGCATTGATCATCATAACAAATTCATGAGTTGCTAATTTTTGTAAACTTGGAATGAATTTGAGAGTTCAATTGTACCTCAGATATCACACAGCTGATATGTGCCGTGAATCTGCAAGCTGCACAATGATAAACAAACGATCCGGGGTTTCTCCGATTCTCACAGGCATGACAATAGTAATCTGTTTTGTCATCTTCATCATCGAATTTAGTGAGGGTGAGGGGATGTATGTGACATTCATGTTTGATGGTTTGTGAGATAGGCCCACAACTGAAATGCAAATTGAAATTGCACTTTACGCAACGAAAGATGTGGGAATTGCAACGAGTTCCACAAGCATTACACTTCATGCCATGAACTTTCTTCTCAAACAAAGTAAGACGGTGCTTGTGATCATCTACTTTGAGGGATGCCTTAAGTGAAGCACAATCAAGATCTATGTCCATGCCACCTGAATATCTCAGGTACTTAAATCCATGGGAGTCGTTTCCACAAGCCTGACAAATAAATAAGGTGCCACAATATGGACTGAGAACAAAAGTAGTTGCAGTGTCAAAATGGTGCCGGATCTTCTCTGGCAATTCAGAACAAGATTTGTGAAGGAAAAATTTGCATCCTGTGCAAACATAGGCTGGGGCTGGACAATCAATGCGCAACTCACATCCAGAGCAACGAATACCATCATATTCACACGAATTAATTTCTGTCAATGCATGTTTGTGACTAACATGTTGAATCTCATTACCCCGACTTTTATGATCTATGACGGGTGTCTGCAAGGCACATTCAATGTCTAGATCGAACTCACACTCCTTACAGTGAAATGTGAAGCCCCCACAAGATTCATCACAGAAATAGCATGTAAACCTTCCAGACTCATACGGCGGCTTGGATAGCAACGTCAAAGGATGAGGCGGATGCAAGGGGTGATGGATCTCTAGGGGCACCTCGGAGCAGGTCTTGTGTATACAATACTTGCAATATCGGCAATCAAATGCCTGACCACGGACGGGTAGCTCACACCCAGCACACTTGGCACCGTGAATTTTCAGCTTCTCGCATAGGACCAATGAATGTTGATGGCTAAAATGTTGAATTTCCATATGGTAGACTTTGACTACAAATGACTTCAATTTGTGACTGCCAGCAGCGTCTACACATAAATGAACTCAATGTCACTAATTTTTCACATTCTATAAGCAAGCAGGCGAAGGAGATCAATATATGCAGAAGTCCCTTTCCTTTTTAAGTTATACAAAATCAACTTGTCTGTTTAATTAATGCTGTACAAAAAAAAAAAAAAAAGGAAGAAGTATCAAGAGAAACCTCGGTTTCATAGATACATGTGCTAATCTTCCTAACAAAGACCAATCAGATCAATGATTTAAAAACACAGGAAGTCCAGAGTATTTTGTGTAATATCTAACGTTTGACAGGCAGGAAATAAACTGGATCAGAGCATCAGTCTGGAGAGCATAAGAACATAATAGGGACACTAACGTGGAGAACTGGGATCTTATTACCCTGCTGCACCCAGATGGCTTTGAGGTCTGCTTATGCTTCTTCTGGCGAGTAGCTGGACCAGGCTTTCCTTGGAAGACCGAGAAGTCAACTCAAAAAGGGTCCTCATACAAGAAGAAGTTGATCAAAATGGCCAAAAAAATCTTTTGAAATAGACCAATATTTGGATCAGGACTCTTTTCTCGAGGAGACAAGGGGGAGGCCAAAAAAAATTACAAACTTTATGGGAGCTTTCACACCTGACATGGAATTCGACAAATAATATAGTATTTTTAGTGTAAAACGAGCAACGCTCCCATTTTCCAAGCTTTGGAGCTTTGGAGAAATGATATAATATTTGGAGTTTCAAGTATTTTTCTACTTGGAATGGATGACTTTGATGGTTTTATTTTTTTGTTTTTTTCTCTACAAAGCTCCTATTTTCCAACCTTCAAGACCAGCCCGCTTCTTTTATATTAAGTTCGTAGCCATTGACAACAAAGCCATCAAGTACTGTGAGGTGCTTACTCCTCGATATTCATTTTTTCGAAGGACCCGTTGCGAGAATTCACATGTTGGTGAAGGGACATCTAATAAGTGAAAATTCTTTCCAGGAATTTTAATTTGATTTATTTTTTATAAATATAATTTATTTATAATTTTATATCATATAATTAATAAAATTTATTTAAAATAAAAAATAAATTTATATAATATAAAATTATAAATAAATTATGCTAAAAAAAAAAATAAAATTATCGAATAACAAAATGACATTTACAAATATTTAGAGGATTGTCTTTTGTTGGGTTGTTAGTGATATTTGGTTCAATTTTTAGGGAATATATTTATATTTTAATTTTTAAAAAATAAGAATAATAATATTTAATTATTTTTTGTAAGGTTGCTGTTCTTGATAGACCCCTAAAATACTACTACTTAAAAAAGTAAGACAAAATTACTTTTTAATGTGATCAACCGTTGATAATAATAGAAGTACAAAATGGTTAAAGAAGAACAGGGCAACGACGAATGAAGGCCTACGTACCAACGACAACAATTTAATTTCTTTCTGTTTCAGACTGTGTGAACATTACATGGCTACACGCACAGTAGGTATAATAACATAAAACAAAAACTCGTTCTTTCATTACGTTTTTTTTTCTTGTAGAGGACCAAAGGCACGTCTTCAAAAAGAAAAGGCACGTCTTCTTTTCTGTTATTTTTAATTTTGATTCTATCATTGGCATTGTTTTCTTTAGGACAAGAAAAATAAAAAATAATTTAAATAATTTAAATTTTTAATTTTGAATGTAATTTTTTGGGAGAAAAATTTAAAAACTAAAGATCTTGATTTCAATTAATTTTTAATTAATTGAATTCAATCAAACTCGAAGGTGAAACTTTTTTTTTTTGTTTATTATAATCATATTTTATCTAATTATATATATATTTATTATCAATTTAAGTAAATCTTCTAGTCACATAATTCATAAATTTTCTTTATACAAGAATATTATGTTTAAAATAGTTATTTTATTATCTAATCAAAAACAATTACTATTAATTTAACTAAACACTATAATTTTATTTTATTCACTAGTAACAGCAATCAGCAATCAGCAACAGTAATAATAATCAGTAATTAATGATAGTAATTAACAATAAGTAAGTCAAACAAGCCCTTAACCTTCAAATTCTAATATAATAGAATTAGATTTTCTTTCTCACAACACTCGCAAGCTATACACAATTTTAAAATTTTACAACGTTCTTTTTTTTTTTTTTTTTGGTCTATATGGAAGGCATACCCTAGTACAACAAGCAGAAGGAAGGGAATTCTAAAAAGCCACCAACCAGGGCCAAGCTACCCCATGTAGGTCCTGCTGCAACTTGGATATCTCACTAGGCAGAGATTTATTAGACATGTGGACTCCCAAAGGCAAAGTGAGGGCATAAGTGACCAGCCAATCCGTCAAACTATTTATTTCCTTGTACACATGCGTGACCTGCACAGACTAGTCCTTTGCTAATAGTTCTTTACATCTTTTAAGTAAATTCACATGAGGGTGAGTACTTAGAACATCCCTCTCTATTCTGCTTAGTGCCAAGAGAGAATCTACCTCTAGCCAGATATGTCTGAAGCCAAAATTGTAAGTGATGTCCAACCCTGTATATATGCCCCCAAGCTCAGCAACAAAGGAAGAGCAGGCCCCACTATGATGTGCAAATCCAATTAGTCAACGTCCCAAGTGGTCGCTGATGATGACACTTGCCCCGCCCCTCTACAACGTTCCTTCTCATATATGCCTAAAAGCAACAAATATTTTTTGTGTTTTTTGGTTAAACAAAGTTTAGGTGATGGAGGTTGCCCCAATCCAATCCAGAGTTAGGAAAAATCGTAGATCTTGAAGAGGGTTTACATTAGACTTACATATCACAAATTAAAAAGAACAGTCAGTAAGACTCAAACTCCAAATCTTTCAAATAGTAGACGAAAGCTTTACGAACTGAATTAATCTTCATTGGCAAAAGCAACAAATCTTGACTTGTAAGTGTTTACTTAATTTTCATTTGATCTTTTTGGGCCTTTGAAAATATAAACGCCCATTTATAGGAACTGCAACACTAAGCACACACAAAGCATTTGATCAGGCTGATGCTCAACTAAAATATTTAACACTTACTCAACAAGATATTTGGGCAATTAAGTTTCTTGCATTTGCCAATCCTGTCCTTCATAGGGATACACTAAATTCCAGTGATCCATACATGAGATGCCTAGTACTTTTGAGCAAGCAATTACTAAACATATAAAATTACATTGTTCCAGAAAGTTAATAGATTATAGGCATACTAGACTAGTTTGATTCAGGTAGTTAA
The DNA here is from genome assembly GCA_037832335.1 of Carallia pectinifolia. NCBI lineage: Eukaryota > Viridiplantae > Streptophyta > Magnoliopsida > Malpighiales > Rhizophoraceae > Carallia > Carallia pectinifolia. The sequence goes on along the minus strand of CM075445.1, from coordinate 14,834,976 downwards.
CTATTGCAATCTGAGATGTGCAATGCGAAAAACAAAATTCATCCACCACATCCAAAACATGATATTATACAGAAGGTGGATCTACCTAATTCAAGTTGGTTAACTTAAGCAATCTCACTGAGTAGATAAGGTTACCATTCTAGACTAAAGTTGATGGTTCCTGATGGAAGAGTTGACTATACGTCTAGTAGGGTATCTAAGCTCAAAGGCGTATTACCATGTTCACCATCACAAATAATTCCTAGGACTTGATAGCTTTCATGTAATGCTGCCAACACTTAATTTGAGAAAAACTGCAACAGTTGGCATCCTCTTTCTTGAGCTTATGATATAACCATTGAAATTGAAGCAGAATATATCATTGTTCTAAAAATGAAAAGACTAGATTAAAACATCTATTTAAAGAAACAGTGAAAAGTAAATGGTTATAAGACCAGATAATCAAACCTTGTAAAAATGGTCCTCGTTTGTAAGATCTACCGTCCTCGTTTGTAAGATCTACCTCCACGCACAAAATCTTTCGATAACAAACTCAAAGAATTCCTTCCAATAAGGTTGAATAATTTGACATTGGTGACACTACTATAGTCAAGGTCAATTTCTCAACTTCATGAGGAAAAAAAATGTAAGGTTTTCCTTAATTCTCGAAGATTTTTTTTTTGAACAAAGGAAATCGTTGCATTAAATATAACAAAAATATGTACATAAATCCAATATGAAGGCGTCAGAAATACTTGCAAAATGCAAGAATAAAAAAGGCACCAATGACCTACAATTGACATGGTCAAATAACCATTAACAAAACGGGCATGTAGCCACCTGAAATGGCGAAGGTGATGGTAGTTCATCAAAAAAAGTGGATCTGGAACCAAGGGAGTCGTAGATGACATTATTAAGGCTCGATAAAAAAAATAACAAGTCAAAAGGCCCCATAAAACTGATTTGGGGTTTTGACGAAAGAGGAAAATAGAAAAGGGAAGGAGAAAGATAGACTACAGAAGAAAAGGAGGAAAAGATAAGGATCATAGTATTAAGGAGGAGGGATTTACCTCCGCTAGCCAGCAGGGTCATGTACTATTTGTTACCAGAAAGCTTTGGAGATAGAGAGAGGCTAGAAAGATTTTTTAGAAGAGAAGGTCAAAATTTTTTGGTTGTGAATTTAACTTTTTTAATTCTCGAAGATTGGATAGATCCTTTATGGCCAGTAATAGAGAGTCAAAAAAACATAATCAAAACAAAATTTTTCATGAACAAAGCAAAATTTCGGATTATCGATCATCAAACAGGCACAAGACATACCTCAACTGCTTTAATTGATAAACGCAACCAATAAATCTGATTAACTTTTCCAAGAAATTCTTTAAACTTAAGGTTCCTATCAGTACCATGTTCATCATCAAATAAAAGATCAACAATCCACTAACATGGAGCATATATAGAGTAACTAGTAGGAAATCTATCACCAGAATTAAAAACTTCAAGCAGGTTTGGACTATCAATCTCTACTGCCTACATCTTATGGCTTTTAGTTAGGATCAATCTCTTTAGTTATTTATTGGAAATCCTAACCCTCCTCAGGCAATCACAGCAATGCACATACAAGCTGTCTAGCAAAGGAAATGTGGATAAGAGCCTTTAAAACTCTTTGTTACCCATGTCAGGGCATTACAACTCTAATTTTTTCAAATTTTTGTAGCCTACCATATCGATTGTAGATGAAATGATTCCACAAGCGAAAAGACTAAAATATTGGAGGGATAAAACAACTATTTTAATGCTTTCAAGCTTAAAAGCATCCAACCAGTCAGTCTTGATTTTGCAAACTTTAGAAACGTCAAAGCATTTCAAACCCTAGCAGTGGTTCAAAGTAAGAAACTCGAGAAAAAGGCAACAACCGACAAGCTTCTAGATCATCCCCTCATTTACCTCGACAGTATTTAGATCTAAATTTTCAAGACAATACAAATGGAGGTCATTGCTAGCTAGGGGCTGCATCAAACTACAACGATGTATCATTAAAGTGCTTATGGATCTAGTAGATAGAATTGTCAAAGACAAACTGTAAATCATATTTCCACCATCGATGGCAATATACAACTCGTTGACTCCATTCTCTGTGGCCAATATTATCCATTTGTCAACCATAGAATAGAACTCAGAATTAAGGATAGTAATGTTTAGCTTAAATTTCAGTGTTCAAAGTTTTGACTTGCTAAACTACTGCAGGGGGCTATCAACAAATTTTGTAATGCTCCCTAAGGATCTATACAGTTGTTGAAGCCACTGCTCAAAATATATGTCGCAATTTCTTGATGGCAAATATTCTGAAAGTATAATGGAGCATAAACTAGAAGAGCAACCAAGTTGCAGCAGAAGCACAACAAATGTAAAACCAAAAAAATGCAGAAAGAAAAAAAAAAAAAGAGAGAAAAGAGATTAGTTGTGGGGGAAAAGTTAAGCCCATTTGATGTAATTTTCATATATGTAAATGAAAATATAAGTTTCAAAGTACAATGATACAAGTGTAACGTACTTTATTACAATAGCCATACTTAAAGTGACTTTTACTAACTTTGCATGCAAATACTAACCCAATCACTAACATGATTGTTGATTACTTACAAGAAAAGTCAATGTCCTATACTTGTTAAAAAAACAAGCTTACAAAGGAGACAATTACATAATTAACAAGCTAACAAAAAGATTAAAATTGAACATTAACTTTGCTACTCCACTTTGACTTTTTGCAATCACTATGATACTTTCTACAATGAAAAAAAAGAAGACATTTTTTTTTTCTTGCAAAAAGTTTCAGTGTGATTGTAAAAAATAGAAAGCTCGTTGTAATCGAACAAATTTTTGAGTACAAAATATTTTTAGAATTGTAATGACACTCTTTTACTTAACCCATTTTTTCTTAGACCTACTAATTAGCCTGATCTTTCTTCATTCTTCTTTCCCCTTCAACAAAACAAAACATCCATCTTTCCAACCTAAATCAGGGCGATCGTTGACGATCCTCAATTATTAAAAATTCATTTAGGTTTGTCTTCCTCATCGATTATTCTAGTCCCAAGCCAATTGTGTCGCCGCCTACTTCTTCGTCCTCTTCTATCTTCTTCCACATTGGTGACAACTCTAGCTAACTAGCACCATTTGGAACAAAATGTTTTAGATGCTGCATTTGCAATTTTAGAAGGAAAATCTGATTTTGCAGCTAAGATCTTGATGCGCATATTGCAAGCTTCAAATAAGACTTCTTTATGCTGTAGGCTCAATGATATGAGTCATGACTCACTGGGTTGTGAGCCTGACGAACCATTGGCCGACAACTTTGCATTCAAATTATTGCATATTCGATGATATCAGTTTGGGTAAGCACTAGTTTTTGTTGTCTTTTGTTTGATGGCGAAATTGATGCTTTTACATTAAAGGAAATAACATGTTTGTTTTTTAAGTAAGAAAAAAGAAGTATAAATATTTTTGGGATAATAGAACAACAGTTCCTATTTTCCTTTTCTTGCTAACCAAAATGTAATTTCTTCTAGGAATTTTTATGAAGATGGTAATCTTGAGAACCAATAAGAAGTTGAAGGAATGGCTAGGAAAGACATTAAAAAAGTATTAGTTGATGATTATAATATGAAGATAAAGATGATGAGAATGCATATTGCATGACTTGCCACACTCGACAGATAAGAAAAAAAAGGTAAGGCCCTTAATTTGATGATGTTTATAGAGTAGAATATAAGCATTAAGCAAATCGTTTTGTATTTGGAATATAATTAATATTTTTATCTGATTTAATATCCAATATTAGCCATTGTTTCGAGCTCTTTACTTTTCACTTGAGGTGATGTGAAATTAATGATAAAGTTATGCTTAGATCAAGGAAATCTAATGTGATATTCAACCCTTTGTGAAAAGTGGAATCAATTTCAATAGAGAATCTAAAGTTTTCATTGGAGGAGGATGTGGAAGAAGCATAAATTGGGATTGCAATTCATGCTATCAATTTACCGATTGAAATAGACATAAGAGGAGAGTTGTGATTTCTAATAAGTTGCATTAGGATGGGTTTTAATGTGTTCTCATACATGATGATAGAGCAGTTGACAATGTTTTTGGGTTAGTCTCATTTTGATTTGATTATAGTCACAACTTGCTAAATTTTTCATTTTTTCCTTTTTGTGAAAAATGAAATTCAACATCTTATTAGTGTTCTGAAATACATGGAAATGAACACAATCAAAAGTGTAAACATATTCCCCGTGTTTGTGGCCTTGTTGCTACATTCTGTTAAAACTTGAACATCATTCTTAACTTCATTGCATTCCTCTACCTCCTTTATTTTAGTTTCTTATCTCCCATGGATCAATGACCAACATACTTTAATATCTTAATCTCAAGTGTTCTTGTGTCATATAACTTAAAACATATATTTTCTATATGTTTTGTTGTGTTCTATACAAAATGCAAAATTTTTTTGAAGTATTCTATTTAGGACAAATATGGGGTGGGGATAAGGACAAGGATGGGGATAGGGTTCAAAAGCGGGGACGGAGATTCAGGGAGGTCATCCTCGTCCCCAACTCTCTTCGTTGTAATCTTTAATTTGCTCAATTTGCTAATTTAAAAGCTGGACTTTTTTTGACAAAATGCAACAAATTTGGCTCCACTCAGGATTATTTTTCTTCTGATTTGGAGGGTTATTTATTCCCTTTTGGATTGTCTTTCTCCTTGGATTGAATTTTTCTTCATATGTGAAGGGTCATTTCATTGGCTGTTCACAAAAAAAAAAAAAAATTCGTTGGCCGCCTAGTCCCAAGACCACATTCATCTCTCGAACCACCATAGGGAGGATAGAGAAAGGAAGGAGAGAGGAGAGAGTGAGCGAGGATGGAGGGGACAGAAACCTTTTTTTTTTAATTATATATATATTTTGAAAAGTTATTAAAATTTATTTAATTAAATTCCAAAACGCCACATCATCGTCGCTTCACCACGTGACATGTTGATCTAGCATGTTTCGTATAAGGTGGCATCTTGATTAGTGCCATGTGAGCGAACTCAAAGGTGGAAATGCAGATTAAATTAATTTCGTCTAACGGATATAACATGATGAATCAATTTTAAACCAAAATAAAAATATTTTGGACAAAATTAAGAAACGTAGAAACCTTTTAGATTAAATTGATCATTAAACCTTTCAAAATAAAAAATCGTAACTTTCATGGAATTAGACATGCTGGAAAAAAAAAAAGAAAAGAAAGATTGAGAATATTTTCTGTCAAAGCAACTGTCAAATTGTAAGAATTTTTTTTTTTTGCTGCAAGAATTTGAGGTACTAACCAAAGTCACCAGAATCAGACCGATCATCGAATGAGAAACATTAGTGGGTCAAAATTCAACCAGTTGAATCGACTCAACCGGTTAAATCGTCTCAACTGGTATCTAATAACACATATATGTGTAAAAGTAATTAAAAAAATAATACTTATAGATAATGATTAAATATTAATTTTTCTAATTTTAACAACTAAATTGAAAGTTTTTATCAAATTTAAAACTAAATTAAAATTTTAATTAAATTTAGAGTTTAAATTATAATTTAAAGAACATTTTAGCTCAAATTATAATTTATAAATTTTTAATTTAGTTTGGACTGGTCCAACCGATCCGATTTTCACTAGTTTTGACCAGTTTGTCTATTTCCCAATTTTAAGACTTAGATTGGATTAGACCTGAGATCGATCATTGGTCCAAACGGTTAAACTGGTCGATCCGATTTGAGTTTGTTAACACTACTACCAACTACTAATTAAGGTTAAGCATAGCATTTTGTGGGAAGCCATTAGCTTCATTCAATTCAAAAAGTTTAAATTGTGCAGTGAGAGTTTCAGAAAATATATATATATATATTTAGCTGAAAATATGTCCGCGAGATGTGGCAGTTATAATATTTTTATACCCAATGTTTTGGAATGATTTATTTTTTAGATTTTATTTTTGTTTGTATTTTAAAGTAAATTTATATTTCAAACAACTTGATATTTTATGTAAAAATCAGCAATCACAGAAAGAAATTACCACCATTAGGGATTCGAGATTATGACTTTGGGTCTTGAATTGCTCGTCCTACAGAAAAATTGTGAATAGAGATGAAATGTTCAGTTGAAAACTGCAAAATTAAATAGCGATACTATTTTTTAGGAAAAACAAGTCGGTGAACCAATTTCTGAATCCAATCTTAAGCATGTGATAGACATAATTATTTGCCCAATTCTACATAAGCAATAGAACGAAGGAATGGATCTATTGCAAGTAAAACCAATTATCCTTTATTAGACATTATTTATAAGGAGGATGATACAGAATATTATTTTGCTAACGCCCAGTTCATGGTGATTTTCAACAGATTGGTTCATCCATATGACAATCATAATGATAAATTAAGAATAATTGTAAATATGCATGGTTTAGGTAAAATGAAATGTATCTTTGGTAATAATTTGATTTATGAAAGACAATTAAGAAGGATATAATTGTTATATATGTTAATTATTAATGAGGAATTAAGAAAAATAAATTTATACCATTATTTTGTCATAAATTTAAATTTACTTAACAAATGTTCTTAATTATTAATAAATTTTTAATATATATTATAATATTGGAATATGAATTAGAACTTAAATATGAAATGATTTACAGGATATTCGTTAGTCTAACTTTTAAATTGTCAAAAATCAAGCTTGAGTTATGGTCACTAAGTTACTCATTTAAGTTGGCTATGTAGATGCCATAGACAAGGTAGCAATAATGCAAATTATTCTCCAATAAATGGTTTTGATTATTGATTTTAGAGATGAAATTTAACATTTCTTTTTTATTATTGATTTTAATTATTGACCTTAATTTAAGTTACTCATTTTTGTTGTTTTTGAGTTATAACAATTCTGTGTTTGACACTTCGAAATTGGCAATAATTACGGCATTTCCATTTGGAGAGCCTCAATTGGGAGGCAGATAATTAGATAGAAAATTATATCTAAAATTAGCAATAATTTTTGTTAGTCCGATAATGGGAAATATTCTCCAATAATAGCCTTAGATTATTGATTTTAGGAATGAAATTTAGAATTGACAACAATTAAGGATGCTTTTTGGGCAACAAATTTAAGATTTCCGTTATTATAACTTTAAAAATAACAATAATTAAGGCTAAATTATAGCCATTTCATTACCCAACTAATTTGACTATTAACATACTATAGAAAGAATAACAATAATAACAATTATTCACAAATAACTGTCCTCGATAATTGATTTTAGGGATGAAATTTAGATTTAACAATCACATTAGAAGCATGGCTATCACGTAGAACCATCACATTTGGCTATTATGTTTTTATTATTATTATTTTTTTACAGGAGCACGACTTTCTACAGGAATTATTGAGGCTATTGATAGTACCTGTCGACAAAATGATTAGGGTGATATATACTGTGATGTATGCTATGAAAGTTGTACTTTAGAAATATTTGATGTGCCAAATTTTGCTCTTGTTTTCTCTGTGGATAGCCTGAAAATTTAAATTACGTAGGTGAAAAGCTTTTGAGACAGTGGAATATAGTATCTGATTGAAGCCATTTGATAGAATCATTTGTTAAAAAAAAAAAAAAAAACAGAGCTTTTCTTATTTATTGTAAAAAGCAAACCAAACACTTTTCATACCTTTTATCTATAGAATAGTTATACATTCCATGGCAACCTCCCCCTGAAGGAATGGATGACTTTATGTGTATTACTGATCAAAAACACAAATTCAAAAGACACAAAAATTTTATTTTTTAATTAGTTATATTTAGTTAGAAAAATGACTCACTTAAACTTTAAACTTTATAGTTTACCGAAAAGTCAAAGAACAATTGATCCTAAAATGCCTCATTCTCCATGAACATTCGTCTCCCCTTTTCATATGCATTTGCCTAGTTTCCTTCCTGAAACAACCCAATGATATTGAAAAAAATAAGAAAAAACCATCAAGGGTGAAATACTAGTTTATGTGCATTAGAGGTTGACTGCCATCATCGAAAAAAGGTAGTGCAGTTGCCAAGGGAAGGTTGAATGTAAAATGAAAAGAGCAATGAATCTTCCTGAATGGAACGTCCTCTTTTGAGCAATGGATGAATTGCTGCAAGAGTGAATTTGGTAATATATAGCTTTTTAGTCCGGTGATTATGCTAAATTTTGTCATTTCTCAAACAGTAACCAACAATTATAGAGGAGACAATCAATGATAATTGCCAATTTCAATGTTGCCGTTCAAATTGCCATTTATTGTGGATGAAGTAACGGCAGTGAGGAACATCAAAGGAAAAGAAACAAAAATAAAAAAATTGAAAATAAAATATTAAAATACAAAATTTTAAAAATAACATTAATGACTTAACTAGAATTAAGGAAAAATTTTTCTCAACTTTACTTTATATTATTGTTATATGATTATAACATGTAGAAGACAAAGAATCCATCTACTTTAGCGTCTAGACATAATAAGATCATTTATCGTACAAAGCTTAAAATGGACATAAAACATTCAAGCTGAAAGTCAGCTATCATGCCCAAATGGTCGAATATTGCAGCATAATATTGAAGATGAAGTCATCGAAGAGATGTTCAGTCCAACACACAAGCAAAATTAATAAAGACTTAACAAAAGCATGAAGGTTGCATTTCTAGCCAAGTGAAAAATAGCAATAATACCAACAAGCGCTTGTGAGAATGGTAGTAGTCCGTCATCGCTTAACTAGAGGTCTCGAGTTTGAATCTCTAAAAATGCAGTCGCGTTTAATACTTGTTAGGAGACCTTTGCCACCCTTTGAGATTCTGCCCGAGTCAGTTCAAATTAATCAACTCATTAAGTTGAATACTTGACAGTTTCAGACCAGACAAAAAAAAAATAGCAGTAACCACAACACAAAAAATATAGCTTCTCCTCCACATCTTAAAGCCATAGATCAGCTGTGTTGTTTTTCACATGCCTCTTATGGCATATCATAGAATGGATGCTCGAACTCATAAACTCTTCTCTCAAGCTCGAGCCTGGCTACTTTATTTGTTAGTTCAGCAACTTCAGCTTGAGCCACATCAATCTCTTCATCCAGTTTGGAAATGAGAGGGCCAAGAGTGTCGACAGATTCAGCATGTTTAGCCTTAAGTTCTTGTAGTCTTGCTGTTGCTTTCTCCAGTTCCTCATTGGCCTCATCAATGTCATCATCATATCTAATTAGAAAAGGGTCACGCTCAAGATGCATTATGCCCTTTGGTTCTGGTGGATCAGTTTCATCGTCTTCTTGGGACAACGACGAGGGTATCACCTGGAAATGGGATTACGATGGTTAAAAAAACTAGAGAAATTCATGATTGGACCTTCTAGTTAACTAAAACAGTTCTACTTTTATTTGTCCCTTGTTCAACTACTAATTCTTACAACGTTAGCAAACACAGTCACAAACTACTGCTCTACGTAGCATTGATCATCAAAACCAAATGACTAATTGCTAATTTTTGTAAACTTGGGCATGAGTTTGAGAGTTCAATTTTACCTGAGATATCACACAGCTGACATGTGCCGTGAATCTGCAAGCTGCACAATGATAAACAAAAGATCTGGGGTTTCTCCTATTCTCACAAGCATGACAATAGTAATCTGTTTTGTCATCTTCTTCATCAAATTTAGTGAGGGTGAGGGGATGTATGTGACATTCATGTTTGATGGTTTGTGAGATAGGCCCACAAGTGAAATGCAAATTATAGTTGCACTTTACACAACGGAAGATGTGGGAAATGCAACGAGCTCCACAAGCATTACACTTCATGCCACGAACTTTCTTCTCAAACAAAGTAAGCCGGTGCTTGTGATCATTTACTTTGAGGGAGGCCTTAAGTGAAGCACAAGCTATATCTATGTCCATACCACCTGAATATCTAATGTACTTAAATCCACGGGAGTCGTTTCCACAAGCCTGACAAATAAATAAGGTGCCAGAATATGGAATGAGAACAAAAGTAGTTGCAGTGTCAAAATGGTGCTGGATGTTCTCTGGCAATTCAAAACAAGATTTATGAAGGAAGAATTCACACAGTGTGCAAGCATAGGCCGGAGTTGGACAATCAATGTACAACTCGCATCCAGAGCACCGAATGCCATCAAATGCACAAGAATCAATTGCTATCAATGGGTGTTTGTGACTAACATGTTCAATCTTATGGTCTATGATGGGAGTCTCCAAGGCACATTCAATATCTAGATCAAACTCACACTCACTACAGCGAAACGTGAAGCCCCCACAGGACTCCCGGCAGATATGGCAAGTAAACTTTCCTGACTCGTGTTGCGGCTTAGATAGCAACGTCAGAGAATGAGACGGATGCAAAGGGTGACGGATCTGTCGGGGCACCTCAGAGCATGTCTTGTGCATACAATAGTTGCAAGATGGGCAATCAAATGCCTGACCACGGACAGGCAGCTCACACGCAGCGCACTTAGCACCATGACTTTTCAGCTTCTTGCATAGGACCAATGGATGTTGATGGCTAAAATGTTGAATTTCCATATATTATATGCTTTGACTATAAATGGCTTCAGTTTGTGACTGGCCAGCAGCGTCTACACATAAGTGAACTCAAAGTCGCTAATTTCACATTCTATATGCAAGGAGGCGAAGGAGATCAATATATGCAGAAGTCCCTCTCCTTTTTAAGTTATGCAAAATCAACTTGTCTGTTTAATTAATCTTGTACAAAAAAAAAAAAAAGTATCAAGAGAAACCTTGGTTTCATGGAGACGTGTGCTAATCTTCCTAACTAAGACCAATCATATCAATGATTGAAAAACACAGGAAGTCCGTAGTATTTTGATTTTTGAGTAATATCTAACGGATGACAGGCAGGAAATAAACTGGATCAGAACATCAGCCTGGAGAGCATAAGAACATAATAGAGACACCAACCTGGAGAACTGGAATCTTATTTCTCTGCTGCACCCAGATGGCTTTGAGGTCTGCTTATGCTTCTTCTGGCAAGTTGCTGGACCAGGCTTTCCTGGGGAGACTAAGAAGTCAACTCAAAAGGGCTTTGATACGAGAAGAAGTTGATCAAAATGGCCTAAAAATCTTTTGAAATAGATCAATATTTGGATCAGGACTCTTTTCTCGAGGAGATAAGGAGAGGGGAAAAAAATTACAAACTTTATGGGAGCTTTCACACCTGAGATAGAATTGGACAAATGATTATAGTATTTTTATATGTAGAACAAGCAAACACTTAGTGTAGGACGAATAAATAATAGTTTCTACTTGGAATGGTTAGCTTCCATTTTTCCAAGCTTTCAAGACCAGCCCACCCCTTTTTTTATGTCAAGTTGGTAGCCATTGACAACGAAGCCATCGAGTACTACGAGGCACTTACTTCTCGGCATTCACTTTTTCGAAGGAAACATTGCGAGAATTCATATGTTGGTGAATGGACATCTTATAAGTTAGAGTTAGTTTGAACATCTAAATTGGAGGTTGAGTTGAAAAAATATATAAAAAAAAAAAACAGAAAAAAAAGGCAAATTAAAAACAGACGAGAGTGAATAATCGCTAATCTACGCATTACACTATTGTGGTTGGTCGCAACTAATGATGACGTTTACAAATGTGCAAAGAACTGCCCTTTATTGGTTTGTTAGTGGACCAAACGATGGCAAACTTAACTCCATATAAAGTTTATAACCCCTCTTAGCAATACGATAAAAAGTAAAAAATTAAATCCCCTCTTTCGCCCTCCAATCCAACATAACCAAAAAGGCAAAAAAAAAAAAAAAAAAAAAAAACCATCATATTTAGCCATCAAATTCTAATTTAACATAAACAGATTTTCTCCCTCAGAACACCTGTTAGTTGAATCAGCAGAAACAACAAGAAGCTAATTGATCAAAGTTTACACTGTCACAAGTTTCTGCTAAAAACTAGAAAAGAAGGCAGCAGAGGATTAAAAGTGAAAGAAGAACAATGAGAGTTAATAATGGCAGCAAAAGCAATGCCGTGCATAGTGCATTTTATATATGAGTAGCATTATAAGTGATACAAGAGAGTGAGATACAAACTGACCATACTTGACAGCAATTTACCCAAGTTTTCAAGTATCTACCTAATCCCACTTAGCTAGATTACTTGAATTTAAAGTAAAGCAAAAGCAGCACAACATGATGTACCATGCTCAAACATCATTACAAGTACAAAAGATCATTACAAAAAAGAAGTTGAAAGCTAACTAGAAGATTCAAGTTGAACACTTGCTTAGTTGCTGGAAAAGGTTACTGCAACTGCCATATCAGCAAAATGAACCTTCCCTTTCACAAGCACAATGTTCAAGGCCAATCTTCATTACACTCTTCACTCCTCCTTGGACTTGATACATTGCATACCAAGCTTTTCTCTTAGAAATTGGAACCTGGACTTGGACAGAACTTTTGTGAAAATATCTGCAAGTTGTTGCTGGGATTCACAATAAATCAAACTGACTTCTCGTTCTTCTTGAGCTTCTCTGATGCAATGAAGCTTAATTTTGAAGTGTTTAGTCCTTCCATGATCTATTGGATTCCTTGAAATTGCTATTGTAGCTTGATTATCACAATAAATACTGGTTGGTTCTGCTGGAGCTAAATGCAGATCAGTCAACAACTTTCTGAGCCAAATGGCTTGATTAACAGCAACTGAAGCAGCAACATACTCAGCTTCGGCCGTTGACTGAGCTACAATAGATTGTTTTTTTGAATTCCAGCAGAAAACACTAGAACCAAGAGAGAAACAATAGCCAGAGGTGCTTTTCATATCCTCTAAAGACCCTGCCCAATCACTGTCAGTGTATCCATGAAGTTTTAGTTCCTCTCCCTTTCTGAACATAATGCCAAGTTCAGTGGTTCCTTTAACATATCTTAAGATCCTCTTGGTTGCTTTGTAGTGCACTTGACTTGGAGAATGCATAAACCTAGACAATAAACAGGTTGAATGCATTATATCAGGCCTAGAAGCTGTTAAGTACAGCAAACAACCAATTATGCTCCTGTACAGGTTTGCTTCAATCTTCTCAGCTCCATCATCTTTTACCAACTTCAAGTTCATTGCAAGTGGGGTTGATGTGGACTTGCAGCTATCCATATTAAACTTCTTCAAGACTGCTTTGGCATACTTGGTTTGACTGATAAAGATGCCAAATTCAGATTGATGAACCTGAAGTCCAAGGAAGAAAGACATCAAACCCATATCGGACATTTCGAAAACAAGTTGCATTTCCTGCTTGAACTTCAACACTAAATTTGAACAACTTCCAGTTATTAGAAGATCATCCACATAAAGAGAAACAATGAGAAATTGATCTTTAACTGACTTGACAAACAATGTAGCTTCACTTCTACTTTTTATAAAACCAAGTTGCAGCAGATGCTCATTGATTCTACTAAACCAGGCTCTTGGGGCTTGTTTAAGACCATACAAGGCCTTATTCAGCTTATAGACCTTATCTTCTTCACCTTTGACTACATACCCTTCAGGTTGTTCAATGAAAATCTCTTCTTGCAAAATGCCATTCAAGAAAGCTGATTTGACATCAAGGTGAAATACAGGCCAGCCTTTCTGTGCAGCAAGAGATAGAAGGAGTTTGATTGTTTCAAGTCTAGCTACTGGTGCAAAAGTGTCAAAATAGTCTATGCCATGTTGTTGGGCATAACCTTTTGCAACTAATCTAGCTTTGAATCTGTTTACAGAACCATCAGGATTAAATTTGGTTCTATAAACCCATTTTACTCCTATAACATTCTTGTCCATAGGTCTTTCAACAAGTGTCCAAGTATGGTTTTTCTCCAAGGCTGAAATCTCCTCTTGCATTACTTGTTTCCAAACAGAAGATAAACCAGCTTCAGTAAAGTCACTTGGCTCTAAAATAGCAAGATTGGATCTTGCATACACATCAACAAGAGGTCTGGTTCCCCTGACAGGAATATCATCAAAATCATCATTTGAATCCTCTCCTGAACTATCAGTATGATCTCCAACAAGTTGAGAGATTGAACTCCCTGACTTTTGCTCATCAATGCTTTTCCAATCCCATGACTGATCTTCTTTAAACTTCACTTCTCTGCTTACAAGGACTTTACTAGCATGCACATCATAAACTCTATATGCCTTTGAAGAGATGCTGTAACCAATGAACACAGTTTCAATTGCCTTTTGATCAAGCTTTGTTCTTTTACTTTCAGGTACCAGCACATAACACAAGCACCCAAACACTCTAAGATGTAAGATTGATGGTTTTAAACCAAACCAAACTTCATAAGGTGTTTGATTCCTTACTGCTTTGGTGAACAACCTGTTTTGCAAATATACAGCTGTGTGGACAGCTTCAGCCCAAAACCTTTTAGGTAAATTTCTTTCAAGTAACATGCACCTAGACATATTCAAAATAGTCCTGTTTTTCCTCTCAACAACACCATTCTGTTGAGGGGTATATGGTGCTGAATATTGGTGATGAATTCCAGCTTCAACACAAGTTTGATTAAAAGCATTTGAAGTGAATTCAGTCCCATTGTCTGACCTTAGAGCCTTGATTTGATAACCAGATTGATTTTCAACCAAGGATTTGAAAGATTTGAACAAGTTTGCCACTTCTGACTTTTGCTTCATGAAATAGACCCAACAATACCTGGAAAAATCATCAATAAACAGCAAAAAGTACTTGCTACCATTTAGAGAATTAGTTTCCATGGGTCCACATACATCAGTATGTACTAATTGAAGCTTCTCTTTTGCTCTCCATGCTTGGTTTGAAGGAAAAGGTTGTCTTGTTTGCTTGCCTTGATAACAAATATCACACATCTGATTGGTTTGTGTAAATTCAGGCAAATTTGAAACAAGGTTTTGCTTCTGCATGTGTTGCAAGCCAGAATAGTTGTAATGACCAAGTCTTTTATGCCATAGACTTGTATCATCAATCATTGTAGGTAATGCTTCATGATTCATTTGATCTAGCTCTAAAGGAAAACTCTTCTGTTTCATCATGACAGTTATAATTTCAGCTCCTGTTGAGTCTAAAATTGTACAAGATTTTCCTTTAAAGACTAGAGAGCAGTTATTTTCCAACAACTGACCCACACTCAACAAGTTTTGACTAATTTCAGGGACAAATAGAACATCAGAGATAGTTTTAGTACCTCTTGAAGTCTCAACTGCAACTGACCCCTTCCCTTGAGCAGTAATGAATGAGCCATTTCCAATCCTAACTTTTGAAGTATAGGATCTATCCAACATCTTGAAAACCTCAGAATTTGATGACATGTGATGTGTGCACCCACTATCAATGAGCCAAGCTGATGTGCTTTTGCTCTTGAAATTGGCAGTTGCAACAAAAAGTTCCTCATCTATCTGCTGGCTTGAGTTTTCTGCAACCTGAGCTTGAGCCCTTTTTTGCTGTTGGTACTGCTTTCTTTTACCTTTGCAAATTCTTTCAACATGTCCTTTCTTATTGCAAAAGGAACAAACTGCATCTGGCCTCCTCCAACAATATTTGGCCAAGTGTGTTGTTTTGCTGCAGTGTTCACAGGGAGGATAGACTCTTTTAGTGCTTGATTTGCTAGAATCAAATTCCTTGCAGTCCAACTTGTCAGTTTGTGATTTTTTATACTGACTTTTGGACTTTAGAGAAGCAAGTAATGCACCCTCAGTGGAAGCACTAGGCTTGGAAGTATCTGATACTCCTCTTTGCCTCATCATCATTCTTTGTTCTTGTGCCTGAAGGGCACTAAGAAGCTCAGAAACGCTGATTTGAGTCATGTCCTTCACCTCCTCCAAAGCTGCAACTTTAGATTCAAATTTTTCAGGGATTGATACCAACATCTTTTCAACAATCCTCCTGTCAGGCAGGTCCTCTCCAAGCATCCTTATCTGATTAACAACCTTCATGAGCCTGTCACTATATTCTTTTATAGTTTCAGACTCTTTCATTCTAAGAAGTTCATATTCTCTTCTCAGATTAAGGATCTGCATGTTTCTGGACTTCATAGTTCCTCCATACTCCTCTTTTATCCTATCCCAGGCTGCTTTTGGCGTCTTGCATGCCATGATCCTATTAAATATTGTTTCAGAAACTGCAGATTGAAGGCAAGATAAAGCTTTGAAATGCTTTGCTACTTGCTCACTGTGGTTTTTCAACTGTGCTACTGTGGGATTCAATGGCAATGCAGGGACCTCTCCTCCTACTTCAGTTACTTCCCACAAATCAAATGCCCTCAGATATGTTTCCATCATCACTGACCACTGTATATAGCTTTCACCTGTGAATTTGGGAGGTGGAGTAGGAGAAAAATTTGCAGAGTCCATAACAGTTTGAAAAGATTGCAGGAAAAACAGTCCTCACTTAAACCCAAGTGTTTTCCCAACTATTTCCTCACAAGACTCTCGTGTATCACTCTACTTGTCACTCACCATAGATCCTTTAAGATCCTTTAGTGCTCTGATACCATTTATGTTAGTTGAATCAGCAGAAACAACAAGAAGCTAATTGATCAAAGTTTACACTGTCACAAGTTTCTGCTAAAAACTAGAAAAGAAGGCAGCAGAGGATTAAAAGTGAAAGAAGAACAATGAGAGTTAATAATGGCAGCAAAAGCAATGCCGTGCATAGTGCATTTTATATATGAGTAGCATTATAAGTGATACAAGAGAGTGAGATACAAACTGGCCATACTTGACAGCAATTTACCCAAGTTTTCAAGTATCTACCTAATCCCACTTAGCTAGATTACTTGAATTTAAAGTAAAGCAAAAGCAGCACAGCATGATGTACCATGCTCAAACATCATTACAAGTACAAAAGATCATTACAAAAAAGAAGTTGAAAGCTAACTAGAAGATTCAAGTTGAACACTTGCTTAGTTGCTGGAAAAGGTTACTGCAACTGCCATATCAGCAAAATGAACCTTCCCTTTCACAAGCACAATGTTCAAGGCCAATCTTCATTACACTCTTCAACACCCCAAGCTCACAACTTTTAATTTTTACAACGTTCATTCTCATATATGCCTAAAAGCAAAAAAAACTTGACTTGTATGTGTCTACCCAATTTTCATTTGATCCTTTTGGGCCTTTGAGCATATAAACGCCCATTTATAAGAGCTGCAACACTAAGCACACATGAAGCATTTCAGGCTCTGATGCTCAACGACAATATTCAACGCATACTCAACAAGATATTCAAGATATTTGGGCGGTTAAGTTTTTATTTAAACAAACAATCAAAAGTATATAGTTACAGGGCCAGATGATTAAACCTTGTAAAAATGGACCTCGTCTGTCTGGAAATGGACCTTGTTCTGACAAACAGTCAAAAGTATATAGTTTTTATCAATCATCAGGCAGGCATAAGACATACCACACTTCCTACAATTGATAAACGCAACCGATAAATCTGATTAGCTTTTCCAAGAAATTCTTTAAACATAAGGTATCTATCGGTGCCATGTTCATCATCAAATACAAGATCAACAATCCACTAACATGAAGCACATACCGAGTAACTTGTAGGAAATCCATCATCGAAATAAAAAAATTCAAACAGGTTTCGAGTATCGATCTCTACTGCCTCCAACTCATGGCTTTCAGCCAGGATCAATCTCTTTAGTTGTTTACTTGAAATCCTAACCTTCCTCAGGCAATCACAGCAATGCACATACAAGTCCTCCAGCGAAGGAAATGTGGATAAGAGCCTCTGAAAGTCTTGGTCACCCATATCAGGGCATGACAACTCCAATATTTTTTCAAATTTTTGCAGCCTACCATATCGATCATTGATAGAACGGTTCCATGAGGGGAAAGATTAAAATATTGGAGAGATAAAGCAACTTATTTAATGCTTTCAAGCTTAAAAGAATTCAACCGGACAGTCTTGAGTTTGCAAAGTTTAGAAACGTCAAAGCATTTCAACCCCAGCAACGGTTCAAAGCAAGATACTCAAGCAAAGGGCAGCAACTGGTAAGCTTCTGGATCATCTCCTCATTTACTTCGACGACAACGAGATCTAAATTTTCCAGACAATACAAATGCAGGTCATTGCTAGCAAGGGTCTGCATCAAACTACAACGATGTATCTTTAAAGTGCTTATGGATCTAGTAGATAGAATTGTCGGAGGCAAACTGTAAATCATATTTCCACCATTGATGGCTATATACAACTCTTTGACTCCATTCTCTGTGGCCAATATTATCGATTTGTGAAGCATAGAATAGAACTCAGAATCAAGGATAGTAATGATTAGCTTAAATTTCAGTATGCAAAGCTTCGACTTGCCAAACCGCTGCAGGAAGCCATCAACAAATTTTGTGAAGTTCCCTAAGGATCTATACATATGTTGAAGCCGCTGCTCAGAATATATGTCGCAATTTCTTGATTGGCATAATGGAGCATAAACCAAAAAAGCAACCAAGTTGCAGCAGAAGCACAGCTATACAATGGCCTCGAAGGCCATGACGACGTCATTCTCACTGGGAAAAAGGCTGACCAACTTAAAACTGGGATACTTGATGCCTTCATCGGTAGAACTTAAACTTTGGCCCAAAAAAAAAAATTGCTGCAATATGGCAAGCATATGGGCCTACATTTCCGAGCAATCCCTGGAAATATTGCTCAAATATGGCAAGTATGTGGGCAGTTGATTCATCAAAAACATATGGGCAAATTGAACATATATTAAAATATATGGACCTATATGTATACTCTTGTGTATGTTCAAGACATTGGGTATCAACTTCTCGACTTGTACACATTTTTTCAGCAACCAATCCGACCCATTTCCAGTTTTTTGCCAACTAAACCTTCCAAGAACCTCACTCATAATCTTAAGACCCCTACTCCGTGCCTTGCACAATCCTTGGATGCTGTGTTTTGAAATTCATCTGGGGTGTTGCTTTTTGAGCTGTTCACAACAGTTTTGATGGCACAGAGGGCATTTGTTCTTCTCTGGTAAGAAAATCTCCCTTCTTCTGTTCTTGTCACATGAGTTTGAGTTACATTGCCTGAATATGTTACAATATTTGAGTTATCATACACTATTATAATTATTAATTGTACATTTTTTAATCTCTTAAAATATGATCAAAATTAGCAATAGAATCATAAAAAGTCATGAAACTTCAACGTGGGCTTACATTTGATCAAACATATTAAATTGACAGCGTCCAAGCAACGAAGCGCTTATTACGAAGGTTTAAAGGTGAATTTCACTGACTATCTTATTTGTGTTTATTAAATCTAACCCAAAATGTTTGTTTATTTTTGTTAATGAGTCTAGCTTCATTGTTGTTCGTGTTTGTCATTTCTGGTATTGAAGAAGATAGTTGAACATTGCTGGACAGCAGAAGAAGATATAACAGAGGATTTTTTGGTTTTTTTTCTTCTAAATGTAATGACTTAGTTAGAATTGAACCAATGTTTACTGATGTTTAGTTAATATAATTTAAGAAGGACAGCAGGTGAAGTTATTGTATGATATGATTAGACTTTTAAGCAATGATGTGAACTATTTTTATAGTGGTAGTAGGTAGTTGACAGCATATGGTTGTTAACTTGTATTAGTGAATAAATAAGTATGAGAAACATGTTTTTCCTTAATTATTTGCTGTACTTTAAATTGTAATATATATATGTATGAGTAATGGAGACCAAAAGAGGTGATTTATACTTCAATTTTAGTTTCTCATCTCTTTCTATTCTGCTGATTTTATTTTCTGTAAAGTCAATTTTACTAGTTTGCTCTCTGTAAACACTTACACTGTCGAGATTTATAGTATTCATTACATGCTATTTTTTACTAACAATTTTAAATTTGATCGGAAACATTACACTATTAATCAAATTGAACCCTTTTATTAATTTTTTTATTAAGTATGGTCACATAATCTCTAATGGCATGACACATTGTCAGTTTTAACGTATCAACATGCCACATCAGCACAGTATGCTGACATGATAATTTGCACAATTTTTTTTTTAAATATTGTTATAAAAAAATAGAAATTCAACAAAGTCAAAAACAGAAAAAAGAAAGGATAATCAAGCCTTATTTGCCGTAAACGAAAACGCCGACGACGGGACGAATTCGCCAGCAAGGACCATGAAGCCAACTTGTAAGCGTCAATTCTTTGGTAAATGATGATTTTGAAAATGGGTTTTAGGTACACGAGGCTGGGACTGTGAAGATTGTTTGGGTTTCGCCTGGATTTGGCGATCCAGTGACATGCATTTTCGCCGACAGAGGCTTGTCTTTGTGGGAGGAGATCTCCGAAGTTAATAGTGTCTTTTGGTTCAAGAAGCATAAAAGGTGATTTTAATGGCTTCAACTTCTTGTCTTTTAATGCTTTTTTTTTTTTTTCCTGGATACTTTTAGATGGCCAAAATGTTCAATGGAAGTTCTGTAAGAGCTTTCAGAGCAAGCCAAGTAAGATGTCCAATTTGGAGTTTTCCAGTCAAATTTGAAAATTGTGAGATACTTTTTAGAGTACTGTTACGTAATCATATATTTTTTATTTTTATATAATTTAATAATATTGTAATTAAAGTTATATTTTTTACAACAATATATTTATTATTTGTAATAAAAAATAAAATATAAATTTTTATTACAAAAATTATATAAACAGTTATAATATAATCTAATTGTATACTAATATTTGTATACCCATAAATTATTTCCGTATTTTTTTTTTTTGAGTCTATGCGTTTATCTTCTGGGAAACGTAGTATGAATCGCATATGAGTAATACTCCATGATGTTGGGATTGTGAGTTGTGCACATTATCCAAGAATTTATTCAAGTTGCACGAGCAACCTTGGACAAACCTCTGTAACCTCTCCGATGTCCTTCCAGCTCCATTACTAGGGCCCGAAAATCGATTCATCCCCGCGCTGCCACAACCGAACAACGAGAAAAACACTGACGGGACGAATTCGCCGGCAATCCCGTCATCGACGTCCTCCGTGTGGGGTTCAACTGCGTCGAATCGGGATCCGATCCATAAGGAGTGTATGGAGCGGCGCCGTCGGCGATCATTAGTTCAATTGGGACTTATTTAATTTGTCTTAATTTGTCTTTTTTTTTTCTTTTTTTTTTCTGCTTTTGACGTTGTTGAAATTTTATTTTTTTACAACAAAAAAAAAAAAAACTTGCACAAATTGTTGCACAAATTGCCACGTCAGTACACCTGCTGACAAAGCATGCTGACTTGTTCAAAATTAATGATGTGTCATGTCACTTAATACTACGCAAGTATATTTTAACGAATTTAAATAATAAAATAATGTTTTGGACTAAATTTAAAATAAAAAAAAATATTTTAGGTTAGATTTAACAAACACTAAAATATTACTAGTGAAATTGATCTTTAAGGAACGAATGAATCGCATTTGGTCAAAAAAAGTTAATCTATACTTGCCTTTTCTCTTGAAGTTGAGTGCTTTTTCGGAGAACGCATTCTACTGGAAGGGTGGTTAGGTTGTAATTAAAGTGAGGAAGATTTTTAGTTACATAGTCTTCAAATTGTATTTGCACCATACTGGTACTGCTGCATTATTACATTGAGCAGCAAGCAGGATTCGCAGTCCTGCTACGAGCCAATTTGATGAGTTTCAACACTAATGCATTAGAAACCAAATTTCATGTCAATATTGTAGGCGATGGCCATTCGTGGGTTTAATAAGTTTTGAACTATTAGGTGTTATATTCTTAAATTCAAACTCAATAAAAGTTGTCAAACTCTTGGAGTTTTTGAAAGTTTCCTGTTGTGAAGCCTGGAATTACTCGCCATTCATGTGCAGCAGCTAGCGCCCACCAGGCTGATCCTTGCACTTCAGCCTCAAGTGCCAACCACAATATTAATTCCACAATTCAAAATTTTGCATTGTGCAATTTTAGAGTAGGGGGAATCAAAGCTAGAATGTTATTTTCCATCTTCACACGACATGCAATTTGTGTTAACCTGCATACCTTGCCTAATGAATCTGTCTTTTGTGCTTAACCTGCTCAGAATACCAACCACGATACAGAGGTGTGTCTTGTGATTGGACCAGCACCTGATTTCAGCTTAAACCAATCCAACTTTCTAATTTTGGATTGAAGCACCTGCTATGCAGCTTTCACTGTAAAATTTACCATTTTTAGCTGGCAACCATTCAACTTCATCTTCTCTTTGCTAGTTAAGTTCAATTATCCCACAAACTGCTAGCTTAAATGCTAACAAACTCTTCTAATCTAACTGGCCCCAAATGCTCTCCCTTTAATACAGCATTACAGCTTCAACATTGGCTGGAGATGAATGTCAGGGTCAGAAATGTATCATAATAACTCTATAAAAATCATAAAACTTGTTTCTTTGGTATACCCAGAAATTGTAATTTCTTTGATTTTTTTATTTTAGATACTTACAAAACAGAAAGGAAACTTTGAATCCAAATATCGCTGACAATATATGTTATTCAAATTTAGGTTTCAAAGGATTTATAGCCTTCAAATTCCCAGATAAATTTATATCCATATACAAGACAAGCGGTGGAAGCTCTCTTGTATCTACATGCTAAAAAACATTTTTTTTAAATTATATCCAAGACCAGAGAAAACAAGCCTAAAATTTTTGTTGTTTCAGTGATTTTGCATCTTACCACAAAAGGTGGAAATTATCCTGAAAAGTCACTAATTCCTGAAGTCATCCTATGTAATCAGAATATTTGTGGGCTTACCATTAATGGAGACATTGAAACAAGTTTCTCGGGGTTTGTTATTCTGAATTCGCATGTGAAGTGAGTCTGATCCTATGGAAGTGTTTCCTACGTAAACTTGTTGCCAGTGGTTTGCTTTGAATTAACTTAATTTTGTACTTTGCCGACCATGGCCTCCATTTTTGACCCTTCTTAAAATTATATTGGTCCCAGTGCTATTCTTAGATGATTTGAAGCTTCTTTGCTTGAAACATTAGAGGTGCTTCTTCATTAAAAATTAGGGGACAACACTATGCATTAGATCACCTTTCGCATGTCAAGCACTTTATTTGATAGTTGTAGACATCTATGCAATGAAACAAGGAGCTCTGTTCCTGATATTCTGTGTCTACACTTTGTTGAATCTTCTTATGCATGATCAATTTAAGCTTTCCAACTAGCAATCTACTCATTGATTGCGTAAAAATTGCCACCTTCTCCATTGGAAACTGTAGACTTATTATACTTCATTTGCCTTTTTCTGGCTAAATTTTCCACAAGAACCTTTCTTTTTCCTTAAACAATACTCTAGCTAGGCATGCCTGATGTGGATAAGATCATCGGAGCACTGATTGTCATACGTATTCGCAAACGTGTTTTCTGTGTTCTTATCACGACTCAATTTCCCGACTTTTTCTAACTATACTCTCTGGAAAACTAAAAATTTTTGTAGTCTCACGCTGCCTCAATCCGTAGAGGCCCTCTCTGCTAAAATTGTTTTCCATGTAGCATAGCTAAGAAAGTAGGAAGATTGAGTCGTGATAGATAGCATTATTTATCTTGTAAAACTCCAGCTTGCTTGCATTACTTTGTGAAAAGTGGCAACCTGGACATCTGGGGCCAGCATGCTTGTGTTAGTTGTAGACTGGTAGTTATTTGAACTCTTTATTGTTGCCAAGACGAACTACTCAATGGGTATACATGCAGTTTGGCGTTGAATGAATGGTTGCACCTGTATTATTGGATTCTCCTTTCTATTGTCAAATATTTTGTTGTGTCCCAACATTAGTCTGTGTGAAATTATGAGCTCTGGCTATGCTTACTTGCATTTAACTGAAAACAGACCTGATAATAGGTAGTTGTATGGTTTAATATGCAAGTAATTCTACATTTGGTAGCCTTGTAAGTTTTGAAGGAATTTTCAAGTGCGGGTTCCATGAATTTGACTTGCTTGGATTCGGCATTGGGCTGAAGTGTCGGGCCTAATGATGGGTTTCATATGAATTCACCTTTCATTAAAGTGACCTAAGCCATTTTAGTTAGTTTTTCCATTGATTTATATGCTCCTTTTTCTTTACTTCTGCCACCGATATGGGATTGTTCTCCAACACTCCCCTCAAATGTAATTGAGGTTAAGTTTCTTGAGTCCAGTTGTCGTGTGCTTAAACTTCGACTGGTCTAGATCTGACTTCTTTTTGACTTTGTGGTCCCCTTTAGTCATTCATTAGTTTCAAACTTGAAATTGTGTCCATGGGTCTCCAAAGCCTGGATCCTTTTCATCTCATTAATTTAAGTGCAATATTTTAACTGCTTGTTGGTGGATTGTTTACTTAGGCCTTCTATATAATATCCTTATTTTTCTCCAAATGCAACCTCCTTACTACCTTATTGTTGGTGGGTTATTCACTTGGATTTTTGATTCATCCACATAAGTTTTAGAATCTTCTTGGCATGTTACGGCACTAGTGAACTCTGATACTATCAGACTCTATAAACTTGATTTATTTAGTCTCAACATTAAGCTAAAATATCATACCTAATAACAAACTTGATATAAATCCACATTTCCTTAAAATGATTTAGGTCATTTTAATTAATTTTTTCATTAGTTTATATGTCTCTCTGTCTTTACTTCTCCCACGGACGTGGGATTGTTCTCCATCAAGTTTTAGTTGCTGACAGGTTGGGTCGCAATAAAAATGTACTGTTTACAGGCTCAGTCATTTAATTGCATTTTACTTGCTACCATTGTTTTCTTGTCTTGATGCTTAAAATCAATTTTTTTATGGTGAAAATCCCTTTCAGGCAAAATACAGCTTTGCTAGCATGATATTTTATAGCTGCAATTTTTCACTTGAAATATAGAAAGCACTTAGAAATACTTATGATTACAATCGTTCAGGTCACATCTTTTGCTTTACTCCATCATGCAAGGAAAGAGAGAGGGGGGGGGGGGGTGGTTTGTTTCTCAATTAACCCAATTACCCATTTGGGACGAAAATTCATGCTATGTGCATTCATGAATGAGTGACATAGAGAAATCTTCTCCATAAAATATTGATATCATTTATTGCATTTCATTGCATTCCTTCCATTATTCCATCACATGGTTTGATAGCATCTCTTCCAAAGCCACCATGTGCTCTACCCTTCAACATCTAACAGTCTCTCAAAGTTTGATGGATAGGAACTCGAAGCCATTCTTTACAACTTAGGATCTTACAAAATCATGTTAATCGTGGCTAAATGAATGTCATGGCCTCTTTATTTGACATCTTGTCCAATATGTCAACTTTATTATGAACGCCTTCCATGTTTGATGGTCCCAGTGATGAACCGTACAGCAATTCAATCTCTGATAGCCATGGCGTGTCATGTTACAATTTATATGTTAGCTTGTAGATTGAAAATTACTGATTGTTTTGTGTTTGATTCCTAAAATAGATGTCATTAATTTGTAACTATTAAACTCGTAATTTTAATGGTTAGGAGTTTTCATTTATGTTGTTCTAAAAATTGATTAATCCTTGGTGGTGTAATTTGTTGGGGGATGGGGGGAGAGATGGAGGGGGGAGAGCTTGCATTGGCTACGATTGTGACCCTTTGTCCTAGTCATTTTAACTCGTTTGTGGCCCAGGGCATTAGAGTCATAGAAAAATAACATTATGATTTTGTCTGTATGAAAATTTGAATCCAAGCTATCAAAATTAAAAGTCCATGTACTCTACTATTAGAGTACGCAGCTAGTAGCAAGGCTATAATATTATTAGAAGGCGGTGGAAATGGAATAGAGTAAACTTTCAAATTCTACGAGACTCTAATATCAGTGAATGAGAAATGGAGCCAAAGATACTTGGCTACATACAAGTCACGTAAATCCCCAACACACATTCTAAGAGTTTGTGCATTTAGACATAATGGGATACAACCGTACAAGCTTTCTTAAGAATTAAGACAGCTGGTCTTTTTCTCATTGCATCAGTCTCCATCACCATCAAACGTATGAAATGTGTTGTTTTCAATTTTCATAACATACAAGGTTACTTTGTTCATCATGTGTCCTTATGCGTGAAAGCATGTTTATGTAGCTTGAACTCGTACAAATGCTGCTGCATGCACTTTCAGGTTCTAAGATTCCCTAGTGGAATAAAGAACATAAGATGTGGAGTTTCAAATTTGCAGTAAATTTGAGTCAGAAATGGGACAAATTGCACTTTGATCATTGCATAAATGTAACATGAAGACAACACAACTGGGAAATTTAGAAGTGATAAAAAGAATGCTGTCAATGAAGTCCCCGCGTCGTAGGGTCTAAGGAAAGATTAGACTTGTGCTGTCTTCACTCTAGTTTTATAGAAAGTTATTTTGAAATTGGAGCCTATGACAATTAGGGTACAATGGAACAATTTTATCGGGTAGAACAAGGTTCACCCTTCAAATTTGGAAAGTAATCAAAAGAAAATTTTGAGTTATTAATTGTATTTATGTTACGTATATCTAACTATTTTCTAGTATCCAAACTCACAATAAAAGAGTCCATACGCATTGGGAATGCCTTCTCCATTTTAATTCTGCAAGCAATAACCCTTTCCTCTGTTGCTTTGTCAGGGTAAATCCCTGTTCAATCTTCCAACAAATATTAATGACACAATCCTCCACTTCTTTAATTTTCTCTGATCACCATTTTCATGAAAGTAGGTGTTTCTCAACATTTACTTTGTTGCACCTCTCTTTTTCTTCCTTTCAATTAACTTTTTTCACCTTTATTTTTTCTGATACCTTTCCATGCTCTTCATCATTTAATTTCACTGCTTTGCCACCTTGAATATTCTCATTGGAACCCCTAGCCTGACTTTTTTTTTAAATTTTTTCAAGGTTAATGTTCTCATTTCACTAAGGCTTATGTGCATTGAAATAGGATGTTTGTTAATTTTACATATTTTTTTTAAATATAACTCACTTATGATTTTACAGTAGTATCATACAATTTTATTTTTTAATTTTTTATTTTAAGTGGATATCATTTATGATATAATGTAAGATCATATATAAATACTTACCAAAAAAATAAATTAAATTAGAAATTCCCTTAAAAAATATGAAGCAAGCAAATCTTTGATCTTGCTTGCAAATTACATTTCGATGTTCTTTTGGCTTTCCATAATCAGTGTGTGCTGAAAAAGAAAAAAAGGGGTGAGCGGAAAGTGAGGGAAAGATATAGATAAGAATAAAGTAAAGAGAAAGATCCAAAAGGGGCTTCAATTCACTCTGTACAATATTCTGCTATGTTTTGTTAGATGCCATGTGATTGCTTCATATTATCTACCATTCCTAACTAACAGCGCACAAAATTGCAGATTCAGAAAATAAAATACAAAAAAAAAAACTAATAAAGATATTATTCTTTAACTTTAATTGCAGATCATCGCCATCATAACTTATATGGCACCAAAACTTTAATTATGCTAGGTGATGGCCATGAATATTTCCTCCCCCCCCCCCGGTGTCTTGAGCATTAACTGCACTTCAAGAGTGTTATTTTGAATCCAGTTACACGATGATTAGTTGGTAATTTAATAATAAATTAATAATTTTTTTTATATTAATTTAGATTTAAATTTATGTATTCACGTCCTTCCTATTAATTGATGATTAAAAGTTATAGAGTGGTATTGAAAGTTCAAGATTTTTTAATAGTATAATCGGATATAAGAAATGTCTGTTCGAACTCAGTACTCTTCAAGTGAGATCTTTTTTATGAGTTGAGTTGAATGAAACAGTTAAACGAGAGTTACTTTAGTTCCGACTAATAAATTTAATAATCAATATACCAGTAATAAATTTTCTCTGACAGTAAAAAAAAAATTCGATTTATATAAAAGAGATTATCTATTATTAAAACAAAATTAAACTAAATTTAATTTATTTTAGAATAAGCATGGTGTAATTTTTTTTTTATTTTTTTCATCATTTTCAATGAATATTAATTACTTCATTAAATGGTTTCATTCACTTAAAACAAAAAATTGATATGCGCATTCAGTTGACAAGTGTGTTTGTTGGGCCCACCCTGATAATTAAAATTCATGAGGCCCCACATACCAAGCCCCATTCAAGATAGATGTAACTATAAGCTGTCAATTTAGCAATAAATGTTTAAAATTGAATAAAATCAATTGACAAAAGGGTTGAAGTCCATAAGGATAAAATTATAAACAACTTTGTTTAAAATCTGACAAAATTTTTACCATTGTTAACAAATATGATATGATTTTATCACCTGAATATACATAAGAACTTTGTTTAAGCAAGGTTTTTTTGGATGCTAATCTGCCAAAGTTGACTAATCCATGTAGAAGATGGGGAACTGAAATCTTAAACATTTGTTTTTGGAATCTTTGGAGGCAAATTCATTAATTGCATTCACTTCTCTAAGCCCTTTAAATGATAAGAAGACACAGAGAAATAAAAGAATGATGACAATAATAAAAGAACTGTGCACAAAGAGCCACATCTTTCACATATTACAATGGGGAGTTGGCCTTGACTCCTGACTAAATTATCCTGTTGACCTTAGGTAACAAACTAACACTGAGCTGGCTCGGCCACCTATGTGGAGCCAAATTCTCTTTATTTATATGAAGTTAGTTGCACAATAATATAAGGTAGAACTCGGAATTAATATTCAAAGCATCTTGGAAGAACACGATATTAATAGCAAAACTGATGAATTCAGATAACATAAATTTTTTATACAGAGTAGTGACGAGACGTTTTTACTCACAAAGCCTATATATATATATATGTGTGTGTGTGTGTGTGTTTGGAATAAGACAAAAGGAACTTACATAATATGTGTTTTTTTTTTTTTTTACTTTTGTTATAATTTAATATACAATTCATAAACATATTGCACAACTTAAAATTTGGGTGGAATAATTTTTTAATATAGTATTAGAGATTTATGATTAAGTAATTTTGTATTCAAATCACATTATCTTCATAATTAATTGTGAATTTTTATAAGTATGGTAGACTTGTTCTTCATTCACATTTTTAGTCCACCGAATTTTAGTATAAGCGGACATGTTATATTAAAAAGCATGTTAAAGATTAATATATGATTCATATCTTAAATCTCTCCTAATAACATAACTGTTGGGTAGAATGATTCCTTAACAACTTTGTTCAAAAACAAAATTGAGAATTGATACTTCTATCACATATTTGAGAAATAAGAAATATGGAATTATATGTTCCGTAGGAAATATCTAATTGTTTATATTATTTGGAGAGAAACTTTACCCTGCAGAAGAAAAAAACAATAAACAAGGCGATTGCTAAATATTTTACAATAAGATTGCCATGATCCTTGATTCACTTGCTCAACAAAAAAAAAAAAAAAAAAAAAAGTCAAATTGATTCACTTTTGACGCAATTAAAACCATTAGGTGCTAATTACAGTAACCAAGAAGAGTAGTTTTGAAATTCTATAGACCTTTTACAAGTTAAAGTTGCTTCCAAGTTTATTAAAGTGTATTTATGGAAATTGGAATTGAAAAGTTATATATTCGTGAACGAAATTTACGTATAAGTTTTCTAAACACGTGTTACTAACGAATTTTTTCGTTATGACAATCAGTCAGCCATTATTTGTATGCAAATATATATGCCTAGTAGTATAATTATTTTAAATTTAGCTGCTTTTCAACATATACCTTGAAAAAATAATTATGCTATTTTAATTTGTAATGAACTGTTTTTCTTTTTTAACAACTTTAAGATAATACTTTAGATATATGTATAAGATGATATTGTAAACAATTTATAAATTAAGGCATTCATCATAAATACTAAAAAAAAAAATTTATTGAACACAGTTTTTTCCTTGCTAACAACCTATATATTAGTATGTTAATATAAAGGATTAATATACAAAAATATCACTAATTTTGTCTAAAATAATAAATCCAACACCAACTTTAAAAAGTAATAGTTTACCCCTCTTTAATTTTTTTTGTAATAAATCTTGTGCACAATGATTTCATATAAACAAAATCTATCAGTTTCAATGACAGATTTATAGAAATATGTATGTTTTAATAACATAATAATCGTATACGTTAGTGTCACATTATCGAAAGAGATAAATTCTATTTAATAAATTTCACAGCGTGTTAGATTAGTTATAAAAAAATTCAAAGAGGGGTAAACTTTCATTTTTTAAAATTGATATTAAATTTATTATTTTAGATAAAGTTGGTCATATTTTTGTATATTAACTCTAACATAAAAAAAAAAATAATAAAGTGCATGCTTTAACATTTGAAATTAATTTTATACATTTGTGGTTTGTATATCACACACTAATAAAAAATTTATGATGCAAATGTTTAGATTACTTTTTTTTTTTGTTAGATGTATTTTAATGTGTCAGATGCATGATAAAAATGAGTTGGATGAATATCTTTTTCGAAGTAGACACACATCATTCTTGAAAATGTTCATATTCATAAAATAATAGCTTAGTATCAAACGTAGCTTACAAAAACAACAATTTGTTTACACCAGTGATCCAAGTGAAAGATCAAGTTTATTACAAATAGAAGATCTTAGTATAAGTAAGTAACACGAAAATTGGGCAAAAGTTACATCAGATCACTAAATGGTACACCAAAACTTTTTAGCCAAACACTTTTCGAGCTGATTAGCAAGTGCCACCAAGTAATTAAGCTCGAAACAGCAAGCAAAAACCAAAAAGAAACCAAAAATAATTTCATAATGAAAAAAAAATAGATACGATGTGGACTCAAGTCTTTTATATGAATATAGTAATTAATTCTTATATAAAAATATAAAAAATATAAATTAAAAGTAATTAATTATATATTTATGGATTCGTATGTCAACTGTGTCTAATTATATTTTAAAAATGAAATATATGTAAGTACTGGTGGAGAGTGTGGATTTCAACTGCTTTAAAAGTTAGTTGGGTTCTTCACATTTTCCACTTAGAATCTAACAGTCAACTTCTACCGGCCCTTTTCCCACTCTCTCTCTCTCTCCAAACAAAAACCTCTTCAGAGTTCATTTTGTTTTATATCCTTAAAATCCACAAGGCCCCACTTCTCTCTCTCTCTCTCTCTCTCTCTCTCTCTCTGAAGTCTAAACTGCCATTGTTGGCATTGCACCTTAAAGCAACCCAACCTATTTCATGGTCTCTGATCAGCCAAAGGGA
The DNA here is from genome assembly GCA_037832335.1 of Carallia pectinifolia. NCBI lineage: Eukaryota > Viridiplantae > Streptophyta > Magnoliopsida > Malpighiales > Rhizophoraceae > Carallia > Carallia pectinifolia. The sequence continues at coordinate 14,803,669 of CM075445.1, read as the reverse complement.
GATCTCATCAGCTACCTCTAGGGGATTTTCAGTGCTATCCATGGGAGTAGTGGACATGGCTAATAATAATAATAATCCACCACCAACTTCTCTAACTAAGGACTTCTTTGCCTCTCCTGCTCTCTCTCTCAGTCTTGTAATTTCCCTCCAACCTCACTATACTCTATTTTATCTCTTTCTGTTTCAATCAGTTCAATTTTGTCATTTACATGCACAAAGCCATTCATTAACGTTTATGTAGTAGTTATTCATAACTTGGGTTTTCTTTATTTTCTTTGATTCTTTTGGATATCATAGCCAAAACCCACCAATAATTTTGAATTTTGTTTCTATTCAATTGATATTCCCATAATTTTTTTCTTCTTTTTCTTTTTTTTTTTTCATTGCCTTTGTTTTCATCATTGTTTTGTACTTTCTTTTGTTGGCAAAGGCTGGAATTTTTCGAAGAGCAAATGAGGCGGTCGGAGAGGCTGCAAGCGTGGAGGTGGAGGAGGGAGATGAAGGGAGTGGAGGAGGAGGAGGAGGAGGAAGAAGAGAGGAAACAGTGGAGATTAGTAGCGAGAACTCGGGGCTCATGAGATCAAGATCAGACGATGATTTCGAAGGTGAAGGAGAGCATGATGATGACGATGATGATGGCGGCAATGGTGACAAGAACAAAAAGAAAAAAAGAAAGAAATATCATAGACACACTGCTGAGCAGATCAGAGAAATGGAAGCGTAGGTGTATATATATGCACATTTGTCATTGTTTTTTTTTTAAACATCGTTAAAAAAAACAATTATATAGTCGATTCTAATTATATTTAAGATTAAGGCTTGATCGAATTGAGTTTTACATCTTTATATCCATATACTACATGTATGAATACATACCTACACATATGACATAAGCATGCATTTATATGTCTTATATAGATATAAATTAATGTAATATATATGTGCATATATTTGTGTGTTTGGTGTTTTTTGGTATATGACTATGTAGCTAAGCATGTGCATGGTTGCTAGTTGGTCACTTAATTTTCTCAGCTTTTACCTGTTTTACTATGGAAATGACATCATTAAACTAACTAAATTGCATGCTCAATTTAATATTTGCATTGCGCAAACAGTTGTGAAATACTTTAGTATTGCATTCATAAAAGTCACAGAAGTTTATGCTTAGTTCATAATGCAACAGAATGGCTAGAAAAATTTATTTCGTCGACCCCAATCAAATTTGGAATTAAGACGTTATTATTGTTGTTTAAGCGACATGCTAATTAGAAAGAAACGAGAATGTAAAGATAGAGATGACTAGGAATTTGATATGATTTAAACAGACCGAGCTCAAACAGACTCGGAATTCATAAGCGACATGCTATTTCTGCATTCTTTCTCATGTCTATGAAAATAAAGCATTCTTTTATCTGGTTTATCTCCATGAATTAAATCTATTATCTGTGGCTTTAAAAAGGATGTTAAATATTATATGATTGAAGGCTATTCAAGGAGTCCCCACATCCAGATGAGAAGCAAAGGCAACAATTGAGTAAGCAACTAGGCCTTGCCCCCAGGCAAGTCAAGTTTTGGTTCCAAAATAGACGTACACAAATCAAGGTACACATACCATGATCTTCTTTAATTTAGCTAGTTGTCAATGTTTCTTGTTATGTTTCTAGCATTTGAAGATGATTTTCATGGCTATGTGTTGCAGGCAATACAAGAGCGGCACGAAAATTCTTTGTTGAAGGGAGAAATTGATAAACTCAGGGACGAAAATAAAGCCTTGAGGGAGACCATTAAAAAATCTTGCTGTCCCAATTGTGGGGTTGCTACAACTAGCAGAGACTCTACCTTAACAGCTGAGGAACAACAATTACGTATTGAGAATTCCAAACTGAAAGCAGAGGTGATTAAAACAAAATTTATAAAAAATTATATTTCTTTGGAAAATTTCCTTAATGCAGATATGTACTTGTTAGCATGATCTGTTATGATCATGTTGCAGGTAGAAAAACTTCGAGCAGCATTAGAAAAGCATCCTCCAGGGGCAACAACCTCATGCTCAGCCGGAAATGATGAAGAGAACAGAAGTTTATTAGATTATTACAGTGGCATTTTTGGTCTAGAGAAATCAAGGATTATGGAGATTGTTGATCAAGCAATGGAAGAGCTCAAGAAAATGGCCACAGCCGGGGAACCACTTTGGATTAGAAGTGTTGAGACTGGACGGGAAATTCTTAATTATGATGAGTACGTTAAAGCGTTTGGTATTGAAAATTCAAGCAATGGAAGACCTAAGAGTTCTATTGAAGTCTCACGAGACACAGGAGTTGTTTTTGTGGATCTACCCCGGCTAGTTCAAAGTTTCATGGATGTGGTGAGCCTTCAAATTTTATATTATGTGGTCCAGTGCTTCAGTTAGCAGTCAAAACTGGTAGTGAGCTAATATGAGCAAAAATATAATCTCGATCGTCTTCTTGCAGAATCAATGGAGGGAAATGTTTCCATGTTTAATATCAAAGGCAGCCACAGTTTATGTAATCTGCAATGGTGAAGCGCCTAATAGAAATGGTGCAGTCCAACTGGTAAGTAGTTATGCATGACCTCTTGTCACATCTCCTGCACTTACAAGTTCTGAGGCACAAATTAAACAGACCGAGCTCCCTGTGAACATAAATTTCAAAGATAATGCAATAGAAAAATTAATTGATATTGCTGTTTTGGGCTATCTGTAAATTGCATCTGGAAGCTGCATTGAATCTTATTGTCTTGTTGTCCCGGTGATCTTTGGAGAGTGCATTTTACAGGAGAATTGCCAGTTAATGTGTTCCGCATTGAAATAAGCATTTCTGATATAAAAAATTCTCATGTTTAACACAAAAATTGAAGCTGTCGAGTACTAAAAATTGAAACAATATGTTAATTTTGTTAAGATTGCGTTTAACCGAAACTAGACTAACAACAATAGTCATTTTACCCTTCTGCATTGGTTGCAGATGTTTGCAGAGATGCAAATGATGACACCCCTGGTGCCAACCAGAGAAGTGTACTTTGTTCGCTACTGCAAGCAACTTAGTGCAGAGCAATGGGCAATTGTTGATGTTTCCATCGAAAAGGTTGAAGATAGTATCGATGCTTCACTCGTGAAGTGCAGAAAACGCCCATCCGGATGCATTATTGAGGACAAGTCCAATGGCCATTGCAAGGTATACATAGATATTTTTGTGTATGCATGGTTTCTACACTTTGAAGCTATTTGGGTTCAAGCCTTTACATTTTGCTAAAAAAAGACTGCAAGCAAAATGAGTACAATAATGATTTGAAACATACTTTGTGATAGGTTGTGCTTAATATACCTGAAAAATAATTAAAAATGGGATCAAATTGCATTGAAGTTAAATTCTTAAGAGGTGCGTGTAAGCTGTGTGAGGTAAACTTGATTTCAGGTTATCTGGGTAGAGCATTTGGAATGCCGGAAAAGCACAGTTCATACAATGTACCGAACTATTGTGAATAGTGGCCTAGCCTTTGGTGCCAGGCATTGGATTGCAACATTGCAGCTCCAATGCGAACGGCTTGTTTTCTTCATGGCAACCAATGTTCCAACTAAAGATTCAAGTGGTACGCCTGTAATTAGTCTCCCCTCAAAATTTGTATAATTATGACTGGAGACTGCAAATCTTAAACATTCATATATCAGAAATGCAGTAAGGCCTAGTTTTATACATAATGGCCCAGAAACATTGCATTTCTCGTTATCAATCAGAATTGTTGGTTACTTATCACAAAGCAATCTAATTTTTGACCATTGTTCAATAAAATAGGGGTGGCAACACTAGCTGGGAGGAAAAGCATTCTGAAGTTGGCACAAAGAATGACTTGGAGCTTTTGCCGCGCAATAGGAGCATCAAGCTACAACACATGGAATAAGGTGACCAGCAAAACAGGAGAGGATATAAGGGTTTCCTCCAGGAAGAACTTGAATGACCCTGGTGAACCCCTTGGAGTAATATTGTGTGCAGTATCTTCGATATGGTTAGCCGTCTCTCCACATGTCCTATTCGATTTCCTCAGAGACGAAACGCGTAGAAATGAGGTTTGATTATTTGCCTAAACTATACCCTGAATTTTCCTCATAGAAAGTATTGCTGAGGAAGACTATCTGACTACATATTCTGCATGGATTTGTAGTGGGATATTATGTCCAACGGTGGTTCTGTACAATCCATTGCCAACTTGGTCAAAGCACAAGATAGAGGCAATGCAGTAACTATTCAGGTGACTCGTTACTTCTATCAGAAATAACTGAATTTGAAAATGTGGCCTCTGTTAATTATCTCCAATATTGAACTGAACTTTCAATTACAGACGATGAAATTGGAAGAGAATAGCACGTGGGTACTCCAAGATTGCTGTACCAATTCCTATGAATCCATGGTAGTCTATGCTCCTGTGGAAATCGCAGGAATGCAATCAGTAATCACAGGATGCGATTCGAGCAACATAGCAATTCTACCTTCAGGATTCTCAATTCTTCCGGATGGAATCGAAACAAGGCCACTAGTGATCACTTCCAGGCAAGAGGAGAAGGGAACAGAAGGAGGGTCTTTGCTAACAATAGCAGTCCAAATCTTAACAAATACCTCTCCTGCAGCCAAACTAACAATGGAATCTGTGGACTCTGTTAACACTTTTATATCATGTACTCTGCAAAATATTAAGTCAAGCCTGCAATGTGAAGATAGTTAAGTTGCCTTAGTTTTACTAGTTGGTTAGACATTAAATGTTAAAAAAAAAAAAAAACAAAAAAACAAAAAAAGGCATAGGTTTCTTGTACTGCCTTTTGTTTTTGGGGCCTTTACATGGACTCTAGATTTGATAGCAGGAGATGATTTTATGTGGGGTGCTTCATCTGTTTCTGGTGGGAATGAGGGCTTGATGCTTAGAAAAATCTCCAATTGTTAATGTGGAAGTAATGGAGAGTGAATTTGAATTATTTTTATAGAAATATATTTTAATTTGTATTTGATGGAATTTCATCCTAAATTGTTCAAGGAGTAGAATGTCAAAAATTCCCTATTCGAAATGGGTCTTTTTTTTTTGGATGAAGTAGAAGACTTAAAGACTAAAAAAAGAAATAGTGATTTGTTTGTATGAGTTATTTACTTGCAGTTCGGTCGTTGAAACATTGACATAAAATATGATAACATATTATTCATTTAGCTAAGTATTGAATCTATGCCTTCCACTGATTGTCATAATTAAATCCGCTCTACTACCATACAGCTAGTAAGTCCTATGATTGCACAATTCCCCATATCGAGAATATCGATATGTTATTCATTAGCAAAGGTTTTATAGTGCGGTTTGGGAGGGACATTGCAATTGCGATCAGTGCAGATATTAATGATGGTTAAGGACAATAATTTAAAACCACCAGCTACACTTAGGCATGGTTTAAAAGAGCACTAAAAACTCATGCTTACTGTTTTCAGCACTGATCGATCCAAAGTACTTCTCCTCTTGAGGGTGCATTCTCCTTAGATTGAGGTTGTTAGTGTTACTAGGGAAGTTCTTAAAGATCTAGTTCCATGTTTAACCCATACTTTATTCTCTAGATTGAGGTTGATTGATTACCAATCCTGATTTGAAGAAAAGGATTCAGTGTCCATCTCCTAGATAAATAGGCTAGAGACTTAAAAGACCAGCATGGAGAGAACTCTGTATAGTGTATTCACTTGATGGATGAATATGGTGAAAGTATCATTTTGGGCGCTCAGTGGGACTGCCATGCTGCCAAATGGTTGTCGATCCAAAATCCCAGGATGAATTCCAAGCAATCAGACTCCCTTTCCTGTAGGTGGTCTTGTAGTGCTGCTGAATGTGCCAGATTGATGTTATCTCCATAAACTTAACAAGTTGCATGTAGGGAAGAGTGAAGATCAGGCTGCCTTGCTATGACAGTGCATTATTTAAGGGGGAGGGTGGTTTCTGAGTCATCGATCTGCTCGAATTTTGGCAAAGGACCTGTTTCTCTGATTCGAATCTGTTGCTAGCTCACAAGAAAGATAGTTTACATGCATTCTTTCCCTTTCCATTAAAAAGAAACACGAAATAATTATTTCCTGGTGCATATATGCATACATCTATAGATAATAGATGTACATTGGGTCACAAGGAAGATAGCTTACATGCATTTCTTCTCTTTCCATGAACAAGAAGGACATAAAATTCATTATTGCCTAGTGCATATATGCATGCATAATAGATAATAGATGTACAATAGCTAACAATAAAGTTACAAATTTCAACAAGCAATGAAAATTTTGAGTCCCATGTACTTCCATACATCTATGCAATGTTAAACATGTAAATTTGATAGCCTTGACTTAATACTCAATTTTTTAATTGAACGGAATTGATCGGCAGAGTAAACACAAAAATTCACCCAAAAGGAAAATTTGTATTTGGGCAGGAGCTCCCCTTTCCTCTCACAAACAGCTCTTTGATGTCAAAATTCAGAAAAACACACAGAAAGCATTTGACCTATCATAAGAACCAAAAATCTCTCTTAAAACTCAAAAAGCTGTTTCTGTTGAAACTCCCAAAAGAAACCCAAAACCTTCCTAGGCACCTCTAGGCTTTCTAAGGTAAATTTAAGGGCATGCCCTTATTACCCTTTAGTGTTTTTCATCTTCTTTTTGCCTTTCTTTTTGAGTACAGTTATTATGGCTATGAATCACTGTCCCAAGAATGCCTAACAGAATATCAATCAAATGTAAATTTATTTCATAAACAAAGTTCATTAACATGAAGTAACATAAACATTCATGCCTAGCAAATAACACCAAATCCTGATGTCAAAGTAAAAATCAACATACCAACATGCATTCCAACTTGCACTAACCAAAAAGCAATCTATCGATCCTGAGCCCATTGAAAACCAATGGAAAATCTCATTGAAACTGCCACTCCAATGGAAGGATAACTTCGTCTAACATGTCAAAAGCAAACTTCACCTTTCATTATGCAAAAATAAAAACAATATCCATAAATCATTTTAACACAGAGTCCAGCATGTTATCAAAGTATTATTACAAATGTGGAAATACTGGACAACATAACAAGCAAACAATCACAGCCAATATATCTATCTCAAATTCATCACCACAATCCCATGAGTTAATGACTTTCATTGTAATACTAATGCCAAACTCCAAAGCTCACAATTTTGAGCCTTTAAGGAATTCCGAACTGCCTTCCAAATATCGCAAATTGAAAACAATTGCATTCCAGAGTCTCTCAGCCAAACAATCCAATGGTCCCCCAGAAACCAGACTCAACCACTCAAATACCTAACAGCTAACAGGGATAGGTTTCAAGGGGGAAAATAACATAGAGAGTTAGTTAACACTGAAATTGAAACATTTTATATTAAAAGACATCCATTCATAGCCATTGAATTACATCATCATGGTCTTGAAAAGGCCAAAATTACATTCAATTGAAAAAGAAGCACAACTAAGCATCAAATCAGACCTCAGATTAAGCCTGCAGTTCCTGTTGAGACTCCAATGGAATCCCAAGCTCCTGAGGAACAACCCCTTTACCTTCACCTTCACCTTTTTTCTTCTCCTCCTGGTTTCTCCTTACAGTAACGGGCACAGCAAGGAAAGTCTTGGTCTTGCTGATGGGTCTGCATTTCTGAAGCTGGACAAAGTCCCCAACTTTAAACTGGTTATCAGGGTCATGAGCCTGGTATTTCTTCTTCTTCCTGATCCTCCTCTTGTACTTTGGGTGTGGGGCCAATCTGGTCACCTCCACAGACACTGTCTTGTCACTGGTGGAACAAACCACTTTGCCTTGCATTGACTTCATGGCTCTAATTGGAGGGAGAAAAGGTGGGGACTTTAGGGTTGAGAGAGAGAGGGGGGAATTGGGTTTTGAGAGGTGAGTGAGTGGAGTTGATCCATGGAGGAAAGGAGTGGAGAGACTGAGGGACTTGAGTGATGATGTTAGGGATAGTGTTAGCAGTGCCATTGATTTTCTGGCACTTTGGGGTATGGAGATAAGAGAGAAAAAAAATCAGGGTTTTGTTCTGTTGGAGTGTTGGCGTTACCCATTAAGAGGATGGTTTGGTGTGTTTCTGGGGATGGGCTTGCGATTTTTCACTCAACTTACTAAAATTTTTATCCCAAAACAATGAAAAATATGCATAATTTTAATATCCCAGATAAATATCATACTGAAATATGTTAAACTCCATTGGTATATGATATTCTTTATTTATGGCCTTTTTCTAGAGGTTTTTTTTATGCTATCTATTAATGTTAATTTTTTTTGTTTTATTCCACGTCAAATTCAAAAAATTGAAAAAAAAAAAAAAAGTTGAGTTTGAAGGGAAAGGGTCCAAATAAATCTGTATATTTATTTTCAAAATCAATGCGAAGGCCATTGGGCCTAAAGTTGGAACTATTGTGGGCTTGTGAGATGTGAGGCCTCTGGGTTTCCCCCAAATTGTTCTAAACTTGCTTTTGAACAGACAGTGGCCCTAAGATCAATGCGTTAATTACTTATTTCAGAGTTCTTTATAAAATATTTTAGTGATTGGAGTTTATATTTTTATTTTAAAAATTTTTTAAAAAAGAATGAGATTTATATTAGAGAAAAAATACTTTGTTGTGTAATTTATAATTTACTAGACTTTTTAATAAACAAAAAAAATTATCTATTGCATATGTCAGGCCAACCAGCTGATCCGCAGCTGCCAATACATCTTGCAATAATAAAAATGCATTGTTACGAGACATATAAAGATTGTGTCAGTTTTATATTTAGTCAATGAATTTTTCTTAATGCGCATTTTCGTTAAGCGGATTTCTTGTCTAATTCTTTACACAAAAGGTGCTGCGAGGACTAGAGGACTGAAAATGACGCTTTTATAGCGCACCAATTATTCTGACTGCGGTAATAATACTAAATGACCAAGTATAGAGGGGATAACTATTAAAAGTATTTTGAGTGCGTTTAATATATAATATAAAATAAAATAATATAAAATAATTAAATTTTATTTTACTATATTTTATTTAATATAAAATTAAACACAACTTACAAGTAAATAGAGCTTTATAAGTGATTTTTGTGTATCAAATTTCTTCTGAGGGTCATTTGGGCTTTGGTAGTGGAAATATCAAAACATGGATAGGCTTATCCATCGGCAATCCACATGGCACTACATGAATGACTCTCCCAATCTTTCTCAAGAAAACCCATTGTGCCACGTGTCCTTCTGAGATCCGTGCAAAAATATGAAAAACCCAACTCTCTCCTTCTACTCTCTTGCCAACTGAAAACAGAAGTCTGTTAGGAGCCAAACCACAGCACATATGGCATCTCTAGCAACTCTTGCTGTTGTTCAACCTGCTGCCACCATCAAGGGCCTTGGTGGTAGCTCCCTCAGTGGAACAAAGCTCCATGTCAAACCATCTGGCCAGAGCATGAGACTCAAAAACTTTAGGTACCAATGCATTACCACCAGATTCTTGAATGCCACATTTGATACTTTTCCTTTTGACCTTATTCCATATAATTTGGCCTATGATTTCCTTTTTCTTTTTCTTTTTCTTTTTTTTTTTCTATTGCTTGTTATGTCTGTGTTTTGGATATAGGAGTGGTGCTGTGGTTGCAAAGTATGGTGATAAGAGTGTATACTTTGATTTGGAAGATTTAGGCAACACCACTGGGCAGTGGGACTTGTATGGATCAGATGCACCTTCTCCATACAATTCCCTTCAGGTTTGTGACTGTATATCTCATCTTAATTACTTCATTTAGCAAGTCAAAAATGTTGCTTATCGAATTGGATTCTCATTCTAAGAGTTATTGTCATCTGCTGGTGTTCAGATATGTGGAGTAGCAAATAGGTAGAGAATTGAGTGTGCGTTTCCAATGCACGAGGCTCCTTACACGCAGCCTTAGCCTTGTTTTCATAGAGAGGCTGTTTTCGCAGCTTGAATCTAATACAGGATTAAGTGGTTGTCAGAAATCGCATGACTTAGTGATGCACAGGCCTGATTTCATTCATATGGTCCAAGTTGAGTCAATTGCAAAGATGGCATAGAGAGGAATTTATTGCGGTCATAAATGGAATAATTCGACATGGTTGTTGTGTAGCGGTTAATTAGACAGTTAAGGTCCATGTTGGAAAGGAAAAGAAACAAAGTGCCTTGAACTTGTTGATATGTCATGAAGGCCATGTATTTTAAAATGTTGAACGATTAGTTGGCCAGGGCTTCTTTGTTTTTCAGTTGAGATATGGGTGTCACTGTCTATTTGAAGTAGCCTTAATGGATGCATGCCAATCATCCAGATACTAGTCTAATGCACTGTCATTTGATTCTTAATTGAACTGGTTGCAACATTTTTTTTTTTTGAGCAACAACTGGTTGCACCATTGCATGTATTGTTTTGTTCAATCCAACCCTTGGCTCAGTCACTAAAAATATCATCAACAAATTGGTGAGTTTTATTATGGTTTTCAATGTCTCCACTTTAGTTGAATTAAGTTATTTGGAGTTTAAGTAGTTGAATATAAAAAAGAGCTTCCTGTTGAACGAGGCTACTTACAATTTGGGGTCTGGTGTAGGTTTAGAGGTGCACAACCTTACCTTTATTTTTTTATATAAGAAGGCTATTTTTGTGAGTTGAACTTGTGCCACAATGAAGTTTAAGTAGTTGAATCTGGATTAAAACAAAAGGGGGTCATATGTTGGGTAAGTAACTATTGTAGATAAGCTTGGCAATCATGAATTCATTGATAAACCTGTATAACTTTAGTTACATAACTAGAGTTGGTTTGCATTTCCTTCATGATCTTTAGATCCTTATTCATGACCATAGTGAAACTTACGTTCTGTGTGTTTATGGAACTGCAGAGCAAGTTCTTTGAGACATTTGCAGCTCCTTTCACCAAGAGAGGATTGTTGCTTAAGTTCTTGATCTTGGGGGGTGGTGCAACCCTGGCTTATTTCAGTGCTACAGCTTCTGATGACATTCTACCAATCAAGAAGGGCCCACAACTTCCACCGAAGCTTGGGCCACGCGGCAAGATATAATTTAGTTGTGGCATCGTCATCCTACTGTAATTGTATGTATTCTCTTTTCTATTGAAGTTTGTAGGTTTGCTTAAGCCTACTTAGGCTTCTTGTTTATTAATGCAGAATATGTTCAATCTTCGTTATTGCTTGGGAAATTCCATTAGATTTCTGATGCTTTCTGCTTGAGTACTACGGTTGCTATTCCGTGCCTTCTATTATCACTATGAAAAAAACCTCAAGCGCATTGCAGAAAATTCACATTGCAGTGACTAAGAAACTACAAGTCCACTTTGCCTAAAAATGACATAGATGAACGAGATGCTTCAAATCCAGCTTTTACACTTGCATTCATTTTTCCGTATTTACAAGATGGGGGACAGAATGAAGATAACTATTTCACTACTCCAGAGACCCTAAATTTCAATCTGTGTTTCTTCTTCTCTTTCTCCCCTACATACAATGTCAATGGCGTGCTGTTGGGCTCCTGCTCCTTAAACTTCCTAAGGTGTCAAGATAGGAAGTTTTCTTTTTGGTTACTATATTACCGGGTTTCTGCACAAACTTTCCGTCATCTTTGCTTAGGTCATCTCCAGCTAGATCCTTCTTCGTCTTGCTATCATTTTGTTCCAAGCTCCAACCCATAAAATCTGACAATGTCTTGGAGTTTTCCTCCACAGTGTCTTCACCAGTTGATACCATTGGTGTCTGTTTTGAGGGATTTCTTTTTTGTCCTGCATATGCTGGATTTCTAGTGACATAATCGGCATACAACACATCTTTGATTCGGGAGATAATGGTGAATGCCAAGCTCTCCAAAATCCTTGAATAGCTTTCCAGAACAGCCTGCCCTACATCCTGTTAGGCCAAGTAAGAAAGAACTTCGGTTTTAGCCTCAGAAGCTTGAGTAGAATAGCAGCCAAATAATTGTTGTATTTGGTTTTGTAAACTTTCAAACAAGGAAAACTGGGTGCAAAACTTCCTATCCAGAATGAGTAATTGCTGTATTTGGTTTTTTTTTTCCTGGTTAAGGTGATCACTCGGTTCCGACAGTAATCTTATATTGAAAAATAAAAAGAACAATTAATTAAAAGAAAGGACTCAAGATCAAAGCCTATTGCTCTTACCCGGTTATACTGAATTTTACTGGTGTCTAGTGCAGATTGAGGAATTCCAGGGAACCGATGTTTGAGGATGAGCAGGATGGTTTCTGCTCTCTCTTCAAAGAGCTCTCTTTTCTCTAAACTGATCGCTGAACCCCATGGTGATTTACCATCCTTGTGTTTCATCTTTCTATTCCAGATCACTATAGAAGCCTCGATTCTGTTCTTAAGGTCTAGGATTTTGTGTTCTGATGAGAAGTCCATGGTGGAAAGGAATTGGTCTGGATCAAAGAAGTCAACTGTGATACTTTTATAAATAGAGTCCCCAAGGCTTGCTCTTCCATTCTGCCAAAATACCAGAAAAAAAAATGTGCTCAGAAAAATGGTTAAAACCCTTTGAAATCTTTTATGCCAAAATTTGGCAGGAATTGTTGAATTTCTTCTTCACCTTTGGGAGAGATTCAATGTAGCTCTCAGGAACCTCCATTTCTGATAGAACTTGAGCATTTATTGCCATAGCTGCTTTTAGAACTTGGTTTACACATTCTTTTTGGTATTGCAAACATTTTCTTGTCGTATCTGATAGACCATTTGTAGGAACTTTAACAGTAGGGATCCACCATTTATCATCTTTTCTTTCGCTTCCTTTTTCTGAATCTGGAGCATCTTTAGACACATAAGAGAAATCACTCTGGCCTTTGAAGTTGTCCAGGCAGTCCTGCATAAATGCAGTTAAGTGATACCTTAGCAATCAACACTAACAAATATTCATCGTCACTAGACGGAAAAGCTGTCTCTGCTTACAACAAGCATTGCATCAAGCTTGCGCAAGGCAGGGATATTCGTATGAAGATCAGTCCGTTGACGTGTTGTCATGATCTATTACATCAAAAAACATAAAGTTGCAGTAAGAGGCCGGAACAGAAACAGAAACAGAAACGCATTCTGATAAAATCTTGTAGGAGAGTTTACCTCCATATTGGATCCATCCACGGATTTCTGTTGGGAAGGAACAAATTCAACAATGTAATCTGTTACCGATAAGAGCCAATCAATCTCTTTTCTCCACCTTGCTTTCCTCTCTGCCAACATAGGCTCTAACCGCAATATTTCACCAAATACAGAAGCTGCATATGGAAGGTGCATCTTAGTGACAGAACTATGGAAGGGACTAAATATTGACAATAATCATCATAGTTATCATCCTTGAGCATCATAGACTCATGGTATCAATGTACAAGAGGAGGTCACCATACCAGCAAGGTTTGTGATGGCATTTGACAATGCCAGAGCTGATGATACGCCTTTCCCTCCACCTGACATGTCCTCCCCCAAAAGCAGTTTGGCAAACCTTTCCTTCATCTGTTCCACATCTGAATCAAAGCCAAACAATATATGAAAACCCCTTGTTAAGACAAAACAAATACATGATCCGCAAAGTAGCTTCTGTCAATAAACATCATTTACCATGCACTGCATTCATCTGCTAAAACATTTGTAATTTATGCACATAACAAATATGATGATATTTTGCTACCTACCAAATGTTAAAAATCAACCCCAAAATAAAATCAATACTAAGTTTAATACAAACCGTTTAGATAAGCTACCGTCTGGGAAAAAAATATCGATCTTTGAACATAAACTTGCCTGCATTTTTATTATCCTCGACCAGAGTTGTAGCTCCAGCTTCATCTTTGCTTAATCTAGACCTAGGGGCTTTGTCATTTCGATCGAGTACGCTACCAATTTGATGTTTCTCTAACGGTTGATAATTTGATGTTCTCGACCCTTGGCTTCTAAATATAACCCTGACATCCGTAGAAGATTCATCGGGTCTAAAACTATCATCAATGCTTGTAGATTTCGCGTGCCGGCCTTCTGCATTCTCATGAATTCCTTTGAAATGAAACAATCTAGACCTGTAACTTTCTTGTTCTTGTTCAAGAGCTCGAACCATTTTCAAATGCTCAAAGAAATAGTTCCTTGACACAATGGAAGCAAGAAACTATAGAAGCCAAAAACAAGAAAAAAAGAGCATTTAGCTATTTGTTTTGGTGGTGGAAAGGAAGGTGAAAGAGCAAAACTTCCAAATGGGTTTCCAGAGAAATGGTGTGTTGTTTGTTGGGTGATAAGAGAAGTTTGACAAAGTTATGGAGGTGATTGTTCTTGATGGGGTTTTGTGGTTGGTTTTTGACTTTTTTCCCTTTTTTTTTTTTTTTTTTTGTCTAATGTCATGTTGTTTGTTGGACGTGGGGTGCATGTTCTGAGTCGTGAGGTTTACTAAGAACATTGTAAATAAATATATGTAATAAGAGATAACAAAGTTTTCTTTTTGTTAATTGTATAATTTTTGCATTATTTTGTGTTGTGAGAATTGGATGGCTGTTTTTGTTCTTAAACAGTCAAAACTTGCAAGGAACTCGGGAAGACCAACATCTATGCCAAGTTGCCTACCCCCATCTGTCTCTCTCTCTCTCCAAAGCTGGATTCAGCGAGTGTTGCTGAGAAGATTTTATTCAGGGCCATTTTGTTTAGGCATTTTTTTTTTATCTTCATTACATAATTTAATCATAAATAATAATAAAATAGTCATACAATTCATCTATATTATATAATAATTTATGTGTTTTTAATTACTTTTTAAAAATTTTAATCAAAATAGTTGATATAACTTTATTTCTACTTAAATGTTATTAGTTAGTATTTGTTTTTCTTATAAATCCTTAATTTGACCTTATATTTATATTTATTTTTTAGTTTATTTAGAGATCCATCAAACAATAAATTATAAAATAAAAGTAATTCTCTTCTCTTATAAATATCGCATATTCTTTTATAAGATTTGAATTCAAAATTTTTATGATGAAGATTTAAAATTTAATTATTAGGATGTTTCTAAGATTTTATATATATAATTATATTTATATGACCGATGCAATGTTGAAAGGACGGCTCGTATGACTCCCACGTGGAAGAATGTTAAATTAAAATTTTAACAATTGTCCATTTCATCAATACTTGAGGAGTGGGAAATGGAAGCAGGGTTTTTACAAGTTGACCACAGAGGTTTTTTAAAGATATCTTCTTTCATTGACTTTAGCTTCTAGATTGTGCTTATTTTTGGGTTGAAATGTTTCCTAACGTAATATCTGAAGCACCAAGCCGGTGGTGCATTCCATGTTGCTGCAGCATTACATTTACATATCAGGTTGCCGTTTTGGTGTTAGTTATTTCGGTTATTTCCAGCAGACGGAAGATCAGTTTAGGTTTCACTCAAGTGCCATCTCAGCTTATTTTGTCTTTTCTATGTTTGCATTTTATTTTTGAGCTATGAAAAGATTGGGGGATCTATCAAACTAGCTGTTACTCCTTTGTAAATATCATGGGCTGAGTTTAAAACTTTTTGAATTGTAATCAACTTTAATTTGAATTAGTATTTAGATTAGTTTAAAGTTGAAATGATGAAAGCATTTCGTAAACTTCATATATAGTGAAGTTCCAGCTTCAATGAAAGGGTTAAGAACCCATTTTCCAAATCACTTCCATTTTCTCTTCTTGCCATCTCCCTGCCGTGCCTTTATTTCTTTGCAACTTCTAACAGGTCATTAACCTTGCTGTCTTTATTTTGCTCCTGTTTACCAACAATATCAAAACATTTGTTGGAGTTGGAAATCCCACACCGGTGGGATAAGAAGAAATGAAAAGAATATAAGTTTAAGGGTAAATTGATTAAAGTGATTTAGGTCATTTTAATAAAACAACGAATCTATCAATTAAAATAAAAATGAATTTAAAATAAATTTAACGTAATACTTTCCTTTGCTCAAAAAAAAAACACCTAGCACTTTCCTATCTGTAATGGCTCACACCACAAAAAATAACAAGATTGAGTTCAAACCAAGCTGCTGCTGTTTTAGTCTAATGAATACCAGAATTTAATATGTACTTCATTCTTAGTGTTTCAGTTGTATGGTTGAACAGCAGTTTCTTGATAATTTGGATGGTATTCAGCGTGGGAATTTCTTTGCTTGTCTTGCCTTGTGACGTTGAAAAATGGGTTTAAATTTTGTAGACAGCAGACACGGCAGACAATCCACAGATTTATTTATTTGTTTCAAATTTAATATACTTTTTACGATTCAACGGTTTAAATTTCACTTATCAATTTTATACTTAACTTTATACTTAACATTACGTACCTACATAATTTTTTCCTTATGTGCCTACATAATTTTTTCCTTATGGTCACTGGAAAGCTTTGTGCTTTATCCATCCTCTCTCTTTCACGAGCTTGCATCAACTCAATCATTGAGCTGATGCCTCTGCCTGTTGGGCATCTACACCGTTTGTTGATTCTGGGTTCAAAAATTCACAAAGTCAGCTTGAATGGTAAATAGCTTGGTTTTTTGGTTGAAGTTGGAAATTGGCTGGGAGCAAATAAATTTTGTGTAAATATTGCATTCATGCTTCAGCTAAATCTACATGTTTCTGTCACTTTCTGAAAAGCAAAAAGAGGCCTAAAGATGGTTAATAAACTAAAATGATAATGTTATGATCCTAAATATTGATCTTTCAACCAATAATACTTGGGAAAAAAAAAAACCTCCAAGAATTCTGCTAGAAGCAAACAGAGAAAAATTTCATAAATGAATTTAAGGTACTTTATTATCCAACAATGAAGGAATTGCAATCTTATTGATCCATGAAAATAACAGTTCACCTGAAGCAAATATTTTAGCCAACATTCTTATGGAACCATAATAAATCCATAAAAGATTGCTTTCCTCCTTTTGTGCTAGAGAAGACAGACACTGTGACAACTAGCTAAGAAGCTGCTATATTTATACAGAATGGGATAATTACAATAACAAAGCTCATTATCAAATTGGAAGATCCAAAATAAACCCCATGCGGCCATAGACATGCCTCTTCTGTGTTCTTTCCTTGCTCTACAAAAACTAGACGCCCTTCAAGATGGAACTTTTTCCACAGTTTAATGTCTTTCTCTCTGGAATTTTCATGACAAGCAAAGATAACCCCCATTCCCCACAATTTCAGCCTCTCTCATGGAGAGGATGGAGGAGAAGAAGCTCCTTTGAAGATGAGGAAATTGAGAGTAGCCAATGTGAAGTAGATAAAAGTGCCCTTGGAATGAGTGAAGAAACACCCAAAATTTGAACCAACAACACATTGCCATCCACCTCCATATCTCTTGTCAAAATCCTGCCAGTTTACAACAGAAAAATCAGCCCAAAAAAAAAAAAAAAGCATATATAACCAGAGCCTGGAGGTCCATAATCCAAAGGGGTTCCCTTTTTTTTTTTTTTTTTTTGTGAGTATCATTCGACATAATCTGGAAATTTTGTTGACATTAGTGTGCCTACAACCTGAAAATCTCTTGCTGATGACTTGTGAGGCATACAAAATGAAGAAAGAAGGAATAAGAAAAGGCAACGTGGCCATCTTTTGTGTGTATGTGTTGTGTGTATTTGTGAAAGTGCACCTTTTTGATGTGGCCAGCAATGGATTTGCAGTCAAAGACATCATAGAGATCCAAGGCCTGAGAAGCACAATCCATGGCTTGGATTTGCATCTTCACTGGCATGTCTGTATCCTCAATCAATGCCTTCCCTTCCAGCATCCTCTTTTTTTTTTTTTTTTTCTCACTCTGTCTCTCTTGCAGCTCTTATCTAAAAGGAAAAAAGGTCCCCAAAAGAACAAAAGTCACTCAAAACTCATATTCCTAGGTCCAAGAACCAATGTCGAAGAAACATCAGGCCTTCTAAGCACAACCCAAGTGGATTTCTCTTCCCTGCTTTCCATATTGTAAGGGAGTGAGTCACGTGACAGGCGACAATGAGGGAGTCCCACATAGTCCAACTTTTCTATAATTATTATTATTTTTGTCTTTTTAAAACCGAGAGAATACGGATGATATCGACAGTTTTATAAAGAAAAAAATTATATTGATTGTAAGGTATGATAGATTAAATTTTTGTGTAAGTTATACGATAAAATAAGTTGAGTTTTTACATTAAATTTATAAAAAAATAAACTTTACAATAATTAATATGAATCATTTATTTCTCTCACAATTACACAGAATAACAATTCGATTGGATTCCACTAACGTCTTAATGAGAATAAACGCCTATAATCACAGATATGGACGAAATCCTACATTCATTGGATGCTTGGTTGTTTCAAATAATTTTCTCTTTTCACTTTAAGAGCTATCACGATATTACTTTATTTTATTTTGGCCATGTTCAGGCATAAGACAAAATGTGAATGCTGGCGATCTAGATAAAGCTTAGTTAAGCGGACACAGAATCTTGGGACGTAATCCCTATAATGAGATACTATCTTTAAATATATATTTTTTCGCTTATTTTTATTTATAGATTTGATAATCTGAAGACCGTTAATAATGTTCTGTGGCTCTCGTTATCGTACGCTAGCTTTCGCTAACGTACGCCGAGAGCCTAGGGTGTCGTCGGGAGCTCCGTTCTGGAGTTTCAATCGGCTTTGTCAGCCTTAGTGGCTGTCTGTGCGCCTTCGTGCACTAGGTGCTCCTTTGTGAGCGTTCTTTTGCATTTTCTTTTCTGTTCTGTTGTGCTTGTACAGGTTGCTTCTGTTTCGTTTCTGCTGAGCGACTGTCGGAGTCATGCTGTGTCTCCCACCTCTATCTTGCTGCTGGTTCTCGATATGGCGGTGGGGGATGCCCCACTTTTGTCAGCTGCTAGCCCTCCCAGCAGTCTTTAGGCGCCTTGTACAGTCGGATCTATCCGTGGGAGCATCGCACCACCGTCCGGCCGCCCTTTTGGTCACTGGATTCGTCTTCCTTTTGTGGTTGCCTTCTTCCCTTCGGCCTTCTCAGTCCTCTGCCATGTGGTATTTGTGCCTTTGAGTTGCGCTTTGGCGATGTTGGCTTGCGCTAGGCTGTCCGCCTTACTCACGCCACCGTTGGCCGTTTGTGGCTTTTATCGCCGTTGGTGTCTGGTGGGGTGTGTAGAACCTTCTGGAGCTCTGGCGTTAAAAAAAAAAAAGATTTGATAATTTTATCAATTTATTTCTAATATATTGTTTTTTTTGTTAAAATATAGATGTTTGAATATATTTTTATAAGCAATAATTAACATCTCGAAAAAAATATTTTAAAATATATAATTATATAAAGAATTATCAATTTTTTTTATTTAATAATATTAAAAAAATTAATAATTTTTTTCATAATTATATATTTTATGATATGTCATAATACTATTTTAAAAATATTTATCATTATTCTATTTCTATTTGCCTAGGTACTTATTGCTACTACTTTTTGTGCATTTTCATAAATAATTTAAATTATTTAATTGTTAATTACATAATTATGTACCTTAAATGTATAATTATATTAGTGTAGGCACCAGTTGTGGACCTTGGGGCAGTATGTTTCTCCTAACGGCATGTTTGATAAAAATTAGTAATCAACAATTAACAGTTAATAATAATAATTAATAACAATAATATTAAACCAGTACATTTAACAAGGCTTAAATCTGTACACTTTTTTTTCTTTTTTTTTCTAATGTATATGTCATGCTTATCTGACGACAAGGATTCGGAAAGGACAAAGATTGCGAGGTTAAAAATAAGTCTCATTACTTGGATATGACTAATTCATGTTTAATGGAGATTAATAATCAATAATTAATAATTAATAATAATAATTAGTAATAATAATATCGAATCAGTACGCTCAACAAGGCCCTAAATCTATGCACTTTTTTTTCTTTTCTAATGCATATGTCATACTTTATCTGACGATAAGGATTTGGAAAGGATAAAGATTGCAAAGTTAAAAATAAGTCCTATTGCTTGGATATGACTACTCATGTTTAATAGGAATTAATATTCAACAATCAACAAATTAATAATTAATAATTATAATCAGTAATGATAATAGTGAACCAGTATATTGAAGAAGGCCTTAATGATGTGTTTGAATTGATAAAAAATTATAAAAAATAAAATAAATAATAATTTGTAAGAAAAAAATAAAAATTAATTATTTAAATTAATAAGAAAATTATGATAAAATAAAAGTTATGAGAAAATAACATAGTAATAATAAATTTTTTTGAGTAGAAATTTTTTATTCATTTTCTATCAAACTAAATACATTATAAATCCATATTTTTCTAACATAAAAAAAAATCTATCGCGGACGTGATAATCATTGAATTTATAAGTCAAGACCGAAATAATTTTAATTTATTTAAATCTTATTCAACTATCTCTAAGGAGCAAACATACTACTTGAACAATGTTGGGTCCAATGGGTCTTCTTCACGACCAGTCACAGTATTAATGAGTCGTAAACTAACAATCACACTCTTACTTAATTCTAAGTGATTGGGGTAGGAGAATTCAATAGTATTAAAACTCAAACTTAAGTCATAATATAAAGAAATACGTAAAATTATCACTAAATTATTACTTTAAATAATAATTTATACACTTTTCTTTTTTCTTTTCTAATGCGTATGTCATACTTTATCTGACGATAAGAATTTGGAAAGGATAAAGATTGCGAGGTTAGAGATAAGTCTCGTTGCTTGGACATTACTAATAACTAGAAGCCAAATTTTTGGCTTTGGTCAGGCACATCTGAATTTAGACCTGTCACGCAATCCACACTTTGATAGTGGAGCAAATGTATCAATAGAATTTTGACAAATGTTAGCAAATAGATTGGTTTAGCGGCGAAGAATTTTAGAAACATTCTGATTTCCGCACAGGTTCAAGATTTGCTTCTCCTTTTTTTTCCTAAGATTGATGATGTATCTACATCTCACAACTTCAACTGTAAAGTTACTTTTAGTGTGGAATAATTCAAGACATAAATAAAGTTTATTAATACTCGAGTAATAATCTCTCATTGAAACTTAAATCAAGATACAAATAGAATACTAATTAATTTAGACTTACATGAATGAAGATTTGTATTTTATTTTTGGATGTTACAAAAAAGCAAAAAAGAAACATATTGAAGACATTCTATTCCCTTGCTGCGTTATTGGTAGCGTATCCAAGAAAATGTAAGTTGCGTTGCTTCCATTCGTGTTATTAGGGTATCAAAATCAAACAAAATAACACTTCCAAAAAATCAAAAAGCATTTCCGCTGCCGGGCTTCGAACCCGGATTATCTCATTGTGAGAATTCTAGCCATTGTGCTACAGCGGACTTGTTGATAGAAACTCACATATCTTTGTTACATATCTGCTTCTAAATTAACCCAATTTCACAATTCGAGAAATAAAATTCGTAATTCACAATAAAGGAAAAAATCCACGCCGCAGTTATCCATATCCAAAAATAAATTTAGTATAAAAAATATTTTCTTATTATTTTGTATAAATCGTTTTTATTTTAATAAATTATTGCAACTATAATAAAGAGAAAACTACATATTAAATAATTGCTTCACGATTTAAAAAAAACAAAAAACAAAAGATTTACAATGGAAAGAAACGGTGAATGTGGGTATGTGTATGTGAGAAGGAGTTTAGCTCACTAATTATCTGTTTAATATAATATGTTTTGTATGTATTGTACAACGTTATTTTATTAATTGACTTGGGATTTGAACTCGAAAATAATTCATCCAAAAAATTTTAGCCTTTGTGCTATAGTGGATTGGATGACAAGTGATTACAAGTATAAATTTATATGTCAAGATGAGCTTATCGCTCGAAACTTAATTTAACCTAATTTGCATTACTTGAAAAATCAATGGCAGGTAACTCGAAACACACAAATCTAAATCATGTAATAATTGATTGACATGAAACTCAAACCCACATAAAAAAAAAAAAAAAATGATGATCTCACTACTTCATTTGTAAAGTTAGATTAAATGTAGAATAATTCGTAAATTCTACTAGTACTCAAGTGTCATCTCTTATTGAAGGTTACATTAAGATACAAACTACGTGACTCTTAATTGAGATTTACAAAGATGAAGATTTTTTTTTTTGTTGATTTTAATGGACATAATTTACCGTCATAAAAAAAGATAAATGCTAAGAAGAAGAATTAGGATTAAAATCTCGGTTTTCTAATTTAAAATTTTAACTGTCAATGATCTCATCTAAAACACTAGACCTAGACGGGTCTTCGTAAGGAAGAAGACTAGCATTCTAATTTTTGATGCTTGGGACAAAAACAAAAAGAGTCGAAACATTCTACGCCATGCAATAAAAGTTGCAGTGCTTTCAAGCGCGTTATTAGCGTATTAAATTAAAATTTAAAAAAAAATGTCGCAAAAGAATGTTACATATATATATATATATATATATATAAAACACGAAAAGGAGTTTCCGCTGCCGGGATTTGAACCCGGATTAATTCAGTGTTAGAATTTTAGCCATTGTGCTACAGCGGATTTGTGGAAAGAACTCTATACATATATATATATATATATATAATTATACATACATTTACTACGCTGGCACGTTACTTTCACAATCCATATGCTTTTTTCTATTAATGAGACAATAAAGTTAGATGAAAAATTATTATCCATATAACAATCTAATTAGTGATCCAACGTACTTCTCTTATATTTGATTTAGATTCGAATCCTAGTGCTAACACTTTAGAGGCAATAGTTTCCCTTGTTTGCTTTGGCGCTGTACAGTGCTAATTTAAAACTCATTAATACTATAGTTGATTTAGAAGAGTTACGCTCAAGTTTAGTAGTGCTCGGATGGTGAGTATATCCTTTCTAAGGTAGTTGCATGAAGTATAATAACAGTTAAAAGTTGGCTTCAACCTACAGATTTAATAACCGATGTATCAATAATGAATTTTTTTTTAAAAGGATAAAAAATTTACTTAACACCCCCTTAAGAAATTATATGTTAATGTAAATTAATCGGTTTTGGTATTAATGAAGTGTTCTTTCAAATATATTAATTAGTGAACGAATATTGTATACTTCAAACATGAATAACATTAAGTGGGTTTATATAAATAGTAAAAAATAGTAATACAAACTTATTTTACCAAATTTGAACTATATTTGACAGTTTTTTTCATTTTAATTTTTTTATGAATTTAATTATTTAATTAATTATGTCATTTTATGATTATTTTAAAATAATTTAAACGAAGTCATTAAATTTTTTTTTTCTTTTCAACATATAGGCAGCTGGCATAATGACTTACTAAGAAAACCAGAACAAATGACAAAAGAAATTTAAATTAGGTACTTTGTCCAAATCTCAGCAAGAGAATATCAATAATTAAGGACCACCAAAATTTTTCCATTAAATATTTTACTATAGACCTGCCGACACAATCCCAAGCCTGAGGTTCGGTCTGAGGCTCCTCCTCCAAGCCTACAGACCATAGCTCGGTGTATTTTCCTGTCTTCTACAGAATGGGACATGCATAGCTCACTCATTGGCTGTTTTACAAGGAAAGGTCACCATAAACTATCTATCTTTAATGCAACGGGTAAAAAGAGAATTAATTAGCAACAACGTGAAAGAACTGAACTTTTGAGGCTTCTGGTATTATCTTTTTCTCTATAGCTATAAGCATTATACATCAGTTGCTTTGTTGGTCAATGCTGTTTTTCTTTCTTTGTTTTTTTTTTCAGGAACTTCTTGTGGGGTTCCAGTTTCAGGCTCTTTTGGGTGGAGAGGTGAGGTGGGGGTGCTTCAATTTTCTTCTGGCATCTATTACCTTGGTACCACCGCCTTACTCTTCTGAAAAATTTAGAGTATTATGTAATTTTTTGCTTTTTTCAAAGTTTTTGGAGTTGTTGTTCAATCTGCCAGTGCAGGGCACTGAAACTCTTGTCTAATTTGTGTGCCTTTTTGCCTTTTCTAGTACCTAGTAGTTATCCAAAGAATATTTCCTTTCAATATCTGGTAGTGAATTGTACTGTTTCAGGCATTTGGATACCTGACAAGCAAGTTATATAGTGAATCAGTTCTCAAAAGAACTTCTGGGCATAAATTGATTCAGTGTAAGTTCAAGTTTTCAGTTGTGTTAGTAGAATTAAGTAGAAGAACATGCAATAGAATTTGTAACTTCACCTTTGAGTGTGCTCATTGTGTAACAGCAATTGTTTGAGGGCACTAATCTTTACAATGCATTCTGCAAAGTCTGAATCAGACCTCACAAGTTCAGCCCCATCATCACCATCAAGGTCTCCCAAGCGACCTGTATACTATGTGCAGAGCCCTTCAAGGGACTCACATGATGGGGACAAGTCTTCTTCCATGCAACCAAGTCCAATGGAATCACCTTCGCACCCTTCTTTCGGCCGCCATTCTAGGAACTCGTCGGGTAGTAGGTTTTCAGGAATCTTTAGGTCCTCCTCAGGGACGAAGAGTGGAAGGAAAAGAAATGAGAAAGGATGGAATGATAAAGGGTGGCCTGAATGTAATGTCATAATAGAAGAAGGAAATTATGATGACATGGAGGAAAAGGCATTTACCAGGCGGTTTCAGGCGTTGATTGCCTTTTGCAGTTTCCTGCTTTTGTTTACTGTGTTTTGCTTGATTATATGGGGTGCTAGCCGGCCTTACAAAGCAGAAATTATTGTCAAGGTATGCCAGAATTTTATCTCATTGTTGTTTCTTAATTGTTCACTACATCATAAGAGTAGATAAGATGGACCTAGTTGATGTTTTGCTTTGTTACAAGCCTTATAAGACAATCACAAAGCTTGAATGGGACAGTTTTTGTAATATACTTTAACATTTTGCTTGAATTGTACTCCTATCATCAATTTGCTTATGGATTTGTTTCTATTGTATGATGGCCGGAATTGCCTATAATTTCCCCTGTTTTGGTGTGTCACATGGCATCTTTCCCCATATTCTGTTGTGTATTTGTTTTATGTCTCTGACGTCTGGAGTAAGGTATGGCTTGGAGTTTTGAGAATGTTTAGTGGCAGTTTTTGAACTAGTATGCATTTTTTAGTGTTATCAGTAATCTAATAAAAAGAAATCACTGCAGATCAGGCCTAATGATGTTCTCATGAACATTTAACTGTATGAAACATATGTCTAATGTATGATCAATTGCATTGAGATGTTTGCAGCTATGCGAACCAATTATGTCTAACTCATGAGTGCTATATTTGATTTGTTGATATGCATTTCTAATTATAGATTTTGCTAATTTCAGAGCTTGGCAGTAAATAACTTCTATGTTGGAGAGGGTTCAGATTTCTCTGGCGTACCAACAAAGATGCTCACAATGAATGGCTCACTGAGGATGAGCATATATAACCCAGCTACATTATTCGGCATCCATGTCAGCTCCACCCCAATCAATCTCCTATACTCGGAGATTTCAGTGGCGACTGGTCAGGTACAAGTCCTTTCCAAGACCCCATTTGCTACTATCTATAGCCCCTGTAAAACTAATCCGGAGTACTGAAAGGCGATATATTGGTTGAACTAATAACTGAATCTCCAAAGCAAAAAGACAAAATGCCAAAAATTGGATAACTAATTAAGTGGTTACATCAAACATCACTGCACATTTAGTATGCAGTTTGGACTTCAAACATTTACTAGTAAATGGATTTCGTTGTAGCAGTTACTTCAGGTGCTTTTTGTTCTTAGCACCAAACACACAAATGATGTTCCTATTACACAATGCAGCTGAAGAAATACTATCAGCCCAGAAAAAGTCGCCGTACTGTATCTGTTATTGTGGAAGGAAATAAGGTCCCCCTTTATGGAGCTGGATCAAATTTGACAGTTTCACAGACTGGTGTCATTGTCCCAATGACATTAGAATTCGAAATCTGGTCCCGAGGTTATGTGGTGGGGAAACTGGTGAGGACTAATCACCAAAAGCGAATTTCTTGCCCCTTGGTCATTGATTCTACCAGCTCCACAGCTATTAAGTTCAAGAAGGACTCATGCACATATGATTAATGTCCACTCAGTGAACTCCATGTGAGTTTGAGATGCCCTTTTGCCATGGCAGGGAATAGACAGCAATTTGAGTTTCCAGAGACCGGCATTTCATGTTATGCAGACAGATGATGTTTGGCTTTGTCTTTGCAAACTTTGGCACAAATGCACATTGAATAAGTATTGGATTCAATGTTTTCCACATTAAGGTTTTATGATATTGGTTCTAATATCTGACGAGTTAGTTCATTTTTAGGTAAAAATTTTCAAGTCTCCAAGACAGAAGGGAATTAATTGATTGCCTGTAACATCTCACACTTTCTCAGACTCCACACTGTAGAAGTTCCACACACTTTAATCTTGACGTTTCTGTAGTTTTTGGGTTCTTGGTTCTATTTCAATAAACTCAGGACCTGGGAAGTAATCCCATAAATCCATGTGAATGGATTAAAAATATGTGAAGGCAACTGAAATATTACTATTATAAAAATCATCGAGTGAACCCCTTGCTCTAAATTTTTTGTCCTAGTGGACCAAACCTTAATTTGCAACCAAGAATTAGTATTCAATAATCAAATAATTCCTTGATCAACCTAAAATATACATCATGTACTCATATTTTTTTTGAAATAGTAAAATATATTGTTTTCATTTCATATATTGGAGTATTTTTAGCATACATTCATCTCACATTAATTTCTATGATTCTGTTCCTATAATGAAAGAAAAATTATTTTTCTCCGGTTAATCTATTTCAAACCATTCCAGATAATAGTTTGGTGGTAATTTAACTTATTTTTACTCACTTCATCTCGGTTCAAATTCTCGCAGGCACACGCTCTTTGAATTCTTGACGAGCAAGAGTTTAGGGGCAAGAGTAGCATTTTAATAATCACTAAAAATTTATAGCGAGAGTTACGTGCCATCCATATTTTATCCATATTTAATTACTGAGCCCACCGTTACAATTAACTCACACTCCTGTTGATAATTAAAAATTGAGAAAAAATATTTAGATGTATAAAAAATAGATGCATTATAATTGGTAAATTTGTTTTTGCAAATAACGGATTAATTTTTGTAATAAAATATAAAAATACTTTTTTAAATTTTTTTATTATACAAATTAAATAATTTATTATAAAAATAAAGTTATTTGTTGTAACTAGTGAACTTACGTTTATTTTTTGGGCTTAAAAAATTGGGTGTTGGCTTCAGGCGGACAGTAACAAAAGTTAAAAAAAAGGGAAAAAACGTTGATCAATTACGGGATACACAGGAGGCCCACGAAGGCTGTCCATATCAATTTCTGTTATTTTCGAGCTACTGCTCTCACGTTCATCACCTTTTCTTTTTTCCCTTTTAAAATATGTTCCCAAATCACTCCACCAATCAAGGAAGATCTAGAGATTTTTAAACCCTTTCAACCCTCAAAGCCCACAATTCTTCTAACCATACCCTTCACTAAAATCTCTCAATTACCTCCTCTTCTTTCCAATTTATCCTCCAAAAAACTGTAAAACTATCAAGATCACAATGTTCTGCAGAAAACCCAGATCAAGTTTCATTCTTTTCACTCTTACTATCCTCCTTTTACTCACTCCCACCATCTCAATCAAAGCCACTGAAGAAGATTCAGAGATTGATGGTAACAATCAAGAGTCAAGGATTGATGCAGACAATAATGATGAAGCTGAATTGGAAGAATTGTTAGCAATAGATGAGCAAGAAGAACAAGGAGGAGGGGAGGGGCGCCAACAACAGCAAGGAGATCAACAGAAAGAGGCAGAGGTGCTATCGAAGGCACAAAGGATAGTTCTTGAGCTGAATACTGATAGTTCCAGGCGGGTTATTGAGGAAAATGAGTTTGTCTTGGTTCTTGGGTATGCCCCTTGGTGTGCAAGAAGTGCTGAGCTTATGCCCCAGTTTGCTGTAGCTGCAAATAAGCTCAGGGAAATGGGGAGCTCTCTAGTTATGGCTAAACTTGATGGTGAAAGGTACCCGAAAGCCGCTTCAATGATTGGGATCAAAGGGTTCCCTACCATGCTTCTTTTTGTCAAGGGGAGCTCTCAGGCTTACACTGGTGGATTTTCTTGGTAATCAGTTTTTGTAATTGTTTTGTATCCATATGTGAACTTATATTCACAACTGTTATCTGCTTTTACTTCAAAAATTAGGATTCTATATCCAACCATTTATTAAATTTATGTACACTTTGACCATGGATTCGACTATGTTAAGAAACGTTGGATTATGTATTATTGATATACTGTTACCAGTGTCTGCAGCACATGACCAATTTATTTTGATAGTTATCTTTTCATAGAAAAGATCACCTTTTTCA
Source organism: Carallia pectinifolia (assembly GCA_037832335.1). NCBI lineage: Eukaryota > Viridiplantae > Streptophyta > Magnoliopsida > Malpighiales > Rhizophoraceae > Carallia > Carallia pectinifolia. Next base: position 14,775,197 of record CM075445.1, on the reverse strand, counting down.
GGTTTATAACTTGAACTTGTGATGTTAAGGTTGTTATGACCTTTGTTGATTTTTGTTTCTCCGGGTTAATTGGCGATCAGGGAGGATATTGTGATATGGGCAAGGAAAAAGACTGGCGTACCCGTTATTAGAATAAGCTCTGCCACAGCAGCAGAAGAATTTCTCAAGAACTATCAAATATTTGTTCTGGGCCTGTTCGAGAAATTTGAGGTGAGTATATATGAACTACTTATTTCTTTATCAGGATAATACATTAATATTGTTAGTCTGCTTAGTTCTTCGTTAGGGAGGAGGAAACATGCAAGTCCATTTGCCGCAATTGGGCAGTTACTACAGAAGAGATTGGAAAAGCACTCCAAATTCCAAAATGTTGTGGGATTTGAGATAAGGCGAAAGTTTGATACCTTGACCTCTTCCCTTCCTAAGGACTTGAGACCTTGGGAGTGGCCACTTGGGCAAGCCCAAGTGCTTATAATGATCTACTTAGATATTTGCCACTGGTACTAAATGATATTCAGATAACCTAGTTTCTGAATCTAAGCTAAGAGTTCTTGCACAAACCCTGCGTTAATCTCAGTTTCTTTTTGGCTTTAACAACTTGTGTGTGTACCCTAGGGGAAACGGTTGTTAGATTGTGCCTTGAGAAATGACTGCCCCAAAAATTGTTTGATTGTAAATAATTTAAAGAATTTTGTGTTAGCTCCTTGGTAAAGTCTCTCATTATCCCTGTTGTTATTGAATGTAACTTTAAGTACGAAAATTTTTTCAGGGGCCTGCTTATGAAGAATTTGTGAAGGCAGCAACTGCGGACAATGAGGTCCAATTTGTTGAATTGAATGATATTGCTATTGCTAAGACTCTCTACCCAGATATCAAAGTTACCAACCATTTTATTGGACTTGTTAAAAATGAGCCGGAAAGGCATACTGCATACGGTGAGTTAGCTAACTGGCTTGTGCTTGGGAGGTTGTGCACCAAAAGTGTTAAACAAGCTTACACTTCAAATTATATTTGGTGCCTTAAAATATCAACATATAGAGTTTCCATTCGTGATTGACTTTCCAATATAGGCTTACTGGCCACTTTACTCTTGGATAATTCCATGTTTCTGAAATGTAGGCCTGTCAGCCTGAATTTGCTGACACAGTGAAGAGTAAATTTATGTTCTTTGCAGAAGGAGGCTTTGAGAAGGAAAAAATTTTAGATTTTCTTCACCATAACAAGTTTCCACTGGTCACCAAGCTAACCGAACTAAATTCTGCCAGAGTTTACTCCAGTCCCATGAAACTTCAGGTAGCTCTTGCCTTTCACTAACCTCTTTCTTTTTGATGGCTAGAAGAAGGTATAGAAATCCATCGTGTAAGATGCTCCTATTTACTTTGTAGCGGTTCAAAGCATCTTCATTGCTTAAAAGGCAATCAAATTTACATCCAAGGGATATTCACTTTTATTAAAGAGTCTTAAATGCTTTAAAGAGGTTAAAACTTGGTTTTCTTGTACTTTGATGTCGGGATGGCACAGTAAGTATGTCTGCCAACTAGTTTGCTACTGTAAAATGATTATAATCTCCTCAACTAATAACAAAGACCTGTAGCTCTTTCCTATATGAATATTCATCTCCACATGTAGCATAATTGGACCTATCTAGTCAGCTTTGATCTTAAGTTCTCGAATGCAGCATTAGTGGGCATGTTGGAACTCCCAATGTTGTCCCTGACATTCTGGTCCTCCATTTATTGATTGCCCTGTCCACCTTGTATTATTTGATGTAACAGTTAATTATCAGTTTTTTTCTCCATTATTGTCCAGGTTATGATCTTTGCAGAGGATGATGAATTGAAAAAGTTTACTGAGCCTCTTCAAGAAGTTGCAAGGAAGTTCAAATCAAAGGTGGGTGGTTAAACTAATTTGGGAAGAAGCGTTCACCAATCCTTAATCTGATTTTTGAAGTTTTCCTCCTGGTGCAGATAATGTTCATAAACGTTGACGTTGCAGATGAAAACTTAGCAAAGCCCTTCTTAACTTTGTTTGGGCTTGAAGACTCAGAGAATACTGTGGTCAGTTTGCGGTTTGCAATTATTTGTTTCCATGAAACTTTAGCTTTCTTTTTACTTGTTTTTCACTAATGCTGGTTTTTCTTGCCTTATAGGTGACTGCCTTTAATAACAGAATCAGTGAAAAGTATTTGCTAGAATCAGATCCAACAGTGAGCAGCATAGAAGTAATATTTGGCTTCATTATTTTGTAGTACTTGGAACATATCAAGCTTTGTTCATATTTGGCAGGCCTTCTTTTATAGGAGTTTTGCTCAAGGCTTCTGCATGGTAATTTGCCACCTTATTTCAAATCACAACCAATACCCAATAATGTGAGTTTCCATATCTCTCTCTCCCTCTCTCTCTCTCTCTCTCTCTGTCTTGTGTTTTCTTTCATTCAGTGACAATGATGTGTTTCACATACTAGAATACAGAAAGAAAAAAAAGGTAATTGGCTAGTTTCGTAGTGTCCCATATCCATTTCTTTTCTTGTTCAATAATACGCATAAAGGAAGGCCAGGAACTTTTATCGATATTGAAATTTGTTATTTCTGGTTTCAAATAATCTTTTTGATTGTTAAACGTGCAGAAAGATGCAATTGTCATGGCCATTGTTGGAAAAACTTTTGATGAATTAATTTTGAGCAATCCCAAGAATGTCCTTCTGGAGGTATGCATAATTTTCTTCCTTTTATCCGCTGTCCTTGAAACCTCAAGTTCAAGCTTGTTGACTTGGATGAAAAATAAAACCTTTATTTCCACCTATTAACAAGATTTTCATGTTTCTTCACATATAGGCTTTGCTATAGATTTGGAAATGTTTAATCTTAAAGGAACTAATGAAGTATAGCCTGGTCATTCGCTAGAATGTGAACTCCTAGTGCTTATGTTTTCCATAATGTTTATGTTCCTGTTCCCAGAAAGTAAGTCTTGGTGTGGGTGCTAACTTAGCTGGTAAGGGAACTTGCCATCGTTCTAAGAGACCCAAGGATTAGGAACATATCTGTTGTACACTTGGGATAGAGAACATAAACGATTGTGAGAGTCCACTAGTTGCTTGTACACCGAAGTGACCATAGACGTGAAAAGGAAGAACACGATTGCATACCAACTTTCATCAACAAGTCATTTGAAAAATTGGTCAAGGAATGACTTCAATTTCACTGAGAAGCTTTGTACACTATAATGACAGGTATACACACCATGGTGTATCAACTGTGAGAAAACGAAGAAGCAGATTGAGAAGTTAGCCAAGCATTTTAAAGGTTCAGAAAATTTAGTTTTTGCAAGGATAGATGCTTCAACAAATGAACATCCGGAACTACAGGTAGCCCCATAAATCAATTTGTTCATGCATGAATTATGATTTAATAGAAGGGAAGCATATATGAAGCTTGATGTTTTTTCAAAGAATCTAAATGTAATAGGTTTCCTCGGCATGGGCCCCCACGTTGCCCTATTTTCTTCTAAGGCAATCTATTGCAAGCATTGTGGATGCTTGAAACCCATAAACATGATTTCTATTTTCCTTTCAAGTGGTTGCTATTCTATTATAGCTTTAATTGGACTAGTCAAATGAGAGAAGTAGATTTGCAGATTTATACTTACTCGGTATGTCATTACATGATACATTTGCATGATTCCTGTTGTGAGATTCAGATTTTCATCCATTTTGATCAATAAATTGACAAATATTAATTTCCCTTAATCAGTTAAGATTTGCTCTCTGATTTTGTCTAGCCGTTGTTTGAGACAAGTATTTGCATGAGTAACTGCTCTTTAATGAAAGCATATCTCTTTAGTTATGATTTTGGCGTGCATTTTGTCCTACAATCTTAAGTGTTTTGCTCTTTTAATTGATGGAAAAAAAGGTTTTTGACCCTAATATTTGGAGGCAAGAAGTATGCTTTTTATGCAATCTAATAGTTTGTAAGATTTCCATGAGAAATTAAAGATGGGGCTTGATGATCCTGAAAATGTTGTATCATTGTTGCAATCGAATAATTGCAGGTAAATGACTACCCAACACTTTTATTTTACCCGGCAAGCGATAAAGCAAATCCGGTAAGTATTTACATAATAACCATATTTGGATAACTATTTTCTTTCTTTGCCATTATACTAGCTTTAGTCGTCTGATGAATGAAAGTATTATTGCTGCGCAGATCAAACTTTCTACAAAATCCAGCCTAAAGGATTTGGCTGGAGTCATCAACAAATATTTGAGAACCAAAGAACAAGTTGCCAAAGACGAGCTGTAGAATTGTAGCAGTTTGATGTACCAAAAACTGAACTATAAAGAGAGGAGGCAAAGAATGTTGAACGAGTCACTCTCAAAGCTTTTCACGTAACCTAGGATATTTTTTCGCATTGGTTAGTAAATTTTCCAGAGCAATACTTGTTGAAACCAAATTTTCAAAGCATATATTAATGCTAAATAGACTGAATATTAGCAATTTTTGATTCGTAATTTAGATATACCGACCATCAGGATTAACAACAAAAAGTCCGGTTGTTATTCTGACAATTTGAAATGGTAAAGATTGGTTTTTGTTCCATCTTTTGTGAGATTTGTTTCCATGACCAAAGCTAGAGATTGATGACGGATAGACGTGCACCTTTTTGTTTTTGTTTTTTTTTTCTGTAACATGAAGATTAGTTAGAAGCTTCAATTTCAGTTTCCTTCAATCCATTTTTTCAGCAGTATTCAATTGATATATATATATATATATATACTAAACAGAAAGAACCCCACCAAATTACATTAACATACAAAGGCGATGAAGGCCTGGATCTATCAGCCAATAGACCATTATGTAAGAGAAACTCAAAACTCCACTAAATCAAGGGGCTCAACTTCTTAACTCCTGCTGTAACTGGAACCATCTGGTGCAAAGCCTGGTTCTGCTAAAACCATTATTGAAGCTAGAATAAGAGAGCAAGTGACAACTGCTAGCAGTCTGAAATCTCACCCCATTCCAGCCATCAGTTTCCTTCTCACTCAACTTTCTCTGGATAGGAACTCTATCACCTGTAACAGAGGTTTCGTTATGTACTTAAAAGCACAAAAAATGCACATTAAATCTTCATACACCTGCAACTAAACTAAATTGATAGCCTTTGTAGGAAAGAACTAAAAGAGCATTCCTGAAGAAGAGTTCCCTTGAAGTTTCAGGACATCGCTTCATCCATTATTTTCCTTTTTGTTTATTTTTGCCCTTGCCTACTTCGCGAACATTTTCATTGAAGGCAAGCTCTCATATAATAGTAAGGTTATTCTATTATAACATGAAGGTCATGAGTTCTTCTTTGTGAAAAACAAAGGTTGGAATCTCTCTTCTTTTATTTCCCATTTTCCCCAAACATTTTCATTGAGATGAGACCATCTTGCACAATTCCCTGGTCCTGGAAAATGCTTGATGATCCAGTGCACCAGGTCGGTCAGTTGCATACAGGCAGAAAACGTCACCCCATATTCGGTGCTCTCTACTTTGGCTGAAATCTAACTTAATTCTGTTATTGCATTAAACTAGATACGTCCAATCAATTTCATTCCAAGCAATCGAGTGATTTTTTTTTTCAATATATTTGAGAATGATTTGATGGGAACATGTGCTTAAATTCAATGATATGTGCAACGATAATTTTCTCCTTGAACTCATGGCAACGGTGTAAGTGAAATCTGCAATTAGATATGGCCTTCTCTTTTTGGATACTCCAAACAGGGACAAGAAATTGCAATTCCAAACCATGATCATTACCATTTGTTGCTGATTTGATGAGGACTAATCATTAAACCACACAACCGATTATCCACAGATAATTCCTTTTTAAGGTGAACTGAACTGAACAGTAATCAATTGGTCTCAGAAGTTTTTGCAGTGAAACATATTGATATAACTTGTCCAAGAACTTTCTTCCACGAGCATGGTAATCTATTTGCTGCGAGTTCCAGACGCAGTAATTCGTTATATGTGTGCAGTCAACAAGGCGTGTTCTAGTCACAATATGTTGGTCTGATTTTTGCTATTAAATCAAACGGAATGTGTGTCAATCAACATAAGAAGAGACAATAGAAACCAAAATTGATGAATCAATTCCACCATATGTACCTAACCGACAGGGTTGCTAATGACATAAAACCCGCCATACAGATTAATGAACCTGGTGGACCATATAAACATAGAATTTGACCCACAGAAATTTTACCTCATGCGCAGTTGACAACCTCTCCCTCATCTGGGAAAGAATCCAGACAAGATAGGCGAACTGCAGAAATCGCCTGCCAACTACACGGGCATCCGGGACCAGCTACTGATCAATTACCTTTCTAATCTTTTGCCTCACCAACTAGCTAAGCAATGCAAAGGCTCTCTGCTTGGGCAGGTACCAACTTTTGCTACTCTGCTCCAGGCTTCTACGAGATGTTCCTAGCTGTTATTCAGCCACAAAATATTATTTATGAACAGCAGAGCTGCTCTTACAGCTAGAAGCACCTTCAAGAACCAACCCAAAATGCTGACTAAATGAACGTTTATCAGAGACCTTCCTAATTTTTATTCAAGCAGAAATTGCAACTCTTTTCAGAGCAGTAACCTATAATTATCAATTATAACTCCCTTTTGGTGCCAGGCAGTTATACTTTTCAATAGATTACACTTGGCTACAAAATCAGATCAAGAAAGGGTGTCCTAGTGAAGTAAAAAGTATGTTCATCAGTTATTCATGATAGAAGCTCAAAGCAACATATACTGTCATGAAGCTCAGCAAAATCTACTCATTAATCTTCAGAATCATCATGGAAAAAAAAAAAAAAAACAATAAAATTCGGACAATGGGAAAATGCATTACTCGAAATCAAAAAAAGGTAATGCAAAAAGGCAATCGGAAACAATGACAAACATGAGACTCTGTAGATTAAGGGCACAACGTCAAGTTCAAATCCAAATTAACACAATTCAAATCATAATATGTATGGGATTCACATAATTATTAATAGAAGACAGACAGAAAAGAATCGAAGAACCACCCTAAGTGCATAGTGCATTCTATGTTTCAAGTAACCGCGCAAAGATTCCTCATCATCAACCCAAAAAAAAAAAAAAAAAAAGCAATGAGAAAATTTAATTCTAACATCCACATTATAATGCAAAACCCAATATTTTGATTAGTAGAGTAGTATAAAATTTGCCTCACAGAAAGGACAACTTGACTTCAACTTATTTACAAACAACAACAACAACAACAACAACATTATAGCACAACACCATGTTAAAAGCAAAAGCAGAACTTAACATCAAAGGGTTTCTTCACAATTTTTTTTCTCTCTATTTTTTGGGGGGTTTTGAGGGCTTTTCACACAAAACCTTCAGCCAATGTAGGCCTTTCACTTCCACTCTCCTCACCATTCTCTTCCTTTTCCTTCTTCTCTTTCTCCTCTCCAATCTCTAAACCCTTCAATCCCTCAACCAAACAATCCTTCCCTTTCTCCAACTCCTCCACATCACCACCGCCCACCACCACCACCGCATCCCTCCCCTCCTCCACCACCCCGCCACCCTTCTCCGCCACGCACGGCCCTCCCACTCCCGCACCCGAATCTCCCACCACCAGCGCGTCCCGCTTTCCAGGCTCAAGCGACCCGCCGACAACCTCGTCGGAAAAGTCCTTCGCCTCCGGCCACGGGTCCTGGACGCAATCACCGTCGTCGTCTTCGGTGAAGATAGAGGTGGCGCGTGAAGTGACGGCGGAGGCCGCCTTGAGGAAGGCTTCCTTGATGGAATCCGGCGGCAAGGCGCAGTCCTCGAGGCCGGCGTCTTCGAGACGTGGAGGGAGAATCTTCTGCAATATTCCGGCAGCTTCTTGCTCTTTCGACGCTTCCATCTCCGAGAATGGAAACTAATTAAATAAACCCAAAAAAAAAAAGGATCTTTAATCCAAAAAAAAGCACCAAATTGGAAAAAAAAAAAAAAAAAAAAAGGACCCAAAAGGAGAAAGATAGAAGAGCTTGCTAAGAGAAATGAAAATATGAAATGGGGGTGGCAATGTTTCTACGGCTTTATAAATGGGGGGCTTCATGGGTGGGTGCGCTGGAATTGTTCGGGTCGGTGGAATGATTATAAGGCTTTAGCCAGCTTCTGGATTTCGGGCTCCCTTCCGGCCAGCCCACCCAGCTCGTGATCTGGGCGGATCTAGATTCTAGAACGAAACTTCTTGCTTTTGACTGACGGTGCAACGTCCCCTTGTCGACCAGGCCCACCTTGAAAACATTTGACACATTTACCGATCTTTCAATATTATTCTTATTTAATTTTTCTTAAAATAAACTCGTTACTTCAATATTATTAGTCTTGAGTGGACGTATCTTTAATTTAATTATAGTGTTAATAAATTTAAAATTTAGTAATATATTTTTGATATTTAATCCCTAAATTAATTGATAAATAACGAGAAGATACTGGAACTCGGCCTATGACTAGAAGAAGTACACGGAAACAGCGTTTAGTGGGAGATCAAATCAGTTATAAATATGATGTAAAAAAAAAAATAAAATCAGTAATGAATGTACCTAAAATCAATATTTGTAACGTGAAGCCACTCTAAGTTCGGTTTAGTATGGCCTGTAGCTTAGGTAAGTGGAGAAAAATGTCAGGTCTGCTAGTATGAGTGTCCTAATTTTGTTAAGACTAATACATTTTTCACATTCACGAGAACTTAGTCCTCTTGAGGCTGTCATGTGCTGAGAGCATCTTCTCTCGTGCCGTCGATTTGCTGAGATTTTAGCATTGGCGGTTCATCTTTTGGGTGGGTTTCCTCATTGTTTTGTGCTCTTTGGTGGGATTTGTGCTCCTCAATGAGTTGCATGTAATCTGCTTCCGTCACTCGTTGTAGCGCCCTTGTCTCTTTGTGGGCTCTGGTGCTCATCGTGAGCTTGGTTTTGGTGGTGGTTTTTGCCCCAGCTTTGGTCCCCAAGGTTTCTGTTGGTTTTTGCCCCAGCTTTGCTGCTTGGTTTTGGTTTTGAGGGTTGATGGTTGTCTCCCCCGCCTCGCTCCCTTCTCTACGTTGGATGGAGAGGTAGGGGAAGGGAGAATTTTTGGCAAATGTGGGCCGGTGTACAAACTAGAGTAGTTTTCAATTGAGTCCTACATCCATCCTTCCTGTGCTTTGGGTCACCAGTTGTGTATTGGCTCTCCTTCGGCTGGCTTGCTGCTGCTCTGCGGCTTTGGTTCCTTCATGCGCCTTTCGGCTGGCACTTTGGCGTTCCTAACAGCTCCACCGCTGTCGGCCCTCTGGGGTCTGTCACCTTCCCCAATATTTCAAGTAGTCACCGCTGTGTGCGATGTTGAGTTTGAAAGCTTCTGGCTGCTAGACTCCCTGTTAGTAGGGCCTTGGGCCTCTACCTTTATGGGGGTCTTTTTTCTTTCTAGGCTAAAGGCCTGGTTGGGCTTAAAGTGGGCTTACAGTGTCTCTGTCAAAGTTGGGTGCTACTGTATTGGTTGGACTGTGTATATTAAGGCGGCTTGTTTATTTCCTTTTGCAATGTTGATGTGGGCTGGCTCAGCCATTTTTGTACCTATTCTAGGTTTCAATGCAATTCCTTTTTTTTTTTAATTATTAAAAAAATAATTTTGAAAAGACTAGATTGGATTAGAGCTTCAACAAAAAAAAAAAAAAGAGAGAGTCAGCCTAAACTCACACTAACAAACAACACTCAATTAAATAGGAGAACGTAGATCTGAATAAATTTGCACGTTCATCTTTATCATTGTTTGACATTTATGTTCCACCATCCCACGTTCCCGAGCCAAAACATAAGTTCTCTCTCTCTCTGTAATAATTTTTACTCCATATTATGCACACTATTGTTAAATTTTGAGAGTGAAATTATAAAAGTTTACACGATTTTATAAGAAACATTAGAAATATTTTTAATTTTTTAATTTTTTTTCACGAATTAACCTTTCATAGTTTAATATAGTTAGAGTTTTCTGTAAATCGGTTCATATTTATTCTTTTTATATAAAGTGCTATTTAATTCCTTTTAGTCTGTTATACCCATTATTTTTACACCGTAATAGTCCGTGATTAGTATTTAGATGTTGATGAATAGGAGACCGCAGGTCCAAGACACTCCGAAGGGGTGTTTAGCATCCAAACTAAATTTATCACTTAATGTGGGGGTAAAAGACACAAGGAAAATTGATCCTTGAACTTCTTACCACAAAGTCAAGGTGATCAATTGAATTACCCAAATTTAATTTAGCTCGTTATACACCCAAACTTGCGAAAAATAGATTTTCACGTCTAGATTACAGAATTCTGACCAAATTAACTGCATAGCATTTCATTTCTCTTTCTTGAATCCACTACCAATATGTTGCTGGCTTCATGCCCCATTTATTTTCCGGTGCAGGTGCAGCTTAATAGTTGATACCCCTAATTTTGATTAGTGATTATTACTAAAACCAACATTTTAGGGAAAAAAAAATTTGGGAAAGACAAATAAGAAATTATTATTATTATTATTATTATTAATTATTAATTAGAAGTAGTATGTCCAAAAGCATATTCCTAAACTGACAAACCGTACCAAAAGGACAAGACAAACAGAAAACAACGGTGTCTCTTTCTCGCTGTCCTTCTTAGTTGGCCATTTGGCCTCGTCCCCAAAAGACTCAAACTTTAACTATAAAAACTCCAATTCGACCTAACAGAAATACCAGAAAATTGAACTCTCTCTCTCTCTCTCTCTCTCTCTCTGGACTCAGATTTCTTTGAAATTCATAAATATTTTAATAATCAAATACCAACAAAAATAAAAAAGGAAAAATTTTCTTCAAAGTCTCAATCAATGGCTTCTCGCAGGCGCATGCTCTTGAAGGTCATAATACTCGGAGATAGCGGGTAGACTCAATCTCTTCGTTTTCTCATTTGAAGTTTTGTTGTTTTTTTTGTCGAAATGAATTTTAATTGTTTGATTTTTTTTTTTCGGTTTCCTTTATGGCTTTTTATTGGGCTAAAGTTCCAATTTTTTTGGTGAATTTGGCAGGGTGGGAAAGACATCGCTAATGAATCAGTATTGCTCTCCAATACCCACATCTCAAATTTTGTTCTTTTCTCGTTTTATATATTTTTTTAATTTTGTTGTGAATTTTGCTGGAAATAAACATATTTAATTTATGTAATTTTATTTTCTAGGTATGTGAATCGGAAGTTTAGTAATCAATACAAGGCCACGATTGGCGCGGATTTTTTAACGAAGGAAGTCCAGTTTGAGGATCGGTTGTTCACAATGCAGGTTACAAGCAGACATTTTTATTTGATATTATGTTTCCGATAATTTTCCTTTTTTTTTTTTTTTTTCGTTTAGATCAACTAGCTACAATTGCTAATGGAATTTTGTGTAAAATTGTGGATCAATGAATGCATGGTTACATTGGTCTGTGCTTTTTGAATTTGTATTATTGTTATAACTTTTGTCCCAGCTTGCTGACTATATTGTGCTGAAATGAAGGTTGAAAACATTAGTTTGATAATGGAATTGCAATAATTCAGATAGAGGGGAAGAATGTTGGTGGGTTTGCAAATTTTGAATGCCTGACAAGTAAACTCTTGATCATGAATATGCTTGAAGAATAAGAGGGACGTGAGGTTATCTGAATGTTTACTCGGTTATGTAATCGATTTATGCTGGAATAGAGTTTCCATTGTTTTGATGTCATGGGAGCACATAGCCTGAAAATTAAGAAACCAGAAAGTTTTACTGGTAGAACGATAAAGGTTGATGCTCTAGGTCGTAAGGTTGAACATGCAGAGATATACCTGGAAAGCTATCTCTCAAGTGTCAGGATCATCCTTTCGGCTCATGTCACATGTATCTAACTGCACGGATTTATGAAACATGGTTATATCTTACTTTGCATTCTTGAGTAATTTGACAGTGCCTATATATGTCATGTATCCACAGATTTGGGATACTGCCGGACAGGAAAGGTTTCAAAGTCTCGGGGTCGCTTTCTACCGTGGTGCAGACTGCTGTGTTCTTGTGTGTGATGTGAATGTCATGAAATCATTTGATCATCTTAATAATTGGCGTGAAGAGTTTCTGATTCAGGTTGTTATTGATCTATTGGCTTGACTGAGCATCTCACACTTTCTACTTTTACCGAAAAATGACTCAAATTTGTGTTCTCCTGATCTGCAGGCTAGCCCATCTGACCCTGAAAACTTTCCATTTGTTGTGCTGGGAAACAAAATAGATGTTGATGGTGGCAATAGTCGGGTGGTAAGGCATTTTTTTATTCATTTCTTGCCTTTTCCTTTTATTTGATATTACTCTTTTGTGAAATATTTACTTTTTGCAATATAAAGGAGCCCCAAAGTAGAATGTTTTTGGCTATTTCTGAAGTGTTCATCCATACTGATTATGTGTATATTCTTCTGCATATTGGTTTTAGGTTTCGGAAAAGAAAGCAAAATCATGGTGTGCCTCTAAGGGAAACATACCCTACTTTGAGACCTCTGCGAAAGAAGGATTCAATGTGGATGCTGCTTTCCAGTGTATAGCCAAAAATGCATTTAAGAATGAACCTGAAGAAGACATGTAAGTAGAAAAGTGATTGTTTGATTTTGTATACTCAAGCTACTGTTTTCAAAGTCCTATGCCTGTGGGAGCCTGAAGGGCTAGCCTTAATGTGACAGGAAATAGTTATAGGTTCGAATTGCAGAAATAGTCATTAATCTTTCGACTAATTCTGTAATAATACGTAAGTATTTACTTTGCTGTCACATTGGGAAATTTTGAAGGAACTAAATTTTGGCTTTCATTGACTTGTCTTTTTTTATGTGCTGACTGATTTTTTTTGTCTTGTATTCATGGGCAACGAAGATACCTTCCCGACACCATTGATGTCGGAGGGCAGCAGCAAAGATCCACCGGGTGTGAATGCTAAAAACAAATTCCTGGCTGCCACAACCTGTTTTTCGATTGGAGAATGACTTCCATTTCTATGTCCTTCCACTGAAAAATGCAGAAATTATAGGTGGAACTTAGGATCAGGCAAGGATGTCTAAACTTCCATTATGTAGTATGTCCTATCCATATGTGGTTCTATCTTGGATTTTTAACTTCAAAAATTTGTCAATTGTACTCAATCTTGTATCTGTCAACCATCCAAATTTAATATTTTATTGAGATTGGAGTTTTTTTTTTTTCCCCCTTTTTGATAGTAAAATAATTAAATTTACGAATTTAAATGATGGCTGTCATTACTGAATGCCTGCCTGTATGATACATGTACATGGATGATATAGACATAAGGATATATATAGTGCATACTACTACCCTAATTGTGTCTACATCCTAATTTTTGCAGTGTAGACAAATACACATATAATATTCTCAGATATTCAAATGTCTTTTTGTTTGTTCATATTAAAGACCATATTTTAAATGAGAAATCATTACAGTTTGACAACATCCAAAGCGACAAGCAATATCACAGAACTTTAGAAAGACATTCTAATACATGAGACTCTCACAATGAAGGCTAAGAAACTCATACTTGGTTCTTCTCCCTATATTATCAGCATAAAAGTTTAATTCAATTTGTTTGCCTCCCATACTGATAAACATGATCTCAATATCTCATATATAAGCATTAGAAAAAGGAGACTAAAACATATGATAACAATATAATTTTCAGTATTTCACCTAATATCATTGTCACCAAAATAGAAGATCAATATCTAACTAAGACCATGAAAAGAAAAGATCAATATCTACCTAATTAAATACAATACAGCACCCCTCCCAATCCCAACCCCCCAGACCAACATTGTTACTTCCAGTGTGATGATTGCCGCCACCCCTCCATCATTAGGTCCGCCAGGACCACCACCGTTACCTTGACCGAGGAGGTCATAAAATCAAGTGGAAAAGAACATGAAACCATAGGGTTGAATGTTAGGTATAATCTTTTTTTTTTTCCTTTTTAATGCCAAGTTTGAAGTTTTGCAAACCTCATCTTCAAACTGAAGTATCTAGTAAGTTCACTCCGCTTAATCCAATGCAAGCTGTTGAACATGATTACTAAATGCAGACATGAAAACTTCTATATGATCGGTGCAAAGTAGCCAAATCTAAGAAAGGCAGTGAAAAGTGGACAAGCAAATGAAATCAACTGCCTGGTTTAATGGGAATTTCTGATGTTTTTCTTTGCACTCTGGATTTCCATCTCTTGAGTATTTTGTTGGCCTTCAGTGCTTGAACTCGACCGGTGCTGACCATAGTCACTGGTGGGTGCACTGTACTCACTACTACCAAGCTCTTGGCTTTCTAGCGCAATCTTCTTGAATTTCTTCAAGTCTTCGTTGTATTGGCTTGACTCATAATCTGAACTTGCATAAGAACTGTATACCATGCTGTATCCCGGTGGAACTCCATCACCTAGATCATCCAGAGCCATATTTCCTTCCAGAGCTCGAACCATCTGAAAACAAAAGCAATGTCATGATTTTCTGCCGGCATAGGATTTAAATAAATGTATTTCATATTTCAAATCAATTTGCTTCTGGTGGGGTGTAAGCAAAGTTGCAAAGTTGCTTCTGGTGAGGTGTAAGCAAAGTTGCAATATTTCAATCCAGGAAATCCACATTTGGGGCCTATGTAGATCACAATCTTGGCAGGACTTCAGATGATTGAAATAGCTTGCAACGATTTCAGTGTCAGAAAAGGGTCTCAGTTCCACCAACTTTGATCACTGAAAGAGTGGATGTACCTGGCTCATTGATGGTCGAAGCCGTGCTGAATGACGTACACAAGCTGCAGCACAATAAATCATTCGAGTCATTTCGTGGGAATCATAGTCAAGCAATTTCGGGTCAACAAGAGCAGCATGGTTGCCATCTTCCAGAGCTCGTGTGAGCAATGGTCTTGCCTGAAAAAGCCATGAAGAATTATTACCACTACAGAAATGACGCTTCAATTTTCTGCAAATATAAAACAACTTAATCCTTAATCGGCTATAAAAAAATTTTTATATAGGATGGGCTACCATTACCCCTTAGCCATTCATTATAGATAGATGCATTTTGTTTCCCTTGTTAGCACTGGCAAATGATACAATTTGACTTAGGATGCTCTATTGCAGACTACAGCCAAGGAACAAGTACATACCCAATCAACCAGGCTTTCATCAAGGAAAGATTGAGTCCTATCAACAGGTCGACGGCCAGTTATCAACTCTAGAAGCACAACTCCAAAGGAAAAGACATCTGACCTGTCTGTAAGCTTCCCAGTAGAAGCATATTCTGGAGCCATATAACTGCAGTAAAAGAAAGTGCCCACAAACAAGAAGATTACCCTCAAAAAAGGAAATCAAGGCACCAAAAGATGCCAGGGAAGCTCTCATTAACTGCAAAGTACTGCAAAGCTAGACAATGTAGCTATAACTGTACGCAACAATAGAAGTTGAATCTAGTTTCTTACCCAAAGGTTCCCATCACTCTAGTGGAGACATGAGTATCGGTATCTAAAGAGTACTTGGCAAGTCCAAAATCTGCTACCTGACAACAAAAATTTCACTTAATTTTTTCTTTTTTGGTGTCATATACTTTTGAGAAGAAGGAAAGTGTCACATACTTTTGAGATAAAGGAACTAAACTGAATAAGTTAACCAATGTTGTGGCATAAAGCAATCTGAAACAGCAGTACACCTTATCAAAGCATATGTTTTTACATTCAAAGTCACTCTTCTGCAGTTATATCACATTCCATCAATGAGTAAAAAAGAGATATCCAAGATCTCATAGGATTAAGAATCTATAATGGCCACGATCATTTTGAAATAATGGAATAAAGACTGGATTACAAAAACATCATCAGGAATCATATCAAATTATTTTATTCATGATATGGCCTACCTTCGCTTCAAAACTGTAATCAAGTAGAATATTAGCAGCCTTGATGTCCCGGTGTATGATCTTGGGATGACCTGAACAAAGTATACCATAAAAAGGCAGTAAAACTCAGTCAAATATTATATACTCGGAAAATGAGCAGAAATAGAAGTAATTAAAGGCAGCAAGCAAAGAATACAAACAGTCTTCATGCAGATATGCCAATCCTTTTGCTGAGCCAACAGCAATTTTCATCCTGGTTGACCAGTCCATGGTTGGTCTGCCCTTTCCTGCAATGTTAATCATCTTTCATGAGACTATAATATCATTTGAGCTGCATAGATTACCATGAACTCCCAACTCTAGACGGAGTATCCTGTTTCTAAAACATTAGGCCTTAATCTTTTGCCGATTGTTGAGCATACCATGCAACACACACTAAGCCAAGTAGACAACTAAAGGAAACAGATAACTAATGTCTTGTCTACAAATGTGCATGAGTATGGTGAGTTGAGAGAGAGAGAGAGAGAGAGAGAGTCTCGAATGGTACAAGCGTGTCTTGGTTAAAGGTCTTACTTCCACGTAACTCCGCAGGCAGACAAAGAAGGATATTTTTAGTAAACCACACAATTAGCATCAAAAAGGTGGTTGGATAAATAAGCAAAAATTCATCTTTCTGTGACTTTATTTATCTTGCCTCACTGCAGTCACAAAATTAAACTTCAAAAAGGGACTAACCATGTAAATGATATTCCAAATTGTTGTTTGGAACAAACTCGTAAACAAGCATTCTCTGGGCACCGGTAATGCAGTATCCGACCAATGAAACAAGATGTCGGTGATGGACACGGCTAATGATCTCAATCTCAGCCCGAAACTCACGCTCCCCCTGTCCACTGCCAGTTTTAAGCTGCTTAACAGCAACCACTTTACCATTTGGAAGGACCCCCTTGTGAACATAACCAAAACCACCCTGGCCAAGGAGGTTGTCAGTGGAGAAGCCATCAGTTGCTTTTGCTAGTTCTTCGTAAGTAAAGGTGTTTTGTGAAAATCCAAAAGCTATTCCAGGAGATGGCAGTTGAAATGGTTTCTTGGAGTCCAAACTGCTACTTATTGAAAGCGGTTCAGGGGGGGTGGGACCGAACACTGGCAACCTTGGGGGATTAGGTACAGTTCCTGGGGGAGAAGGCTTGGGCAGCAAGGTCACCTTACTGTCAGGAGTTGGGGGAGCACTCTGTTGTCCATAATGGGTTGGACCAGCATGAAGATCATCTGAACACGTGAACAGGGTATAGACAAACCAAGACCAGATTCTTTAGTAAGTGCCAATTAATCAAATTGAAAATTACAAAAAACATATGAGCAGATCGCAGTTTTAGTCATCCGTTTTAACTAATGCCATCATAAGTTACCAGTTGAAAGTGGAGAATGTTTAAGCCTGCCAGATATATCCTACAAGATAAAAGACAAGCAAAGGAGATGTCCAGCATCTAAACTACCTTCAATAACTAATTGCCTTGAAGATTATAAAACATACATCTAAAGATACAAGATATAATCAAAGCTGACTAATTGCCACAATCTTTAAGACACTCCTTCCTCCCTCCTTCCTCCAATCAAACCACTACACTCATTAAGGTTCATCCTTTCACAAGTATCCTCCACGTCTCCCCAATAAAAACCATCCCATGCTCAATTTCATAATGTCTCCTCTTCATAGCAGCAACATCCACTTCCGAGTTTAAAATGTAAGAAATAATATCCACTGAAGGATATACAGATGGGCCATCATCATCATGGATTAATACAAATCCCTGACAACTAAACTGATTCTGGCATCTCTGCTGTCCAGATATCAGTCAAACACAAAAGACACAAACCCAAATTCTGAATGGCCAACAAGGGACTAAGCAAACTCAGTTGAAAGTTTTATAAAGCAATGCAGGAGAACAAAATCCAGCACCCCCATTAAGAAGTGGATAAATGACAGCTGAGTTCTACATTAGCAGTTTATAGATTAAAACAAAAGCACTTGTAAAAATTCCATCAATGCCAATTGCCAAAGTCAATTTCATACTCATAAACTAAAGAACCAGAATGAACATCTTGGGGCCAAATGCTAAGCTAAGAAGCATAATTTCTTGAATCTTGCAATGAGTCACAATGGTCAACTATTCAAGAAATGATTTTTTTTTTTAAAAATCCTATTTGAAAAAAAAAACCAAAAAATGGAAAGAGCAAAACAACAAGCAAAACAAAACAAAACAAAAATAGCAATAATTATATATATATATATATGAACCTTTGTGTCCTGGCGGAAGGGGCGAGGCCATGGCCTTCCTCTTCTTCCTCCGGTACAAAAGGACGAAAACGCCCACGCCAATCAGCACAATTATCGCTCCTAAAGCTATCCCGACTATTAACCCAGCCAGGACCCCCGGCGGAAGGCCCTTCGGCGGCCCAGGAATCACGGCCGCAGGAGTCGACCCATTCGGAGTAGACGCCACAGCAGGAGGAGGAGGAGGGGGAGACGAAGTCAACTGGCCAGCTGGCGGAGAAGTTGTAGAGTTGGTTCCTGGAGGCGGAGGCCGCGATGCAGTCGAGTTGGTCACCGGCAGCGAGGTCGGTGCCGGGGAAACGCTCGGAGGCGGCGATGACATCGCCGGATAATTTCCGGCAATGTTCTTCAGAGAGAGAGAGAGAGAGAGATTGAGAGAGAGACAGAGACAGAGGAAGTGACTGAGGATAAAGCAAAAAAAAATGTGTTGTTTTTGTTTTGTGTTTTTTTTTTTTTGTGCGTTCCCACAGGTTGGCAGGACCAACAGACCAGGAAGAAGAAGAGAACGACGCAGTGGACCCCACAGTGAAAAGTACAGCAAACGATGTCGTTTTAGTTCTTTTTCATTTCCTTGACTTTTTTGGCTTTTTTTTTTTTTTTTGAAACACAAAATGATGAGTCGTTTTCATCGCTGTAATTATAATAACAATAAATATAAGCTATCCTAAACCAACCACGCGTTTTTGTATGTTTTGAATATTTTGATATATCATAATAATAAATTATAAAAACATAAATATTTATTCAACTAAATCCATGAACTCATAAATTTATAATTCAAACAAAAATAATAATATATTAATAAACAGAAGGTCTAGAAAATTTTTGACTTAATTAATTGTTCTTCTCCTCTAATAACATAAATTTATATGTGTAGAATACATCATATTAATTACAATAAACTTTATCTTATATTTTTTTAGAAATTAATAAAATTAATTGTTGTGGTTTTTTTTTGTAACCCTAACACTTTTATTTAAAAAATAGTAAAAAAATTATATTAATATCTAATCATGAGGTATGAATTGATAAATTTTTTCTGTGTTATTATCTAATATGAGGTGTGAACTGATACATTTTTCCTGAACTTCAACTCTGTTCCCACCATTACTTGCTTATGGTGTCACCCTGTCAATGATCAACACCCTGAACTTCCAAGTCAAAGCATTCAATTTTCAATAGACTTTTTTTTTTGACAGACTTAAACTCAATAGACTTGAAAAAAAATTTCATTTTTCAAAAATAACTTACTTGCACATTCTACTATATTTGAGAAGAAAATGATTACTTAGATGCACAATTTTTATTAGCACAAATAAATACAAAATAATTTTATGTTACATATAGAATATTTTATATTATATTAATAATTTTTTATACAACCTAAAAGAGATTTTTACGATCTTATACTATTTATTATACATTTCTCACATATTATAGAAAATGTTATCTATATAATATAAAAAATTTCTCGTATAGTATACAAAATTTTTTCTATTTATTTAGATGAAATTATGTTCTCAAAAAATTTTCCATCTGCGAAATTTTGGTCTAACAATGAAATTGTTTTTTGGTGGTGATGATTGGAACGTGGTTAAAACAATTATGGGAACGTGTTGCATTTGAATACTCTAAATTATTTTTCCTCCTTTTTCCATACATGCAGAATATCTAGTCACTCTTGAAGACATGCTTAACACGCTATTTTCATTTCAATTTTTACGTTAAGCTTAGATTAACTCACTTTATAAATAATTTTGAGCTACATCTCTCTCACGTGTACCTATTTATCACAAATTAGCTCGCTGGGGTCTTGGGGGAGAACGATGATGGGCATATGCATATTTTGAACTAAGTTTTATACATGTAATGTAAATTTTAATGAATTAATTATGACTTGCAAGTGCATCTACTTAATTATTTTGTTCAAAAGCATAATAATAATTATTTTTCAAGAGTATATTTAGATAGTTAAGAGTTTAGTTATTCTTGGATTCAAATCTTTAGAGCAAATGTTGTGAGACGAATGGGAAAAAAAAAATTAAAGAAAGGTGACATGCTAGAAACAAGGTTTTGTTGTATAATTTATGAATAAAAAAAAAAGTTGAAGTTGACTAAGAAATGCGAGCCATTGTTGCCTATCTTAGGCAGCTATTAATTGCCTATCTCTTCTTTTGGTACAAAAAACTTGAGAAATATCTCTTCTGGTTCATTATCAGTACGTAACAGCCGGTCCAGTTGTATTGGCCCCCTACCCCCATTTGCTGCATTTTTAGGTTTATGTGCCGACATGCAAACCATAGTTATTAAAATTGCGATCTTGATCGTAGGATCGCACGATCCTACGATCCTGTATCCTTCTAACGATTCAAATCGTATAAAAAATCATTTTTTTGGTAGGATCGGGTAGGATCGAGATCCGGATCGTAGGATCGTATAGAATCGTGTAGGATCGCTAGTAGAATCGAGGTAGGATCGTAAATATATAATTTTTTTAATTTTTGAAAAATAGTTTTAGGAATTAATTAATTAGTAAATATATCATTTATAATCATTTGTTTTGATAAAAATTATCAAATTAGTCATAATTTTGTTATTTCAACCATACTTAATAGTTAGAAGATATAATTAAAAAAATTATATCGAAAAAATTTAATAATAAAATATTTAGAAGAGTATTTACTAACAACTATGAAAATGCAATTATAAAATATCATTTAATTATAATACAATGAAATATAATATTAAAAATAACTTAATTTAATTGAAAGTTTAAAAACTCATTATACTCACTTTTGATTTGTTACTAATCAAAATTTAGGGAAACAAATTATATTTTCATTCTTATAATTCTTAAATTAATACTATGACAGACATAAATTTCGAGCATGTAACAATTAGACTCAAAAATACAAAAATAATGTAATTATTAAAATTTTTTAATAAAATTTTCTTATGCTCATATTAACATTCTTTTTTAAAATGGAGATGAAGGAGAAGTAGAATGTATTCTAAGGAATTTTAGGGAAACATGTAAGTCATCAAAGTTGTCTAAATTTTAAACCTTTTCATTATTCACTTAACTTTTAATTTGTTTGTATGATATAGGTCCCGATGAATTTGGGTCAACTAATGTGGAAATTCATAATATCAATGATGAAGACAATGATGGCACATTCGAGAATGATCCAATTTTTTACGATTTTGGGTACAATTATAATTTAGAAAATCTTGAAAAAGTATCACAAACCCATAAAGATTATGATGATTATGTACATCAAAGAAATAATGATCAAAATTAAGTTATTAACTAAATGATGTATATTTTGTGTATTGTTGGATATTAAAAATGTTATTTTTAATTTTATTTTTTAAATTTTGGTAAAATCTTACGACTCTACAATTCGATCTTACGATTCGATCCTGATATATCCAAAACGATTCTAAGTAGAATCTCGATCCTAACAACCTTGATGCAAACGCGGATGTTTACATTTCAACATAATAATCCTTAGTGGTTAGTCTGTTCTATATTATAAAAGAACGTGCACTCTCCAAGGTAGAAAAGAAGGAGAGTGCGTGAGAGAAGGAAAGTGTGAGTTTAAAAATATTATAAAAAATATTATATATTTAATTCATATATACAACTCACACCTCGCAGAAATTAAAAAGAGATAATAGTTGAATTTCTAATATCTTTTAAACACCATAGCTCTTCGACCATCTCAACCAAACGAGATAATTTGCAAAGGCGGACATAAAGAGTCGAGCGGACATGTTTGTGGTTTTATATGAACAAGCTATTGTTTAGCTTAGTAATTTCGCTACTTTTGTCCCCTTCAAGTTGTAGGTTCTATTTCTCAAAGTCACAAATTTTTTTTTTGGCTCCATTTATAAAATTTGGCATCTAAAATAATTTTTCTGGATTTGCCTTATATAATTTTTAGCAAACTTGATTCATGGCGGACATGTTTGATTCTTTGGCACAAGCCACAAAGTACGTAAACTTCGTTCATCGTTACTAGTTGAGTTAAGCTATAATTGGCTGAGAGTCCAATGCATCCCAAAACTTTGTTAGTTTGAGTCCAAGTGACCCATAAAACCCAATTATAGGGTGGACTTTAGTGGAATTGACAAGGGCTATACAGAAAGGTAAATTTCAAGTTCATTCCAAGTTATCATGGGACAAACTACAATGCCATAAAATCCCAGCTAAGTTGTGGCATTATCCCAATGTTTGATTGTATGTCTATAGTTGGTCAATACATGGTCGCAATCAAGAATGAGAGATTATAAATACACAATCAATAATTGTGATATTATCACATCATCTCATCTGTGTCTGGCCCATATCAATAGAAATTTTTGTTTGTGTAATAAAGTTTAATTAAAAAATTGTTTGTATGTTTGGGATGATCATTAAGTGTGTTCACAGTTTAATTGATCGAAATAAAAAAAATAAAAAATTGAACTAAAAATTTTAGTTATGCTAAATTGAAAAATGAAATTGAATCAAATATTTTGGCTAACCAAAAATTTTTGGTTTGGTTAGATTTTTTATAACTGTTAAATGTTGAATATTAATTTTAAAAAAAGCTAAAATCTCTAATTTGAATGTAAGAAAGTATAATTTTGATGTATTTTTCAAACAAAAATTTGTAGTTATCATTATATATAAGATAAACGTTTGACTATTTAAGTTGTATTAATATTTTAGTGACATATATTTGTTACACATAGTTCTATTAATAATCTTTTTTAGTATTATTAGAATAAAAAATATAAAACTATACATATAAAAACATTTTGTTTCAATTCAGTTAATCACGATTTTTTTTTAAAACTAAAAGCCATAAACAAATCAAAAAACTCAAATTATTTCATTTCATTAATCTATTAACAAAAATTCAATTTAGTTCAACTCAATTTTGTTGATTGACTAAATTTTTTAATTTTTTTTGAAATGGTCACTATGGTTAATCATTGCTGCTCACTCTTGGTTTTGAAGTATGCAACGTTGGCAAATCGCAAGGCACCAAACATGGAGAGGTGCTCTCAACTGCGTACTATTCACGGTTTGCACCTCTCAAGAGAAAAAATTCATTGCGCTATCGAAAATAGTACTCCGCATTTTTTCATTGAAAGATTATAAAGGAAGCAAACAAAATTTATACCCATCTCAAGAATTTGTACCTTTTTTATTTTCCTGAAATGTATCTGTTTTGGTTCTTGGACCATAAAAAATATATATATATATATATGGTAGAGATGGAAGTTACCTTCTTGTATAGTCGGATCGGGATCAACATCTTAAGGTAGTTTTTATTTTGACTCTCCTTTTAGGGAAGTCAAATTAACTCTCAAATAAAATTTAAGGATAAAATCGATTGCTATTAAATATAAAAATAACATAAAAAAAACCAGCTATTTCAATGGCTCATAAGAAGGAATTTTATTTTAGAATTCCTTCCAAATTTGTCCATCCTATTAATTTGCTAAATTTCTCCCTTCAATTATTCAATAAATATTTTATAATTTGACAGATTTTATACCGTTTATAAAATCATCCCAAATTGTCATCAATACCAAAGAAAGGTACTTTAGATTTATGAAAAATTTGGCACGAAAATACATTTGATAATGATAAAATCAGTTCTTAATTACAATTGAATAAAATCTTTATGAATAATTGAATTCTACGTAGCAATGACACTAGATAAATTTTATAACAATGAAATTATGTATACCAACAATTATGTGATTTAGAAGTAAAGTAGACATATAGTAATAAAAGTGAATCTTTATTGAAAATATTCTTCTTTTTTCATTGATCAGTCACAAGATTAGGAGCAATAACATGAAATTTTCGATTTTTGCAGTTGCCCAAATCATTTTTTTTAATGTAAATCTGACCCATTTCAGATAGTTCAAACTTTCAATTATTTTGCTTATTTTCTCATAAATTACGTGAAATACTCTAAATTTTTATAACCTATTTAATGATTTTTGCAATTACTAAAATCAATTTTTTTTATTTAAGTCTGACCATTCCTATAGCTCTAACTTTCAGTTAACATATTACTTAATTTTCACAAATTATGTGTGAAATACTCTAAGATAAATAAGATAACGTGTACTTAATCTTCAGAAATTACGTAAAAATTCTCTAAATTTAAATAAAATTATGTTTCACTTAAGCTGTTGTTGAAATCAATAAATTTTTATTCACATATGGTCTTTTTTTAACTTTTTGTTACATAAAAGGAAAAGTGTTACTTAACTTTTGGAAATTAAGTAAAAATTCTCTAAATTTGAGTAGCATAATGTTAAATTTAAATAGTTACTCAAATTAATAATTTTTTTTTCACATATTGCTTTTTTAACTTTTTGTTGAATGTAAGATAACGTGTTACTCAACTTCTAGAAATTACTTAAAAATTCTCTAAATTTGAGTAACATTATATTTCATTTAAGTAGTTACTCCAATTAAGAATTTTTTATTCACATATAGCCTTTTTTCACTTTTTGTTGAATGTAAAATAACGTGTTACTCAACTTCTAAAAATTACGTAAAAATTCTCTAAATTTAAGTAACATTATGTTTTACTTAAATAATTACTCAAATCAAGAATCTTTTATTCCCATATGGTTTTTTTTTTTTTTTTACTTTTTATTAAATGTAAGTTAACATGTTACTCAATGTGCAAAAATTTTGTAAAAATTCTCTAAATTTAAGTAACATTATGTTTTAGTTAAGTAATTATTCAAATTAAGAATTTTTTATTCACATATGACTTTTTTTACTTTTTGTTGAATGTAAGGTAATGTGTTACTCAACTTTAAGAAATTATGTAAAAATTCTCTAAATTTGAGTAACATATATTTCACTTAAGTAATTACTTAAATTAAGAATTTTTTAATTCACACATGGCCTTTTTTAATTTTTTGTTGAATGCAAGGTAACGTGTTACTTAACTTCTAAAAATTACATAAAAATTCTCTAAATTTGAGTAATATTACATTTCACTTAAGTAGTTACTTAAATCAAGAATTTTAATTCACATATGGTCTTTTTTTTACTTTTTATAAAAGTAAGGTAACTTATTGCTTAACTTCCGAAAATTACTAAAAAATACTCTAAATTTAAATAATATTATGTTTCACTTAAACAATTACTCTAATCAAGAATATTTTAATTCAATTATGGCCTTTTCTTTTAAATTTTTGTGGAATGTAGGGTAATAAATTGTAGAAATTACGTAAAAAATTTTTGTATTATAATAACATTATAATTCATGTAATTATTTATCAAAATCAAGATTTTTTTTGTGTTTTTTAAAATTTTGTATAAGTTTAAAAAATGTCTTTTTTTGTAATAATACAAATTTTTTGCTATTGGTAAAATGAAAAAAAAAACAGTAATATTAAATGGTGATCAAAATTAATGCCATGCTTTTCTGAGAAAAAGAATTATTTTTGCTACATGACTCTTGCTTGTGTGCTTACGTCTCTTATATTTAACAACCATTAGAATTAGTGTTAATTAGAAAATGGGTGAACCACAATTGGTTACCAAAACAAACCAAAAACCTATCCAACAGGTAGCCTTATGATTTTAAAGGGGAGGTCTGGCATACTCCTATAAAATAAAATAGAAGTGAAATGAGTAAGCACCATCTCAAGCGATACCTAATAACATACCATGCAAAAATTCGAACCCTAGCTGAACGTGTGGTTACATGTAAACTTACCATTTAGTTCATTTAGTCCTCACCTATAATGTAATGTATTTACTTTTTTAATGTAATAAAAAATGTCATTTATTAAAGCGCCCAACTTGCTGGTTGTGAGATCTTATGCATGAGTGTTATTAAGATATTTAGTTGGGTTAAACTTCTGTCTTGTTTGTCTAGCTTGTTGAACAAGCAGCATATCTTACATTTAAATTATGGAACAAATAATTTGCGTTAAAACTATGATATAATAATTAAAAGATTTCGTTTGTATCAAAGAATTATGTATTTGAATTCTCGTTAAGATATCTAGTAAAGTTAAATATAAATTTAATCTTGCATAATTTTTGTGATAACAGTATGAAATTTACTTTCTTATAAATTCAATATGACAGTTCGCCTCAATTTATAGTGCAACTAATATTACATATTTTGACAATTCTGTAAAATATTACTCTTTACTTTTCCATTTATGAACCAATAATCTGCATTAGAGCTATCAGCGTGGACTTCAGCCTATCCCGCCTAGTTGGTGGGCCTAACTTGACAACAAATGGATATGAGGTCTACTCAACAAATAAAATTCTATATGTATACCGTCAATTATAGGTAGCTTAAACCCGGATTCACGTTACCCTGTAAGAATAGGTGGGTTAATCTGTATGCTAAAATAAAGCACAAGAAACTGAGTCGTGTAATGATCAACAACCACGAGAAAAACAGCACTTATTCACTGGCACTTGTCAAAGAAGCAATCAGAGAAGTGAGCATATTTTGATCTCCTTGGGAGACCCCCCCCAGGCCCCAACATCATCGTTTGATTTGATGTCAGCTACCTGACTTGTGGCTGCAATTTTTTTGACTTGTGGCTCCAATTTGTTTCTATGCTCTCTAAAAAAGAGTAATTGGAAAAATTTGTAGGGTTGCCAAACCCTTGCCAATTGGCAATTGCCATAGATGCATCATTTTTTTTATTTTTTTCGTGCATTTGGGGATCCCACAACTAATGCATCTTTCGGCATTACCAGACACAAAATACAGTCCTGAAAATTTCCCTGATGCAGAAATTTATTTGGCTGATTCAATGGTCCCATCGCAAGAATATGATTTTTGGAAGGAAAATGTTACGGAACCAGATAATTTTATGCCCAAAAATTGCATTCAATGCAATGTTCGCCTAAGTTTTTGTAATGGTACTTTTGTTCTTTGTAACTAAAAAATGCATTCATTTATTCTTATCTTTTATTGTGAAAAAAGTATGTTTCATTTCAAAAACTTAAGCAGCCGTTATATTTGACGTAATCTTCGAGTATAAAATTATTCGGTTTATAATTTTTTTTTTGAAATGTTATATGTATATCAATTTTTGACGTGTGTCAGATACAAATTCATAAAAATTACAGCTTGTCGCTTTTGTGATTGTTTGTTATATAATTTCAATTCATAATTACAAATATATACTGTCATGATTACAAATAATGATTTTCGGTCAAAAAAAAAAGATTACGAATAATGATAAAATTCACAAAAATGTAAAATAATGATACTTCTTCTTCTCAAAAAATAAAAAAAAAAGGATCACGATATTAACACACCATCACCCGCATGTGGCTTTATCAAAACAGTTAAGGTTTGTGTAATAAATCTTTTAGAGTGTGGTTGAATAAAAAAATTGAAAAAAATATAATAAAAAAATAAAGAAAAAGAAAAAAAATAAAATAATTTTATGGATTGATTAAATTATTGTGTTAATCGTTGACTGACTATGTCATACCAACATTATTATATTACATAATGAAGAAGCTTCAGCAGGCCGCGTGACCCGAAGACGTATATGATAACACCCGCCAAAAAGGCCCCAAAAGATAGGACAATATGTTGTGTCTCTAATTATCAATTTGATCACAGCGAGTCCTTTATCGGTATTTCACAGCTCAAATCATCACATTCCAATTTCTCATAATATTTATGGACTTTACTCACCTATGAATTTAATATTAGTTCATTGCATAATGTGATTAATAATTTTTTTTAATGAAATTATAAGATATTTTTTTTTCATTTTATTAATAAAAAATAAAAAAAGCAAATGCAAATTGATGTGAAGCTACAATTTTTTTGGGATACCGTAAACTGTTCTATTTGACTCTTTTCTTAAAATTTGGCTGTAATAAATAAATTTTTTTTTAATTTGTAGACACTAGGACCTAAAAGTAAGGTTATAGAAAACACCGTGCTAGTTAAAAACAAATGATGCAAAAATGAGATGTATTTAGTTAAATTATATCACAATAAAATGTATTCATATTTGTACTTATAATATATTTAAATATATATAAAGCAATTTTTATGGAAAAATTTATTAAAAAAAGGTAAATGCGATTTTTCAAAATGTTAATAATGGCACTGGTAATAAATTAAAAAAAAAACTATTACATGAACGGGATTAATTTGCCGCACTCATAAGTCTAAGTCGAATTGCGCACCGTACTATAACGACTGCAAATTTGCGATGTCTTGCAATTAATGTGAGTATAAGTATTGAAAGTGACACTTTAGTAATATTTTAACTTATTTTATATAACATTAATTTAAATTTAAATTTTTAAACTCGTGTTCTTATTTGAAATTAGAAGCTGAATGATTGTATAATGACTTGGTGAAAAATTGAGTGCGGTATTAATATTGTGCTTAGAATTGAGTGAGACTTATTTTTAATTTAATAATACTCTGATAGTAAGTCCTCTATTTAAGATAAGTTGAGGACCGTATAATGATAAAAGTCAACTCTCAATTTAAAAATCCGATAATCACCATACTTACGAAATAATATTTTATTATTAAAAAAATTAATATCAGTATAAATAAAAATTTAATGGGAACTCGCGATTGACATGTGTATGCGATTAAACGCATTGGAAAGGTTTTATAAAAATTGAAAAAGTTAATTAAAAAATGAAATGAAAGAAAATTAAAAGACTCAGAAGTAATTAACTCCAATAATCAATCAGAAAAAGTGAAAAGAAAAAATTCTAGAAGTATTGTAATAAACAAACGGAAAGTGACACCAAAAACAATTAACTCTTTCTCAGTCTCTCCATCTCTCCGAGGCCTTTCTATTTTCTAACCTAACGGTCTCTGCGTGGAATTTCTTGCTTTCTTTTCTTTTCGTTTCGTTACGATTCCTCCCAACATTTTCTCGCCATCCAAACACCACCAAAATGTCTCGTATCGATCGATTCCCTCAAATTTTCCCCTGAAATTTTCCATCCTCTCATTCTCCGATCGCGGCTTTCCGTTAGACTCTTCAAAATCCGTCAAAGTTATCCAATTTCCTTTTTTTTCTTCTTCAATTTCACTAGTTTTTAGACGATTCGAGCCATGATCGATCCGAAAAATGAGTGAGAGAGAGACAGATACATAAGTAGATTGAAAGGTAGAGAGAGACAAGTTTAGTGCGATTTGTAGAGATTGTGTGTATGTGAGAGAGAGAGAGAGAGGGAGAATGAGAGAGAGAGATAGGTTTCTTTCGATTTCAGAGAGATTGTGTGTGTAAGAGGGAGATAAACAGAGAGGCAGAGAGAGAGAGAGAGAGAGAGAGGGGGGAGAGAGAGTAAATGAGAAATGAGCGCGGAGCAGCAACAGCAGCAGCAAAGAAAGGTGATTGTACGGGACTTGGTGGAGGAAGGGAAGAAGAGGATTGTCTTTTTGGCCATATGCGTCGTCGGATTGTCTTATCTCATGTCATGTAATTCTCCCTCTTTCTCTCTGTATGTTTACTTGAAGTGGCGGAGAAGTAGTTGTGCTGTCTGTAAACCTATCATGCAATTCTGTGAACTGGTTTCGGTTGTTTTTTTCACTTGTTTGATTATGAGATGATGGAAAGCTTCTGATTTGGTTAAGTGAAACTGGACATTCATCAGAATTTAGTTAACTTTATTAAGGTATTTGTCAATTGGCTTCATGGGGGTCTCTGAAAATGGCAGCCATAATTGATTTGGAGTACAATTGAATTCACCGAACATGTTAATAGCTTGTTTCCTACGAGCAAATGGCGCCTCGGGATTTTTTTTTTTTTTTCATGTGCCTTATTTGTAGGGAATCGTGACAGTAGTTGCTTGCTCCATTTAGTATTTCAGTAGAAATTGTATGCATATATCAACCTAGTATGCTGTTCTTTTTGGATGTTGTTCATGATGCAATACCTCATTGCTCTATGTTTCTTTTTACTTTGGGATTGTTTTTTTTTCTTTAGTAACAAGCTCCTCCGTCTGGGTCAACTTGCCTGCCGCTGCCACATTAATCATTCTCCTTCGTTATTTCTCCCTGGATTATGAGATGCGGAGGAAAGCTGCCACATATAATAAGAAATCTACCTTGGCAGATACATTGTCAAAAAATAAACCTCTTGAGTATACTAGGATAGTTGAAAAGTCTGACTGGAGAAGGAAAGTGAATTCTCCTGTTGTTGAGGATGCAATAGATCAATTCACTAGACATATAGTTTCTGAGTGGGTAACAGATTTGTGGTATTGTCGCCTAACTCCTGATAGAGACGGTCCAGAGGAACTGGTGCAGATCGTCAATTGTGTTATTGGGGAAATTTCAAGTCGCATAAGAAATATAAATCTTATTGATCTCCTGACGAGGTTTTAGTTCTTTCCTTGACACCTTCTTTTCTATTCTTTACTTTTAAAGCATGTCTTTAGTGTTTTTTTGTTTTTAAATGTGGGAATTAATTGTCTTGATGATGCAGGGACCTTGTCAGTATCATCTGCTCCCACTTGGAGCTTTTTCATGCCACTCAAGTGAAAATTGAAAAACAAGAGTCTGGATCATTGACTATTGAACAACGAGACAAGGAACTAAGGCGCTTACTGGCTGCTGAAGACAAATTGCATCCTGCTTTATTTTCTGCTCAAGCTGAGCACAAGGTTGTTTTCTATATCTTTTTTCAGTCCTTGAATTATGCAAATTGACCAATTGAGCAATATCATTTGAAAGGGTGAAGAATTAATCCCTGGATGTATTGGCATCCGCCATTACCTTGTCCACAATATTTGCCATTTCTTTCTCAGGTTTTGCAGCATTTGATGGATGGTCTCATCTCTTTCACATTCAGACCAGAAGATTTGCAATGTTCTTTTTTTCGTTACGTTGCCAGGGAGCTTCTTGCTTGTGCTGTAATGCGACCAGTCATAAACTTAGCTAGTCCAAGGTAGTTGTTCCTTGTTTGTTGCTGCATGTTACCTATTGTCACCATTCTCATTTCGTTTCATTTCATGGTCAGGTTTATAAACGAAAGGATCGAAAAGTTCGTCATGTCTAGAGTTAATAAAGGAGTTGCTGCTGCACGCGAGTCTTCTCAATCCCAATCTAATGGGTCTCCAAGAATCTCATCTGATAATTTTTCTCGGTTTCTAGATCCTTCTGGTACTGGTGTTGAACTTGTACAGTTGAAAAATGATCAATCCAAAAGTGGCGTTAAGCATGAAAAAGAGAATGTTGATGGAACACATATTTCAAAAGATCCATTGCTTGCCATTGATACCAGATCTTCCCATTCATGGAGCTCATTGCCCTTAAACTCCCAAGTTTGTCACGAAGGAGGTATCCAACGACATCGTTCAGGAGGAGAATGGGGTGAGATGTTAGATATGATGTCTCGTAGAAAAACTGCGGCCCTTGCTCCAGAAAATTTTGAGAACATGTGGACAAAAGGGAGAGATTACAGAAAGAAAGAAGGAGAAAATCAATTTATTGAGCAAGTCCCACAGCATAATTTAGTAAGAAAGGTTGCTCCAGTGGACCAATTCAAGAAGACTTCTAGAGCCAAGGAAAGGGATAGCATTACCAAAGTTGATCCTGCGGGGAAAAATGGTCTATCTGTGGTTGCTGTCCACTCTGCAGCTGAACATCCTGCCATTTCAAATCATTCTCCGTTTAAATCAGACCAAGAATACAATCAACGGAGCATGATGCATGTAGATGAAGGCGAATCAGGGAGCAGTAGTTCTTATACTTCTGAAGAGGAAGATCCAAGCAGTATAACTGGTCTTGATTCCCCTGGAACTAAAGTTTGGGATGGGAAGACTAAAAGAAATCTGGCTGTCTCCCAAATTCATCATCCACTTGAAAATTCCGAAGGCCACATGGGAAAGAGGATTGGTAGGGGGCAGGCTTGCTACCAACGATTACCTAGATCACAGTTTGGTAGGAAAAGGTCAAGGTCAAGCACCCAGAAGGTGCATGTCTGGCATGAAAGTGAGAGAACAAGCTTTCTCTCTGGTGATGGACAGGACATACTCAATTCAAAAGAACATGCCAAGGCTGATGACTCTAGCAGTGATTCTGAGATTGAAAGTATGTATAGTGTTCACAGTGGAGCAACTGCTAGTTCACCTGCAACTGCTTCCATTCACGAAATTCATAGTCAGACTGTTAATTCCTTGAAAAGTTCAATGATAGTGGATTCATTTTTTAAGTTGAGATCCGAGGTATTGGCCTAAAGCTCTGTAATTTGTACATTTTGTGTTTGCCACTTTACTTTTCATCTTCTTATATGCTGATCTATGTAAAGAATCTGAGCCCATTTACTGCTGCAGGTATTGGGTGCAAATATAGTAAGGAGTGGCTCAAAAACATTTGCAGTTTATTCCATATCTGTTTCTGATGTAAATAATAATAGCTGGTCAATCAAAAGAAGGTGCTGTGCAGCTATCTTTTTACTTCTGTGACTGATGTATTCTGTGATATAGCATTCATTCTAATGATGTTTCAATTTTCTAATATTAATTTGTATGTTACTACTATTTTCAGTTAAAATATACGGATTACGCTTGTCCCTTGACAGGTTTCGACATTTTGAAGAGTTGCATCGACGTTTGAAAGAGCACCCGGAGTATTGTTTGCATTTGCCACCTAAGCATTTTCTCTCAGCAGGATTAGATTTGCCTGTCATTCAGGAACGATGTAAATTGCTAGACAAATATCTGAAGGTCAAACATTTATGGACTATTTCTTTTGTGAAGGGAATTGGATTTAAACATTAGCTCTGAGATAGATTTTTTTTCCACCATATATTGGAGTTTCATCCTGGATTCCATTAGGAAATTTTGAATCTTTAACTTCCTGCTTCAGTCAACTTTTAACATTTTCACGTTGGCAATTTCTATTAACTTGAAGACTACAGTTATTATCCAGATCCTTATGTTTATTGGTGTATTTATTTCCTTTGCTATTGAGTCAGTAAGTACCCTGATATTGCATATTGGGTGATGCAGATGACGATTGTTTCCCTTATCTGATGTCTATTATTGTCTCTTTGATCTTTTAATGCAGTTTTTCCACACTTGGAACCTTTGAATAACTCTCCGTGTTATTATTTTCAGAAGCTACTGCAACTTCCTACGATTTCAGGATCTATTGAAGTGTGGGACTTTCTAAGTGTTGATTCTCAGGTTCTTTTCTCTGCCATTTTTGAGCATCTCATTTCTTTATTCCTGGGTAAAATATGGCGCCGGGGTGGTTTTCTTCTTCTTTTTTTTTTTTTTGTTTGGGGGAGGGGGGGGGGGGCGCGGGAGGTTTTCTTTTTAGGGGTGGATATCCCTTTTGCAATCATCCTTCACACATTTTTTTTTTTTTTGGTGCAGACATATGTGTTCTCAAATTCTTTTTCTATTGTCGAAACATTGTCAGGTGAACCATGTTCAATCCGGGATATTGAATTTTTCCGATTTTTCTTTGTCTTTTCCATTTTTGCCTTTTCACATTGCTTTGAACTTTCCAGTTGACCTCGATGACAAGCCATCTGAACAGGGTAAAAGGCTTTCAAATTTCAATGCACCTGCTCACGAAACCTCCTCTGCCAACACCAGGAAGCAATTACATGCAGAAGAGAAGGAATCTGTGATGCAATCAAAGCAGAAAGTTCTGTCAAATGGATCAACATTAAATGCAACTCATTCACCTGGGAAAAAGCTTGGTAAAGATTTTAGAAACCCGCATGAGAATTCGGGCAGTGATTCTGATATGCAAGTAAATGCATCTCCTGTCAGAAATTTAGGGAAGGTTGTAGAAGGAAGGGAGGATGATGGTTTAGCTCAGAAATCCAAATCACTTCATGATGATGCTACTGACCCATCTCTTCCCTCAGAGGTAAATTAATGAGTTTCATTTTATCTGTGGCCATCTCAACGGTACTTGTTTTGTATGACAAGCATGGTTTTGTTTTGTGGTGATCAGTGTTCTTTCATTATATTTCCTCTGGTTTTCGCATAACCAAAGAGAAGCAGCGGCTCCACTGGATATGAGATGGGATGGGACTTGGGAGTGAAATTTTTCTTTGAGCGCGTGCGTGGGGGGTGGGGAGTGTTGTTAGTCAATTCAGTGGGCACACGCTCTGTGTGTGTGTGTGTGAGAGAGAGAGAGAGAGAGAGAGAGAGTTGGAAAAATCATGCTCATTATTTTCAATTCTTCTTTGCAGTGGGTGCCACCAAATTTAACTGCTCCTATGCTGGATTTGGTTGATGTCATTTTCCAGCTACAAGATGGTGGATGGATCAGGTACATGATATATGAAAATTTGAAAAGACCCAATGTACTCTTCTTTTCAATATATATAGTGTCATACGCCTCTAATTTCTAGACCTATGCTGCTGAACACTGTTGTTCCATGTTACAGGAGGAAAGCTTTTTGGGTGGTCAAACAGATACTACAATTGGGAATGGGTGATGCCTTAGATGATTGGTTGATAGAGAAAATTCAGCTTCTGCGTAGAGGTTCAGTAGTTGCTTCAGGGATCAAGCGGGTTGAGCAGGTATTATATGAATCTTGTAGCTCCTAATGATGCAGAGCTATTTTACCAAATACAAGATTGGACATATCTGGCTTCAAAGCCCCCCTTGAGTTGCTAGAAAAGAAGACTTGATTGACTGGCAAAACCCAAGAATTTAGAATTTGCAAGGAAGAACTGATTTCGAAAGTGCCATGGGTGCCTCTAAATAGCTCAATGGACAATATAATAGCAAAATTCAAGGCAAATATATATAAGATTTTTTATGCCAATGGGTTTTTTTTCAATGCCAGCGAGTAAATTGTGATGCAGACTTTCCTGTTATTTATATAGATACTTTGGCCCGATGGGATATTCATAACTAAGCATCCAAAGAGACGACCGCCTACTTCCATCAACAAATCCCAGAGCTCCCCTCATAGCCAGCAATCCACGGGAAAATCTTCCAGTACATTGAGTTCACCTCATGGACAGCAACCCATAGAAATATCTTCTCCTAGGTTGAGTGATGAGCAGCAACAGGAAGCAGATCGGTGTGCCAAATTTGTGTATGAGCTAATGATTGGTAATGCCATTATTCTTCTTTGTTCCATTTTTGCTATCTTTATTTTGGAGCATAGTCAATTTCAAGAGTACTGGTGAGTGGTGACAAACTTTTCACGTCACAATGAAACACCATTTTGTTGTGCAGACAATGCACCAGCTGCTATTGTAGGTCTTGTTGGTCGAAAGGAATACGAACAATGTGCCAGAGATCTTTATTTCTTTCTTCAGGTGATTTTGTTTCTTGGATTTGAAATCCTTATATTACATATTGATGAGGTCATGAGCTTTCTTTTTGTTACCTTTATTGAACACTCTGGAACGATCCATAACTCAGATATCATATGAAGGACATGAATATAAGAGAGAAATTTAGATTGCCTTTCATAGCTTCCTTCACCCATATCATTTTGCTTGGGAAGAAAACATAACACACATTTATACACACTCTCCCCGCTTCTCGGGGTACCCCTCTCATCAGCTTAGTGTTGCTGCTGGCTGGTTTGGAGGCACGTGCTTGTGTGTACACAGATCTACTTGTAGCGTATTGTTTTGAGTTCTCATCTTCATAGCATGAAACGCTTTTGTCAAATAGATTGGAATCTTTTTGGATTTTATTATCAATACAAATCCTATGTTTCATATTTGGATGTCCATCCATGTTTGGAATGACATTTTTTGTCTTCTATAGCTGATAATATTCTGTTCATGATATCTAGGGGGCACATATAATCATATAGTAACTTGTTCTCAATTGCTTCTTTTTGGCCTCCATGTGTAGTCATCAGTCTGTGTGAAGCAACTGGCATTTGACCTCCTTGAACTGCTATTCCTCTCTTCATTTCCGGAAATGGAGCACTGCTTTAGGCAGTTGCATGAAGATAAGCACAAGTTTGGTGACTTCAAAACAGGCTAGGAATATATAAACTTCAGTTTTGGAGTGAACTTTCAGATGGCATTCTTTCATCCACAGGTGAATTGTTTGAAAGTGTGTTGCTTCAGTTTTGTGTAATTAAGCATGCACTTTTATTATAGTTTGATTGTTAATGTCAAGGTTACTAGTTGACACATGAGCACAAGATGTAAATTTTTCTGAGTTGAAGTTTTGAGGAAATTGTACGTAAACCGTGTTTCAAGCATTCAACAGAATATAAGGAAGCTCTTTTAAGCCAATTGCAGTTTCTGTTCTCGTTTTCACTTTTACTGCTCTTATTACTCCGTTATTCCAATGTTTGCTGCTGCATCTCGTCTCATCTCATCATATTAACTTAATTTATAATAAGACGGAACGAAGCAAAAAAGTTTGTGGTTAGCTGGATATTCATCACAAGTAAAGTAACTGGACAATCAAAAACAAAGTGGCATTTAGAAGTGACCAACCGGCATTTATAAAGTGTCCAACCAACAAAAAGCTCCTGGAAACATACGTAGCAGCATTGAATCATCAAATCAAGCAAAGTTCTGGCATAGGATGGTAGCTGATTGCAGTTTTCTTTTTTTCTTCTCCTTTGGGCTCGAAAAGAAAGACTCCCCAATAACATTAATCCAAATGTTGAATAACAATAACATTAACCATGTTCAGAACCCAAGCAACTACATAAAATGTAAAGGCAAAATTAACTAAATTTTGCATAAGAGTAAAGAAAAACCATCAAACTTGTTCTTGTAAAAATTTGGTCGAGTACATCGTTGCAAATTAAATCTCCTCTAACAGCAACCTATTGGACCAAGTGATCATCCCACACCTTAAGCTGTTGCTGCTACTCCCTTGTTCCTTGGTGCTGCTTGGGTACCTAATCACAAGCACCAGCATTGAGGGCAAATCGACATTAAGGAAGCCTAGAGATAAATACACTACAAGCTAGCAATAAAGGGGAAAAATAGTATTAAAATAGATGAAAACTGAATGTGACTTCTTTTACCTTCTCTGAAACCACTCTTGAACCTGCGAGGGATGTGGCGGAGATATCTCATCCTTCCAGTTCCAGTTGTCTTCCTCCGAATTGCCTTCACACTCCAGTTATCTAAAAGCATAAAACACACATACCATCTTCTTAGAAGCTAAGCTCCAAACAACCACACATAAGCTGCCTGATTAAATTGAGAAGGAAGAGTCTAATCTAACATCTACATCTCACATCTATATCGGTGTACACTTAGGAACATGAATAAACAGAAAAATGGGACAAGCAAGCATGCACATGAAACAAAAGTCAACAACCAGCAACTACAAATATAATTATAACACACGCATGGGCAAGCGGACACATTAAATCATATATGCTATCCGACATGTCCAATTTCATAAATAGGCAAGATATACTAGCCACAAGTACATACAAGTTTCATAATCATAGCACAGATACCTAACTGACATCTTTAAATCAGTAAGTACATCAGCACCACATAAGAGACACCAAGGAAGACACATATAAATACATAGTAGTAGACTAGAAAATTCACTTATCTAAACCATAAATTACACATCATGTGCTATCACAGCCACTCACATACACGCAGGTTAAGCCAACTATTTACAAATAATAAAATACCCACAGACAGTAATTGCCTCACTTATAAACCCATAGCCGAGATCTATAATAGAAGATGGGAAAAGTTTACAAACAAACATCTAAAAACCCACTTAAACAGCTATCAACTCAGCCACAAGAAACCCCACTTAGATAGAAACCAAAAAAGAGCCCATCTTGAACAACTAGTAAACAAGGAGGCAGACATCCAGATGAAAAAATAGCCCCACAACAAACAGATATCCAAGATTCACAATAGAAGATGTAAACATTCTCAGATATAACCTATAAAAACCCACATAAAGAACTGTAAAATCAACCATAAAAATACACCCTGCTTAGCTAGAAAGGATAAAGGAACCATCTAGAACCGCTAACAACAAAATAAACAACTACCCTGATGAAAAAATAGCCTCCCAATCATACTATAACCATCAAAATTAGCACAAAATCACTTCTTAGACATCAAATTATAAATAGCCACATAAACTCATTTCAAATCAACCAAAAAAAACCCACTTAGCTATATATAAAGCACAAAGCAACCATCTTGAACCACTAACAACAGCATAGCCAAACACCCAGATGAAAAAATTGCCTCCCGAGCAAAACTAACCATCAAGATTAGCATAGAAGCAAGGAATTGAATAACAGTTATAAAAACATATATGTAAAAAGAAATTAAAAAAAAAAAAAGAAAGAACCATTACATTTCCTCTTGCGGGCGGCCGGGAAGGCACAGGCGGCGCAGCGGCTCTTCTGGAGGTGGAAGCTGCGGCGGCCGCACCTGACACATAGTGTATGTGTCTTGTTCCTCCTCTTTCCAAAACTCCCTGTTCCTTTCCCCTGCAGAAAATCTCACCACCCACCACCATTTTCAGTTCCACAAAAATGCACATCAATCTGCACACAGAAACAGTCGCACAAGCACAGAAAGCAAAAGAAAAAAAAAAGGGGATTCAGGGGATTACCATGGAAGCTGATGCAGAGGATCTCTTGAGCTTTTTCTGGAGATTGGAGGGATGACGAAGAAGAACAGAAGCGGCGATGGAAAGGCAATTTATAGTAGGGGTTTTTAGGGTTAGTGTGAGAAATTACGGGAGCTAATTGGGCCTTGGTCTGGGCTTCCGAGCCATTATACAAATGAAAAATGGGTCAGTTCGAGTTCTGAGATACTTTTTTGGGCTTGAGCCATGACAGCCTATTTCCTTCTTCTTCTTCTTGCTTTTTTAAAAAAAAAACTTGGGCTTTGAATAAGCCTTGAGGTGCTTATGTGTTACTCCAACCTCCGGATGGTATTCTAGAACTGCTTAGACAATATCAGATAGGGCTTTGGTCTATATTTAGACCAAAAATAAAAAAAATTAGCCTCTATAAACCAAAAAATAATTGTCCGTTATTATATATATATATATATCTACATTTTTTTGATAGAAAATTCACCTCTTGTACCGCGTTAGCTGGCCATGTGTTTAATTCCACCATTAAACTTCACAGGTCTTGAACTCATGTCCTTCGTATAGACTAAAAACTTTAATCACTCAAACCACCCCAACGTTGGTGTATTTAGTTAATATTAACGTTAATTAGTATGCTCGTGGTTTTGACCATATTCCATGATGTTCCACTGCAGGATTTGAAAAAAAGTCAAATGTGTATACTTTATCTCAATTTTATGGGGAATATGTTTTCATGATTTAAACTTGTGTATGTAATAATGACATAATCTTATCGTCACATCACGAGCCGTTGTACGAATTCTGCATATACAAGATCTGCTATGAGTACACAATTTCATTAGTTGAATCGATAACCAAGACACTAAAATAGTCTCAATTCAATTGAAAGTTCCTCATTTAGAGATAAAACATAAATGTGTAAGGGTACCATAAGATTGAAAATTTACATCTGAACGGCAGAGATTAAATTGTAAATTTTTAATTATAAATATTTTATTAAAATATATAAAAAAAATTTTATTTAAAGACTCAACAATAACTGAATTAATTAAAAATAATAAATTTTAATTAATGGTTTGAAGTTTTAATTTTAGTCCCTCTCTCACATAATCTTTTAAATCGCTTGGTTATGAGCTCTAAAAAAAACAAAGAAAAAATGCGTCTGAGTATGCCATATCCTTGAATCCATTAAAAGAAAGCATTTGACTAAACAAAATATGCTCAAAATATTCTTGATTTCATCCCAAAAAAAAAAAAAACTCTCAAATGAAACGAAAATAAAATTATAAGTCTTATTTGACAAAATAAAAAGAAAAAAAAATTACCTTCAAAAAAAATAATAACAATTTAAGATT
This sequence comes from Carallia pectinifolia, assembly GCA_037832335.1. Lineage (NCBI taxonomy): Eukaryota > Viridiplantae > Streptophyta > Magnoliopsida > Malpighiales > Rhizophoraceae > Carallia > Carallia pectinifolia. Next base: position 14,735,008 of record CM075445.1, on the reverse strand, counting down.
AATTTTTCACGTATGCAGTTATAAGTATACCCGCCAATAAGGTGGAAACATTAGATCATGATCTACGTACGTGCCGTTCCTCTCGCTTCCCTCGTTTATGGGGATATGTATTAAAAAAATATTAAATTTTTAGATTTTTTTTATTTAAATTTTAAATTTTTTTAAAATTTTATTTTAGTTATAAATCTTTTAATTTTGTTCTAAATTAGTCCCTCTGTTAGTTAAATTGTTAAAAATTACTGTTTATTAAAGAAAATTTTTTTAAAAAGATAAAATACACTATTTAAATTTTTTTTATTATTAAATACTTATATTTTACTCTCAAATAATAACATATAAGTTAAAATTTTAGATTTTTTATTTCTTATTTTATTTTTTTAAAGATTATACAAAGTATTTCTGTTAACTGGTGAATTGAAATAGTGTATTTTACTTTTTTAAAAAAATTTTCGTTAGTGAACAGTAATTTTTAACGGTTTGACTAACGGAAAGACTGATTTGAAATAAAATTAAACAATTTAGAACTGAAATGAAATTTTTAAAAAATTTAAAATTTAAATAAAAAAAATTAAAGGTTTAGGATTTTTTTTTTTTTTTTTTTTTGTTTGCATATCCCTCTATTTATAAGCCCCACTCCAGCAAGGAAAAGCCACAAATCTGCGATAATTGAGGCAAATTAGGGTTAGGTTTTTCTCCACCAAAGCTCCTAAATTTCCCCTTCTAGTTTCTATAGTAATAATTAGAACTCCAATCTCTAACCCTTGTTTTCAGCCATGTCTTCCAAGCAAGGTACTCTCTTTCTCTCTCTCTCTCTTCGTTTCTACCAATTTACTGCTTTGATTTTCTTGAAAATTGGTTTGGAAATTTTCGTTTTGGAGCGTTCAGGGAACCCTAGATTTGTTCCAAGTTTTGTCTTTGATTGGATTAATTTGAAACGATTTTTTTTTTTAAATTTTAATTGTTTGAATAGGTGGAAAGGCGAAGCCTTTGAAGCAGCCCAAAGCCGATAAGAAAGATTATGACGAGGTACTTGTTTGAAAATTTTTTATTTTCTTTCTGTTTTAAACTTTTTTGTATCTTTTGATTTCTGTTCGGTTCTATGCTTAGTGGGGTTTTTAAGATTTGATTTGTTTGGTAGAAAATTTGAATAGCAATGATTATTTGTTGTGGATTTTTTTTTTGTCGCGAAAACTCTGGCCCCGTGGGGCTTACATGCACTAGGTCCGGTTTAGTGATTTGTTCTTGTTCTGTATTGTGCGGGTTATTGGGAAATAAATATTTTGTGGGATTCATTTTGCAGGTTTCTGACAGAGTTAAATCTTTTGGTTAGAATGTTAGTATTAATTTGTCTTGGGGGCCGACTTTATTCGGGAAAGCTAGATTTGAGTCGTTGATTTGGATTTGAGATTGAAACTGGGTTAGCATTTATCCTTCAGTATTTCAGTTATGATGAGAAATAGGATGATCTTTCATGCTGTATGTCAAAGTGTTTTGAAGAGGATTTCGTTTGTATGTTGTCTTAACTTTATTTTTTCTTTCAAAAGGAATTAGAGTTTAATTCGTATAACAATGATTTAGCAAGTGTGTGCTAGTGTATTGTTGGGTCTTCTCTGTATTGTAGATGATATATATTCACATGAAACAAGATATCTGCACAATTGTGTGGTCTCTGCAACCTTGATTGTTCTGATCTTATATCAAATTGGTTTGCTGCATGATTATTGGTAGTAGTGTTATTGTGGTACATTTCATCTATGCAATCATTGAATGGCTGCTTTTGTGTAACGGACTTTGATCTTGTTGTAATGAAATTTATCCCTGTTTCCTAAATGAACTTTGTGGCAAAATGATTATTTTTTGTTTTACTTCTGCGCAGACAGATAAGGCTAATATTCAGAAGAAGAAGGAAGAGGAAAAGGTGATATAACCATGTCCAACTTTGTGTTTTTTTCTTCTTTACCCTCAATGGCAAATTATTAATTTGGGTGTATTTCTGTGTAACCAGGCACTTAAGGAGCTTAAGGCCAAGGCACAACAAAAGGGAACATTTGGAGGATCTGGTCTCAAGAAAAGTGGAAAGAAATGAGGGTTTCCAACCCAAATCATTACAGAAACTATGGATTCTTGCAGTGTGATTACAAATTGTAGTATGATGCTTTATGACACTGTCCGTGTAATGCGACAGTTCTTCATGCTAAATCCTACTAAACCTTGATTGAAGGTTATTGTGTCGATAAATGTTATATGTTTGTGTGCTCTTTTTCTTGTTTCACGTTTTTTTAGCCCGCTGGTGTTATGGAAGCCGGCTATGATTGTTGTGTTGAGAGTTAATTTTAACATGTTTGAGAAACATTTACTTGTGTTGGTATAAAAATAACAAATGTGGGAATTTTAATTTTATTATGTTAAATGACAAGGAAACTCTGGGAGTATGGAAATTATATCACTTATGTTATAAATAATTTGAAAATTGTTATTTTTATAATATTTGTTAATGTTTGATCATTATATGGAGAAATAAATAAGATTACCAAGCATTACATACAAAGTTTGGAAAATTATGTAAATCTGGAGAAAGGAAGTACAGTTTTTTCGAGAAGGCTACAATTTCAACAATATACTATATTTTTTCTGAGTAAGGGAAGTATATATATTGCAATTACAGTACGTTCGGACTTTTGCAAAATGATAAGTATTGTAGCTGGAAAAATGAAGTACATTATTGAGAGAATGCTTTATTGTCTTTTGACAAAGTTGAATATTTTCTTGGAATGCAGTACATGTTCCTCCAAACATTTTCAAAAATAAAATTTCAACAATGTGAAATTTACGCATAATATATCCAATATAAATGCCTATTAAAATCTATGTTTTTACTCTTTTGAAACTTCACCTTCATGAGTTGGCATTTCTTGGTGAGCAAGTGTCTTTTTCAGCTTCTAGGTCTTGTTATTTGACATCTTGCTTTGCAAGTATGTGCTTTAATTACATAAATAATAAATGCCCTGATTTTTATATTAATATAGGAGTATAAATGTATAATAGTATTTTCTTGTACTTTTAATTCTTCATTTGTCTTGGTGAGACTTCTTCAGGTCTTAAAGGTTTAACCACAGAAGCCCATTGTTTTTACCGTGGTCTGACCACACATATAGGGTCAAAAGATATTTCTTAAACCAGATGCAGAAACCAGCAGCTATGCTTACCTAGGGAAGACAAAAGAAATAGCAAAACAATTCTGGCCTATGTCAATATATGTCTAATGACTTGTGGGGTGAGAACAACTAGGCACTACAACGTGGGTTTCTCAGTCAGAGTCCTCTTGTTGACAGTTTTTAGTTACAAGTTTGCAGTTTGGCTATAGGGAAGAAGGGTAGGTGTGAAGAGTAGCTGAAGATTGGCAGTTGAGAGAAAAATGTGAATCTAGTGCATTGTCAAATTGAATTCTCCTTTCTCTCTCTCGATCTCTTTCCTAATCCACTATCTAACATTCCAGTACTGAAGAGTATTTCAGTTCCATTCCCAAAATGTTAGTCTTTTATCTGTTGTCTTTTCTCAACTGATCTTCCTCATTCTTCATCATGGTATGCTATCTTTACCTTCTTCTCACACAGGTCAATATATTATTGTTCTCGTATATTGTTGATCAAAATTTATTTTTCTTGTTCTCATGTAGGATTTTACATGAGTGTTCCTGCATATTGTAGATAAAAAATGATGTTTGGATAAAGATTCTTCCTGATTATCTTCCACATTGCATACCCTTTTGCCACAAAATCTCTCTTACACATTGTCAAGGCAGAAATCATTTTTAAAGTCCTGATGAATTTAAACAATAATATTTAAATTTTTGTGAGTTAAACTCGTTGAGTAACCAATGACTTGCAGCTCAATGATACCGAGCTCTTTCTCCATGCTGAAAGTCTCGAATTCAAGTTACAACAGAGACCAATTACTGGAGAAAAAAAAATGAACTCACTTATTATAGTTCCTGGATTGAATCACTTGGTGTAGTTTTGGCCTTTGATTCAAGCGATAAACATATTAGTAGGATTATTGTCTCAATACTTATAATTCATGTTTTTCATTCATGGTTTTATTATTGTAGTCTTTTATGCCATTGATGCTGAGGTCACTAGCCAGGCTACTGGTGGCACTAATGTCTCAGCCAGCGGCCTCTGTAACAACCATACTGTATTACAGCGATCTCCTTCCAAGAAACCAGAACTTGGAGCGATTGGTTCGACGCGAATTGCTCTATCGAGAAAACCATTTGTTCCATTTTCTTATCAACTTCTTGAGGTGTTTCTGGTAGCCATCTAGCACCACTACCTTCCCATGTCGATTTCTTGTTTATTTTAGCAGGAGTTTCAAAGGAATGTGATAGCCTTCTTTTGTTTGTTTTTTTCCCCTACAATTTTTCGTTCTTTCAGAAAGGGGCTGGATCATTTTCCTGCAAAAGGCTATATCTATCAATAGATTGGTGAGTTTAATCTTCTTGATTTGAAGAGCTAACGTTGTAGATCCTAATGTGTAGGTAGAAAATTTGTGCACTTAAAAACTCAAGTTTTATGTATTGATGAAGAACATGGAGGGGAAGATTCAAAAGTGTACATTGAAGTTGAGGAAATCAAGTATGTCCTGCATTGTAATACCATTGTAAGATTGACCCAAGATGCATATTTATGATTTAACCACATTAACTGGGGCTTCATTTTTGGTGAAATTTATGTCAGATTGTTAGGTCTTGTGGTTCCCTGCTAACTAGATTTAGAGATTGATTTCTAGAAATATTAGGTGCACGGAATATACGTATACCAAACATACTGAACTTAATAAAAAAAAAATAAAATTTTTGGTTCTTTTTTAAAATAATTTTTTCGAAAAAAAAAACTAATAAAATATTCCTTAGTATCCGGCTCAATGCACTAAGCTTGGCGTACATAACCGGGTCTATTATTTTTTTGATGCATCTGAATAAAAATTCACATATTTTTAAAGTTTAAGAAAAGTGAGGTTTGAACTCCTTGCTTTTTCTCAAGAGTTTTGCTGTTGTGACTAACAAGACAAACTTGGTCGAGTAGCTAGATTTGGAGATTGAAGATTGGACTCTCGGCTGAGAATGTCACTGCTCATCAGCTGATGTGATAGTGCCATTATATTTTTTATACATTATCTTAGGAAAGTGTTTATTGCCAAGTAGTATATGATTTGATCCCTAAAAATAAAGATACTAGGATTCTAGGGTTTTAATATTTACTGAAAATGTCTCTTGCTGATTATAACTGGTTGCATGTGTAGATTAATCAAGCACCGAAGTGAACCCCACAACAAATCAAAACCTTGACATTATACGTATAGTAAACAAATATAGGATTAAGATACTGTAGTTTAGGTAACAGCATTTTCTTTTAAAAATTTTAGAATACCATTCCTGGTCCATGGCAACATTCTGTAAAACATTAACCAATGACACCAAGATGATTGCATTGTGATCTGATTGATTACAAAAATTCCAGAGTTACTTGATTATCCTCAATCTATCTTATTTTTTGTCTTTTAAGAGAGTTATTAGACCTTAAACTGCAAAATAAACGTAATTTTATTTTCATAAATCACATATTCTTTCTAAAAGATTAGAACATGGAACTTTTTAAATATAAATTTAAAATTTTAATCATTTGAGTATCTCTGAGCCGGGCCTTTGTTCTTTTTTTTTTGGTCAAATCTGAGCCGGGCCTCTTCTGAGGAGCAAAACAACTTAAATCAGATTTATGTGCGGATTGAGGCTTTAATGGGTTTTTTGGTCCAAAAATTATGTGAAAGTTATTTGCCTGGGCCAGCCGAATGGCCGTGTCGCTTGGAGATATTGCTAAGGCCCTTTGCCTGTCCATATGGATGTGATATGATTTGGGCCATAACCATCTTTTCACAAAGAAAGGCCTCTCCGTCTCACTCCAGGCAGAAACTTTTGTGAAATTGATTAAAAATGTTACATGGATACGTGAAAGGACTGACATGCACACGAAAAGATTGCACATTTAAATGACCCAAAAAAAAAAAAAAGATTGCACATTTATATATGGTCGAATAAAGCATAATTATAACTAATGATGTAGACAACATTTAAACCGTATATTGAACCGTATATTGAGTTCACTGACCTTAAAGTGTAGAGTTTCAGGAGCCTTTGGCCTACCATGTTAGCACTTCTTTGCAGAGTGATCCACCATTTAAGGTACTCCTTTAAGTTCTATATAGACAGAAGGTTCATGCATGCCTCACGGACTTACATCTCACTTTCTCTCTAGCTACCTTAATTGACTTAGACATTGAAATGCTAATGTTAGGGAGACTTCAATCCTATGTAGTAGTGTTTCATTTCATAGATATTGGATCTTGATCTTGGCTGAGTCTATTACTTTTGATGATGGTCTTCATCAATGATAATATCCAACTCATATATGTTCATATAATTATTATATGTACGTAAAACTTGTGTCCATATAAAAAATAGCACCAATTACCCGAGAATATAAGGACCCAATAACATATTTTAACTGAACGGTCGTAAAAACCACTTTAAACAACTCCAAGCACAAATCTGAAAAAAAGTGCTACAACAAGTACCCCAATGTTAATTTTAGCAAAATTTTTTAACTTGATAATGTCAGGAAAGTTCTTATTTAATTGCTAACCTGATCATGCTCATCTAGATCTTTCTTTATAGTAGCCATTGGCTCCAAATCCTGATTGTTACTAAAATACCAATTTAGATTTAGAAAAATCCAAAAAGGTGAACTCCAGGGAAGAATTGTGGTCCCTATTGGCCTATTGATCCTTTGCCTTCTCACTTAAGTATTGCAAAAAAGGAATCCAACCCAAAAAAAGATCGGCTGAGCTAGATTCTTGCATGTACAATGTTGAATGTTCTTTTTCAGTGGGCCATCAAAAGACAATGTGCGCCCTACAATATTCTTTCCAAGTAATAACGGCTGGCAATCAAAAGACAACGTGGGTTTAATAGTGTTCGTACAAAAAATTTTATTTGTAAGTAAAGTTAAATAAAACATTCACACGATATTACTTTAATTTTGGTACGTAGATCTGATTATAGATGTATCTATGATAAATTTTTTTCTATGTAAAAAAAATAAAAAAAAGGTAATAACAGCTAATGGAATTTACCTTTTCTCCTTTTACAGTTGAGACAATTGAAAAATGGAAGCAAGTTTGTTAAGGTACTATTTAGTTTACTTGATGATTATTGTTGTTATTGGTGCTCTTGATGATAATAGGAGCACCCAATACAATTATTTTTTTCTCAACAAATTATTCAAAAAGGCAACATTTAGGTTTATGAAAATTTGTTGCCTATGGTTTTAAATCTTTTTTTTTTTTTGGCTTATTATTCCTTCAAAAGGATAAAAAAGAAAGATAAATTATTTTCAACTACGTAATATGATATTATAATGTCTAAATATCACACATAATACATATAAGAAATGCAACAATTCATCATTCATTAAAAAATAAAAATATATGACGACATAATAAACAGTATAGATTTTCTACTAAGATCCTAATGGGTCTATTGGATATCACTCATATTTTTTTTGTACAAATTTTTTTTTTCACTTTATAATTTAATTTAAGACAGTAATAAAATAGTAATATAGTTTATCTAATAATATCTAATAATTTATTTATTTTTTAAATTAATTATCTAAAAATTTATATCACTTTATTTTTACTTTATTATTATTTAAATATTACTATTTAATATTTCAAAAAAAAAAAATTCCGCTTAGATTTTGACCAAGCGTTTTTTAGATACATAAAAACAACCATGTTCTTGAGCGACGATTTTGAGATGTATAAAGTTGAGACATAAATTTCACCATGAGCGATGATTTTGAGATGTATAAAGGTGCTGATGACGTGAGAGATTGAATGAGAACATTAATGGTATAAAAATTAATTTTAATTTATAAATATTATAACTAATATATCTGCGAGTACGTTTTTTTCTGTTAAAAAAAAAGTTGGAGATATAAATGTAAATAATAATTTCTTACAATATGATGACAAAAAAATTTATAGAGCGAGAAAAAAATATTACAAACAAACCATTTTTTATTTTAATATAATGAAATTTTATAGGAACCCCCTAAGGTTTGATTGTTTTGCATATTACCTCCCTGTGGTTTTAATTTAGGTATCAAACCTCCATGTGGTTTTCAATTTTGGCAAGTAAGCCCCTGTGGTTTTCAATTTTAGATATTAACCTCCTTTTGATTTCAATTTATGTATCAAACCTCCCTGTAGTTTTCAATTTTGGCAAATAACCCCCCGTGTTTTTTAATTTTAATAATTAACCTCCTTATCAACAATTTCTTGAATATATTAACAAAAAATAGTAATAATTAAGTTATAGAGTGCAGTTAAAAGATACATTAAAATTTAATTTAAGAAATATAAGAAATATTTTTTTAATAGAGAATGCGAATTCGAATTCGACGTATTAAAAATATTATAAAAAATACATTTAACCTATTTTTTTTTTATAAAAAACATTATGAAAAAAATTTCATACTTCTACTTTTTAAGATTAAAATCAACAAGAATAATTCTTTTTTTTTTCATAAATTCGATGCATTAAGAACTTGAGGTCAATTAAAAAGCGACGAGAATAATTCTCCATTTAATAAACCACTGCCGAAGACTATATTACATATTTTTATAATGTTTGTTATAAAAAAATGGGTTAAATACATTTTTTATAATATTTTTAATACGTCGAATTCGAATTCGAATTTACATTCTCTACTAAAAAAATATTTTTTTATATTTTTCAAATTAAATTTTAATATATCTTTTAACTGCACTCTACAACTTAATTATTACTATTTTTTGTTAATATATTCAAAAAAATTGCTGATTAGGAGGTTAATTATCAAAATTGAAAACCACAGGGGGGTTATTTTCCAAAATTGAAAATTATAGGGAAATTTGATGCCTAAATTGAAACCACAAGGGGGTTAATTACCAAAATTGAAAACCATAAGGGAGTTACTTGTCAAAATTAAAAACCACAGAGATGTTTGATGCCTAAATTGAAACTACAAGGGGTTAATATGCAAAACAATCAAACTATAGGGGTTAAATGCATTTAACTCAATTTTATACTACATATACAATGTTTTATACTAAACAAATAATATTTTACATAACAATAGAAAATATTATATTGTATAATATTTATTACATTACTATAAAATTTATTTTACGTTAAAATATTATGTAAATAGTATGAAATATTTTGTATATAATATAAATTTTTTGTGTGTCATTTTTTACTACTAAATAAGGCGAAGTGGCTTGCCGGTCGCGGTAGTCACAGTATGGTTTACGCTAACATAAGATCGTATTATTGTAAAATATTTGTAGGAAAAAATATTTACAGTGAAAATAATGATTTTCCTTTATCGCTTACTTATAGCACAGTTTGTGTTTTCCCTAAAAATAACTTCAACTCTGTAAAAGGAGAAATTATTTTGCCTAAAAATCTAAAAAATTTTTTCAAATTTTGCCTATGTAAAATATTTTCCGTAAAACAAATGCCGAAAAACCTGTAAAATTTTTTCCTGTAAAATATTTTATAGGAAACAAATATACACTAGTATCACATAAATTTCACTTAAAAATTTACTCTTTTTTTACGGAAAAAAAAAAAAAGAAAGTAAGGCGGCATTTCACAGACTGTACGGAGAAGGTTGTTGCACTTTTTCTTGTACAGTAAATAAGAATTGTTAGTTTGTTACGTTGAATCGCTTGAAGAACATATTTTTAGAGCTTAACTAGAGTCATTGACCCACTCTTATTATTGTATCATAACGATTCGCACGTTTAATTTTATTAAATATTTTAACAAGATTTTAAACTTAAAATTTTGTTTGTTTGTAGTAGTCATTTTTTTCTTTCTCTTTTATAATTACCATACATAATTGATAATTAAAAAATAAAAATGAAATATATTACAAATTTATTATTAAAAATATTGATATATTGATTTTTAATTAAAAAATAAAAAATAAAAAATAAAAAATAAAAAATAAAAAATTAAAAAAATATTATCCATGACAAATTTTTTAGAGCTGGTAATCTTTTATTATGAATAAATCAATCTCTTAATTACTAAATCGGTAACAAAATTTATTATACTTTATCAAATATTCTTCAAGTGGTACTAAATAATATTCGATGCGGTAATAAATTACACCGTCATTATCGTGTCCATCCGCCGAAAGCGTGAGCCTACAAAATATTTTCCATATTTTGTTAGAGTTTTACACCTTTACTATATAATTTTGTTCTATTAATTTATTTATTTTATTAACGAAAGTAACAATTTAATTATTTTTTAATGTGTCTCTCTTAACATTAATTTGAATTTGAGTTTTTATATCCGCACTCTCTTTTAACTAATGTGTTAGGTGGCTGTTACGCTGATAAAAGATTAAGTGTGACTTTGGGTTATATATTCGTTAACACTGTAGTTAATTTTGAGGAAGACCCATTTCAGGCACAATAGTATTTGGTAATAGTCTAATAGATCATTTCAATGGAGGAAATTGAATGAAAAAGTGAACTAGTGACCCAGTTTCAACTTAAAAATTTGATAACTGTTATATTCACAAAGCAGTTTTTTAAATAAAAAATAATTTATTTATTTTATTTTTAAAATTTCGGTCATTTAGTATATTATTTTATTTTTACGATTTTGTTAATATATAAATATTATTAACTAATATTTTTTATTTTATCAAGACTAATTGTGGGGTTTGACTTCGTAACGACAGATCCAACCAAATCACCTTCCCAAAATACGACATAAGTTTTAGTTTAACCCAATCCCCATGCTCTTATTCACTCTGTTCTGTTCTGTTCTGTGCTGCTTCTTCACTTTCCTTTTTCGCCTTCTACTATACTCCCAATATAAAAAACGACATCAGTTTCCGCCAAAAACGACACCCCTTTGCCCCCTCGGTTCTCTCCGGCTACTTTTTCTAGCAGTTTCCGAGAATTTCCGCTCCATTCTCTCGCCAACCAAACAGGCCTCCGAAGAAAATCCAATTTTTTTTTTTTTTCTTTTGTTTGCGGGATCGAACTGCGAATTGAACGAATTCAAAGGCGCAAGCTTTTCGCTATGGGCTGCACCCAGTCAAAGATCGAGAACGAGGAGGCTGTGGGCCGGTGTAAGGAGCGGAAGCTGTTCATGACAAAGGCCGTCGCCGCCCGCAACGCTTTCGCCGCCGCCCACTCCTCCTACGCCATGTCCTTGAAGGACACCGGCGCCGCCCTCAGCGACTACGCCCATGGTGAGGTTCCTCCCAGTCAAGACGCTGACGTTCCGCCCGGTTCTTCCCCATTGATCGTTCCTCCGTCCACGGCGGGGTCGGTTGGTGCGCCGTCGCAATCCGCCTTTGAGACTCTTCCACCTCCACCACCGCCGATACCGAACTATTCTGCCCCGTTGCAGCGCGCCGCGAGCATGCCGGAGATGAAGATCCCGAAGCCGGAGCCCAAAATGCCAGTGGGACCCACTATAATTGAAGAAGAAGACGAGAATGAATCGGAAGCTCACGATAACGAGAAATTGATAAGAAAGCGTAGTAGTAACAGGGGAGAGCGGGGCTCCCAACAACAGCAGCAGCAACAGCAGCGGATGAAGGAAGAGGAGGCGGCAGCAATGCGGACTCCACCGCCGTCTGCGGCACCACCGATGATGCCGCAGGATTCAACGTGGGATTACTTCTTTCCACCGGTGGAGAGCATGCCAGGACCGACTCTGGCGGAGCCGGTGGAGGAGATGGTGAGCAAGGTGGCTGAGGAGGTAGAAGAGCGGAAGGTGTTCGAAGAAAAGGCAAAGAGAGTAGAGGAGGAGGAGGAACTGGTGGTGGAGGAGAAGAAGGTGGAGAAGGCGGTGGAGGTTCCCGTACCGGTGCCTATGCCGGAGAAGAAGGCGGTCAAAAGAGTGGGAGGAGGAGAAGGAGGAAGAAGGGGAGGAAAAGTTTTGAATTTGATGCAATTATTTTTGGAGCTTGATGATCATTTCTTAAAGGCTTCACAGAGTGCTCATGAGGTTTCCAGGATGTTGGAGGCCACAAGATTGCATTACCACTCCAATTTTGCTGACAACCGAGGTAATGGTGTTTCTGGTTCTTTTCTAATCTTTGTTGATTGTTGCTTCTAATGTTCTTGTCGAATCGCTCGTGTTAGTCCAAATTGAGTTTATGTATTGTGTTTTCCTTATGTTTTCTTGGCTTTGCTTGAGTGAGTGGTTGAATTGTTGCCCATTTTGGAGAATTTTGGATGAAAAAATTGTTCTATTTTTCTGTACTGTTAATGTCATGTGAGGTTCCTTTTGAATGGTTCTTGGCTTTTTTTTTTCTCTGACGGGAATTTCAGTTTCATTTTTTGACAGTGATTGTTTGAATTGTTCCGAATAACATGTTACTATAAAACTTCAAGATGCTTTTGTAGAAAACAAAGCTAGCTCATCCCTTATGTTCATCTTTTAGTAATCTAACTTGTATGGTTGCCAATGCATTATGTTGGGCATAAAATATGGCACTCATATCTGTTTTGTAGGACATATTGACCACTCTAAACGAGTGATGCGTGTTATCACATGGAATCGTTCATTTAGAGGAATTCCTAATGTTGATGATGAGAAGGACGATTTTGACTCAGAAGAGCATGAAACTCATGCCACTGTGTTGGATAAGATGCTGGCTTGGGAAAAGAAGCTTTATGATGAAGTGAAGGTATGTTGCAATGTGTCCTTCCTCGTCATCTATTTACCATTTTCTGGTTTTCTTTTCATTCTAATTGAAATAAAAACACTGTTTCCAATCATTTTTTGCATTTGCTGCCTGCATTTGATCACTGACGTTCTTCGCTTGGCAAATAATGTCCTCTTTCCTTTGGGTACTTGTCCATGGCACTAGATGTTTGTGCATTATATAAAATATCAAGTATTGCTTGTTGCTATTGTGCAAACCTTTTGTACCTGAGGGGCCTGCTTTTGCTGTTCACTTAATCTCAAGTGGTTTTGACAGTGTTGGAAATTTAGTATTGCTGTCAATTAATGCCTCTGTTAGTTGTGCATTTTTGGCCTCTATATTTTTCTCCTTAACAAAATGTGGGACTTTTCAATGTTCTTGAGTGGTGAAGTTGGTGATCTATGCTCAGCTAGAGGTTTTTTGATTTTCTTTTCCTTTTTTGTGCCCTTGAAAATTGAGAAAAGTTACATTAATTGTGGAAAATTCTCAGAGCTGTAACTCCAAGACTGTTTGTATTTTGCTTCAAAGCTTCAGATTTCAAATAGATCAATTAATTTCAGGCTTTGTTGGTGAAAGAATGCTAAATGTTCTGTATTATTTTGGGTATTGTTACCTTTGTTCGCATATGAGACTTAAAATGCAGATTCATACCCCTATTTAAACTTTTTGTTAAAATTTTCCTATTTATCAGTTCCAATATGTGGGTTTGGTGGAGATTTCTGTTGATTAAATTTTTATGTTTGTTTTGGGTGGGGAGCGATTATGAATCAACATCGGTTTTCTTATTCGATCATTGATGAGAAATCTTATGCGCGATTTGTTTGCTTTTGGATAGGCAGGTGAACTCATGAAGTATGACTATCAAAAGAAGGTTGCTTTGCTGAATAAGCAAAAGAAACGAGGTGGTAACTCTGAATCATTGGAGAAACTAAAAGCAGCAGTAAGCCATCTGCATACAAGATATATTGTAGATATGCAATCAATGGATTCAACAGTTTCAGAGATAAATCGTCTACGTGATGAACAATTATATCCAAAACTCGTTCAGCTTGTCGATGGGTAAGTGGCTATAACACGAGAACAATAATTTGGTGATGAAAATCTTGTCTGATAAGGGATGGAATTTTGTCTAGTTATTACAAAGCTCCTATGGGACTATGAGGAATCCATTGACCAAATATATTTCATCTGCTTCCAATGAACATATTTTAACCACATTTTGCCTCTTGGAGATTGTACGGGATGCCGAGATATTGAATCTATTTGCAATATTAACTCTTTTTTTTTCTTTTTGTTTATTTCACAGAAAAAAGCTGTTATTGAATTGAGGTCAATTTGTTAGTGATTGTGAGTAGATAGATGATCAACTACGCGTGATTATATTACATTTCCATGGTAGTTAATCACATTTTAAATGTTTGATTTCTAATTTCCTGGTTCACATTGTGGTTGTAATTGCTATATCATTTTTAACTGTGTACTATTTGCCTCTACTTGCCATTCCTTTCAAGCCAATGACATCTAGATGGCTAACTATTTTAGCTACCATCCACAAGGCACATGATCACATTTTAAGTGTATCACTTCAGCATTGTTTCCATTTGCATATAACATAAATTAATTGAGAAGAAAAGAGAATAAGGTGTTGCATTCTTTGATTGGAATTTAGCTGCTGAACAGATACTTGTAGTGAAAGCAGTATCAAAGTTGTTGGCAGCTTGAATCAATGTTTTTTATCTGCTTATGACCGTTGCATGCATTTCAGGATGGCCACGATGTGGGAAATGATGCAAGGTCACCATGAGGCTCAGTCCAAGATTGTAAATGCCTTGAGGGCTATGGAGATCACGCAGTCTCCCAAGGAAACAAGCGAGCACCACCATGACCAAACCTTTCAGCTGTGTGTTATTGTGCAAGGGTGGCATGATCAATTCTGTAAGCTTATAGACCATCAGAAGGAGTACATCAAGGCACTGACAAAGTGGTTACAGCTGAATCTCATCCCTATTGAGAGCAATTTGAGGGAAAAGGTTTCTTCTCCAGTAAGGGTTCAGGAGCCCCCCATTCGGGCACTTCTCATTGCTTGGGATGACAATTTGGACAAACCTACAGACGAAGTTGCAAGAGCTGCCATAAAGAATTTTGCCGCTGTAATTCATACCATCTTCCAGCATCAAGAAGATGAGATGAAGTTGAAAGACAAATGTGAGGATACTCGAAAGGAGCTTAATCGCAAGACTAGACAATTTGAGGACTGGTACCATAAACATATGCAGCGGAGGACCTCCGAGGAACTGGATCCTGAAAGAGCCGAAGACAACACGTACAAGGATGCTATTACTGAGAGACAGCTTGTCGTAGAAACTCTAAAGAAGCGTTTAGAAGAGGAGGAGGAAGAGTACCAGAAGCAGTGCCTTCAGGTGAGAGAGAAGTCTTTGGCGAGCCTTAAGACTCGCTTACCTGAGCTCTTCAGTGCAATGTCTGATATCGCTCAAGCTTTTTCATATATGTACAGGAATTTGAGCTCCATAGCAAAACGGCGAAATTAAGCTCATTACGAGTATAGGAATGGATGAATATGTACAATTTGCTTCCATACCAAGCATTTTAGGGTGGACCTTGAGGAAGAAAATAAAACTTGTATAATGTGTGATATAACATAAGCTCCTGCTGCTAATTTTGTGTGGAACAGGCTACCAATGTAATTTGTTTATGCTTTAATTTAATTCTTTTAGGGTGCGTTTGGTATACAGACTGGATTGTGCAGTATATGATAGTATAGACTAATATAGTATAGGATATGTTAGATTACTAGCCTATATTATGTTTGGATGTTAACAAATAATATAAAATAATTATCTTATTTAATATTTGGATGATATAAGATAGAATAGTACAGTATATAAAAATTATTTTTTTATCTTTAGAGATAATTGATTTATATTTAATATTAATTTTAATATTTTTATTAAACATAATTAAAATTAAGTAATAAAATTAATATTTATCTTACATATTATTATACATTATATTGTTTATAATTTTTTAATTTTGTATAAAAAAATATTTTTTAAAATTAAGTATTAATTTTATTTATACAAATAAATTTTAAAATATATAAAAAAAGAGACTAATATTTTTTTTTTAATTTTTTGAGAAAATTAAATAAATTTTAAAAGATAAAATTTCAAATTTATAAGAAAAAAATAAAAGAATGAGCACGAGAGAGAGAGAGTGAGAGAGAGTGAGGAAGGGAGGAAAGAGGAGGGAGGGGAGAGAAAGGGAAGAGAGAGAGATGAGGAGTGAGAGAGAGAGAAGAGGGAGGAGAGAGATACGAGGAGTGAGAGAGAGAAGGAGGAGTGAGAGAGAAAGGAAAGAGAGAGAAACGAGGAGTGAGAGAGAAGGGAAGAGAGAGAAGATCAGAGAGAAATGAATTTTTTAAATTTTATGTTAATTTTTTAAAAATTATTTAAAATTTATTTTAATTAAGAAGATATTTTAGTAAATAGATAATTTATTAATACTAATTTATGATGTGGGATAGATTAGTCCATAAGAATTAGACAGATAGTATTATCTTATATTTATGGAAGAATAATCTCACACTAACCTATCCTATACCTATTTTATTAACCAACTAAACATGAGTTAATGTGGGATAGTTGACCACTAACCTATCATATCTTATTTTATCTCGTGAAATAAATGCGCCCTTAGTTTAATTGCAAGAGATCTTGCTGGTTCCTGATTGGATATGAAGATTTGTTGGACGGTTGGTGGCCCCTAACTCTGGAACAGCTCATGGAGTCTCAAGGTCCGTTTGTTCATTAAAAAGTAAGTTGTTTTTGTTAAATATTTTTCAAGACAAATATTTTTAGAGAAAATAAATTATTTTCTTCTGTTTGGTCATGACGTTGAAATCTGTAAAATTTTTTTTTCTATGTTTAGTGCATACATAGAAAACAATCTAAAGTTATTGAAAATTTATGCGATACATTCATCTGTCTCAGGTTGAACCATTAATGGCTTGAAGTTTGCTGGACCAAACTTATTGTTTGCTTGTTTGTTTTTTTTTTATTTTTATTTATATTTCAGTTTAAGAAAATTAGGATTTTTAGTTTTTAGTGTTGACCCCGAAAAAGAAAAATGATTGTAGTACAACCTGCCCGAAGCTCCGCCGTCCCCAACAAATTTCATCTTCGTTGAACAACATCACCGACATCTCCTTTGAAAACTAATTCGAGGCAGACATTAGGTTTTATGGGCCAACAATTGGTAGCCTGGCGACGACAGCCAAGAACACCCCACCATTGAACGCCATCATTGACAGCATCAGTACCCAATCGCCGCGTTGAAGTCGAATAGCACGGCCTCGGCGACTCTCGCCGATGACAACCACTTCCCATAGGCGAGCTTTGAACAGCGCAAAGGCTCCCGGATCGGCACGGCAACGGAGGATTTGGCGGCGGAGGCGATGACTTTAGGCACATATTGATTATTATTATTTTTTTGACAAAAATATAAATTTGGCTCCCAACGTCTTATTCTTTTAGAAATTTTATCTATAATTTTTTTTTAGTTAAAATACACTTTTTCATATTTTCACCATTTAATTTCTTCATTTCTTTCGATTAGTCAATCATTAAATATTAAATATATGATAAGGATAGTTCAGTCATTATGATATTATTTAAATTAGATATCACGTCAACAAATGTGATTATGTGACAAATAATACTTGTTTTACTTAATTTGTTTAAAATTTTTATTTTTAATTTTTTTTTAAAATTTAATTATTAAATAATATACATAATTAAAATAAAAATTCAATTATCTCTTTTTTTTAGATCTCTCCTTAAAAATTTTCATCTTCTCTCTCTGTCTCTGTGTTTCTGCTTTTACTTCCTTTTATTTACTTTTTCTTACATTTTCTGCTTTTACAAATTCTTTCAAAATTTAGATACAATTGGCAACCGCGTATACTTCTAATAACTATTGTATTTTTACTAACGTTAAAAAAGTGATAAATTTTTTTTAAAAAATAAATAAAAAAATTATTATGTGTCACATCATCACATTTCACTGACATAACATCTGATTTAAATAATATGACATTAACTAGACTGTTATGAAAAAAATTTAACGATTAACTAATAGAAAATGGTGAAATAGTTAGACGATAAAAAATGTGTATTATAACCCAAAAAAAAAAAAAAAGATTGTGTGCAAAATTTTTAAAAGAATCCAAAATTTATATTTGTGCCTTTGTTTTTTAAGAACCCAATCCCTGGGAGAAAAATGATTTCAGCTTATAATGAGCTGAAATTGTATTACATAAAAAAAAAAAATTTATTTTTATCTTTGATTTTCACAATATTTTCTGTTGACCACAATTTTACAATGCATTAAATATAGGAAAATGAGCAAAAGATTTTCAATAAAACAAATACACCCTCAGGCACCAATAATTTGTATGGGAGTATTACTTTGTGAGAACGCACAGAAAGCATAAACTGCTGCTGCAAATTTTGTATGGAACAGGGCCAACAATGCTTTTCTTTTTTTTGGAGGAAAACAATGAAATTTATTTATGCTTTAGTTTAATTTTTGATTTTATAGCAATGGATCTAGCTGGTTCCTGATTGTATCAATACTTGATCATGTTAAATAGTAGAATTTCCAAATGCAACAGTACTTATTCACAACATTGGTAAACTTGGTAACGCAGGTAGAGTTTTCTTTGTACATTTGTTCAGCTTCTGTTGTATGCTTCAACAAATTTTCTTTCATTACGATATCCAAATGCATAGCCTCAGATGCCACTCATGCTGGACACCTCCGGGATTGGATTAGCCGGTTCTCCGAGGTTCCAACACGGGCAATTTTGAGTCAGCCAGAGCAGCAAAGAAGTCTTCTTGTGCTGTTGGTCTTTGTTTCACCTTTGAAATTCACCCCATGAGGCCTCGGCGGAGGACCAGCTTTTACCAGTCTCTTTGCTGCAAGTAGTGGGAAGGAAACATCGAAGAGTATCAGATCAAATATCTCAAATGAAACAATAATGGCAAGAAGAAAATGCATACTTTTCTTCGGGTAACTATGTGATGGCCCTGCTGATTCTGCATTTATAGCCTATGTGACATTTTATGCAGGATATGAAGAGTTATTGACTGACCAAACCTTTGAACTGGTTTCACAGTATTATTTTCTGCTATTAGGCACGTAAATTGAAATTTACCGATTTCATGGAAAAGGCTATTAATGTTATGCGAAGTCTTCGCTGAAGTTTCGATGAAAAACATTCCATTCTCCCGTGCATATTGCTCGCCCTCCTGCAAATTTGTGAGAAAATGATGAATCCAAGGAATATGGCCACGAAAGCAAGGACTTATGCATGATCAGAAAACCTGGAGTCAAGTCTACAGGTTAGGTGGCAAGCTCATGCTTAATCTTAAAACTGTATGTTTCTTCAGCTAAATTGTATTCAGTGAAAATTAGAAATATTATATTGTATTGATTTGGGAAAAAAAAAAGGACAATGATTTGCATTTTTTTTTAATGATGCAGAAATAGAAATTCTGCAAATACCTCATTCTGCACCGCTCTCTTTGAGTCCAGATCAGATTTGTTTGCCACCAATGACATTACCAAGTTAGGATTTCCTGGAAAAGTGAATGCAGAAGAAAGGATTTTTGATCCATCAAGAAAAGATCATCCTTCAATTGACATCACAATTTATGTAGGATAGAAACAGAAACACGAAAGTGGTCCGGATTTGATTGAGAAATGGAATTGCAATAAAAGGATGAACAGTTATAAGCAGCGTCTGCTTTGGCAGTTCTGCACGAGATCTACTTTAACTTTGATAGGTCACCTTGTCTTTGCAGTTCCTCAACCCACTTCTTGGCCCTGATGAATGTATCCTGAAGTAAAACATCCATTAGATAACATAAGGGAAAGTAATTCTTAAAGAGATTGGCAAACGACAGAGGATCCTGAGTCCAATCAGGAATCAGAAACTGTTGTGAGCAACAAAAGCTAAGGCTATATCAGTAAGTAAGAGGCTGCATATGCTTACCATGCTTGAGATATCATACACCACTATTGCCGCTGCTGCGCCACGGTAGTACATTGGAGCCAAGCTATGATACCGCTCTTGTCCTGCCGTGTCCCATATATCAAACTTAACAGTGGCTTCAGATAATGATAGCACTTGTGTAAAGAAGGCTGCCCCTATTGTTGGTTCCTGCAGAAAAGCAAGTACATATTCTTCAAGTAAGAAACACAAATGGATATGAAAACGGCCTTGCAGAAGAGCATAGTACATAAAATTTGTACCTGACTGTCAAAGAACTGGCCCTTCATAAATCTCAATACCAAACTGGTTTTCCCAGTTCCCATATCTCCCAAAAGCACCTGAACGGAAGCAATCAGACATGATCAGAACGAATGGATTCTCACCAAAATCAAACTGAGGAGGTTTCTTGCTGCACTTGAATCCGCATATAAGAATTTATTCAGCATCACTTGTAGAAAATATTGATAAAAGATCGGAACCCGCAAACATGAAATCAATTTAGCCATTAACCACTAGATTTTAATGGAACAAATGAATGTGTTCCATATTAAGCCTGATGTAGAAGATTTCTTGCAACAACATTTTGAGGGTGTACCCCAAAATTTAGCATAAGATTGAAGTATTTAGCATATGTATAACTAAGTCGAGCAGAAAAAACAGCTCTGAAGTCAGGAATGGCATATTTCCCAGCACACATAAATAACAAATGGAAATTTTGTCAATAATATGAACACGGAGACAAGGTAAATATTGAATCAATGACCCACTTATTCAAAAGAGAGAAAAAGAAAGATTAAAATAGCATTTAATGGCTAAGAAATAGCATTTAAGAAAAAGAAAAATAAATTTTTGGTCAAAAAAAAAAAAAGGAAATAGCATTTAATGGTCTGTTGAAAAATAAATAGCATTTAATGGTCAAGACATACCCACCAGCTTGGCTTGTATGAACCTGTCACCAGGCCTTGCCATTGCAAACTTTGGTCAATGTCTCCAAATCAAACACAGAAGTCTTAGACAAAAGAGAAAGAGTAATGACCTATTGAGTTTAGATTGTTTCCAATTTTGAGACAGATTTTGCCTGGTGAAAGTTGAAGGAGCAATCAGAAGGTTGGATTTCATAAGGCACTCAAGGTGATGGACAGAAGGAACTGGTACAAGAATGGTAGTTTTTGGTCGAGTTATGCACACTTTTGGCTTTGACTGGTAGTTTTCTTGGTTATCCTTTTTTTTTTTTTTTTTTTTTATCACCTCATTCCCTCTCATCTCACCATAGAACCGAACCGCCTGTTCGAACCAAAAACCGAACTAAGAACCGAACCTGGGTCAGGTCTACTGTGGGCCAATATTAAGTGATCCCATGTTATCTCTCCCATTTGATTCCCATGCTATCTTGACGCACAGAAGTCATATATAAAGTAAAACTATTGTGACAGTTTGTTACATATTGTGATTTTTCTATTTATTGTACTCATACATCCAATGACTACAAATTTACATCAAAATACGACATGATATTTTTTATGAGTTTTCGTAACTTACGTCAACGTACCAATATCTTTTGCTATCATATATGCATGATACTAAATCTGTTTATACAGTCTTGTCAAATATAATGTCTACCGGTTATAGAAAAAAAAAAAGCATACCTGCTTGGAATTTAAGGGATTAAGATACTGTCAATATATTTTAACAAAAGAAAGAAATTTAAAGTATCTACAATTTGTGCAGTGCGGCTTGTTACATTGGTATTTTAGCATCTGTTTGAGACTAGAATTGCCATAAAACTAGTCATGATAATGTCGAATTGGTGAAAAAGAATCCAACATTGGTGAAAAATGATCACCCAAGATTTGATGGTTGCGGAGCATAGTGGATTGTTACGATTTTAATAACAAATGTGGCAGTTGAGTTCCACATTAAAAGTATGAGATTCATATGCTAGCCTGCACGGGCACTAGGATTGCCACGGGATGGATTATTACAATCCTAATTTGACTATACTTTTTAAAATATTAACAAAATTTCTTTCTCGTGTATAAATTAGTTTATGAAATATATACGAGTCCGTTCAGTTAATCTTTATGGACAATAAGTCCCTTCAAGAGTTGCCAAATGCGAAAATTGAAAAAGAAACTGTACCAGGAAAGAAATTTAGAAAAGAAATTAAATAGGCAACTGAATGAATGAAGCATGCATATATTATTATCATTAAGTTGATTTTCTTCTCTTCCAGCTTATTAAAACAATCTTGATATTAAATTCAAGACTGCTGTAACATTTTTGGCATGCTACCATAAAGGAGGTCAACATATTTTTTTGGGGTCAGGGTCAACTCCATGAATGCATTCACAGAAGTTTAATTGGAAACATCTGGAAGTGATATACTTCTGGTAACTCATGCCTTGGCACAGTTGCTCGCATGCATTTTCTGCGCACAAAACCATGCTGAATGGTGTCCTGCACCTACCTCCTTCGAAGTACCCATCTGCCACAATATTCACATACAAATAATTTGCATTATGAACATTTGCGTGAAAAATTATCATATAGATCTGATCTATCATGTCATCGTTAACATATCAATATTACTTACAAAGTACAAAATATCAACTAGTAGCGATTAAAACTAAAGATTAGAAATAAGGTATAAGGTTCAAAACTCGGGTTTTACTCAGATTTAGCTTAACAACTCGCTAATTCAGGGTCAAAATGTTAATTGGGAAGCATAAAGGTTTTTTTTTTCTTTTGTTGGGGGGGGGGGGAGGGGGTGGGGAGAGAGCATGATACCTATGGGTGTGAAGGAGAGAACCAAAACCAATAGGGCAAATGTGATGATCTTCATCTTTGGAGCTTTTGTATCAAAATGAGAGGGAAGTGCTTGTTCACTCTATGTTGGTTGTAGCTTGGAGGAGGTCTTGGTTTATATAGAGCATATGAGGCAAGGTTTATAAGCAAATGTCACTACAGAATCTGCCTCAACTAAATGCTTCTCTGTAACTCCATTAATGACCTTTTAAGTAAACCCTTAATTTGGTCGAAGCCTTTTAATGTCTTTAAATCATAATCTACTGCTATTACGAGCCTCTTAATTGCAATTTAATTTCTACAAGTCTACCTAATTTTTCAATTCTCTTTTCTAAATATTAGTATAACTCATTTATAATCTTACACTACACAAATATATTGCTTTGTTTTTTGTTTCCATAGATCTTATTTATTATGTGATATAAAATTATAAATAAATTAAATTTATTAAAAAAAAGTGAGTCAAATTAAAAATTCTCATACCTCCATAAATGGGATTATTTAAATATATTGCCATTGAGAGGATATGGTAAATTGGAAAAGTTCTTAATCTCTCAAAAAAGCTTTTAAATCCTTTATTTTTGAACCATATCATCTTTTATTTTAATATCTCGAAAGGACTTTCTTGTTCAAATTTGAGCTAATGTGACACAAACTCCTTAAAACAAAAGTAAATAATATAATTGGGTGTTTTGAAATTGAATTGTCATTATATTAAATAATTAATGATAATTTTTCATTGCATTAAATATTCTTTGATAATTTTAATGTACCTATAATCTCCTACACATTCAATGCATTTAATTTTTTAAAATATATCCCTTTTTTTCCTCGCCAAGTCTATTCGTTTTTTGTTTGTTTTGTTTTGTTGTATAGTTTCTCTATGTGGATATGTCGGATGTGCATTTATTGCACTGCATTAAATTATCTCTCATGCATTGAATGTTTTTCGATAGTTTTATGCATTTATTGTTTTTGTTCCGGATCATTTTTGAGTGTTTCAAGTTGGGTCATTGATTTTTATTTATTTATTAAAAACTTATTTAATTATAAATTATATAATAAAAATAATTTTATTTATTTTCATAAATCTTAAATTTGATTTGCGCAAATTTGAATATTAGTCTGATCAAATTTAAGGGAATCAAGTGGTACTACTCGAGTCTCAATTAATCTTTGCTTTTTTTTTTTTTTTTTGGTTTCACAGTGAATCTTCGGTACCTGAGGAAAGATATCATATTGTTCATATCTCTCAAATTCAGCCGTTGAAACTGAAAACAAAATCTTGTGCCATCAAGCTACTTATTGAATAGCAGTCAACCGTCGCTCGAAGCATTGAATATGAGACTGGCCATTTATTGGCAAGGGATCTATAACCGTATAACGTATAGGACTCATTTATTAAGGATGAATGACCACTTATATGGAGATATAAACACGATATGATATAAATATAAATATATAATACACAAATTTTTGAAAAAATTAAGATAATAAATATTTATCACTTTACATGTGTCTAATATATATATATATATATATCGTACTAATTAAAAATATTAAATACATATATTAAAATTGCCTGCTATGTGTATTAGGTGCATCCAATATATATATTAAAAGTATATGATATGTGATTTTTTTAATTTTATAAAATACTCAAAAAATATCAGACAAATAATATATTAAATACGTGTGACTTGTACAAATATGTATCATTTCTATGTGTGTAGATCATAGATTCAAATACATCACCTCTAACGACCCTCATAAATGCTTTGAGTTAATACTCTCAAAAAAAAAAAAAAATTGAACGGTAAAAAAAAATTATAAAAATTTTGCATGGATTTGCATTTCTAGTTTTCTACCCAAGACTTTTATTTGTACTCATTATATCCGTAAACTTTGTAGAAAACAATCCGTACAGAAAGTTTATGACGACACAAGATCCTGAAATAAACGTCATAGGTCTTTTTTTTTTTTTTTCCCCCTCAATTGGATCTTCCTTTCTCTCTGGTACAGTAAGTTGTCTGTGTGGACGTAATTTTTTCGTATTAAATTTGACATTAAATTGGTCATGTGGTATGTTAAGTGGCTTATAATTTGTAACTTTCTTGCTAAATGCAGCCAATTATCTGTCAAAAAAAAAAAAAAAAAAAAGGCCAATTGTCTGACAGAATGGACGGGAGAGAGAAAGAGAGAAAAAGTCCAGAGGATGACTCCAGATAAGTTCCTTTAATTTTTTAATAGTAAAAAATAAAAATTCACCATATATGTTTTATTGTTTTTTAATTTTTATGCACTTTTTTTTGGTTTTTTTTTGACATACTTTTTTTTTTTTTTGTTGAATCTTACTTTCTATACTAATTTCATAATTGAAAAGCACATTTTTTTTTTTATTAATTTACGGTTAACTTACACATTTAGCGCCACCTAACATACCACCTTAGACAAAATTTGTCATGTTATCAATTATTATTGACGTGATAATTTTTATTTTTTTAAAGATTCCAAAAATTTTCCTAAAAAATAAAAAAAATTTGATTTCTAAACAAATGAAAAATTCAAAATTTTGTTTTCTAAAAAAAAATAAAATTCAGTTTCTAAAAAACCAAAAAAAGTAAAAATTCATAATTTTGGTTTCTAAAAAAAAAAATTCAGAATTTTGGTTTTTAAAAATAAAAAAAGAAAAATTCATAATTTTTATCTAAAACAAAAAAAGGGAAAAATTATGTATTTTGATTTGTAAAAACCAAAAATTGTGAAAAAAATTTAGAAACCAAAATATAGAATTTTTCCTTTCTTTGTTTTTAGATACCAAAATTTTAAATTTTTTTTTCTGTATTTAGAAACCAAAATTCTCAATTTTTCTTTTTTTTTTTTTTTTTTGTTTTTTAGAAACCAAACTTCTGTTTTTTTTTTGTTTTTTAGAAACTAAAATTCTGATTTTTTTTGGCTTTTTTAAAAATAAAATTTAGAATTTTAATTGTCACGTTAGCAACAATTGATGACGTGATAAATTTTGTTTGAGGTGGTATATTAGGTGACGTCACGAGTGTAAGTTAATGGCAAGGTTAATGGAAAAAGTATTCTTTTCAGTTATAAAATTAATGGGAAGAGTGAGATTCAACAAAAAAAAAAAAAAAAAAAAGAAATAGATAAACATCATAAATTAATGAAACATGAAGGGTGAGTTTTTATTTAGTTAAAATCTTAAATTGATACCTAACGTTTGAGTTATATTTTAATTATAAATACAACGTTTATTAAGTAAAATCGATCTCCAACGTTTTAGCTAAGGACTAATTAAGGACACAACTTTTTTTTTTTGCAAAATCGATCCCAACTTTTTCACTGTAGAATAATTCATTACTGTTTTGTCATTTAACTGTTTAATTTTTTAAAAAATACATAATCTGTTAGATCACCTCTTTGTATTATAATTTTAATAATATTATATTTTATAAGGAGGTCATCTAATAGATAATGTAATTTTTGATAAATTAAACAATAAGATAATAGAAAAATATTAAATTATTTTACAGTAAAAACGTTAAAAATTGATTTTGCCAAAAAAGATGCTGTGTCCCTAATTAAACCTTATTCAAAATGTTAAAAATCAATTTTATTTAAAAAAATTGTGTTTATAATTAAATCTTAATACCAACCATTAGATACTAATTTAGAATTTTGGTCTTTTTATTTTTTGCGCTTAAGTTTTCTGCTGAAAGTCAGACGGTAGCACACTCCAATTATTGAACTAATGACTTCAGCCTGGTCAAATGGAAACCATCTGCACTCACATTAAACAGTTACAAGGAATTACAGCTTAATGATCCTACGATTTGATTAATTTATAACATGGCATGTGATTCACTTTTCGCTGGGACAATCTTAAGGTTAAATAAACTTAGCTTGAATTTAAAGTATATAGAGGTACAAATTTACAATATTTTTATTATTGCTCGGTCAAAATAGTATTTTCAATTAAAAAGAAACAAATTTTAATCCTTCTTTAACCATCAATTTGGGCCTTATATGAAACCACTTTAACCAAAGTGTAATTTGTCGGAAAAGTTACATTGAGTAATAAGTTTGGTGCGTCTGACGTGCATTCATAGAATGCATTATTATGACTTATAAATTAGTTGTATATTTTTGATACATGGTCATAATTACCATAGGAATCACAAATTTGTATTTAATAATTATTAAGTGTATCGTGGTATGTAGGTCATTACACTTATAAGTTGACGTTAGAGCTATCCATTGTCGTTCTGAATTCAATCTCTCTTATAGGGAGAACTCACTATTTAAGTACTGATAAATCTGAGTAGCCGTTTTACGCGTTTGTCTAACTGACATGAAAAATGCAACTATTAAAATTTAAACTTAAGTTAATGTGAAAAGCTAAATCACTAATATGGCTATTACCTTAGGTGGTTGCGTTTAATAATTATACAGGTATCCGGTTGACCACCTGTATGTAATAAAGCCCTAATTTTGCACACTATGGAGTCGTGCACAACATGGCGTTATAGCCCCTCACATTTAGTCAAACCTACACACTTGAAAGCCTCCAAGATCTGCAAAAAAACACATTTCTTTCACTATGAAGCTTAGCAAATGGCGCAATTCTGGCTATGATCGGATTGTGACATTTAATGCAGAATCAAAGATACCCAGATGGAGATTGTTGTGGAGAAGAATAATGAAGGAAAAAAAGAAGCTTTTTTATTGCTCTTCAGCTGCTGCAAATCGGGTGCATTTTTCCTACGATCCTTGTTCTTACTCTCTGAATTTTGATCAAGATCAATCAATATGGTCGGACCCGGACAACATCTCCAGGTCATTCTCTGCAAGATTTGCTGTTTCTTCCAGGACTTTTGAGAAGAGTTAATTGGTGGGTTGTTGATGAAAGGAAGAAAAATGTTTGTGGCTGTTTGAGTTTTGTTTTGTTGTCGCTTTTTTTCCCTGATCTTTCATGAGTTCATCATACAAAGTTCCATTAGTTGAGATGTTTGAAAACTATTCAATGTTATTGCCAAAGTAATTAAACTTCTCTCCTCTGTTTCTCCACAAGTTTTGCTATATATATATACATTTCAGGAAAATCCACTTAAGCCCATGACTGCATTTTCTTCCAATCTCTCCTTCCCTCTCTCTCTCTCTCTCTGACTATGCCTGAGATCAAAAGCAACTAAAGATGCCTTGGGATGATCTAAGACCCTGTATCTTGACTTTTTTCCTGGTAAGTTTGTAGCAATCCCAAGAAAAAAAAAGCCAAAGGAATCTGAAAATTGTGGTTCTTTAGTCACATATGCACATTATATAATTCTCATTGTGTGCTTTGAAGAAACACTCTTTGAGTATTAAATAAGTTATAGCCTGTTTGTTAGTCCATTGAAAAGGGGATGCTGTTTAACAGTAGTAGCCAGCCCCAATTTTGCTGCCTTAGTAGTTGATTTTTCTTCTAAACACTCTCAAAGTCAACATTCGAGACTGGTGGATGCTGTCGTGGTGGCCGCGGTGGCCGGAGGTTTGGTGTTTAACAGTTGATTAATTACCAATAAGAAAATGCTCTTAAAGTTCTCAGACCAACATAATAATATTGATCCGTCTACTTTCTTTTCCCTACCGGTTAGTGCTGTTGACACCATTAATGCTGATTTAGTGGTCCTGAAGTTGCATGTGCTTCAACAGAAATTTAATTTTGGGGACTTCTACAGCAATCTAAGAATCTAATAATTATGTTTGTCGTATTTATTTTTGGATTTTACGAATGGAAATATTACACATATGTAGGTCTAATGTCAGATAAAGACCACCTCATACATTACAGTATTACTACCGTTAGTTGCACATTTTTAATTTTTCAATATATGATAATGAATCAAGAAATCGTAAATAAACAACTAATAATTATGATAATGTAATATAAGTTTGTCTATCTCATGTCAAATTTTCTGCTTCTGCGTAATATAGCTCTTTCGTGGAATTTTATATCAACCATTATGTCAGGGAATGAAACTTAGTTGTGTAGACATTTTTTTTGCAACCTGTATTGCACGATCAACATTTTTTATTCCTGGCTCTAACGCTGGTCAACAGTTAGAGCTTTTCAGAAAACGGGCCAAATAATTTGGTGGATAATAAATTTGCACAAACAACATGTCCCTTTCATACAACCAACTTATATTCTTTTGCTCATTTCTTTTGGTCCTTTTTTTTCTCTTTTGTGGTTAAGTAACACTTATATCCATACAAATCTTGTGGACTGTGGTGGTTTAAAGAATATGTTCGAAGTCATGATGCCCCATGTTTTGTGCCAAAAGGGCCCAGCTGTCTCATTGAAATTGAAAAGCAGATTTTCACTCTGGCTGGTAGGGGCCATAACTCAGTCTTCATTTATACTCAACTTCATAGTTTCGTTTTCTAGTTGATGCTTATTCCTTGCTGCCTTCTCATGGAATCAAATTCTTACATTTAGAAGCCAAGGGCTCTAGTGATTTGTTAACTGCTTCAGTTAATGTTCTTTTAACAATGTCATCTTACCTTACAATAGTGTGACACAAAAGCTTATAGGCACACTAGGAGCCAACTTCAATGTACCCAAAAACACAAAATTTAAAGCCAATATGATCCTGACATTAAAAGAGAGGATTACATTTTTTTTTGACGGAAAGAGAGGACTACATAAACCTTAGTCAAATTAGCTAATGAAATATTATTTATATTGAGCTTCCCTAGGCATTATTACCCACTGCTAAGTTCAAAAAGATGCGCCCTTTAGCTGCTGCACAGGGAGCCACCTTACATGGATCCCACAAAACCAGAACAGCAGGTACATGATTCATGCCTAGTTACAGTTAATCACCCAACAATAATCTGAC
Source organism: Carallia pectinifolia (assembly GCA_037832335.1). NCBI lineage: Eukaryota > Viridiplantae > Streptophyta > Magnoliopsida > Malpighiales > Rhizophoraceae > Carallia > Carallia pectinifolia. The sequence goes on along the minus strand of CM075445.1, from coordinate 14,705,387 downwards.
ATTCTCAGCTCATTTACTGTGTTCTCCACCATTTACAACCATACATCTTTTTTTTTTCTTTGTAAGGGCCGTTTTCCTGTATCTTGTTCAGTTATTGATGGATGCCAGACGGTGCCATTTCTGTTAATTTACATTCAAAATGTGGGTGATGCTCAATTTTCACTCTTCTTAATTTTTTGGACTAAAGGATTGAGACTTATTATAACGACTGCTACTAACAGTAAGATTATTTTATTATGACATAAATATCACGTGTTCAAGTCAGAAATAATCTCTTTATGAAAATTAGAATCAGGAATTTAGACTCTAAATGGGAATCTCAACGTTCATCCATAATCTGTTACTGATTACATTGAGAATAGGCAAATATGAATCAAAATCTCATTTTTATTTTTATCGTTCTTGGCTGTACCCCAATTTTTTAGAAAATTATGAGGCTTGAACAATTGAGCTGAATGGAACCGAAATGGTTCAGCTCCAAAATACGTTTTATCAATTTGTTTCTTTTGTTGGCCAATGATTTATTGTCCACCAGAATGAATTTGAAATAACTAACCAACAACCTGACCTTCACCAGTTGCGAAACTTCATTTTAGTCAGGGAAGCCATCACCTAACTTATCTTAAAACCATTCATAAATCTCATTTACTAATCTTGCAATAACACAAAAATAAGATCATTGGAGCCTTCTATTTAAAATTAGTTTTTCATGGTGGCAGCCGAAATTCTCTGTCATTTAAAAGTAGATGATGACAACCAAATGGTTGTTTCAATAATTTCTAATCACTTTCCCCAAGTTCTTCATAACATTAAACATTTTTATGGGGCAACTACCTTCCTGCAGCGGGAACAGTAGAACTATAATAAGCTACCATTTAGCCCAGTGAGAAAGATTGTTTTCTCGTTTCGGGTTTGAGTTTCGATACCCAGGCATTCAATATTTTTATTGGCTCCCCTTATTAAATTTTTCCTCGCCACAAGTGTTTTGGATCCGTCAGTCCCCTCAACAGGAAAAAGAAAGTATAAAAAGAATCTAACAATTAACATCTTCTATTCATTGTGACAATGATTGGCACTAATGGGATGTAAGTGGAGAGGACCAAAATGGGATAATCTCAGCTTAGAAGCCATATCAATCACAACAATTTTCTAGTACTACATACAAGGTTTTTATTCTCAATGCAAGTTGAACCAAATTAGACCTGTCAGTCTCTGTATAAAAACGTTGAAAATAAGAGTTTAGATTTTACACCATAAATATTCCAGGTTTAAATTGCACTAGAATTGAAAATAGGTTAGATTTTACACTGAATTTTTTTTTTTTTGAGACAACACTATTTTAGGAATTTATTTTTTATTACACTTTTTAATTTTTGGTTTAAAAAAAGATTGATAAGGGTTAAAAGACAAATGATACTATCGAAATTCGGTCCAACTTGAGGTGGCTCGTGATTAGAAGATGTGTGATGTGTGGAAAAAAAAAAAAAAAACTACCAGTGTCAAAGGTAAAATTAGAATTTTGTCACTAAGTCGTGGAGAATGGTAAAGTTACCAAGCTCATAGTCCCGGTAATTAAGGATCGGTTCCATTTTTTGAACATCAATTCGTAAAATCAATATCTGACAATTCGAGGATTTTAAATTTCGTATGAAAAAATATCAACTTTTTGACGCTTGTTATTAGGTCGTTATTTCTGTGTCTTTCATATATTTTTTTTCAATTAAGAAATTAAGACTTGAATTCTAGATCCGGAACTAAAAGACCGAGTATTTACGCCACATGATGTGGATTTAGTTTCTTAATAATCTAATATGTCTCATGTGGGAGACAAATCTACTGAATTCTTTTTTTCATGTGAATTAAAAAAATCACCGGTTGAAATATGCCAAGTTAACGCTGAGGCATATAACCGATTGCATCAAATAGAAGTGTATGATGAACTTATCAAAAAATAAGCATCTTGAGTTTATATTAGATGTCCGTCCATGCTTGGAAGTGCACGGTGCGAAAATTTAGAAGATAAAGCCCGGCTGTGAAGGTATTGCTTATCTATATGACAAGGAATTCTTTTTATTCGATTCCATATTGTAAAGAAAAAACAACTATTTATATGATTATGATATGAGAAATCGCAGAGACATGCTGCTCGGTAGCTTGCGCTTGTAACTAAGTGGGACATTAAAATACCAACGCCTATTGGTTCAAGTAGAAAGGAATTTGATTTTTTTTTTAAATAAGATCTCAAGAAATGAGCGTTAAGAGAGTTTTGCTCCATTTAATAAATACACCTTACTCGAACCAAATTATTCAGTGACTAATGGACTTCCGAATACTGGAATTTCAGACAAAAAACAAAAAAGTGGGACATTAAAGTGATTGGTTGCTGTGGAAGAATCCCAAGTGTTGTTGAGCTGGCTACTTGAGTAACAATTGCTACTCCACCCCCTCACCCCTTTGGCCACGAAGGGAATTTCATTCACTATGGATGAGTAGTATTATGTAGTCTTACTCCTTTTTTTTTGACCAAAAGGAAAACGTTGTATTAATAATTGAAATCGTACACAAATCTAACGTAAAAGTGTTAGAGAGACCTGCACAAGATATGAATACATATTAGCAAATGTCTACAATTGACATGAGCCCAAGGACCATTACTAAACTGGGCATGAGTCCCATTTTGACAAATCTCCCTTACAGAAGAAAAAATCGAAATAAGATTAGACCTGACTAAAACTGAGATTTTAAATGGATCTATCTTATCCGGATCAATTTACATATAACAGCATATATCGTACTTTGGTAGACGTACGACAAAAATCGACTAGATATGTCCGACAATGATTTCCTACAATCCTAAATTACAAACTGACATAATAAAATACAAAAACAACTATACACACATCCCAAAAAATACAATTCAAATACAGCTTAACACTCATCCCAAAATTAGTCCACAACAGCCAATCCCTTCAAAATTGGCGACTGTGGTGGTGGGCGGAAGAGACGGCGGTGACGGTGACGGCAAGCGCACTAGTGGGGGGTCGTTAGGCTATAAACAAGCCGATACATTCGTTAAAAACTCGGTAACTTGTTCAATAAAAGCTCTACTCAAGCTCGTTCATCAAGCTAAACAAGTCGAGCTCGAGCTTCATTCAAAAGCTCGTTTTGTTAAACAAAAAAAGCCCAAACATACCTAAACTTAGCTCGTTAAAGCTCGTAAACAACTCGTTTATTAAGCTCGTTAAAGCTTGGATAAAATTTCATAACTCATTTATCATATTTGCGTTAATTTCTGATAGCTTAAATATAGCTTCAGCATTAACGCTTCATGATTTAAAAGATGAAAGAAATTTCATGGGAGTTTGGCTGTTTATAGAAGGAGCAACCCCTCCACTATTCTCCAAAAAACGATGTGGGATTGTGATCAAATCACTATTTTGTCTTCTCCCACAAAAGCAGCCCTTCCACTCTTTTACCAAAATCCCATATCGTTTGTAGGAGAAGAGTGGTGGGGTGCTTGTTTCTATAAATTTTGCCCACCACCCCTTCTTTACCCCAAGAGTGCATGACTGCATGAGATTTGACCCAAAGTAAGTTCGAGCCTTTCTTTAAAGTTCAAGGGTTAGATTTTTTTAAGTACATTAAAGTTTCGAGCTAAGCTTGAGCTTGAGCTTTAATTTAGAAGCTCGTTTTGAGCTTGAGCTCGAAAAAATATATACCGAGCCGAGCCTAAACACTACCTATCTCAGCTTGACTTGGCTCATTTGCAACTCTAGGGGTCGTCGGGGCAATCATTGGCGGGGCGAGTAGTAATTAGACCAGTAGAGGGGAATTGCGCCAGCCATGGTGGCAGCGAGAGTGGTAGCGGAAACAACGACTCCAGTAGTGGATGTTGCTTCGGTCGGATAGACAGTGTCGTTTTCGTCTGCAATACAAGGTTGTCAGAACTGAACCGGTCATCGAACTGGAAACATTAGTGGGTTAAGGTTCAACCGGTCGAACCGGTATTTGAACCGGTATTTATTAATATATATATGTATAAAAATAATTTTAAAAAATAATACTTATATATGATTATTAAATATTAATTTTTTATTTTTAAGGATTAAATTGAAAGTTTTGATAAATTTAGCACTAAATTGTAAGTTTTAATTAAATTTAAAATTCAAATTATAATTTAAAAAAATATTGGGATAAAATTATAATTTATAAAATGTTTATACCGGTTTGAACCGGTTGAACCGGGTCTCGTTTTTCACCGGTTTTTATTAGATCGGTTTTGACCGGTCCGAATTAAGGGACAATAGTGACCATGAACCGGCCCAAACGTTTGGCCGGTCATCGGTTAAACCGGTCGGACCGACCGGTCCGAGCCGGTTTTAACAACATTGCTGCAATAAGGCAATTTGATGTAGCGGCATCGTGGCCCGCAGCGGAGACCGAAACGGTGAAAATGACTCCAGCGATGAGGAGAATTTGGGTCTAACCCTAGAATGGCCATGAATGTCCTTATTAAGGATGAATCTATTGAAAAAACTAACTACAATACCATTAAAGGGAAGTAGAAAGGGGAGGAGTAAAGAAGAGGGGTGGAGGAGTAGTAGGCACCATGGAAGGGAAGTGATAGAAGAAAAGAAAAAGGAGGAGGAGAAGGATGGCTGGCCGACGGTGGTGGCTGGCCACTGCCGTCGGCCAGAGGAGAGGGTAGTAGTAAGTAGAAGTTGTAGAGAGAGAGAGGGAGGGCAGGTTAGAGGAAAGGGCAGTTCTAAAGTCTTACTCTCACTACTACAAAGGATCTGGAAATTCGAGGATGCTATTTAATTCAGGTGCAAGCTTGGGACCTCTTCTACAACACACAATCTCGTTTTACCTTTTTAGTTGATGAAAAGCGAGGTAGGCATTTTTTATTTTTATTTTTAACTTCTTTGCTTGGAACCTCTTCTATAGTACACAATCTCTTTTTACCTTTTTAATCGATGACAAGCTAGTTAGACATCTTTTATTTTTATTTTTAACTTTTTTTTTTTTTTAAGTTGAAAAGCAGGAAAGATATCTACATACTCAGCATTGCTCCGAGAGCGTGTCTTGTACAGTGAATTGGGTCCTATGTCAAACCCGTGAAGGGACAAACTATATAATATCTAACAAGGGACTAGTCTCTTTTATAATTGTATAGAATCAAATGTATATTTAATATCACCAAATATCTCATCAAAAATTGGAATTCATTACTCTATCGTACAAACAAAATCTTTTAACCCCATTTTCAGTAGATGACAAGCTGGTTATAATGGGCTCAAACAATCCCATTTTACGTTTTTTTTTTTTTTTAATCTGCTATCCCATTTTACCTTTTCAGTAGATGACAACCTAGTTAGATTAGGCGCAAGAAATTGGGCCTAAGTGTCGAACCTGCTTCCGTCTTTCTGCCAATAAAAAAGGTGAGATCAGAAGGGGGAACAACTCTTGGATAATTGCCTACTACAATTGTTAATTAAGAAGCCCAACATGCTTTTACTTTCATAGTTTGAGCAAGTTAATTATAATATATTGGACCGTGAGTATTAATTTAAAGTGATCATCAATTTTGTTTGTTAAAGATATAGTTGGAAGTTTGAATCCCACCATAATCCTCTCATTTTTTCTTTGTATGAGTTTAACCTTCTCTAAAGAATATATATATAATGTATTAGACCTCGATTCAAATAGCTATTGACTTTGTTAATTAAGAATGTAGTTGAGAGTTTGATACTTATGACTCACCCTCCCACTTTTCTTTTGTATCGATTTATCCCCTCCCTTGAACCCAAAAAAAAAAAAAAAAAAAAAAAAAATGTATTGCAATAGCTTTCTCAAACATGGAGGCTCAATTTATGCGTCGTGGTCAAAGAGGCTGCAAAAAACCCTTAGCCTTCGATCGACCCATCGGCTTATTCAAGGAATTTACTTGAATAAACCTTGCTCTTGCACCCTTGGACACATTCAAAGAATTTGCTTCTTTGCACTTGTTGGATGTGAATAAAAATTCCATCCTTTGCTCCCAGTAATAATAATAATAATAATTGAAAGGCAAGCCCTTGCGTACCATTAAAGTTTTCTCCGCTTAGTAGTCACCGACGGGAATTGAGCAAACATATTCTTATGAAAAAAAGGGGTAAAACTTAGTACGTTGGATACTCTCTCAAATCCAACAAAATAAGAGAATTTTGTTTACCCATATTTATCGCATATCGCCGCTTCCAATGTGTAGTGATATACTCCCACATTGTTGAAGAGACAAAAGCCTTCGAAAGGGGATAATTCTAATTTTAATCTTACATTTTTATGATTTTTTTAATTAAAATTTAAACCTTTCAATTTTTTCAATTGAATCTTATTACTTTTAATTTTTTTATAATTGAGTTCTTTTCACCAATGGCCATCAATCAAACCGTTTAAAATGTATTTTGACTAAATAGATATGAATAAAAAATGTATAAATATTGCCTCTTTCGTATTTGTTTGTTATAGTATTTTTTAAAAATAATTAAAATTCGGTGTTTAGGCTTTTTTTATTCATATATATTTGATCAAAGTATATTTTAAACGGTTCGACTGATAATCGTTGACAAAAATGACTCGATTATAAATAATTCAAAAGATATAAATTTAATTAAAGAAGTTAAAATATTTAAAATTTAATTAAAAAAATTTATGAAGTTTTAAAATTAAAGAGAACTCAAGTATAGATCAGACAGCAATCTCACACGTTAAAGCCACGGAGTTGTAAGGACAGAGCAAAGCGTTCTTTCACCTTCTACTAAAGAATGCCGTGTGCTTATTACCTACAGTGGCATTCGCCAATTTTTGAAGGGGTTGAGGGTACCAGTCCAAGTTTATTCACTGCCAAGTTCCGATGTGGGACAAGAATTTTCCGAACTCCGATGTAAGCCTTAAGATTTAAAGAAAATATTGTTTGCTATTGAAATGCCCGTTTCTTTTTGTCCTTTAAGGTATGTTAATTTTCAGTAATATATTTTATAGAAATTTTTTAATATTTTTTGATGTTTATTTTATGTAAAATGAATAATTAATGAAAAATTTTGGAAAAAATTGGAAAAAATTTTGAAATTTTTAGAAAAAATAATTTACGTTTATTTTGAACTAAAGTTATTTTTTGAAAAAAAATAAAGTGTACTTTAAACGAGTAATAATAAAAAGTTATTATTTTCAATAAAAATATTTTTTTCTATAAATATTTTATAAAAGTGAATTATTTTTTAACAAATAAACGGACCTTAATCTGTAATTTTTTTGACATAGTCCTTTTATCTGTAATGAACGGGGAAATTTATTAATGAAAAATAAATAAAGAAAAGGCATGACATTCATTAAACATTGAAAAGCAATTATACAGAGCATTTCTAGAAGATGGGTGTTTGATATGGTTCTGTAATTTTTCGGGCGTGTGAACCTTTGCAAGTAAGAGTGTATAGATAAGCGTAACTTACTCCAAACTACATCGAAATAAACAGATTTTTTGTCTTTTTAAAATTACTTGTTAAGGTGTAACTTACTCCAAACATATATCCATTTCTTTTTCGTTCTTCTCAACCGATGCGGGACTTCTTCTTCAACACGTTCAACGTTATTCGTCACAGCTATATTTCAATGTAGATAAGTGTTGTTAGTCAAAGTATACAGATGGTAGGGAAAGCATAACACCGAAAGACCATGCCAATGAAAGTTTAAAAAAAAAAAAGAGGGAAAATAGCTTTAGTTAGTGATAAGAGTAGTTTAGGATTTAGATTTTTTTTTTAAAAACTTTGGGAACTAATTTTTTAAATATGTAGTTAGCTGTTAGTCATTTCAATATATATATATATATATATATATAGACCAAATAAAAATATTAACCTACAAAAATATTGGGTTTGGTACGCATAAGAATTCCACTGTGAAGATACAGAAAATAATTGGTTTGAATAAATCACACCTTATTTAATCCTTTATTCCTTACTGTTGATTATGGGTGCTATTTTAATTCACTTACTACTTTAATGCTTGAAACTTGGAGCGAAGAAAGCATAAAATATTTGGCATTGAGTATTGGAAGGGGCCGCGCGAACGCAGGCCCCCACTACCACAAATTATGACGTAGGCTCTTTCCATTGGAAAGACCTTAGGTGGGTGCACCTCCTAAGTGCAATGGAGACCACCAACCTAGGCCATGGGCCTTCTTGATCGCCCATTGACCCCGTCCAGGTAAGTATGTTGCAACGTTTCCAGTTTGTGTGATTTATACTCTCCATTTCCTTTCATTCTTCTACGTGTTTTCGATATGGGATTGAAGCTTACCTATGAATCAATAAGAGCTGAGGACTCTTCAAATCTTTTATTTTCATGCCACAGTCCAAGAGCATCAAAGTCATAGAGAACAAATTGGCATATTTTATACTTGATTTGTACTTTAGCTTTGGAAGAACAAACATGGCCAATACCTCAAAACCCCTGTTACCTCGGAAACTTTATTTATGGTCTGAAAACATTAGAGAGATAGAGCCTGGAAGCTCTCAATAGACTTGGGAATCAAAGATTTATAACAGAATCTCTTAAACCACTAGAAGGCTAGTATGTGTCTCGGGCTTGGTATGGAAAAGCACACATAACAAATGCCAAAAAAACTCTGTTCAAGTGGCTGTTTTGCTTATTAGATGTCTTGAATTCCTATGCTTACTTACTTTTTTGATAAGTATTTTTCCTTTGAATAGCATCAGTAATGAATTTATTCATAGTTAATCCCGTAACAAATCAGGACTACACTTTTTTTGTACGTTAGGTTTTATAGCTCACAAAATGGGATCTCACTTTACTTTTCTGGCCCGCAGCACCCAAGGTTTTTAACTTAACTTGTAGCATGCCACTTTTACTCTAATAGTTTGAAGGAGAGTGAGTGAATTGAGAGTTTAGATAGAGAAAGCAAATTTTGAGAGTCATTCTTTGAAGTATTATTTTTCCACAACCAAAAATTACAATAGAATGGTTTATATATAGCCCACATGGCCATTGACTAGTTTAGAACTTTAACAGAACACTGAAAGAACAGCACACTTATCAACTAATCCTGAACAAGCGAAATTATGCTAATTGCAGGTTCCTAACAACGTGTTTTGAGGAGCAATAAACTGCTTGCACGCGTAATTGGCTTCGATTTATCTTAATTCATGGGATGAAGCAGTAATTGGCTTTAATATGTAAATGGGGGACATGGGGGATCAAATAGTAGGCCATTAATGTACAACCTATTGTACCCTTAATCCTGCCGGTGCAAATAATAATAACTTGAAATGCTGGTCGTCCCCTGAGAATTCGCTTCTGTCGGTCTCTCAATTGCCCTGCCCACAAATTTTTCTATTTCTTTGCTTTTCGTCACCCTAAATTTTGAACATTCGAAATGATTAATAATTAGTTTGTTAGGTTTTAACAGGGAAAGAGAATGATGTGTCTAATGATACCAGTGCTTTGCACTAAAACTCACATTTTTGTATGTACCTATTTATTGTGGAATTTTGGATAGAGATGGAAGAAGAACACCCAACCTCTTCCAAGGAGCCAAACTCCTTCTGGGTCTTTGACCAGTTGGTTTCGTCAACCCAGAATTAGCTTCTGTGTGTCTCTTATTGATATTTTTGTCTACCGATCATATCAGAAACAACACCAGATCAACAGAACAAGATTCCTCGACTCAAACACAACGCAACACAACTCAACATAAGTGACCTTATATATATAGGAATTCTATTTTATTCAAATTCACATTGAAAAAAAAAATATCCATATATAATTATTATATGAAAACATTTAAATGTAAGTCCCAAGCTCAGGAACAGTGAGCTTGTAACCAAGTGGGCGGCTCCTTCTGTTGCAATTGCTTTGTATTTTTTTCCCTTCTACTACTAACCACTTCAATTCTAAAATTGGCATGGACCATTTTTTTTTTTTTTCGCTTGATTGCTTGGTGGAACATTTAATTTCTATGAAAATCTATCTAGTGAAATTATTTTCTTCATGGTGTCAATTAGTAGCCACTGGTAGATGTATATATATAAATTTTTTTAATCTCAACTTACAATTTAGTCAACCCTTGAAACTAATAATTTAAAGAGTTCCATTATAGTTCCAAAAAGTTTCTTGTTTGAAATTTTACCTGATTGTAACGAGAATTCAATATTTTGTAACTATTATGATACTTTTTGCAAGAAAAAAAATGTTTTTTTTTTTTTTGCAAAAGGTATCATAGTGATTACAAAAATTCGAGATCTCGTTACAATTTGACAAAATTTAAAAAAATTTTATGGTGATCTACTTTTTTTTGTTTTTTCTAATTTAAAAGCATGTTATGATTCTGAAAGCATTGAACTTCTTCTCTGACTCCTTTTCTTTGGAACCAAACTTTTATATTGCTTGGCTGGATTGGTTCATATCTTTGCAATTGTACAATAAGTTGAGCGAGCTGTGTTGATGTGCAACAAACTCCTTTATTATTGCAAAAAAAGTCCCCTAGGATTTACAGCTGCTATGGCTCTGGCCTCCATATGGAATTTGATGATCCTTCATTTTTCATACTCTGATGGCTTGTTGGCGGTCTCATCTTGTTGATTTGAAAGATGAGCGAAGATTTGAGACTCTAGAAAAACAATAGTGAGTGAGGGATTGGCATGATGCAGATTTTCATCTCGAACTTATTTATCTTTGTTTGGCTATCAACAGTTTATGCTGATGTGGGCCCTTTTTGTTGGATTTCAAAAAAAAAGATGTTTACCCTTCTCTAGTAGACCTCTTTTCTGCTTGGGTCTTAATGAGATGTCGCTAATCTGTATTGGCTCTTGACTGCTTGAGTCTTTGATACTTGAGAGTCTACTGGGGTACATGGGCCTTCTAATGGTACTTTTTTTGCATAAATTATCTAATGGAGTCTGTCAGGCTGCTTGGACCTTCTAATGGTACTTCTCCATTATGCATCTAATGATACTTTTCTATTAAACCACTTTTCTGTTTGGGCTTTCCAATGGGAGTGCACTAGGCTTTTTTTTTTTTTTTTCTCCTTGGACTGGGCTGCATGTGTCAATTTGTTGTTGTAGTTTTTCTTCTCCTCACTATTTTCAGTTCTCAATTTTGGTGCCTCGAAACCTTGCTTTCCTCTTGACTATCCAGCTAATCTAGTATTGAAAACATGGCGGTGCAGTTGCTTGAGCTAACAAAGACTTCGATAACGCTTGGTGATGTCATTGCTGCAGCGGATGATGGTTGATTTTTTTTTTCTCACAACAACTCCCGTAAGATCATTGGAGCTCTAATATCATTGTTGGATTAGTGGTCTTTGACATGCTTTTTTTTTCCTCACCGTAGCTCCATAAGATTATTGGGGCTTTAATACTATGTTAGAATTTTGACCAGCTCATCATGTTGGAATTTGGACACAGATACCACTATTGACGGGATGACTTAATAGTATAAAGAAAGAATAATTTTTATAATAACAATAAATTTTCTATGGTACAAAAAATACTATGTGGAATATAAGATTTTATAACCCAGGTCAAGGCAATGGCCCTAGACCTATTTCGATATAATCTCTCATTCTTCTAAATTTTGCCACCACTTTCCTATATTTCGGTTTGCTTTGCCTCTATCTCTTTATATAGCAACACAAACCAACTTGCTAAATTAATGGGTACACATTTATGCACTAATGCACAAACAAACAACTCACTTATTTAGTTCACGTTTCCTACACATATATCAATCATGAATGCACCTATACAAAGCACACACCAGAAGACAAAAAGGAATCCAACTTGCATGCTAAGTAATATATATATATATATATATATACACATTCAACAACGTCTGCTATACTATTCTTTTAATTGTTGCATCATGTGATGTTACTGTTTCTTTGGCTGCTGTTCTGCTCCATGTAATGTCGTTGTTTCTTTGGTTGCTACCATACATGTTGTTCCTTTTGCTACTGCCCCACGTGCTTTATTTTTTCTTCTTTTGCTGCATCATTTTTCTTTTGCTCTACATGTTGCCAACTTTGACTAATACTATTCATCTTTGACCACGTTATATTCATCACTGTTCAAATTGTTTCTCGTTTGGCTGCTGAATCACTCTGTTTAACACTCCCCTTTGACGTAGTTGCTAGTATAAACTAATAAATGAGTTGAATAAACAGTTCATATAAACTTACAAATTCGTTTATTACTTGAATAATAAACGATCAGATAAACATAACATAAGTATATAGGCAGTTGAATGAATTTGGTTATCATTGAGGGCAATTAATAACTCTATTTTCACTCACTCTTGTTCTCAATTTAACAAAAGGACTGTAAGAATAAGAGCAGAGATAGGTCTCTCTCAAACACAAAGAATTGAAGAGATTGTTCTCACATTTTATGGTATTTAGACTGTAGGTTTGACTGATTTATGAGACTGTACATTGTTCGAGATATTGTAAAGAGGCTAAAGATTCAACTGGAGATCTTGACTAATAGACGAATCTCGCTTGAGATATTTTACATATAAGCAGTTTATCTCAGATGAAAATTATGTCCTTCAAATTTCAACACTAGCAAAAGAATTGAAGGGTGGCCGTGACTTGGTGGAACAAATATAGTTAGGAACCAAATCAAGCCTTGAAGGTAGGACACACTATGACTTCTTCTATCTTTCACTGCATAAAGTAAAACAAAAACCACAAGAGAAGGGCAACCAATTATTTTGCCTTGAACAAGTAGATTAACATCCTTGAACTTGAAAAAACTTTCAGTAGAGATTGTGTGATGATCTCAATAATTTTGGGTTCATAAGGGTGGTCAAATTAAAGTCTCACTTATCCAAGGTAAATATATTTCCATATAAAGCTGAAATATTAGTCCCTGGTATGAAATATAATTGACTAATGAAGTTCTTCACATTCATAAAAGAAAAATGAAGTTTTCTCATATTTGTAGGCACGAGAAGGAAAATTAAAATATATCTACGCTCGGAGTAACAGTAAAATTGTTCATTCATTACAGCGTTTTGTACATACCAACGTCCAACAAAAAGGTTCAAAAAGGGTATTAAAAAAAAAACAATAAAAAACATAAGGGACAATGGCCTAGAGGGAAATGAGGGCATAAAAAGGAAAAGATGGGATGTGATTCCTCTTGCTTTCGGAATATTGCAGGCTACTGACATGTGGCGTCATGACTAGACATTAGTGCACTAGTAAACTACACTCTTCATAATTGTGTTGTATAAATAGTTCAATATGCTCATTTGTGCTTGACCCCTCCCACATCGACTAACAGAGAAATAATCACAAGAAGGACAAGTTACAAAAGACAATTCGAAGCACTTTACAAATCATACCTTTCTTAGCCTTTTGGCTAAGATCAAGTGTAGTATCTATTATTATCAGTTTAATATCTGATACATGGGCTAATGGTTTACACGATATTAAATTAATTTTTTTTATAATAGCTTTCTGCTGGGGCCCTTGAGTGTCGCCCATGCAATGCACTATAGCAGGGGCATGACTCACCCTACAAAGTCCAGTCTTCAAGTTTTATAATTTGTTTTCCAACGTTGCATTTTATGGTGGAGAAGTCTTTATTCTTTTCCAATTATTTTGGGTGCCCTTCAATCAAGTTTTCTCAATAAAATTGTTGTCTACGTTCACATGATCAGGAATATCAATCAAGGGTATGTTAAATTTAATGTAATAACACGTAAAAGTATTTAGTTAGCCATATTTTCTTTAGAAATTTTCAAGAAGAAGATGTCCTACAAACTAAGGTGATCAAATCAATAGGGCCACCATGTATTTATCTTAATTTGATCCTGAAGAGAATGGTAAAAAGCGATAAGAATATGATGAAGTTGGGTATAAAGCATAAACTATCAGGGGTAAGATACATATTGATGATAAGTATAAACTTTGCCGGCTTCCAGCTACTTAAATCCCATCTGGACGAGCCTCTTGCATTGTGATGCAAGAGGGTGACCAGGCTAGCAAATTGCAGAAGGGAGTATTCAATCCATTGGAGGCCCATCAGAAGTGGGCTTCATGGATTCCTCAGTGTAAGAATATAAACCGCAATAAATCTCCAATGTTCACTCCTTTTCAACCTTGCTATGTCCCAAGATTTTAGCATTACGTCTCTCGGAAGTAGCTTAAGAACTTAAACTTTTATTTTAATAATTTTGTCTTTTAATTCTAACCGAAGAGGTAAGATTCAAGTGATTATAAAAATTTACTCATATTATGTAGTGCATTGTTCAATGGGCTTCTTAATTTAAAACTTGTCTTGGAGTGTAGATAACATGGAATTTCACTACCAAGTATTTTAGATTATTTTAAGAGAAAAGCTATGCATACAATTAATGATAGATAAAAAATCGACATGTGAGATCCGAAACTATTAGATTGTAAAAAATATATTGAATTTAAAAAAAATAATTAAATTATTAAACTAATTATATGTCTTCCGTGCATTGTAGATCATGGCTCCCTTATTTTAATTTCACAATCCAAGTAGGAGAAATTTGCACCAGACTAGTGGCGGTACTATTGGGTTGTTTTGTACCCCCAAACAAAAAAAAAAAGTTATTTAAGATTGAGTTTCTCTAGTGTTCTTTTATGTGGAAAGTGAAACTGCCTTTTGTATTAAACAAGAACCAATCCTAAAAGTTATAAAATAAAACACCTCAAATTAAGATTCAACTTAAGTAACAGTCATGAACATTCACGTCAACAGACCCCAATCTGCATTTGGATTTATTAATCATCCTTAGGTTACCATTTAGCTTTAACCCTTTTTCTCATCTCAACAGCACAAAAGCTTAAAAATAGTAAAGCAAAATAGATATCTTGATGTCCTTTAGGGAAGCTACTGTACTTAGAGTTTAAACTTTTATTTTAGAAGTCTTTGAGTCAAATCTTGAGAAAGGATAAGTGAGATTATGGGCTGTCTTATTGTATAGCTCAAAGTTCAATGGATATCTTAATAGAACAAAAAAGAATCCTAATGAATCCAATTTGTTCAGTGAGAAGACAATTTTGCAAGATTAGCATTTAGTAATTGCTTAATTACTTTCCATCTTTATTTGGTCTTACTATTTAATGCATTCCAAAAACGCACATCTTAACATTTATATTATATGTTACTTTATTTGTTAGCTTATTTATAAACCATCACCATAGCCAATTGTTTTACCACTAACCCCCAGAATATCACCTATATATACTCCATTATTTTCACTCAAAGTTCCATAAGAAAGTATACAAATACTATTAAGGAACCAAAATGACAAAGAAGCTCCAAAAGTCTCTCCAAGGTTACCTTTCCAAGATCAAAAATCCTAACCTACGTCACCAATTCTCATCTAATAGCTTCTCGTCTAAAAAGAAATGGATTTTATCAGGCTGCAAGCACACCAAGACCCTATCTTTCGCTTTTGATCATGACCAAAATGCGGCCATCCATGACGATGGAAGCAGCAAAGATGAGGCTGCAACGCTTGCCGATATTGATCGTTTCCTTTTCGAGAATTTCAGGTCACTTTACATCGAAAATGAAAACGAAAACTTGGATAATGAGGAAGATGGTCCAAAAAAAGGTCAAGATAATCAAGCCTATTGGGATCATCCTAACGTGTTTGAATCACTTGAATCTCCTACGTTCACTGATCCACCACCGGACGTTTGGCGGTCCCACCGCTTCTTCATGGACCCCGGTTCATCGAGCTCGCTCATCGAGGAGCCACGGCCTAGCTTAACGAACACATCCGAGGACTTGAGGTCAAGTTCAACCTCAAAAAATACCGTAAATGAGTCCACAAGTTGTGATAACGACATAAAGGGTGTCACAATGGCCAATGCCCTTAATGAGTTCTCCACAACAATTTCTAGTGCTACAAATACCAATGCTGTCATGCTTCCTAGCGATTGCATTGCGGTGCTAGAGTACTCGCCGGATCCGCACCACGATTTTCGCCGGTCGATGCAAACAATGGTGGAAGCAAGATTGCAACATTGTGGGAAAATTGACTGGGATTACATGGAAGAGCTTTTGCTTTGTTACATGAACTTAAATAACAAAAAATCACACAAGTTCATATTAAGCGCTTTTGTTGATCTCATGGCCGGCTTGCGTCAAAATTCCAGCAACATTCCGGTGAGATCACGGGATTCTCATACTGAAAGAGAGAGAAATGGAAAACTGAGAAGAAATGTAACCTGAGACTGTATAAATTGTTACGAGGAAGTTTAATAAATGTTAGGTTTAATCTGTCCTTTGCCTCATTCACCTTAGGCCTCATATTGAATACATGCATATAATATGTACCGTACATTTATGGTCATTCGATGCACAATCACATTGAACAGGAGAATCACTGCATTAGAACAACTTACATTCATGTAATGATATAAAATTTCAAAATTAGATGTGTCAATTTAACATAAGAATTGAAATTTTTGTTATAATCCCAAACCAGTAAGTCCATAGACGAAAGGAATTGTCATCACGACCAGTAATTTTTGTCATAATCTCGGTCGTAGGTATGCTACAAGACTCTATCTCATCAGATAGTTTTAAAAATGTAAAATAAACTAATTACAATAGAATTGAAATTCGGCAAACATGTGTTGTCACTTAAAAGAAATTGCAGGAATTTGTATGATCCGTCTTTTTTGAGGCTATGTCGTTTTGAAAAGTTTAGGACTGTGATTGGAGAATCATAACCAAGATTGAAATTTCGGTCTTTAACAAATGCATGATAAAGGTTTTTACAATATGTACTTTTAATTCAAAATTTCCAATTGTGCATATGGGGAAGAATGTCAAGAATAAGCCCAGTTGAGTGATGTTATGGCAATTACAATTTTTTTTTTTTTTTAAAATTGAAATCTACATAGAGGCATCACATTAGTGCAAGACATCGTCTTTGTAGGTCCATAACAGTCACTTGTCAATTTTTTCATTCAACTTTCTCTGTAAAAAAATAACTTACTGTTACAACATACATTTTTTCCTTTATACCTTCTTTTTTTTTTTGAGCAATCCTCTACACCTAACTTGAATTTTGCACAATATCCAATTATATTTTTCGTCTAAAAAAGGGGATTGATTTCATATAAGAGTTTGAATTTTTACCAAGAGCGTGGTCATGTATGAGTTTAGCATTAGGCTTCGATCTTGGAAGGTATATGTTATTCGGTAAACTTTTATAGCCAAATAAAAAAATTAGCTAAATAGTATTTATAATGTAACAATAGATGATATTTATGTAACCGTAATGATAAAATATGTAATAAAAAAATAATAATTTATTTTTGATTCACAATTTTTTTGTTATTGGTGCATAAATCATAATTGTTGTTATAATATAAATATTGTTTGATTAATTTTTCATCTCACAACTTAGTGAAGCCCTATTATATTGAAGTTACACTGCAAATATGATTCAGTTAATGGCATTCAACTGTATACCTGGCTGCTAGGTCAATTCAATACATTGAGTGACTTTTTTTTTTTTTTGTCTATATGTACTAAATCTCGAAAAATTCGAGAATTAAAAAAAAAAAGAACCAACTGACCAAAGACAACCCCGGAAAAAAAAAGGACAAAATGTACTATAAAAACATTGAAAAAAGAAAAAATAATTCATTTAGTACAGTCTGTCTCATTTAACGGACAATAGTAAATGTTTTTTCTTGCACATTTCCTACCATTGTCTCAACCTCGTTCAACAACACGACGAATATTTCTGGTATAGATTTCATCACACTAACTTCTCGCAATTGACCAAATGCAAATGCGGACATCAAAACTACTCGGTGATCCGAGTGCTCTCTATTTTTTTTTTTTAAATTATAAAAATAAAAAATATGAATAAAACTCTACACTTTTATCAACAAAATTGCATCATATCGAATGAGTAAATTTTAATAATGTATATTTAATTTTATTAAATATTTTAACGAAAACTTAAAATTATAATTTTTGAATATTTGGTAACTTAAAGCCATGAGGAGCAACATGACACTCAAAATATAAATTAGGCGTATGGTAAACTAGTCAATCCAAAATAAAAAATTGAGATGATATTTGGCTTGATTAGAGGATCACGGAAAATACTAGGATCCCTTCCTCCTATGAAACTAGATCCTATACAATCATACTTACAAATAATTGAGAATAAAAGCACATGAAAATTGAAAACAATGGATTGTAAATTAGTAATTCAATAATCCAAAAAATATATATATTTATGCGCATATGCGTTGGGGTTCCCAACAAACAAGCCTAGCCCAAACTACAAACGAAAATAGACAACTCGAAGAGTCCACCACATAAAAAGTAAATTTTAATTTCTAGAGGATGCAAACCTACATCTAGACTTCTCCACGCTCGACTGCCGCCTGTCTTTTTCTCGGTAATATTCGCAATACTTCATACTTGATGCAAACAAAGGAATAACTATATATATATATATATATATATATATGTTAAATAATACAATCACGAAACCTCTTAGTTAATTTTTAGTTTCTATACATTAAAGGAAAAAAAAAATAAATTATGCTCGTTAGCCTAGCATCTAAAAACAATTCTAATCGAACAAATTTAAAATTCCGAAAAAAATAATATCAATTAAACCATAGTTGACGTACATGCCACTAGATTTTTTTTTTTTTTTGCATGTAGATAAAAAATGTAAATAAATTAGCGCTAACTATACTGCTTTTTTTTTTTTTACTATACTGCTGAACATGCCACTAATTGACTAATATATATTTTTTGGTACAGATGCACCTTTACTGGCTAAACCGTAAATCCATAAATATTCTAGAAAAAAAATGCTAATATTTTTAGTAAGAGCTTGACTGTAGAAGAGATATCTGCATTTTAAAATCAGGGCACATCTACAGACTTTTAAAAATTTGTAGTGAGATTTACAGATTCAAAAAGGAAATTAATGTTAATTGTTGTAAATAAATTAATTTGCACATTGCTGGTTACGTTTCTATAGGTACGAAAATATTGGACAATATAATTATTTTTGCAATCTTGATGTAAAAGAAACATTATTTGGTACATGCCACTACACTAACTTTAAAACATTTTAATAAAAAATATATAAAGCAACTAAATCTATTAAAGAAAGGGGAAAAAGCAAAAGAAAAAAAAATAATAAAAAAGAAAAGAAAGGTCCACAATTTCCCTTTGCAGTCTAATAGAGACATATTTTTCAAACTCAAATCAAATATTGAATTGGAGAAAGATTAAATATCCTATATGTTCGATCTGATTATTGAATTAGTGTTTAAATTTTTTTAAAGAAGAATGTGAAATTTATGTAAATAAAGAAAAATATATTTATTATTTGTTTACAATCTGATAAATCTCTTAATAAATAAAAATAATTACCCTGTTAACATCTATTTATCAGACTATTAATTCATCTAACAAATTTTTTAAAAAATTTATTTATTTTTACATTTTATCGTCTATTTACACTTTTAAACAAACTAAATTAAATTCATAATAATCAATTTAACTAGGCAAATCAAATGCAGTGAGTAGAGACTACAGAGAGGCATTGGCTAGCATAATAACAACAACAATAATAATAATAATAATAATAATAATAACAAATACATAAATAAATAAATTGAGTAAAAAACCCTACTAGTC
Organism: Carallia pectinifolia; assembly: GCA_037832335.1. Lineage (NCBI taxonomy): Eukaryota > Viridiplantae > Streptophyta > Magnoliopsida > Malpighiales > Rhizophoraceae > Carallia > Carallia pectinifolia. Next base: position 14,685,651 of record CM075445.1, on the reverse strand, counting down.
TACGACTCGTTTCTCATTTTCTTCTCCTCAATAGAATAGAATAAAAGCCTTCCAAAACGAAGAACAGAACACAAACCAAAAAAAAAAAAAAAAAACCTTAAAAAGAGCATTCTAGAACCCGCCGAAGTTTCTGTTTACTCCTCTTAAAGGTTCGATCGCTTCCCTTAGCCTCGCAGAAATTTCACAGTTTACAGTAATACGAATCTCTTAATCCCCACATTTTTGTTTTGGTTAGATCTGTAAGTGGGCTTTTCATTTCTTTTTTCCTTTCTGTAGATTCAGATTCGGAATTGAAAATTCTCAGAATTTTTGTGGTTTTTTTTTTTTTTTTTTTTGCATTTTTTGTCTTTATATTTCCTGTAGGTTGTCGATTCAGCTGTTTGCTTTGTTTTCATCTACGTTTTTTCTATCTGGGATTTTTTTGGATTCTTATTGGTGTTTTTATTTCTGGTAATTAGATTCCACTAACAGTAAGGCAATTAGTTGTAGTGTTTTATTAGATTTTAATGATTTATTTCTCTGTACACTGCTCGGTTAGCTGAACGCTTGATAAGGCTAAGGTTTTCTGATTTTATATATATATTGTATTGTTATTAGGGAGGGGAGTGGGAATTACTGCTTGTACAGGTTTTTTGGGGAAACGGGGTCTTCAATTTTTCTGCCTTATACAAGGTCAAATTCTCAGTGCCAACTATGCTGATTAGAGTTGGTTATTGGTTTTATAGTTAATTGGGAATAATCTTTTTGGAAAGATTATTCTTTTTTTTTGGTTTGATTTTCACTTTTGAAATGAAATTGTATTGGGTTGTCTCCGATTTTTGTCTCAGATTGAAGTTATGTGGGAAAGTTTGCACCTTCTTGGTTATGAATGGACGTGTAGTGGTTGCACATTCCTATGTTGTTTTCAATTGCATGTTTATGTTGGATTTGGAAACTTTAAAGCAAAGAGGTATGCGCTCAGTTTGGTAAAGCTATAGCATGAAAATGTTCTTGCGCCTTTGTAAAGGTAGATGGTGAGATAGAATGATATGCCCATTATGAAATTTTTTACTCTTTTCTTGTTGTTTTCTTGTTTATAAGATGTTTGGATGTTTGTGCCTTAATTTGTTATAGGACCGCGTAAGTGTAGCAAAAACCATATTGAAAAGTTGGTGGGATGCTTTTATTGTTTTCTCTATTGAGCATTCATTATTATATGGCAGGTTCGACATCAAACGGCCTACAGAATAATGAGATTGTTTATAGAGTATAGATTGACTGTCTCATGTGTAGGATTTCAATCACTTTGTTTGCTTCAATTGCAGGTTGTTGAAGTCCATTTATGTTTGACTTTGTGTGCCTCTGGAAGCTATTTCTTTATCGATTTGTTGCAGTGTGTCAGCTAGTTATATTTACATACTTTAGCTGAGTTTGTCTTTGTTTTAACTTGTGTATTGCTTACTAATTTCAATGTTGCCTGTATCTTTCTTTATTATAATTATCTGTGTTGTGTTTTAGCTTCGATGTTGCCTTATTTTAGTATCGCTGATTGCGTTTTGGTGCACTGTGTGTAAATTCTTTTGTTTTCATGGGAAACCTTGGGTGAATATAGGTTTATTTGCTCGTGACAGACCCTAATGTTCAAGTGTGTCGGTTTTCCAGGCAGTGACTTCATTGTTGGATTCTAGTTCGGTATATAAAGTGTGACAAACATGAGCGTGGTTGGTTTTGATTTGGGGAATGAGAGCTGTATTGTCGCTGTTGCAAGGCAACGGGGAATAGATGTAGTACTCAATGACGAGTCAAAGCGTGAAACTCCTGCTGTTGTGTCCTTCGGTGACAAACAACGGTTCATTGGGACTGCAGGAGCAGCCTCAAGCATGATGAACCCAAAGAACTCTATTTCTCAGATAAAGAGATTAATTGGCGACCAATTCTCTGACCCTGAGTTGCAAAGGGATCTCAAGTCATTGCCATTTGCTGTCACTGAAGGTCCTGATGGATTCCCCTTGATTCGTGCAAGGTATATGGGTGAAATGAAGACATTCACGCCGACCCAAGTTTTGGCAATGGTGTTGTCAAATTTGAAAGGCATAGCTGAGAAGAATCTGAGTGCAGCAGTCGTTGATTGCTGTATTGGAATTCCTGTATATTTTACTGATCTCCAAAGGAGGGCTGTTTTGGATGCTGCTATTATTGCAGGATTGCATCCTCTTCGTCTCTTTCATGAAACCACTGCTACAGCATTGGCATATGGTATCTATAAGACTGATTTGCCTGAGAATGATCAATTGAATGTTGCTTTTGTTGACATTGGACATGCCAGCATGCAAGTGTGCATCGCTGGCTTTAAGAAAGGCCAGCTCAAGGTATTGGCTCATTCTTTCGATAGGTCTTTAGGTGGCAGAGATTTCGACGAAGTCCTGTTCCAGCATTTTGCGGCAAAGTTCAAGGAAGAGTATAAAATTGATGTTTTTCAGAATGCTAGGGCTTGTCTCCGGCTTAGGGCTGCTTGTGAGAAGCTGAAGAAGGTTCTCAGTGCCAACCCTGAGGCACCCCTAAATATTGAGTGCTTAATGGATGAGAAAGATGTCAGAGGCTTCATTAAGCGGGAAGAATTTGAACGGATTAGTGTTCCAATTTTGGAACGTGTGAAAGGGCCTTTGGAAAAGGCCCTGCAAGATGCTGGACTTGCAGTTGAGAATGTGCATGTGGTTGAGGTTGTTGGCTCTGGTTCTCGTGTGCCTGCCTTAATGAAAATATTGACTGAATTCTTTGGAAAGGAGCCAAGACGTACAATGAATGCTAGTGAGTGTGTTGCCAAGGGATGTGCTTTGCAATGTGCTATTCTGAGTCCTACATTTAAAGTGCGAGAGTTCCAGGTAATGCTTTTCATTATCTTGCGTTCCAACTTGCTTTTCACATGATCATGTGCCTTTATTTTCTTCTAAGCATTGTATACTTAGTTGCTATGAGTATTGCTGTGTCTAGACTTCACATGCATGAGCCTGCCATCCTGAGAAACTGATATATTTGATTAATTAATATGCATATATTGTTAATTGTTTGAATTTTGTGCTTCTGCTGCACTTCCTTCCAAAGGAGATGTTCGTCTTCCTTTTAGAGTGCCGTAACAGATTTACAACTGGCTGTAACATCCCCCATTCTTCTTTCTGTTTGCAATTTCATGTGTTTTTCCGTTTGGATTGCAGGTCCATGAGAGTTTTCCATTTTCGATAGCTTTATCATGGAAAGGTGCTGCTCCAGATTCCCATAATGGAGCAGCAGATAACCAGCAAAGCACTATTGTTTTCCCCAGGGGAAATCCAATTCCTAGTATCAAGGCTTTGACCTTCTACAGGTCAGGTACATTTGCAGTTGATGTACAATATGCCGATGTGAGCGAATTGCAGGCACCTGCTAAGATTAGTACCTACACGGTAAAGATTTACAACTTTTTTTTGGGTAGGAAATTTAGCCATGTTTTATTGTTATGATTTTAAGTGTTTACTACCTCTTTTGCAGATTGGTCCTTTTCAAACTACAAATAGTGAACGGGCGAAAGTGAAAGTGAAAGCTCGTCTGAATATGCATGGAATTGTTTCCATTGAATCAGCAATGGTAAGTTTTTGGTGCCATGGTGTGATTTAAGTTGCAGGAAATTGATTTGTGTATGTTTTGTTGAGATATTTTTTATGCTTGTGTCAGCTTTTAGAAGAGGAAGAGGTTGAAGTTCCTGTAACAAAAGAAACAGCACAAGACACAACTAAAATGGATACTGATGAAGCTCCCAGCAATGCTACTCCCAGCTCTAATGAAGGTGATGCCAATATGCAAGATGCCAAAGCTACTGCTGATGCTTCAGGTGCTGAAAATGGTGTTCCAGAATCTGTAGACAAGCCCACGCAAATGGAAACTGACGGCAAGGTAGATTTAGTTTTGTAAAACTGAGTTGTTAGTTTTACAAGAGTTCTGTATCTGACTCTCTGATGAGTAAGCTGGTCCAATAATTTTCTTATCCTGTCCTTGTTCATATTAGTGACTAGTTTGCTGTCATCAGGCTGAGGCTGCTAAGAAAAAAGTAAAGAAAACAAACATTCCTGTAGCAGAGCATGTTTACGGTGGAATGCTGCCAGCAGATGTGCAGAAAGCAGTGGAAAAGGAGTTTGAAATGGCATTGCAGGATCGAGTGATGGAAGAAACCAAAGACAAGAAAAATGCTGTTGAAGCCTATGTTTATGACATGAGGAATAAGGTAGAGTTTTTCTTTGAATAAATGAAGAATTTAATGGCCGGTTCTCAAGTTGATATTTTTATGACTAATGATGTTTTTGTCTGTCCAGCTTAGTGACAAATATCAGGAGTTTGTCACTGATTCAGAAAGGGAGCAGTTCTTGGCCAAACTTCAGGAGGTGGAAGATTGGCTATATGAAGATGGTGAGGATGAAACCAAGGGTGTCTATATAGCCAAGCTTGAGGAGCTGAAAAGGGTGAGATTGCTTAGTATCAGATCAACAGTTTCTTGCATTATTTCTTCCTTTTTCTTTTGGTCCATCTGCAAACAAGGTCACTGACAATGGCCTAATTTTGTCTTTCAGCTAGGTGATCCTATTGAGGAGCGGTACAAGGAGTACACAGAGAGGGGCTCTGTGATTGAACAATTTGTTTATTGTATTAATAGTTATAGAGAGGCGGCGATGTCCAGTGATCCCAAATTTGATCACATCGATTTAGCTGAAAAGCAGAAAGTAAAGCCCGCATAGAGTCCACATTTCTTTCTTCTTTTGTTTGTAGTTTATGAAAACATTATTTTTGGTGTGCTGCAGGTGCTGAATGAGTGCGTGGAAGCAGAAGCCTGGTTGAGAGAGAAAAAGCAGCAGCAGGATTCACTCCCTAAGTACGTTACTCCAGTTCTTTTGTCAGCTGATGTGAGAAAGAAAGCCGAAGCAGTTGACAGGTATAGTCTCTCGGTTTATTGTTATCTTGAAATTTTTTTTCCCTTGCCTGTATTAGGTCAAAATTTTCTGTATTATTGGTCTCTTCTTGTTTTTTATTGGCATATATTTTTCTGATTTCATTCTATAAAAACTGACCTCTACCTCGTTTTTGATCAAAACAACACTTCGCCTCACGCTTCCATGGGTTCATTTTTGTTAAGATGCCTATTTAATCTGGTGTTTGTTTCTACAGGGTCTGCAGACCGATTATGACGAAACCAAAACCGGCCCCGGCAAAGCCAGCCACTCCCGAGACCCCTGGAACACCACCAAATCAAGGAAGTGAACAACCACAGAGCGGAAATGCCAATGACCATGCTAGTGCAGGCGGAAATGAGAACACAGAAGCTGGCAATGGAGAGGTTCCACCTACTTCTGGAGAACCAATGGAAACAGAGACTCCATCAAAAGCTGCATAATCCTGTTGTGGCAGTGGTGGTGTAAAATCTAAAAATTTGGATCTTATCCATTAGAACTTTTGAGCCTGAGAAATATTTACGGCAGGCCGAGCAAAGGAAGGCATATGGGATATTTCACAAAACTGTTGGACTTATTTGTAGAAGTTTTTTCCACATGGGGTGGTCTGCCAAATTTTAAGGTTTTTTAAACATTCTAGAGTCCGGTTTTCAAAAGAAGGGTTTTCAGGAGGATGGTAGAGACTTGGAGGTCTTCTGTTGGGTGGAGAGCCAAAGTTTGAGTCATTCAAAGAACTTCTCAAGTGTTCATTGCTTGTATGTCCTTAGGACATTTACCTCGGATGATATGATTTTATGTCTCGATTTTTTATGATAAATTTGAAATTTTCCTCTTGCAAAAGATCCCTCATTTTAATTTAAGCACTCAGAAATGGGAGTACCCAGCCCGAAGGAAAGTTCAAAAATGGGAGTACTCAGCAAGCAAGGATTTTCACCAAGGGCTCTGTGAGTGGATGCGAGACTAGAGCTGTAAAAGGACTACTATCGTCACCACCCGTGTTAACGAACTCGGATCAAACCGGTGATTAGTTTTAGGTTCGGTTTAGTTTAAGCCTTAAAACTAAGAAATACGTAGACCGGTCAAAATATGTTAAAATTAGTGAAAATTAAATCGGTTGGATCAATTTAAAGTAAATTAAAAAATTTATAAATTAATTGTTATTTAAATTATAATTTAAGTTTTAAATTTAATTAAAAATTTTAATTTAATCTTAAAATTTTTAATTTAGTTGTTAAAATTAAAAAATTAATATTTAATTATTATTTATAAATATCATCTTTTAATTATATATATATATATATAATTAAATACTGATTCAAATACTTGTTCGACTAATTCAACTGATTGAATTTTGATCAACTAATATTTTTAATTCGATAAATGATCCACTACTGACAACCTTGACTACTGCTCATTGCACATCAACATTGATTAGTATGAACATGACGTATTTAACGACAAATTAATAAAAATATAAAACAACACAATCAAAAATTTGAACATAGGAATTGTTAAATATTAATTTTAACAATTTTGTTAGCGACATTCGTTTTCCTCTTTTCTTTTACAATTGTTCATATATACTATATGCTAATTGGTTATTAAAAAATAAAAAGTTAAATACATTATAATTTATCATTAAAAAGTATTAATGTGTTATTTTTTAATTAATAATTATATGAAAAAAGTAAAAAATAATTATTTATAACAAATCATTAGTTTTAAAAATAAAAACAGTCATGACTCTAATTAGTCAAATGTAATCTTTTTACCTTAATTAAATACGTCAATTTTTTTTTTCCTTTTTTTTCTTGTGAGTCGAAAGAGGAAACAAGTCAAAGTTTCTTTTCTTTCTAGAAAGGAGAAACATATTTTACTACGTTGTTTTTGTCCCTCCCAATCGGAACTCACAAAAATTTATTAATATTTTTAATTTTAAATTTTTAAATTTTTTTATATTTTAATTTTAAATTTTTTTATATTTTATTTGAATTCTAAATTTTTTAATTTTTTATCAAATCATTCCCTCTATTTACTAAAAGTGATCAATCTATTGAAAAATAATTTTAACTTTATAAAAAATTATTTAAAAAAAATTAAATATATGAATTGAATATCTTTATTATAAAAAATATGTATATTATTTATTTAATTAGTATATTTGTTAATTAAAAAAATATTTAATGTACATATTTTATTTATAAAAAATATTTAATTCATATATTTAATTTTTTAAAAATAATTTTTATTAAATTAAACTCATTTATTAATCGATTAACCTTTTTTTATAATTTAAAAAATTGATATAATATGAAATTAAAAAATTGAAAACTTAATAAAATATAAAAAATTTAAAATTTAAATATAAAATTATTTAAAAATTTAAAATTAAAAATATTCACAACTCAACGCACTTATGCACAGGGACTTAGGGGAGGCAGCCATTCTATAAACCACGTCGCTTTTCAGTTTTCTGAATCCTAAATTCCTCAATCCATCTGTAGCATTACAGATATTTAGAAAAATTTCTGACTTCAATATATATATTTTCCCTGGTAGAATCTCTTCATCTGAAAAGGATGCAAATTGCTGTGTTCTGCACAAAATTTGCCCACTTTACCTGAGTTTTTATTTTGTGTTTTTTTTCAGTGGGTGTTATTCAGTCATCTTCTCTTTGAAGTCTTTTTAGCAAAAATAACAAAATGGTTATGGTGAGATTTACTGCTTCTAAAAGGTCAATATCAACTTTGCCTCATCTCTGTCAGAGAATCAAGCAAACAGGTGGAGTGCACTTTTTGTCTATTTGTCTACTATCAATGGAAAAAATGAAACATACCCAAAAGCTTGTTTTGTTTTCTTTTTATGTTAATTTTGATTTTTTTCCATTTGTTTTTGTATTTTTTGTTGTTGATTGGTCATTTGGGTGTTTTGCCTGAAGTGTAAACAGTTTGGAATTCAAAGCTTCCAATTTTCCCTTTCCTGGTTATGTTTTTGAAGTAATTTTAAACCAGAAGGTCTTTTAAAAAACTTCTGTTCATTGGTTTTAGTGACATTGAATAGTAATGAACATGATTTCTGGAAAAAGATATAAACTTGATGTTAATTGTGAGACTCATAGCACACCCTTTATTAATGTTGATTACTTGAGCTGTAAATGGCCTCTTTTTCTTCATGTTTATTGGCGTGTTAGTAAAGGTCTAGCTTTTGGGTGCATATATTTGGCAGAAAATGAAATAGTGCGCATGTTCAAGGTGGCTGGACCAAAAGATGGTGTCCCAAGCGGGCCTGGGAACCGAAAGGTGTCAAGGAAGGACACTTCGGTTCGGATTTTGGATGAGAGATTCATTAGGATTTTGAAGATATTCAAGTGGGGCCCGGATGCTGAGAAAGCTTTGGAAGTGCTAAAACTGAAAGTGGATCATCGGTTGGTACGTGAGGTTTTGAAGATAGACGTTGAAATTAGTGTTAAGATTCAGTTTTTCAGATGGGCTGGGAAGAGGAGAAACTTTGAGCATGACTCCACTACTTACATGGCCTTGATTAGGTGTTTGAATGAAGCTGGGCTTGTTGGTGACATGTGGAAGACAATCCAGGGTATGGTTAGGAGTTTAAGTGTTATTAATCCAGTTGATTTATCTGAAATTGTGAAACTACTAGGCAGGGCTAAGATGGTGAACAAGGCACTATCTATATTTTACCAGACAAAAGGTCGCAAGTGTCAACCCACAGCAAGCACCTACAACTCCATGATCTTGATGTTGATGCAAGAGGGCCATCATGAAAAGGTCCACGAGCTTTATAGTGAGATGTGCAACGAGGGAAATTGTTTCCCGGACACTATGACATATAGTGCGCTTATTTCAGCATTTGGGAAATTGGGACGTGATGATTCTGCTATTAGGCTGTTTGAAGAGATGAAGGACAATGGGCTTCATCTCACTGCGAAGATTTATACAACTATATTGGGGATTTACTTTAAGTTGGGTAGGGTAAAGGAGGCTTTGGGTTTGGTTGAGGAGATGAAACATAATGGTTGTGCCCCAACTGTCTTTACTTACACAGAATTGATTAAGGGGCTTGGGAAATCTGGGAAGGTTCAAGATGCTTACAATATATTCTTGAATATGCTCAAAGATGGATGTAAGCCTGATATTGTGCTGCTAAACAATTTAATAAACGTTCTGGGGAAGGCAGGCCATTTGGATCAAGCTCGTAAGCTTTTTGATCAAATGGAGTCTTGGCATTGTTCGCCAAATGTTGTGACATATAACACTGTAATCAAGGCTCTATTTGAATCTAAAGCTCCAGCGTCAGAGGCAGCATCATGGTTTGAGAAGATGAAGGGAAATGGTGTTACCCCCAGCTCATTTACTTACTCAATTCTTATTGATGGTTTTTGCAAGGCAAATAGAGTTGAAAAAGCTATGCTGCTTCTTGAAGAGATGGATGAAAATGGTTTCCCTCCATCTCCAGCTGCTTATTGCAGCTTGATCAACAGTCTCGGAAAGGCACGAAAATATGAAGCTGCAAATGAGCTGTTTCTGGAACTGAAAGAGAACTGTGGGCATTCAAGTGCTCGGGTGTATGCTGTTATGATTAAACATTTCGGAAAATGTGGCCGTCTTGATGAGGCCATGGATCTTTTCAGCGAAATGAAGAAACTTGGATGTAATCCTGATGTTTATGCTTACAATGCACTAATGTCAGGGTTGGTTAGGTCTGGCATGGTAGAGAAAGCTCATTCCTTGCTCAGAACCATGGAAGAAAATGGTTGCACCCCAGACATAAACTCACACAACATTATCCTAAATGGCTTGGGCAGGACTGGTGTTCCACAACGAGCAATTGAAATGTTTATGAAGATGAAACAGTCAGAAATTAAGCTGGATGCAGTTTCTTACAACACTGTTCTTGGATGCCTGAGCCGAGCTGGTATGTTTGAGGAGGCTGCAAAGCTTATGAAGGAGATGAGCTTAAAAGGTTTTGAGTATGATCTCATTACATACTCATCAATTCTTGAGGCAGTTGGTCAGGTCGATGATGGTCGCATTCCTATTGATTGTTGAAAAATTCTGGGTATGTCTTGGTGCATTCCCACTTCATTTTGGTTAGTTGATTACGGAACTCAAATTCACAGGTTTTTTTTTTTTTTTTGGGATATCTTTACAGGTGGATTACAACAGTGTTATGCCTGACTGAGTATGTTTGCCTTTCAGGTTGACAAGAGCTTCTCATTTTTGATAGCTCTAGGAGTCTCTGAATGGAGTGGCAGATATCTTCGTTTAAAATAAAGGAAACAAATAAAATTCTCTCATTTCTCTTACCTTGTTTTGTGGTCTCAATCCCAAGAAGAAGATATTGTGACATGAGAGATCTCCTTGTTGTAGCGTTCTTCCAGAGGAGGGCTTCTATTAATTACCAGTGTATAGAGCATTGTATTTTGCAGAATATAATCTGGCAGAGCCTTCAATTTCTCGCAGCCAGTAATTTCCAAAGAGTGGAGGGATGGCATTATAGTAATAGGAGGTTTGGTAGTGCCATCACAATAATCATTATTATATAATCATCCCACTCTTCCCAGCTACGCATCTTATAGAATTCGAGTTTTGTCAATTTGCGAAAAGCAACAACTACTGGTGAGAAGAAGATGATAATGCTGATATCTTGTTCTTTCCTTACTCACTGACACTGTCAGTGGGCTTCGTATCCTTGAACAGACCTTGGAGTTCTGATTCAGTTTCTTGATTTGCCCCATCTCAGGCCCCCTGATCCTTTTCTAAGAAGAGGCTCAAGGGGACCCTTGTTCCTTCCTCCCTTTGCAATTTCTTGAAGGTCCACCCAGGTGTTCACAACAAACCTCATGTTCTCCCTAAAAGGTCTTGCACTGTTGAGACCAGCATAAACCCTCGCAAAACCAAAGAAACCAGAAGCAGTGCTCACTACTCCAAAATCTCTGTCGCAAAGTGCCCATCAAAAGAAGTGGGATTGCATTAATGTAGGTCTAGGCATTGTAAACTCACTTTCCGAACAAGCTGAGCCAACTGGTGTAGTAGTCAATACAACAGAGAAGAAGCATGCAGTTTTAGGACTCCAGTGATGATCAGCAATCCTGTGAGATCGAATTCTCTTCCGAAAAATTATATAATTTCTCTAGCATCCCAGAGTGGAAGTCCCAGCCTCCAAATCGGCAAGGCAGATGAAGAAGTCCCATCAGAGAACAGAATTGAAACCATGCTAAGTTTGCCATTGGAAATATGTGGTGGCTCACAAACAGATGGCCTTTTGGATATCAGGCCGAGTTCCCTTCCAATACCAATAGGCTCTGGCCAAGGACATGTTGGTTCTCTCACTGTACGAGACATTGAACTTTATGAGGATTATACATGTATCATTTCTCATAGTCCAAACCCCAAAACAACTCATATTTTTGGTGATTGTATATTAGAATGTCATGCAAGTGAGTTGTCCAGCTTCGACTAGATGGCAAATATAAGTGCTGAATCCTTTCAAGAGGCAAAGCACCCAGAGAGTTCACCCCTGCATTCATCCAATGATTTCTTGAGTTTCTGTCATTCTTGCAAGAAAAAGCTGGATAATGGCGATGACATTTTTGTATATAGGTAAGCTGGAAAACTCTGCTGATGAAAGCTTCCGACTTTTTCAATTCTGCTTATAAATTATTCATACTGCTGATAGCTGCTGTGTCATATGAAATTTTGCAAGGGTGACAGAGCGTTTTGTAGTTTTGTTTGCTGATCTGAGACAATGTTTGCCAAGGAGGAATCAGAGAAAACCTGCGATGATTTTGCCCAAGGCTCCCATGAGATGAGTTACAATGAAGAACTTTTTTTGATTTCCTAATCAATGCTAGTGCTTTACTCTGGCACTCATCTTTCAGTGACAAAGAAAATGGATAATCCGTCATGGAAGATCTAACTAGGATCTGGTTACTGCCATGAATGGTTAAAAGCATTAATCATGATGCTCTTTGGTGCCTTCTTTCAGGTTTTGTTGTCCTGATTTGCAACAGCAGAGTTTCTTATTATGATTGGTGGCATGGACATTACATTTTTTTGTAATGGTTGTGATTCAATAATATTGATCAGATGGGATTTGAAGTGGCCAAGAGCCTCACTTTGGAGTTCATGTACTGCCTCCTGAACCTGTTCAAGTCATATGCTATGCCATGAGATAGTGGAATGTTGTTCTATTATAAAACCATTCCTTATGTAGCATTAGTTTCTAGACTTTCATTTTACATTGAACTTCATTCATTGAATCTACGATCTTCTTGCTTCTGAGTTTCTTTATTGAATTTGCAGCATTCTTTCGAATGAGCATCTCATATGTAGCACTTGGCTTTGGAATACATTTATTTTGTTTGTTAGTTAAACATGGGAAATGCAATGGTATTGCATTATAAATGCGGTTTTTAAAAGTTGAGCGCACTCTATTGAAATGTATGATAATTGCTGCCAATCTTTTGAAAAGACCACCATTGGCGGCATGCTGCAATTGTCTTGTGGCATGTTTTTCCAGTTCCACAGCCCCTCGAATGTCAGTTACTAAGAAGCCAACCAGACAAAGTAGTGGGTTTCCGTTAGAATTAGAGTAGATAGCATACATAACAGATATCAGAGAACTAGTGGGGGTAGCGGGTACCACAGTCCGTGTGGCAGAATTGGTAAGGGATTTGGGCTTGTGGCCTTATGATCGGGAATTTGAATTTTGTCGGAGTTAAATAATAGGTTAAATATACGGCGCATTATTTGGTGTGAGATATGTTATAATTATTTGGTCTATTTGTATGTTTTAGATGAGAAGTCATAATGCTCTTTACTGAAATTATGAAATATTACTTTGCTTTTCCTATTTTCTAGACTAAAAACAACCCATTTTGTTTTTCGTTTATTAAAAAAAAGATAACTAGTTGGGTTGCTTGGTACGCCATGTAATGGAGTGAATAAGAAATTACTTATACCACACAATCAAATTTCATAGGTTAAACTTATGACGAAAAATGAAAAATAGCCCAACTAATATTCCCGAGTTGAAGATAAAAAAAAAAATGTTATATAGTATTTTACTTGATAGATGTATAATTTCTTTAGTAGGAATAATATTGATTTTTTGTAATATTAGTGGTATTTCAATTCTTTTTTTCTTTTGGTACAAAGCGGAGAAGAAATCAACTGAATAAAAAATTATTATTTTTTGTTTATTTATTTTAAAAAATAATTATAAAATTTCAAAAAATGCCAAGACATGGAATTTAAAGTGTCGCCGGTCTTCTGACGTAGCATCTAAAGTATTACTAGTTTTTTAACGTAGCATCTGAGGTGGCACAACATAACATTAATAACTAATGGTAGTCTAACAGCAAGGACTAAAACATGTGACGGATTAATGATAAAAAATGAAGTTTCTGTAACTAACAAAAGGGCCAAATGTGAGGGACGAAAAGTGATTTGTGATTTTTTATGGGCATATTGAAAAAGTTGTCATATTCTATTCATTTTACAATTACAAATAAATTTTTTTTGTAATCGTTATCATAAAAGATGAATAAAAAAAATAATTATATTTTTTTATTACATATTTTATTATCGCCGTTGCAAAAAAATTCTTTTCAATTATAGTATGACCAATTTGTATGCCAAAATCATTTGCAAAGAACTTTTTCCGATTTTTTATTTACCATCATCAACCCATAATAAAGCAAAACATGCCTCTTCGATAGATGAATTTTTGTTCAGATAAATGCTATAAATCTTTCTACAAATGAAAGGCCGCGTCTCATGTCCCTGCCGCTCAAAATTAAGGTAACATGAAAAAATGAATGTTAAATTAAGATTAGGGTACAGGTGAACGAGTCTCCCCGCCTTGAGGTCTGTGAAATGTGTGCAAAATTTTGATCCTTTTTTGTTCCTCGGGTTTCTTTACACAGCATTAAATTAAATTTATTAGAAGCCAATAATTCATAATACCGTGATAATTGAGTAAGAAGAGGGACGAAATAACTAGGTGAAAGTGACCAACCAGCATGAATATAATTGTTAGTTGAAATAAGACACAAGCTATTTTAAATCCATTTATATCCACTGTAGAAAAATAAAAGTACTTGCACGTATATTTAAGATTGAATAATGGCTGCTATCCCTAGTCTGTAACAAAAACTAGGGATTTTGATTCACAGTTACTCCCTAGTTGCATCATAATAAACCATTACAAACCCTTTTCTCTTGATATTGGATCCAGTTTCTATCAGAAAAAGAATAATTTTTGACACAGACACCAACAATAGCTTTAATGTAGACAAGTTGATAGATAACTTTTTTTTTTTTTTTTAGATAACTTGATTACATATTTTCACTAATTGTCACTTCCACAAACCTTCAATAGTAAACAACCACAAATCTTAAATAGTAACCAATTCCAATATCGATATAAGATGCGTTTCATAAATAACAAATAGTAAAAAAATGATATCTTACAAATAAGATTAAAATTTATGTGCCGATAACGACACCATACACTATAACTCTTTTTCGTTGAGATGCCCATAAATATTATATTATGAGTTTAACTTTCACATGAGTTTTGAGTTTTCTCCAACATCTTAATCAATAAAGTTTGTAATTGCAATGGTAAGTGCATATTATTCATTTGATGCTGTGAAATCTTTTCTATCTATAACCCACTGCATCACACGTGATACCTGTTTTAATCCATCCAATTACTATAAATATAGAGCTCATTCAATTAATGTGAAACTTTAGTGAAGGTAAAACTATTTAACAAAACAAAATAATGAAGATCTTGTATGAAGCTAATTCTTTTATGAATTTTGTCTTCACACATTTCTCATTTCCGACTGATAATGAAAATACATCCAAGAAGAAAAATTCGGCCAAAAAAAAAGGTAAAACAAAACATTTCGAGTCATGCAATAAATACATAATCTAAACGTTTAAGTGTCAAATATTTCAATTGATAAAGTCTCCTGATGTTATTTTAATAAATCAGGGATCGAATCGCACATTCACTTGAGATAAGAGGGCTAGGTGATGCCATTTGGGATTGAAAGAGTACATTTAAAATTGAAAAGTTAAGTTTTATTTGTTTTCAAGTTAAATATCAAATGATTTGTGACTTGAAATTTGTTTCTTATGATATTGGGATGAGCTAACAAGTTTTAGGTTCGAGTGGCATTTCACCCATAACCACAATTCATAAACAAATTCGTTAACATCAATCTCTTCAAACCTCTACTTAGTTTAACATAGATGAGGGATCCAGTTTCATAGTAAGGCGGGCAGGTAGGTTAGCATGACTGAAAAAAGTCCACAAGTTGGTTATTTGCATGCCTGACACATATGGAAGCACTTCTCCTTGCTAGATCAAATGCAACAATCCCCTCATCACAGACGTCATTAAACTCTCAGTAAGCACTCAAATGCAGGCAGGCCCCAACAAGAACACCATAGGCTTGTCCACCAACATGATAATAACAATTGGGAGGTTTCCTAATCTTTCTTTGAGAATTGGTTTGCAATACGATAAAAATTATATTGGGTTGCTAGGGCTTGGAACCCAATTCTCCACATATCTATCACCAAATAAGCATACTTTTGACTGTAAATATACTACGGAATTCAATGGATCCTTGGGCCCTTATTCTAACATTCTGGCACTCTCTACATCTATAAATATGTCCTCTTCAAGGTAATACTCTCTCCCTCCTTCACATCTTTTATAGGCATTGGAGTGCTAACATCGGGGACAAACCTTGCCTATGCATCGTTTGTAGATCTTGTAGATGTTGGATCCCAATCCTGATTTAACTCGGTAACTTAATCTAAACTGTATCCGGTACTGAACCTAGATAATTTTCCTCATCAATTTGAGCCTAGTGGATGATTTTCCTCATCACACAATTCACCAAGCATTACTCAAGAAAGAAATACGATTTTTTTTTGTTTTTACTAAAAAATTCGAATTAGACACTTAATTTTAGTTACGATTCACGATGTCATATCCCAATCCACCGAGATATCTTGAGAAGCTGGTATTATTTCTCAAGATGTCATATCAAAATCCACCAAGAATATTCTCACCCTGTCGCTATGGCTCCACAATATTCGCACAAATTCTTAATATTATCAGTCTCAAATATGGAATGATCGCTTTCATCGCTTCAAACATTTTGGATGGATGAGTAGATGGGTGGTCACTTGTATTTTAGGTTAAATGATCATATTCTCTCCTTTGTTTCTTCCACTCACTCATGCAGTCCTGCTCGCGTGGGTGCTTCCTTCTGAAACAAAAAACTCTCATAACATGGAAAAAACAAAATTTTGATTTAAGCTAAAAGCCCCGCAATTTGAATGTTTAACTGTGTTTTGGATTTCAAAAGTGTAATTCTTGTTGGATTTCACAGAGAAATACTTGCATTCCTTTGTTATCCAATTTCTAATAAATAAGTACCCAACGTTCCTGTTTGTGACATTTTTATGACTACTACTCTTGTGTATTCTCATTTTATTTGTTTTTACATGCATTGGAGCCCTAGGCGTCTACTAACTGAGAATTTTTTTTCTTTTTCCTTTTTGAATCGATTCATTGATATTTATGAATTTTGGAGATTTGATATGATTTTTATTTATGTCGAACACAACGCTAGTGCGACACAGCTCAAACATGCCTAAAAATGTTTGACCAATAATCAAAATGAAAATTTCGAGTGTCTGAAACTTCTTCGTGCGTATAAAACAAAAGATTTTCAAGGTATTACATATAATAGTTGTTTTCTGTGAACATTTAATTGGTAGAAAATAATAATCAGTAAGTACCTTCTATTTTAGTTATATATGAGAAACTTTCATTTATAATTTTTTTAAATATTATGCTAAATATACAAGTTGTATATTCTTTGATAGTTCTTAACAACAAATTAATTGGAACATTGAAGAATATAATATCTTTACATAAATCATGTGTTGAAAAATATTAAATTTTTTTTAAATTATTTGAATTGCATATCTATAATGTATACAATGTATATTTTCTAATCGTATCTGCGTTGTACATGTGTCATAATTTTCTAAACATTTACATGGGTTGTAGTTATATTGTATTTTGTATATTATAGATGAATATAGTTCTACTTTTTTAGTGTTTTGTTTCCTACACTCTCTCGAGCGCACACCACTTTAAAACTAAATTAAGGCCAATGAAAAAGTCACGTATTATTTGTATCATCAAAGTAAATTAGTATTAGATTCGCAGAATACATGAGTTTATTAAATTTGTTGTGAATTTAGTTTTTTCTTATGTAACTATAATTAATTATAAATACTAACTTTAATGAGAAATTGAGAAATATAATTAAGAGAAAGCAAACGACTAATAAAGCAAACAATCTTTGTATTTTTATAATGTGAAAAAGAGAATTGTTGGCAAATAATCAAATGAAAATCAACTCGATAATAAAAAAAAATATAATCAGAAAACTTAAACAACTATAATCAATTATAAAGACTAAATTTAATGAAAAATTGTTTAGGTGAAAAAATTAAAATATGAATTGAGAAATCTAGTTAAGAGCAAGTAAGTGATACTTTTATAATGGGAAAAGAAGACTACATGCATATAAAAATCTTAAATCTATTGAAATTGAAATTCTAATTTTAATCAAATACTAAAAAATACTATAATTGTTGAGAGCCTATTAAAAATTCTAAAACTAAGCTTTTGAAAAACAATGGAATAAAATTATAAAATCAAATAAATTAAAATACATATAGATTTGTTGAGTTCATTTTTCCAAATTATATGTCATATTTATAATTATACAATAGAATGAAATTTTTATCTTTCAATTTGATTAGTAATATTAATTTAGATGTTTTTTTTTCATCATTTTAGTTTTTATTTATAACAATAAATTTTTATAATTTTGATAATATTCATACTACCTCAAATCGTTGATTTCTTTCCCAGTGAACAATTTAAAGGCTCAACCCATCACAACTCAACTCATTAAAAATTATTTATTATAAATCAACAATAATTTGAATTCAATAAGCAATTTTTTTTTTTTTTGAAGGACCGGCATTTGGCTCTATCGTGCGCCGGTCTTGACTACTGTGCGCCAAGAGAGCCATGCTAGCCTTCATCACTCTTGTAGCATTTGGTGCCTCTCTATAGGCTCCATGCCCCTCTGTGAGCTTGTTTCTGGTGCTCTTTTTTCATTT
This sequence comes from Carallia pectinifolia, assembly GCA_037832335.1. Lineage (NCBI taxonomy): Eukaryota > Viridiplantae > Streptophyta > Magnoliopsida > Malpighiales > Rhizophoraceae > Carallia > Carallia pectinifolia. The sequence continues at coordinate 14,667,443 of CM075445.1, read as the reverse complement.
TTTGGTGTATTTCTTGGTTCCTAACTTCCGTTTTGTGGGCTGTTCTTTCTTGTCTCGCCATTTAGTCTCGACTTTAGGTTTTGTCGGTTACCTTCCTCATTTTGCTTCTTTCTCTCTTATGAGTGGGAAGGCAGAGGAGGGGTGCTTTTTGGGTTGTTAGGTGGCCGTTTATAGCTTAGAGCCTGTTACCGTCTGCACTACTCATCTATCTTTTGATTTGACTTTCCTCTGTCAATTTGGTCCATGCTTGCAGCTGGGTTCTTACTTTCACCTTGTGGATGGTGCCGCAGCATTCTGGTATGTTGGGTTCTTATAGCCGTTTGTGCAATGGAGGGGCTGGAAGTTTCTGACTTATAGACCTTCTCATTCGAGCCTTAGACCTTTACCATATATGGGTCTATCTTCTTTCTAGGCTTTGGATAAGGGACTGAGCTTATTTTGACCTGTATGTTTGCTGTAGGATTTGGATTTGTGCTTTAGTGGGGCTGTGCTATCTATAGGAGGGTGACCTGTATTTTCTTTCCTTACATTGGATGTGTAGACTCTGTAGACTAACTTTTTATGTACCTAGAATGGTTTTTAATCTAATACAATTTCTCTTATGGTAAAAAGAAAGTTGAAAAAAAAAAGGCAAATTTTTTAAATCATTTGAAATGGGGATTCTTTTCTTCTCCAATTGTTGAGTTCCATTTGTCATCCTTAATTAAGGCTCCATGTAGCACATTTCATTTTGTGGAGTATATCTTATATATCTATATTTACGTATAAAAAGTTAAAGTTAAGAAAAAGTTTCAGTTTTTCTCTCTCTATCATGTGATAATTTCTCATAAATTCTTAAATTAAAAATATTAAAATATCTTATGATTATTAAAATTTTATTACAATCAGGACAAGATTAAAATTTTATAAATTAATTAATATAAATTTAATTCTAATCAAATAAGAATTCAATTAATTTATATAGTAATACTTTGTCTCTGATTAAATTTTTATGAATATAAAATTTCTAATAAAAAATAATAATAAAAGAATCAAAAAATTCTCAAATTCTCTCTTTTTTTTTTAGTAAAAAGGACTTAAGAAAATCTCTTAAATTTATCTATCTTTTTTGAAAAAGGAAAAAATAACTATACTAATTTTTTTTTTTAAATGAAGAAATAAAAATTACTTTCAATTCTTTTGTTCCTTAAAAAATAGCTTTATTTACTTTAAAAAAAAGTTGAATATTCCCAAAAAAAATTCTCTGTTAAAATATATTTTCACTTTTTCACTTTTAAATAAAATAATAAAAATATTTTAAAAAATATTATTAAATTTATATATTACAAAGATTTATTACTAATATATATATATATATATATATATAGTTGAGGTTTAGATTTGTCACGTGGATAACTTTTTTACTTTTTGACTATTTTCACTCTGTTCCCAGCCGTCACTGATCTTCACGCATTTATATTTTCTTAGCCCTTATTCTTCCATTTGATAAAAAATAATTTAATCTTATTAAATCTTCATTTTAGAATTATTTTTTTCTTGATTATTTTTTTTCATGTCCTTTATTATATTATTTTAAATTTATACACACTATAATTTTATAATTAAACTGACTTATACGTTAATATTTTATATACATGGGAAAAATAAGAACTATTCTATAGGACATTATCTCTTAAGATCATGTGCTCCACACACTACCTGACCAATCATCCCAAACCAAGGTTCTCAGAACCGAACCGGTCATTGAACCAGAAAACTGAGAGGTTCAAAGTTCAACCGGTTCGACCGGTAAAACCGCGGTTAAACCGGTAAAACCGGTATTTAATATTAAATATATAAAAATTAAATTTTTATATAGCTTATATAATTATATAAAATGTTATATTATATAAGAATGATAATAAATATTTAAAATAAAGTGTATTTTAAGAATTATACTAATATTTACATACATTAAAGATATTACAATTAGTATATTTAATAAAATATAATTTATACAAATTAATTTAAAAAATAATATTTATAAATAGTGATTAAATATTATTTTTAAATTTTAAAGATTAAATTGAAAATTTTAATCAATTGAGGACTAAATTAGAATTTTTAGTTAAAATTAGAGTTTTAATTATAATTTAGATAAAGTTTTAGGTTAAATTATAATTTAAAATTTTTTAATTTAAATTGAACTGGTTCATCCGGTTCAACCGGTCCCGGTTTTTTCGGTTTTTCCGGTTCTTGACCGGTTTTTTTCAATTCAGTCCGAATTCCATTTTTAAACTTGAACCGGACCGAACCTAGGACCGGTTCCCGATTTTTTCGGTTGAACCGGCCGGTCCGGTTCGGTTTTCAATTGCATGTCCCAAACGTGATACCTTCATCTAAATTGAACTCGATACCAATGATAATTTTCTTCATCAAATTTCAAATCCTTGCTTAATGTCTTCAAACCTTTCTTTCTGTTTCACCACCAAAGCATTATTATTTACTTTAACCCTTTTTTGTGTTTTTGTGGTATTCCAGGTTATTCTTTACGAGTTCTAGCACTCTTACCTCCATCGTCCAGTTCTACTCTTGGCCTTGACTCCTTCAATTGCAATTATGGCGGGCGAAAAGGCACAGAAAGCGCCGTTACTATCTAATCTGCTTCTGCCGTTTCTCATTTAGCTATAGGCCAGCGGCATAGGAAGCAGAAGAGGAAAAGGGCAAACGACGCTTTTACAGTTTCTTCAGCTCGAATTAAGACGTTGCTTTCTTGAATTTGAGAGGGTAGATGCTTGCTTCTAATTTGGATGGTCCCAATTGTTTATTCTCTTCCATGTGGCTCTGATCTCTCGTCCTCTTCTTGGCATTCCTCTTTCTTCTTTTTCTTCCGCATTTGATTAGGGCGCTTTTTTCCTGTGGGGTTATTAGAATTTAATCAAATATCTTTTGCACTATTGATCATGCCTCTCCTTAACTTGTGTGCCTGACTCGCATGATCAATAGCGCTGCTGTCGGAGTTGTTCTTCTTCTTTCTCTACTTAAACAGTAAGTAAGATGGAGCTGACCAGCACCAAGTAAAAGAAAGGCGAGTTTGTAGTCGAATACATAAATAAATGACGTGCAAAGATCCTCTGACAGAGACTTTTACAGTAAAATTATGCGTCCAAAGGATGCACAGAGAGCTGTTATTTTGGGTTAGTAGTTTTTGTGAAGCGACATTGATTGCGGAACCGATGTCATGTCAGCTTCGACGGTGTCGCTCAAGGAGAGCTATGTGGCTCAGCTAATGCAGGTCGTGGTCGGCGAGATGAAGATTAACAAAATCGAGATTTTGCACATAGAGGCCCAAGTTAACGGTGGCGGCGGAGTCGTTGGAATTGGCAGCGGCATGAATCTGTGCGTCCACTCGAAACTTGGGGAGGCAGTTCGGGAGAGGAATTCTTAGGCTGTGGTCTAAGCCAAGATGAATTCATGCCCAATTCCACTTGCAGGAGTCAAAGGACAAAGTCTAAGCCCAAGAAGCGGCACAGCCAATTCATAGTATTCGGATTCTTCGCAACTGTTGCTTTTCTTGTTGGGTCTCTTTGAATATCCTTTCTTGCAGTGATGATATTGTCTTATAATGCTCGTCATTGTCTAGTTCCTCTCATATTCCCTTCATTGCTTCCGTTATGTATGAACATGAAAATTTTCCTCATCATCAGTTTGGTTCAAGTTCATGAAACAACCAAGCAGTAAAAGAGTCTGACAAACTTACTCTCTTTGATTCCTAAGAGATCTCTCTGTTGGCTAAGGAGTCTATTCAATATTCAATCTTGAAGAAATTCCCACTCTAACATGTCCTCACGCAAGATGGTCTATTACTCTTGCATTATTTCATGCTTTTCGTCTTTTTTCTTTTGGATAGAAGATTGATCCAATTTTCAATTTTTCATTCTATTTCTTTTTTGGGTCTCTTGTTTAATGTGATAGCATATTGTTTTCAGTAATTGACATGTTGGTATTCGATTAAGGAAAAGAAACTAAAAGGGCAACATATGTGCAAATTTGGATGTGCAATATTGCCTTTTGAGTTCAAGTGTGATGGCATATGTTAGCTAGGATTCAATGTATCAATTCATTGTCCTATGATTTGCAATAAATCCCTGCATATGTTGATGTTACTGAAGTCTTGCCTGTCTACTTGGCATCCTGTGCATTCGTTCTTAGTGTTTTTGCGTATTTTGCCTTGCTCTTGTCTGCGTAACTCTCTCCCTCCTTTGTTCAGTTCTGAACCGTTACTTCTTTAATTACAATAGTGGTAGGTGAAAAGGCAAATAAGTTACTGTTTCTGTTAATCAGCTTCAACTTTGCTGCTCTGATTTTCCGTAAGCAAGCCCGAGTCAATGGGTTCAATACCACTGCATCTCTCCGTCTCTATATGATATAAATTGGTTTGAAACTATATGGTTTTTTTTTACGGTAAAGTGGAAGTAGCACATGAAATATTTGCTGCTAATTTTAATATCTTGAAGTGGCGGAGGTGCCCATTTTTCTGTCATTCTTTTTTGTCAGTTACGGTGAAGGTATTAGTAGGTTTACAGTTTGGCCATGAGTTTCCTTGGCTGCTAAATTGTGTGCTGACTTGTGCCAAATAACTCCTGGTGGACACGTGAATACATTTACCTTTTTTTTTTTTTTTTCTACTATGCTGTCAGTTCTTGGTGCCATTTCTGATTATGGTGTTTTCATTAGGTATGTGATGAGAACCATAAAAGTTGAATTCATGAAATTCAAAATTTAAACAAATTTTATTCCAGATCTGTTTCTTTTCAGTCAAAGCAAAATTTGCACTGTAATCTATGGCATACATGTCCTGTACTGACTTGCCTACTTTATTTGTGACCTTAATATCTTTCTGTCTAAAACTTTTTGTATCAGTTAGAGAAGTGAAAAGACTCCAAGTGGATAAAACATTGAGAGTTACCACACAGCATGATACTTCCTTTGCTCAATATTTATCGCTGCGGTACACAAGAGCCTTGATGTTGGAAACATCCTCAGCTCAATATAGTTTGCAGCAATACATCGCAGCTTTGAGTTGGCCCAAGTTGGAAAAATCTATTTGAAATGCACGCATGTTCTCCTGCTAGCTCTGTCTTTCCTTGTTGTTATCATTTTAGTGCATCCTGTCGACTTTATCTAATCATGGTTATATCTTTTGTCTTGTTTAATCTTTGTATGTTTCAGGAGTAGAAAGTTGATCAATCACACGAGGAGATTTATACATCCTCTTATGTGGCGATGCAAGCAGTTAGAATTGTAAATCGGAGAACTTCAGTCCCAAGCCATAGAAGTATGGCAGAGAACTTGCAGACCATGAACATAAGAAGCAGTTTGATTTTAAGACATTTCTTGTGGAACGTTTTCATGCAAAGTCACGCCCTTTTTCCAGCTATTCTGAAGGGAAGAGAGGAAAAGAAAGAAAAGAAGGGAACTTGAAGAGACAACGGACTTAGGAACATACTTGCGTCAACATAACCTGTTCTCCTATTATGATAGGGAATTCTACAATCTATCTTATATTTGTACAGCTCTAGCTGTAGCAATGAAGAAATAGTAATTTCTGTTTGTTTTTCTTCTGTTTTACCAGACAAGCGCGAGGATCTGCTATCATTGGTACTTTAGTTGATGGCTTTGGCTTCGGAAATCCTGTAAAACATGCTGGAGCGAAAAAAAAAAGGAATAAAGATTAATTTGATCCACCACGTTTTACTTTATTTTAAACTTTATCCACAACGTTTTTTTTGATTAAATTTAGTCTACAACGTTACGTCCGTTAGTCTAATTTGGTCCTTCCGTCCATAACGCCATTAACTCTGCTGACGTGGCATGACGGAGTTTGACACGTCAGCAATTTTGACACGTCAGCATGCCACGTCAACATCTGTTACTGACGTGACATAAGTATAAAAGTTAATTTGACCCACAATGTTTCAGCGTATTTTAAATTTCACCAAAAACGTTTTTTTATGGTTAAAATTGGTCCATAATGTTATATCTTTTAATCTAATTTGATTTTTTCGTACCTAACGTCATTAATTTCGCTGATGTAGCGTAACAGAATTTGACACGTTATTAATTTTTTTCCAAAGAGATGGCGGCGACAATAATTTGATGAGGAAATAGTGACAACAGCAGAAAAGAAAAAATTTAAAAATAAAGATAATAATGACTTTTGTTGAATTTTATTAATTTATTTTTTTGGCTAAAAAAAATAAAAGTATTCAAGTGGATATATATTTATTAATTTTAGTTTTTTATTTTGTTTAAATTTGTAGAGTGTGATTTTCAGTATAAATATTTGATTTGTATTTTAAAATTTTACTGCAAACGTGAAATGTTGATATAAACGAAAATTATTGACGTGTTATACTCCGTCGCATCATATTTGCTGAGTTAACGACGTTATGTACGAAAAGATCAAATTAGACTAAAAGATATAACGTTATGAGCCAATTTTAACCATAAAAAAATGTTATGGGTGAAATTTAAAATAAGCTGAAACATTGTAGGTCAAATTAGCCTTTATACCTATACCACGTCAGCAACAGATGTTAACGTGGCAAGTTGACGTGGAAAAATTGCTGACATGTCAAACTCCGTCATGCCACGTCAGCAGAGTTAACGGTGTTATGGACGGAAGGACCAAATTAGACTAATGAACGTAACGTTATGAATCAAATTTAACAAAAAAAATGTTATTGGCGAAATTTAAAATAAAGTAAAATGTGGTAGGTCAAATTAACCTTTATTCCAAAAAGAAACATGGCTAGCATGAAATGAATCGCAACATACATCATAGACAAGATGATAGTGAAGTTTGTAGAGTCTGTACGTTTGGCTATTACTAAAAGATAAGATTGTAGAAAGTGTAGGCAAGTAGGGCAGAACAAGGTAACCATCCTCTGATACCAGGCCCAAGGAAAAGGATGCAAGTTTTCGGAATAAATTACAATTTACATTCTGAAAATAAGTTATAATTACAAATTGCATCAATCATTTTGAATTATGAAAAAAACTACATTTTCGGAAGAAAAAGCGCTCGAATTGCTGCCCGAATGCAACTAGGCGAATTCAATGTGCAACCGACCGAATTGCATGTGCAACCAATTATAAGAAGAAAATTTCTCTTATATTTAGTTGCACATGCAATTCGATCAGTTGCACATTGAATCCAACTGGTTGCATTCGAGCAGCAATTCAAGCACATTTTCTTCTGGAAACGTAACAATGCTCTTGAATTATTTTCAAATGCAATCTAAAAAAACATCTCAAGTTACTATTCTGTTAACTGACTTAATAACAAAAATGTCATTGAAATGATACAAATGGTCCAAACTGCCCTCACATTACAATCACTGTACAAACTGATGGAGTAAAAAAAAAAACAAAGAACAGATCTGAAGGCCACTTGCAATACTCTGGAACCGGAAATACTTCATGTAATACTCGGTGCCAACATGGAGCTAAGGCTCTGTCCTGTCCTTGGCTTTTTCTGTGCACGACCACCATAACTGAGACAAAACTCCAATGTGTCTGACTAGCAATCATTCTCAGCCTGTCAACCTATACCCAACGGTCAAATGGCCATACTCTACTTTCATCATGGTCTTCTTCCACCACAACGGAGGGCTGCTGCAGACTCACGGCCTCCTCTAGCATCAATAGGTACACTTGCTGCTATCTACCAAAAAAAAAAAGGAATACCAGCAAGTAAGAAAAATCAATTCTTTTTACGCAGCAAATTTCAGCCTCAAGGGTTCATTTTAGAACCTGGTTTATTTGAAAGCGAAAAAAAACGTAGAGAACATTTGCTCATGTAGGTGCAATTTCTAGACATTTTTGGACAAGCATCTGACATGTAGATTCTCTACAATATCAAGGAAACTTTCACATGGCCACCAATCTCCAATGCGCAGCTTGAACCTTGGTCATAGCTAGCTGGGGGCATTTACTCCCTTCTAGTGCATCTCCAAACTAAACAAGATAATACATTGTAGAATAACAATACAACAGAATAAGAACGAATGCCTGCTTGTGTGAAGATCAAAAGAAAACTAAGCATTGCATGCTATTTATTCATCAAGAAAAGACAGAGAGCTCGTTGCAAATTAACCACTACAACAAGAATCCTCATCTGAAATTCCTCTTACAAAGCCCAAAACCCCTATTTCTTTTCTTTTGTTTTTTTTTTAAACAGCAAATATCATTTTGTTCACAGCATCTTCAACCAAGAATGCCCAAAAGGGCAAGAATCTGACATTTGGAGTTTGAAATTTTAACCTGCATAAAATCTGAATTAACGTGACTTTAGCAATCAATTTCCCTTGGGGCGTTAAAGATTTGAAGTGTAGGTACTTAAGTAACAATCTTCAAAAGATCATCTAAAGCCTTTGATTTATTTTCCAAGATCCATGTAACAGGACCTCTTCTGTGGAGCAAAGGTAAGCATATTTCGTCCATTGCATCCAAAATTCTTAAAACCGATTCAGCTACCTACAAACTTAAGTAGCAATCTGCACTAAAGTGCTCACCTATGATGCACAGATACGGACACGATGAGGACACGAAAATTTTAAAAAAATTAGGATACGGATACGGCGTAGTCACGAGTTATAAAATATATTAAATATTATATATGTATATATGTAATTTAAATATTTTTATTAAATTTAAAATTTTTTTATATGTAATTCATAATAATTATTATTATGATATTTTATGATGTAACTTGTATTTTTTTCATAATTTTTTTAAAAGTTATTATATATGTGTGTATATGTATTATATATGCATTTGTGTGTGGGTGTGTGTATATATATAACCAAATATTTTAACAAATAATATATAAGTGTGTGTATAATATGTTAATTAAAATATTAAATACATATAAAAGTGTCTGACATTTGTATTTGAAGTGTCTAACACATGAATTAGAAGTGTTTAGGTCTGAATTTTTTTTTTTAATTTTTTGTTAGACACATTTTGAAGTGTCTGACACATATTCGAAGAGTGTCAGACGATCGTCGTATCCGACACATATATCCGATACAGAAACTCATCATTTTAAAAATATTTATAATTCCGAAGTGTTCAGATGCACAAAAAATAACCTCAATTATGATAGCAAGAAAATTCTGTACGTTTTTTACTCAGAATTATTTCGGGAGGGTCAAGCTTGCATGACGTGTGTACAAGTGCGTAGAGAATCTCTGTCTCCCTACACTTTGTGCAATATATACTAGAGAACTAAGAAATTCACCTATTGCAAGTTAGAAGAATGAAGAATAGGGAGAGAACATTTCTTTGTCTCAATAAGCAGTATGTTTAATTTGAAAAAGTTACAGGACATCCACAGCGTACAACTTGCCTGAAGAAAAAATAAAATCAAAATAGCAGGCAAAGTAATGCTTAACAATGTAAAATTTATGTCGAGTGTAGGTACTATCAAGCTTTTAGTATCTAATGCCCATATCTTGTACGTTTAAAACCAGCAATCTACATAAAATAAAATAAAAAATAAAAAAATAGCAATCAGAAGAAGGCACCTTAAGACCCTTCTTTCAAAACCCAGAATTCTCCTAGAATCATAAATTGGACACCAAAATCGCAAAAAAAAAAAAATAAATAAAAAGCAGAGCACAGCCACATGTTGTGTTTTGAGAAGCAAACTCAAAACGCTAACTCATCTTGAAAATGATATAACATAGATCGCGATAGAGAGAGAAGCAACATCTAATAATAATTATTAATAAACAAAGTTGTCCCTAAACCCAAAAGAGCCGAGCGGCCGAATGTGTCTTACAATTAAGGGTGTGTTTATTCCCTATAAAATATTTTACAGAAAAAAATTTTACAGATTTTCTGACATTTGTTTTACGAAAAATATTTTATATAAGTAAAATTTAAGAAAAATTTTTAAATTTTTAGGTAAAATAACTTCTCCTTTTACAGAGCTGAAATTATTTTCAGAGAAAATATAAACTGTGCTATAAGTAAGTAATAAAAAAAAATTATTATTTTCACTATAAATATTTTTTCTTATAAATATTTTACAAATGTAAATTATTTTATAATAAACAAACGGACTCTAAGTTTTTATTTCTTATATAAATGGGGCTATATGGTCATTTTAGACTTGCTGTCAACATTAACTAACGGCTGTTACTTAAAAGATGTAAAATGTAATTTTTTAAAGGGCCCAACTAGATATGCCGAGATGCATAACCGAGTAGTATATTGAGAGAATAAAAAAATATTTTATGTTTTTTTTGGTTAATTATTTTTGAATAAAATTAAAATTTAAATCTAAATAAGTGTTACTGTAGAATATAAAATGTAAATATTATATGAAATTTTCTACAAAAAATTTATCGTTTTAGTAAAAGATTTTTTTGCTAAAATAGTAAAAAACATTATTATTTTATTAAATTTATGTATTTTCTGTATACAAATTTTTGTGTGTCTATTTTTTTCATTTTTCAAAATAATAGGTTCAATATATAATTATAACCTATCTCGAAGTGTGAAATATAATTTACTCCAAGTTTGCAAACTAGGGAAGACAAATCTCTATAGAGAATTTGCAAATCATGACAGTTGCATTCTAACATTCAATTCATTGCGAAATTTACTTATTACAAAATAAATAAATAAATAAATTGAAGTTTACGCAAACCCTACTAGTTTCTCGAGTTTGTGTGTTGACTTTGATGTAGTAGTAAGAGAGAGAAGAGGAACATTTTTATTTTTTTGGTCACAACAAAAACAAGTAGCATGATGGTTTTGGTTCCTCAAGAAAACGTTGTAGCTTGGGCATTTGTAGCATTGCAATAAGGGCGGTCGCCCAGTGGTGGGTGTCTTCCATCGTTTTTTCTTTTTCTTTTTTTTTTTTTTGGGATTCCAAACATAAGACTGAACCTGTCAACAGCTCAGACAGTATGATAGATTCGAGTTTACACAATGAAGTACTAATGTCTTGCCCCCATTCTTTACCACTGTGCATATGCATACTATACAGATACAAAATTCGGAAACAATATTGCTTGGACATCCGATGATATATTCTTAGATGTAGGATTTTCCATTTCCTCCAAGATTTTCTCTAATTTGCAGTTGATTTTGTTGTTTATTGCCTTAACAAAAAATTATGTCCCATTGTGTTCTATTTATTTAAAGGGTCCTGTTACATGGCCGGAGAGATTGGTCGGAAAAATTTCTAAATTATAACTCGTTGAATTTATTGTGCAACTATCTTAATTATAAGTGCAACTAAATAGGAGAAAAAAATCATTTATCTTTTTGTTGCATAATAAATCCAAGTAATTGCAGTTTTAAGAGATTTTCCGGCAACTTCGTCTCCAGTCATGCAACTTTTCCCTTATTTAAAATGAACATTGTACCAAAAAAAAAATAAATGAACATACAAAACTTTTAAGTACCAAAAGGATATTCAAATGGCATCTAGTTTAGCAATCATAAACTTTAGCACTGATTTATATCTTAGTTACATATTAACAAAATAACATCATTCTCCATGTTTAAACTAATTAAGCTAACAAAAGAAAAGTTATAACAAGACCAAAAGATTAAAGTTGAGCATTAGCTTGCAATGGAATACAGCATTACAAACTTGCATGTTTAAGACCAATCTCCATTTGTAGTAAGACCAATCTCCATCTACATCTTCAAATTTCTTCGACATCAACCCCCAAATTTTTTTCCAATAATAACTTGATTACTTTACAAATCCCTTCTTCTTTTCCTGTACGTTCCCCAAATCATCCAAATTATTAGCGACCTCCTCGGAGTTCACCCGTTTCAAGAAATTTGTAGCATGATTTTATTTGGATTTTCGATTGGGTTCTCTCCAACATCTCAGTCAAGGACATCTACAATTGCAATTGTAAGAGCATACCATTCATTGGACGCTATGAAACCTTTTCCATCTATTATCTGCTACGAAATCACTTGTGATAACCACATTAATCTATCTAATTACTATAAAGCCCATTCTATTAAAGTGAACCTTTAGTGAAGGTAAGACCATTTAACAAAACAAATAATGAAGGTCTTGTGAAGGTAATTCTTTTGTGAATTTTGTCTTCACGCCTTTCTCATTTGCAAGTAATAATGAAAATACATCCAAGAAGAAAATTTTGCCTGAAGAAAAAAGTAAAACAAAATGTTTTGAATCATGCAACAGAAAAATAATCTAGACATTTAGAAGTTAGCTATTTTAATTGATAGAGTCTCATGAAGTTATTTTAACAAATTAGGAATCAAATAGCACCTTCACTTGAGATAAGATGGTTGCCTGATGTCAATGGGGATTGATGAGTACTTTCAAGATTGAAAATTTTTATTTGTTTTCATGTTAAAAGTAAAATCAAATGATTTTGTGATTTGAAATATAATTGTTATGATCGAGAGAACTAACTAACTCCGGATTCAAGTGACATTCCACCCTTAACCACAATTCATCTGCTAATTCGGACCTCCACTTAGTTTACCATGACTGACAAAAGTCCACAAGTTGGTCATGCGCATGCTTGACACCTATGGAACTTCTCGTTGTCAGATCAAATGCAACAATTCCCTCATCACAGAAGTCATCAAACTCAGGAAGCGCTCAATGTAGGCAGGCAGGCAGGCACCAACAAGAGCACCATAGACTTGTACGTCAACATTACAATAACAATTAGAAATATTAAATTAGATGTTTTTTCTTCAATTTAATTTTATTTAGAACAATGAATCTTTATAATTTTAACTTATTTATATTAATATTATAAGAAACAATTTATACATAAATAATTTAAAAGACTGGACTCAAAACTCAACTCATTAAAACTTAAAATACGACTATGTACTTTTCTTTAAATATAATTAAAATAATAATTTAATTTCATCGAAACATATCCAATATTTTAGTTTTTTCTTTTTTTCTTGACCTCGTATTGAAGTTTTTGAAGCTCCTTAGCGGAACTATTAACCCTTTTTGTTTTTTTTGGTAAAACCTATTAATTAAATCAATTTCAATAAAATGAGCAAAGTTGAACTCACTAACGCTAACTCGTTATTTAACGAACAATTCATAGCAAAGAACTTGGGATTCTGCTCAGTCCTTAATCCTTACGCAGTGTGGGGTGTCTCTCTCTCCAACAGAAAACTTTACCTGGGAAAATTAACCCAAAAAAAAAAAAAAAATTCAAAGGTAGTTAGATAGGTAACCCAACTTTGCAAATTTCATTCCTTTCAATTCAGTAATTTTTAAATCCAGGGTTTCTTCCCCCCCCAACCCCCAAATCTCCATAGCTCTCCCTTATTTTACTGATCGGATCCGCAGCCAATTTCTCAATCCAATTCGAAACCCATTCCTGGATCTGAACACCCATCATATTGGTGGCCTCAATTTTGATTCTTTGCTTGAAATACTCGGCCTTGCCGGGCGGGATTAGGGTTAGGGGTTAGAAATGTTCTATGGTGCGGTGGTGTGGGATCCATGGCTCATCGTTGCACAGATTGTTTGCCTTCAATGCCTTTACTACCTCACGCTCGGCCTCTTCTTGTCCTCGCTCGTCGGCACCCGCGTATCTCGCTTCAGCCTCTTCTATTTCTTTGATTTCGCCGCCGTCACCGCCTCCACCGTCACCGGCTGGTCCGTCATTGCCTCCTTTCTCCTCAGCTCCGTCGCTGGGTAAACAAAATTTATTTTAATTTTGAACCCCTTTTCGTCATTAAATTGAATTATTATAGATTTTTTTTTTTTGGTTTTTGCTGATTTTGGTTTAATGGGGTGGTTTTGATGTAGAGCTGGGTATATGCTTTATTTGATTGAGAGGGCGAAGAAATGCTTGGATTTTTCGGCGACTGTTTATATTATTCATCTATTTATATGCATTATGTACGGAGGTTGGCCTGCATCAATAACCTGGTGGGTTGTGAATGGTACTGGACTTGCAGTGATGGCCTTGTTAGGTGAATATTTGTGTATTAGACGCGAGCTCCGAGAGATTCCCATTCCCATTACACGATTTCGATCAAGTAAGAATCAACTCCTTCATTTTGTTTTGGTAAACTTGCTGCCTTTGGGATTTTTATGGTAGATGTTGGTAGTTTGTTGTCTTTTTATTAGTTTATTTTGATCTTTTTAATGTTTGTTACCTATGTTGTTGAAATTCTATTATCAATGGGAATTTTTTATTAATATTATGCAGATGTTTGATTGAGATGGAAAACTCGACTGGAAAGATCAAGCCTTTTCTTTTTTTTTTTCTGAGATCATTATGCCCACTCATTTGTTGATGATGAGGAGCTCCAGGTGAAGCTTTTGGGTATCAAAGTGTGATGGAGAGAGAATTTTTGCAGATAAAAATGCCCTACTGATGACCATAAAGAAAGAAATTGCCATGGTTTGATGGGAACATGAACCTCATGAGAATAGGTATGCTAGTGTGTCAAGAAATAGTAGTGTAAGTTCTCACGAAGTGATGCTTCTTTTCAGCTTTGATATTTTATTTAAATGTGGCAAATGAACCAAAAATTTTCCCCCTGTTTCGGAATTTGATATTGAGCTTGTATATTGTTATTGATGTCTTGAATCTAGAAATTAAATTTGTTGTTGAAGTGTCCAAATGTAATATCCACTGCATTGCTTGTCATAGTATCGGTGATAGAGGTCCATGGATTATACCCGTTTTTGAGATGCCGAGATTACGCGACTGCTGTGATGATTTTATTAGTGGAATCTGAATGACAGTGGTGAGTAAAGAAGCTGTAATTCAGCATGTAGAATAATTCAGAGTGATGGTAATGGATTAATGTTCAAAACAGGAAGCTTCTTCCATTTCCTGCATCTTTTAGCTTTGCCTTTTTTCTATTCAGCACACTTCCAGCAATATTGCATCTTTCACCTTATTGCATGAATTCCTGCAGTGCCCAAGCCTGTATCGGTTGAAAATTACTTCAAAAAATAGCTTGACGTTTGAATGTCGGCCCACAAATGATATGTTATGTATATGTACATAGATATTGTTCGAAGGGACATAAAAAGACGAAAAATTTTTATAAAATAGATTGTGTCTTGTATTTTTGTTTGAACTCCCACATCTACGTAATCAGAATGAGTAAAATTATGTGAGTTTTAGTTTGCCCCATATTTGTTATGCATATTGCATAACTTTAGTTTAGGCAGGGAAAAAGGTGGTTCCTGTATTCAGATAGGATGCCCCTTGATGCTTGCAGTTGAGGCTTCATTACAAGGATGCCCAATTCGATGCTCCTAAACGTAGGATCACATTGGGCCATATAACCGTTGGATGTCACGGTCTCTATCATTAATTGTGATCATATATTCATTAACAAATAACGGTGCAACCAGCAGTTTTGATGTCATGGCTTTCAACCCTCCCTGTCTCCATTCTTAATGATTGGCTATTATTTTTACTACATTTTTACTACAGATTAAAACAAAAACAAAAAAAAAAAATTTTGATAGTGTATATAATGTGTAGACTTTTGTGTTTATGATTTGTCAAATTTATCGTTTCATTATTGTGGCAGTAAACAAATGGGAAAAGATAAAAGTAGAATTTACAGAATACTTCCATTTTAATTGAACTAATTGCCTCTATCACTCGAAATATTAGTTCAATAGTAAGTCAACGTGTTTTTATGTTAACTATCGAATTTTGAATTTCTGCGATCGCAACTCTCCTCTAGTTAAAAGCGAGGTGCTCGTTGAAAAAGATAGAATACAACAATAAATTCTACATTTGACAATCGCTATAGTTTCCAATAACAAAGTTTCACTAGGTCCTATCAATGTTTGGATATTAAGTCTTTCCTATAAGAGATATTGAATAAAACAATGTTCAGATGTTGAGTTTTTCTTATAAGAGATATTAAATGAGGATTTCAACAATAGAAAAATCAATCTTAACTTACAAGTATTATAATCAATATATTTGCAAGTAATATTTTTCAGTTGTTCCAAAAAAATAAACTAATAGCCCCTCATTCAACAATAAAATCAACGGAGATGCTTTTTTCCGAATGACGAGATGTGATGCATGCCGACGAGACGCTAATACCACAAATTTTGAATGTAATGTCCATGGAACTACTGTCAAAATTATGGCAAAAGCTCCAACTCCATTTCACTTATTTTCTATGGCAGTTCACCTTTGTTTTCTCAAAGAGATTTTTGTGACTCAAATCTATGACATTTAGATCACAATGGAGAAATTTTACCGTCAAACCAATGGTTATCGATCTGTTCAGTTACAAGTTGTATAGGTGCAAATTACTGCAGGCAGTTAGGGCATCACTGGTCCCAGGATAGCCAATGTTATGAACCCACATTGCAGCGTGTTGATAGCTAAGTAAAACAATTTGCATCAAGCATGACCTGAGTAAAATTTTCTTTGATAAAATTTGGATTGCTTAAAACTTCTAAATTTCTTCCCATAACTCCTTAGCCTTCATCTGTTCTAAAGAAATACAGGTACTTCTTGTCACAGCACATTGCCTCCGGAGAGAAAATGAAAGTTGGGAAAAAAAATAATAATAATAAAAAGAAACTAAAAATTCTCTTGTTGCTTAAACTTTTCCGGGACTGCTAAGTCCAAAAAGTTTACTCCATCTTCTTCATTGCTTTTCACTGTCTGAGCCTACACAGTCCTCCAGGATGTCATGGCTGAGACTTCCATAATGCTGAAATATCCGAGACGGCTTCTGCAACTGTAAGGTAGACTCCGTTCAATCCAAACGACTCCAATACTTTGGACTGATGTAGCTTTTCTGTCACACTCGCAACAGGATTTGCCAGCACAAGCTGCAAGGTGAACAAAAGTAAGGAAGTTTATGAAGAGGCTAAATTTTTTCTTTCAAAGCAATTCCATAAAATTCAGTTTGATGACAGAGTTACCTGAAGAGATCTTTTCTCTAACATCTTTCTGAGCTCACTTATTAGGTCAATGCCGCTCGTGTCTATGGCAGTCACAGCTGAAAAAAAATTCAAAATTTAATAAGCAAATGACCTAATTCTGGCTTAAGTGGCATGGTATTGGGGAAACCATGTAAATAGCAAGCAAAGAAAGCGACTTTTGGCAGAAGGATAATATACCTGTCATGTCCAAAATTATGCATTTTAGCATACACCCATTGTTTGCTTTTATCCATTCTTCTTCCTCGCGAACACATCTTAGTATCCTGCAACGTGAAGTTTTTACAGTTTCAGAGAAGTCAAAATTGTATGGTGCTAGTCCATTGAAGTGTACTCCAGGTCAAACTTGGAGTGACTATTGTAATGTGGACTTAATGTGCTTAACTTGATAATATGTTGTCAATAGTTAGCTTTTAACACAGGCATTATCTGTGGATGTCCTGTAGGCTATAATGGGACATGATAAAATCGATTTCTATAAAATCCTTCTCAGGTAAAATTCCCTTATAGTTATCATCATATGCATGCTAGATAGGAAACTCATAGCAGAGGTGAGCTGACCTCTCCTGGAGGTAAGTAGAATTTGCGAAATAGATGGGAGACTCAATGGTAAGTATGAGAAAGGCAGGAACTCGTGAAGCTTCTCTGTATCTGCTGAGGCTCTGAAATGTTTGAGTTCCTGCGACGTTACCCATAACAACTATATTTGGCCTCGTTACATGCAGGAGAATTTTAAATACCGAGACTCCCACCTGAATTCAATCAGATGATTAATTGATAGAGTCAGTGACATGCAAAAGGAAGACTAATACCAAAACCAGGAGATGTTAAGAAACTAAAAGGTGCTTACCGCTATAGCGAGGCCCAGAGGCACTGAAATGAAAAGAACACCGAAAAAGGAGCTCAAACAAGCCAAGAAATCTAGTTTGTCGACTTTCCACAAGCGATATGCAGACTGGTAATCGATTAGTCCAACCACAGCTGTTAGGATGATGGCAGCCAAGATCACATTTGGAGTGTAATAAAACAGTGGCATGAGAAACAGCAGAGTTACGAGCACAGTTGCAGCCATTATTATGTTTGAGACTGCTGTTTGTGCCCCAGCATTGTAGTTCACAGCAGACCGAGAAAATGATCCTGAAAGAGTGATTGGAAAGAAAAATTTAGAAGTTATTACTGAAATGCACAACAAATCCAGCAAAAATTTCAACTTAGCAGAGTATCAAATCATTACCTGTAGTAACATAGCATGAAGAGCAAGAACCAGCCACGTTCATGAGACCAATAGAAATCATTTCTTTGTTGCCATCAACTTGGTAATTTTTCAGAGCTGCAAATGTCCTTCCTACAGCAATTCCTTCCTAGAAAATATGAAACAAAGCATGAAACAATTAGCAACACCAAAGACTAACTCAACCTGTATTAGCAATTCTGTCGTTTTTTGGAATGACTATCGTATCGTATCAGAATGACTCTATTCTATGGCACAAATCACATCTTGATCAACTTACCGTAAGAGCTAGGATTCCGGATACAATGCCAGTTTTGATAGCCACAGAAAGATATGTACCACTGAAGTATAGCATGTTGGTTGAAGGTGGATTCAATCCCTTTGGCAAATGACCAATCTGTTGAGAAAAGAGATAAACAATAGAGAAGAAATCCTATACAAATTCAGTAGGCTGTCGCTGCATTTACATGGAAAGCAGTTAGCAAAGATCTCATTTCTTACAGTTGAGATTCTATGCGCCTTCGACCTGAGGCAGAAAACTAAAAGGGTTGATAGAATCACTGATACTAGTGGTGCTGCCGCAGACACCCAGAAGAGCTTTGGTTTCTTCGTGCTCTGTGTCAACCCAACACCCAATTGAAGTATAAGAACAAGAAGTTGGCATGTGAAAGCTAAGCAAAAACTATTAGCAAAAAACAGAAGCTTACAATATGCCTTGTTGTCAACAGCAACACCAGGAAACTAACACCCATAATAATAGTTTGCCATGACCACTGCACATAAAGTGGAACAAATGTCATATTACAATTCTTGCCTTAACTTATCTTGAAGGGTAAGCCTTCATGTAATGATAAGGTTACTCTGTTGTGATATAAAAGTCACAAATTCGAGTCATGGAAATAGCCTATTTGTAAAAAAAAAGAATGGTATGGTTGCGTACATTTGATCTACCTTAAACTTGGACACTAAGGGTATCTCATTTACTGGGAATACCCTTGCCTTAACATATCTTCTAATCAAATTTACAAGTTGCTCTTAATGGAGTCACTTACCTCTTCTCTCTGGTTGAAAACAGAAAACATTACAGGAATGAATTGCATCTTGCTAGTGAAGTGAACAATTCCAAGCAACCCCTTTAGCTGTTGAAGTGAAACAATGATAGCTGCCCCCGCCGTAAACCCGATGAGAGTAGCCTTTGATAGAAAATCAATAATGAAGCCTAACCTGGACCATAAAGATCAAAGTTGTTAACATTCAAGCCCAGAGAACTAGTATTTTTTTTTCTCCTATCTAGCCACCCCTGTCGATCCGATAATAGGAATCAGTAAAATTCTGTAGTGTGTTTAAATTGCTCGAATCGTCTTTGTGTTCCCTTTTCTTGTAAAAAAAAAACAACACTTTTTTTTTTAATACTCAATAACATCATATACAATGAAATCCGCTGAGAAATACATGGACCAACACAACATCTGTTTCATGTTTCAACTGTAATGATCTGTTTACCTCAGTAGACCAAGAGAAGCTTGGAAAACACCAGCAAAGAAGGTAGCAGTGAAGGCCAATTTCAGGTAGAGAATTGGGTCATCAGTAGGAGAAACCGCCTCACTTAGCATAGACCCCATGACCAGTGATGCTATGGAGACTGGACCAACAGCAAGGTGTCTAGAACTCCCAAGAATAGAATAAATCAATGGGGGCACAAAGCTTGAATCTGTATCAAATTAAAACCAAATTTTGAGGGAAAAATAAAAATTAAACGATATTTGTTTTAGTTTAGTAGTGAATTTAAATGACAAGACAGAGTTTAAATTTGATACATACATAGTCCAACTATAGGTGGCAAATTAGCAAGTTTTGCATAGCTGATTCCCTGCGAATATAAGAAACTGTATCAGATTAATAATGAGTGATATCATTATATTTTGAATTTCCAATTGATCATCTCAAAAAAAGAGGGAGAATTTGGAGACATGCGCACAATTTTTCTAAGAAAGCATCTCCTAGTGCAAAAAAAGAGTCGCTTGTTTTTCTTAAAAACATTGTTTCTGTGACTCGACCTTGTGACTTTCCACCAAATTACAACTGAATAACTTTATTATTCTAGCAAATCTTGCTTTTCACATGCACACAAATATGCATATATGATGTCCATGCCTGTGTATATAATTATGCACCCACCTAGGAATAATAATATCATTTATACCACCATATATACCGCGCTAGAACGCATCAAATAAAAAGTGACTTGAACTGTAACCACTATCAGAAAAGTATGTCTTGAACTGTAACCAATATCAGAAAAGTATGTCATCATGTTCAAAGGCTGATAAAAATTGTAACATAAATACAATAAGGAAAAAGCTATGTACGCATAAAATAGTAGATGCAAAATTAGTACGTGAAGATTTGGATTGTTAAATCATGAAAAATATATGAATTTGAAAAAAAAGAAAGTAAATAAACGACTGTATTAACTACAAATTTCCTATTTATCACAGATTATGTGACTGTCTAGTGATACTCATAAAAAAAAAGCTCCATTTCCCGTTAGCCACTTTACGATTGTTATTAACGAAATCTGCCACTTTTAATATGTTTTGGTCCTTTGCTCCAAAAGATATGTTATGGTCCAAAAAGAAATGGAATATATGCAGCAATCCTCGGATCAAAAAAAAAAAAAAAAAATTACAGCAATCCCATCCGAGGCTTCCGCTAAAGAGACCATTAGCAATGGACCTTGTACCTGTACATCTATACATGAATGCATGTCCTTATACCATACACATAAACATAAACATAACTGTTGGGATTTCTACTCAACACTGGTGAAACTAAATTTAAAATAAATTTTAAATGGTTATATTCTATTTAATCTGCCGTGAGCCTCGTGTACCGGTACTTGTTTTTTTTTTTTTTATGCATTTTAATGTTTTTTTTGAATAACTTTTTTAATTGTTAATATGTTTGGACATGAGAGAGAGATTCTTTATTACCTGTGGGATTGCAAGGCTAGCAATGGTGAGACCAGAGATGACATCAGATTTCAATGGTCTTAAACCATACTCTGGCCCCCACTGAAATATTGGAAAAAAGAATTGAAGAGCCAGAAGGAGTTTCTTGCACCAAGTTTGGTTCTTGAACCTGTATAGGGGATCGTCAGGGAAAAAAATGTCACCAAGCCTTTGCTTGAGTTTCTGAATTGTGCTTCTCTGGGGTGGCAAGCAAACACCGTGTATCTCCATGGGTTGTGGCATCATTAATGCTTCTGTGGTGATTCTGACACTGGTTCCATGGCCAGAAAAATCCTCCACTCTGTTAGAGTTTCCACCCATTTTCTTATTTCTTATTTCTTAACCAAAGCAAAAGAGAATCCACTTTGTTGAAGAACAATATTAGCATGGCATTGCATTTATAGAGAGGAAGAGAGAGAGAGAGACAGACAGAAAGAAAAGAGGGGCATTTGTCCGTATGGTGGTTAATTGGGCAGTTGTTGGCATTTTCAGGGGTATTTTAGTCATTTAGACTTCTTGAAGATTTAAACTCCTAATTACATCTTCAGTACTCTAATGACCAGGCAAAAAAGGGATCAATCATGTTTTAGAGACGTGGCAATCTTTTTGACTCATAAGTTCATAAAATAAAACTGAGTATTTTTATGTAAATTTTTGGTTACATAAGCATGGATAGTTTTGACGGAGACTGTTTATTTGCTACTTATTATTTTTATTTTCTTTTTTTTAATATAACTTGTTTATAATTTTATAGTTGTCTGTGGACTACAGTTATTTGTTTAGCTTATAAAAAAGCTAGCATTCATTTAATATTTGAAATTTATAATTTCATAAAGTGATGGTGTTGGAAAAGAAATGATGCCTCTTTGAAGATTCACCTATAGGCGTTATATTTTGTAAGTTTTATTTATATTCAATGGATTGTCTGAGCGCCTAATAACTCAAGCACTTGTCTGGATGTAACAAATACAATGCCAATTGTTTTTCTATACTGTGTTGAATTCTACAACCCCAATAAATGCTATCAAACTTCTCAGACAAATTTCCTCTAAATCAAATTTTATGCATCATCGTCAAGTTACACCAACAATGCTATATTTTAAAGGGAAATACTGAGTGGGATCTTAGGATGGGATTAAAATAGATTTAAAATAATATGAGATATTAAATGATATATATATATATATATATGCCGTCTAAAAAATTACGCGCTCATCATTAAGTTATACCAGCAATGCTATATAAAGTATAAACTTATATCTTCTTAAATTACATTAATGTAGTCATCCGCTAATTTAAATTAAAAATGGGTAATATATGCAAAACAGTAGTTTTTCTAGTGCATGCAAGAGAAGTCAAATTGTGATTAGTGAGTGTTTCCCCCCCGTGTCGAGCAAGGCTGCTGGCTGTAGCTTTAGCTTTTAGTTTATTGGCTCACCGTACTTGAAATGTGATCTCCTACATTTTGTTGATCGAAAAAATATGCTAGATATAAGAAATGGAAATATATTTTTGTGAATGAATAAAAAAATATTAACGGCTGGTGGAAATCAGTTTTTTTTTTTTTGTCAATTGAATAATGGACGCAATCGGCGTTTGTTAATTGAATTCTTTCATATTTAAATATATAAATTGAATTCTACCCAGTTGTTACCAATTTTGACTAAAACTACTAATTATATCACATTAGTGTAAGTTTTAAAGAGCGAGAATTCAATTTAATTTTTGAATTTCAAAATTTTATTACAAAAATCGAAACTTGGTAGAATTAAATTAAATTATATGATTTTCTTTTATTGCAAACAAGTTATAAACGGAATTGACATGATGCTTAATGTGATAAATGAACATCTCAATTCAATTTTATTTTAATTACGAAGATAAAAATATATACCCTGTACATAGCATATTAGTACACTCCTTATTTATTGAACACATTTAAATTCATGAAATCTTGCTATAAGATAATATGCTTTTAACCATTTAATGAGGTAAATTCGGTAAGGCACCCATAACACTATCTAACTATAATTAACTTTGTAAACCAAGAAAAGAAAGAAAAATTAAGCTTATAATTTAGTAAGATGGTTGTACATCCTTAACTTTTTTTTTAGTTCATTATAAGATCTATTGGCCTGTAAGATATATAATAAGATAAATTTTTTCATTCGTATAAACTCCGTACCCCTTATCAGAATTAAAATTTAAAACTTTTAAAATGAAGGTCTTAGTGCTAAGGTGTCCATAAGGGACTCATCCTTAACTTTTCCATGAGCTGCTGAAGTTACAATTGTTAAGACCTTTTGAATCAAAATTTGCAAATGGCTAGATTTAAAATGTATTTTTTTTTGACAAAAATTCTTTTCAAGCAAAATTCCAAGTCGCTAGCATGACTCACTATCGTGTATCGCACTTGTTTCAAGGGATTTATCTGACAGGATTCGAATTTAATATCGTCAATCTAGAATGTACGTTAATTGAATTGGTTAGCTAGAGAGTGTTGTGAATAAAACTTTTCTTGGCAGAAATAAAGAACTTTGCTTTGTTTTCCTTAATTTTCTCTAGATTATTTTCATTATTAAATTTTAGGAATTTACACATTCGTTTTCTACAGTTTGTGATTTGTATAATGCAAAGGACTATGGAAAATATCAATCATATGATGATGATAATCATATTGGTACGCGGTATGAAGCTTATATTATATTGAGGCTCAAGCATAGGGTTAGATCCTTACCTTTATATAAAACACAAAGACATTGACATTCGACACGAATCCACAATTAAAGCACCCCGGATTCCCTTCAAAAATATTAGACCTGGATTAGGCTTTAAACCCACTTTAATGGGAATCCTGAGCATGTCAATTTCTCATACAACAGTGATTAAGACAAAAATTAATAAAAAATTTACCCACCGAAAAATGCCATTATTGTGCATGAATGCTGCCTGGTTGGCTTGATTGCTTCCAAAAGAAACATCTTAGATGGATCGTACAACATCGTTAAGGTTTTTTTTTTTTTTTTTAAATATCTTAATTGCCAGGATGAAACAGGGATGCAGTTTTATTTTTCTTAAATCTTCTCAAAACAATATTTAACGTTGAGGGGTTGCATTGATTGCAGACGTCAATGATTTAGGCTGTTAGTCTCATCGGAGTCCAAAGCTTTTGACATCAATTTATTTTTTTATAAACACATTTTTGAAGAGAAGTCATAGTCACTATCTTTACAAAAACTCAAAAACGAAATTACATGAAGGATTTTTTTTTCTCATTGATAATTAAATGGTTAATCTACCCTTGAATCAAGTCGCTTTTCCATAAAATTTTCCTCTAGTTGATTCTTTGAAGAAGCTGGAATCCATTTGGCAAGAGAATAAATCAAGAGCTTGACACATAAACAGCTACATCACCACGTTGCTGCAAGTGGTATATCACACAGTAATGAAGGAAATGCCTTCGGCTAGCCTAACTACCCCCAGAATGTTATAGGTCCTTGGATCATTGTTCAGGCCATGATTGTATATGACAACAGCCTTAATTAGGTTGTTGGAAAGAAAATTAAAATGGCAGGGAGAGAACCAAAAAAAGTGTTAAACATCTCATTCATGTGATGGTTTGGTGTAGCTCGTCCTGTCCCTATGCTACCGAAAATAAAGACATCCCATGTATGGGTACAATCCAAATGAAACCGGCAGACTGATGCATGAGTCAGTCATAGGATCCCATCAAACAATTAGGCAATTCCCATAAATAATCGTTTTGGAGTACTAAAGTGGCAATTCCCATTTCCCTTAATTTTTTTGGAGTTACAGCAACATTGGGACTATCGATCATCATCGTGGTTACTTACCTAAGAATTTTCGCCTAAAGCTTCGGTCGAGTATTTGTCGGAATTCATGTGTAAAAGAAAAGAATAACAGAATTTTTCGAAATAAAATTACCAACCGAAAGGAAGGTATTTCAACTTAAAATTTTTAAATTTGACTCACTTAAAATATAAGTCAAATTAATTCAATGTCAAATGTTCGTAAAAATAATAAAAAAAAGATGAAATTCGATTAAAATAAAAAATAATAAAATAAATTTGTATTATATAAAATTATTTCTGTATTGTACTCACAAAAGTTTGTGTGCTCATGGTAAAATATTTAGACTATTCGATTACCAAGATAAAAAGTTTAGACTAGTTGATGATGAGATGACTGGAATTTTTGGATTTAGAATTGGTTTGTTTCTTCTCTTTCGTCTTACATACATTAGCATGGTGTACTGCTTCCCATTTTTACTGTTTCTGGCTAGCTTTATGTGCATTTCAGGGTAGATACCCCTATTATCGGATTTAGTCTAGTGAACATTGACTCCAGTATAATTAGACTTCAAAGTTAAATGAGAAAAATGTGGCAAATTTGCAATAGAAAAGCTGTAATCGGCTATATTGCTTTGAAGGCTGGCAATTTGCATTTTTAAAAATTGATTTATATGTTGTTGTCATCTACATGTTGGGAACGAGAGGAGATCTAATTGCAGAACTTGTAGTGCTTCTTTTGTTGGAATCCATTTTCAGTAAGCTAAAGCTCCTCTCTTTTGACTAGAAATTAGACTCAAAGTCACAAATACTGACCCACCACACTAGGATATTGTATAGTTATATTTTCTTGATCCTCATGATCTATATCCATTAGACAAAATTTGAATTCGAAGAATTGTTAATGATTTTTATAGTAAGCATTATCGACTTTTGCAGTCTATTATTAACTTTTCTATTGTAGTTAGGGATAAGCTTTAGCTGTCATAAATTAAGCTCTAAAAATTGGCCTAGTTGGCAAATGTATATGCTTTCGGGATTTTGCGTCTAGAAAGAGAGGTGCCATTCGGAGCGTAGACACAGATGGTGCATGGTTGGTGTTAGCTCCCACGAGGTGTTTATTAGGTCGTGCAAGGAGTACAATCATTTAGTTTGTCATAATAATCAATTTCTTTCAGTAAATATTTTTTTTCTTTTAAATATTCTTTTAAGTGCAGGACAATCTAAGGACTTGTGGGCTAATCATTTCAATATTACCCGACCATAAAACAAAACTAATTATTGTATTAATGATGATCATTTGGTAGATTTTCAATCTAATATTTGTTTAATTTACATGATTTATAACATAATCTCTCAGTTCTTTGCGTCTTTGATTTTGATTGAAAAGGGATCTATTTGGTTTGATTCTTGATGATCATATTTTCTTTAAATCATAAAGCTAGTGATTAACAAAGTGGCTTTACAAAGTGCTTATTTAAAAACCATTTTCCAAAAGTAAAAGTGTGCTCGTCAACAGGATTATAGTGCCATTGGTATAATTTTCTGTTTAAAGAATTTATATTATTTTTAAATAAGTATTATATTAGTGTCTATCGACTATTTAGATACACGTGTTACTTGATCAAGCTGAAGATAGGCGTAGATAACTTGCCAAGTTGCAAAAATTTGAGGATGTAACACATTTATAACTTGAAAATATAAAAAAAATAATTTAAGAAAATTGGATTCTACGAAAATATTAGTGAATTCATGAGAATTACAAATTATAAGAGTTAATCAAAGTTTTGTTTTTCTAACCTCTGCTGTGATCAATATTTAAAAATTATTCTAATCATCCAAATATTTAATCACTTTCAAATATTTCATCTTTAATTTCCAATATAAAATATTAAATGTATGTTATAAAATTTTAGTGTTTAATTTATATACTACTGCAGTATAACCAATATCAACCGATTATTTTTTTATGAGAAAATTGGTTCTCTATTTTGTGTTATAAATAAATTCTTATTTGACTCACTTTTCTGTAGTATACTATTAGAAAATTAATTTTTTCTTGTTACATAAAGAACATTTATCATATATAAATGAGTTTATCTGATTTGATCAGTTTATGCCTTAGATCTATATTTAGTTTCATATGTGCTCTAAGGCTATAATTTACTTGTATTTGCATAATTTTTTATTCTTTCAAACATATTATAAATATTTCATTACGAATATTTGGATAGTGATATTTGTAAAGCTTTAAATATCTAATTTTTTTAGTCTAATTTCCAGCTTACTCATTAGTTAGGCAATCTTCGCTCTTTTGTATTTTTTTTTTATTTGGTCTTCTTTTCTTTTCGTAATAATTAATTTGCATCAAACAACAACTTCTAGAAGACTGTTAACCATTTCAGAATATGAAATTACCTCTCACATTTCAATATTTAAAATGCAGAAGTGTGACATTTTTTTTTTTCAGAAAAGTACTTAGGTTCCCTATTGTCAAATTAGTACGCTAACTTTTGTACTTTTATATGTTTGGCGGTTGCTGAAACTCAAGCTTATGTCTACCTACATATTTCAGGACCTTATTTTTCTTAATCAATTATTCAGAATTATTTATTGTTTTTTGAAAAATATATATAATTCAGAATTGCATTGGCTAGGATAACGCTTGAGAAATGCTATAAGTTAACCTACTGCAAACAATCTATTGAGCATTAATCTCAATTTCGTGTTTTCTTTAAAAAATAAACAGGGAAAAAAAAAAGAAATCAACTTTGTGATAGCATTAGTAGTGCATTTCTGGTCCCAATTATTATTAAACAATATTATAAAAACAAAACTTGAAGAGCACAAGTCTGAAGACATTGCAGGGAATCAAAAAACGGTCAAAAGTTTCAACTGATTGAACAATCTCTGATACGCTGAGTTGCAAACGCTACATCATCGACCCTAACATTGTTGTTCAAAATCATGAAATAGAAGTGGCACTTTAACAGTAATCTAACGTCTTACCTCTAATATTAATTCAAAATTGAGTCTCAAAAGAAGTTAAATGAGAACGTTAATAGTTTAAAAGTCACCATCAATTAACAAATTTGATGATTGTCATGTCTATAATAACTTTTTTTTGTGTTAAAAAAAATCGTGAACCACTAATATTATATCTTGGCAGAAGAATAATGTTTTTTAGTCCACTGGGACATCCGGGCAGGCTAGATTTAGCGGCTAGAGTCTGCCTTTATATTTATAAATAAACATGAGAAAAACACAAAAAACTTCGTTAGATGGACATGCAAAATTTTATGTGGCCATGATCATTGAATGTATATTTGTAACTTTTATTATCAATAATAATTATGTATTGAAATATTAAAGATGAACAACTAATAATTGTAATAATATAATGTATATATCTATATTTGAAATACGCTTGCTCAAGTCCGGGTAATTTTATCAAAACGCGAATAATGGAAGACGGAGAAGGGACAAAGACACTTCTACGCAGCGAAATGTAGCGTGCAACTCTGATTGCTGACCGATAAAAGGATAGTATTAGGGTGTCAAGTCTACTTTGTGAGAAAATTTTCCTTTTTCTTATATGGTTCCCAGTTCCCACAATTGATGAACCAAATTTAATCGCGATGACTTTCTTTAGAAACTTATTTTTTATGGTCGACATTGAAGGGAATATTATTGTCTAAGCATTGCTGTAACAATTTTGTTGGGTGCACATGGTATGCTTGCTATCACTGGGAATATATGTACATGGCTGGTGTTTCGGTTCATCCAATGGCAAGTTGGTTCATTGGGGCCGTGTTTTGACAAGTGTTATATACAGGAATATTTTTGTGGAGAGAACTCTTTGCACTGTGTATCTTAGACATAGACATTGACTGATAGGACATCAAAGGACACTCTTAACGGTTAAAAACTGAATTTTATATTCAAGATCTTGATATTGAGAGAGAAATATGAGATTTATACGATAAAAAATAAAATAAAATTACATACTTTTATTATATTGTTTATAACTAAAAGTAGTTGGTGTAGATACTACAAACTCCAAATTTCATTCAAAGAAGATTTCCAAAACATCCTTTACTCTATCAACA
Source organism: Carallia pectinifolia (assembly GCA_037832335.1). Taxonomy (NCBI): domain Eukaryota; kingdom Viridiplantae; phylum Streptophyta; class Magnoliopsida; order Malpighiales; family Rhizophoraceae; genus Carallia; species Carallia pectinifolia. Next base: position 14,638,311 of record CM075445.1, on the reverse strand, counting down.
TTTGCAGGAAAATTTTTTAAATTTGTTATTTTTTTATTACCGAATATTTTTGAATTTGAGTTTCAGTGGAACTCACCTTATCTAAACGTTGAATTTGTTTCAAATGATCTTATTGAGGTCGTAAAAATTGCGGGGAGATAATAATGTGCTAGAATTCTAGCAATTTTTATTTGCCACACATCACGCATCATTGGTCCTGGCATCTCAAACTGTTGTTGGCTGGCATACCAAAGTGCACATACTGTGATGACACATTTTATTTAGCTTGTGAGTGCCTAAGCTCAAAACTAGTCTTCCTGGACTTGATACATGATTTCATCGCACTCTGTGAGTTTGATCTTGTAGTGCTTGACTATAGTCCAACTGCATATATTTCTAATATGAACTTTAAAGATCATGGATAGAAATCGCAAACGAGTAAGAAGGTCGGTTTTGATGTTTCAAGCCTTTGATGAATTGGGTTTTGGGTACATAGCCTCAGAGTTTATTAAATTTCAGATTTAAGGGGTTTTAGATATATTTGATTTCGAGTTTATTGAGATTTAAATATATTATATTAAGAGTTTTAAATTCTGATTTTTGGTGTTTTTAAATTTAAATTATTCAATTTTAGGTTAATCAAGTTTTCACTTAATAGGATTTCGGGTTATTCCAAATTATTTGATATTCGTATTGTTTTGATTACAAATTATTGACTTTTTTCAATCATTGATAATTGAGCCGAGTTTAATTTTGAACACGATAAATTGAGTTTTTGTTGGGGTTGAGTCTATTTTTGTTACCTTTAAAGAGAAGACGAGCTTGCACGGATAAGTTTTTTTTTTTTATAAATATGCCAGTTCTTTCAAACATTTGCCACACTTCGCACATCATGGTTCTATGGGTATGATGATATTTTATTTGACTTGTTTTTGGCTCTATAAAAGCGTTATGGTTCACCACTTAGGCCCGTTAGAATTAATAGGAAAAAATAAATAAAATATAAATACAAAGAAATAAAATAAAGAATATATATAAAATATGAAACATACAAATGCATTATTTTTAAAGATAGTTTTGTGTCTCTGTGTATAAAATAGGTTAGTGTAACAGGTATGATAATGACTATCTTCCTAAAATACGACAGATCTCCTTACTGGTATGCACTTCACAAGTGAATTAATAAAAACAGCAAAAGTTTGAATAACCCAACAAATTTTAGAATACAGGAAGAGAGAAGAAGAGTATGGTCAATGTTGTGTGTTCTTTGAAGAAAGCCGATTGGTCCTTTTATAGTATGGTCAGTATTGTGTGTTCTTGGAGAAAGCTAATTGATCCTTTTATAGTAGTTTGGGTATAAAGTTACATAAAAATGACTAATGAGTATTAAAACTAGGTTTAATGGTCATAACGGCTATTTTTAACAGTCTGTAACGATTATAATAATTGACTCCCCAACAATTAAAAGCGGCTAGTTTGACCGAAATTTTTGAATGGTCTCAATAGATTGGACTCAGGAGTAGACCAACTAAGACTAGTCCACCGCAAAAGGGTTGCATGGACCTGCTCATATTGGGCCTAGGACTGGGTAGCACGAGACTTTTTATGAGTCTTTTATTTTATAAACCATAAAGAAGATATTGGTTTATAACTAAATAAAATTTAACTTCTCTTTCTCATGTGAGATTCTAATCTCTATTTATATTCTCTTGTTAAGTAGTACTTGACTTCTCTTTCTCATGTGAGATTCAAATATTTTAAAATACTCTTTATATTATAACATTCTCCCACATATTTTAAAAGATTGAACTTTGTTAGGTCTTGGTGAGAATATAACACATTATCTTTAATACCTTTTGAGCTATGAACTATAGATTTAGGATGTACAAACTTTGATATTCAGAAGTATAGTGAAATAAAACATTTCTATGAACTATAATTTCTTAACAAGTATTAGTGAGTTTGCCTCTATGTTATACTCTCAGAGTTTGTGCTGTTTAATGTGGTCAGACACTGTAAGGTCCTACACAGCCTCGTTTAATTTCATAAGAGTTCTAGAGACTTTGTCTAAAATCTCATAAGAGCGACCCTATTCTACTCTCATATAGTTGAATCTATCAAGTATGCATTCCAGTCTGTACACCACCCATAAAGGCTATAAAATTCATTGAGAGTTTGACTCAACCTTATTCATTAAAATCATTGCACTATCCACACTATAGGAAATGATTCGTTAACTTAATACTGCGCACATGGTTAGTAGTGACTTGTTATTATCCATATGAATCTATTTCAAGGGATCTCATATCACATAAGTGGAGTTCCAATCACTTTTGACTATTCTCTATAAGCATAAGTCTTATTCGCCTCGTTGTTTCTTCCATTAGCTTTCTATCTAGTGGCTTGATTAGATGATCAACTAGCTTCATCTCTGACCTCACAAAATCAAGCGATATCACTCCATTATTTAACAGTTGTTTTACCAATTCATGTCACAAAAAAATATGTCTATTATTTCCATTATATGACTTGGTCTTTGCACGTGTGCATTCCAGTCTGTACACCACCCATAAAGGCTATAAAATTCATTAAGAGTTTGACTCAACCTCATTCATTAAAATCATTGCACTATCCACACTATAGGAAATGATTCGTTAACTTAATAGTGCGCACATGGTTAGTAGTGACTTGTTATTATCCATATGAATCTATTTCAAGGGATCTCATATCACATAAGTGGAGTTCCAATCACTTTTGACTATTCTCTATAAGCATAAATCTTATTCGCCTCGTTGTTTCTTCCATTAGCTTTCTGTCTAGTGGCTTGATTAGATGATCAATTAGCTTCATCTCTGACCTCACAAAATCAAGTGATATCACTCCATTATTTAACAGTTGTTTTACCAATTCATGTCACAAAAAAATATGTCTATTATTTCCATTATATGACTTGGTCTTTGCACGAGTAATAGTGGCTTGGCTATCACAATGCATCAACACTGATAGCTTTGATTTCAACCATAATAGAATATCCATAAAAAAATTTCTCAACCAATCTGCCTCCACACTAATCATCTTTAAGGTTATTAACTTAGATTCTATAGTGATTAGAAACAACAAATTTATGAATATCAGCATCCTCTACTATATACTTTTTGTTCATTCTCTCTCATATTTCTTCGGCATTTTTAAAGAGCAATAAACATCAAAAAGATCGTTAGAGAGTGTACTAAGAATGATATGACGACAGACTTTATTAGCTTGTTCCTATGCGGGTAAGGTCCTATCAAAATTTTCAAAATTAGGTTCAGGCTTAGGAGTAGTAAGAGCAAAAGCAATTCCTAAGGCTAAATATACACATTTTTACCAACATTTAAAGTGTAAGCCAGTAAAAGTTTCAATTTTGGACGTGTCTAGAAACAACTTTGAGGTATGTGGCGCTAGCTGAGTCTGAGAAAGAATAGATATTGATTGATCAGTAACAGTAATAGATTGATTGCTAGCAGTAGTAGATTGATTGATAATAGAAGCAGATTAACTAACATGTGCATCCATAACTGAAGGTCAAATCTACCCTTAAGATTGTTAGAATTAGTAGGAAAAAATAAACAAAATATGGATGCAAAAAAATAAAACAAAAGATATATATAAAATCTGAAAAGTACAAATGCATTGTTCTTAATGACAGATTTGTGGCTCTGTATACAAAATAACCACAGTGCAATAGGTATGATAGTGACTATCCTCCAAGGATACAATAGACCTTCTCACTAGTGTGTGCTTCACTAGTGAGGTAACGAAAACAGTACAAACTTAAATGACCCAACAAATTTCAAAATGTTAGTAGGAAAAAGAAGAGTATGTTTAGTGTTGTGTGTCCCTTACAAAAAATTGATTGGATTTTTTATAGTCGTCTAAGTATAAAGTCACATAAAAATGAATAATGAGCATTAAGGTTAAGTTTAATGGTCCTAAAGGCTACTTCCAATAGTTTGTAATAGTTTTAACGACTAACTCTCTAATGACCGAAAATGGCTAGTAAAAAACGACTACTTTGACCGAAATTTCTAAATGGTTTTAAAAGATTGAACTCGGAGGTAGACCACGTAAAATCACGTGGGCCCGCTCATATCGAGTCTGAGACTGGGTTGCACGAGACCTCCTATTGATCTTTTATTTTATAAAGTATAAGGAAGATATTGGTTTATAAACAAATAAAATTTAACTTCTCTTTCTCATGTAAACTTTTAGTCTTTATTTATATTCTCTTATTAAGTAATATTTAACTTTTCTTTCTCATGTGAAATTTAAACTTTTTAAAATAAATTTTATATTCCAACAAGGTCTACTGGTGGAAATTGACATACCAAATGTGAAGCAAATGCCCCATTTTGTGCCACTAAATCTATTGTGCTAAAGGCATTTGAACTTGTGTCTTGTTTCGACCGTACATAATGCACTAGGTAGGTAATCTCTAAGGCACACAACAGTTTGTATGGGAAATAGCTATGAAATTGCATACTATAACTGGAATATAAACAAACTCATCACATTTGCATTTCAAGGGTGACATTGCAGTTGGTGAAGAAGTGGACAGACAACTAGGTATAAACAGTTGGAATAGCCTAATAATGGCTAATCTCTACACAAGTGGATCTCAGGGAAGTGCATGATACCTAGGTGGGTGGATAATAATTTCAACCCGAATTATGACAAAAAAATATATTCTATAACGCCAATTAGGATCATATTTTAAATTTCCTTAAGGGACTCCTATAGTTAAAACATTAAATTTTTTATTTTTGAAATTTTGAGTTTCAATCTTAAAAAGAAAGTATGAGATTTATAAAAATAAGTAAACTATTATTATATAGAGCACGATTTAATGTCCTTATTAAAGGATAAAAAAAAAAATTAAAAGAGGATCATAAATGGACGCCTGGTCATGGTTGTTTTCATCACACATCTGCGTTAAGAGTGTGTATGCTGCCTTCGCTATCTTCTAGTGGAATCTATATATACATGTTAGATTGTGATGCACATATTGCAAATACCCTGCATTTTGCCAAGCAAGTAGAATAAAAGCAGCATTATTTTGATATAAGGCTGCAAACGAGCCAACTCCAAATTTATTTTGCTATGTGCAAGTTGGGTTTGTTTAATAGATGAGCCTAAAAAATGTGGCTTGATAAATTTGGTTTGGTGGCCGGTTTGATTCATGAAATGTTGATCAACTGTTTCTTTTTTGTTTCTTTTTTTGTACAGTATATGTATCTTCAATATGACTGCACTTGCGGGACTCTTGTTATATTCCGTCCATTCTTACCTTTTTTTCGCTTTTGTGGGGTTCAGTATACGCTTCCAAAACCCAAGTTGTAAATCTCAATTTCATACTTTTTGCCACTTTTTCTTAGCATTTTGTTAGTTATGATTATTATGAACCCAGGCTCCTCACACTTCTCATCTCCCGACCATTGAGTACCAGTTCGAATGGTCCACAAAACGTACTTTTTTTAAGTTATATTAAAGATGTGAGTTCGCTCATATTGTGCATCTGAGTTCATAATGGTGGAGGCACTAAAGGCCTCCATAATGATTTGATGGTTTCATATGTAGTGCCTATAAATGGGGAAAAAAAAAACAGAGAGAAAAGAAAAATCTACCCATAGTTTTCTTGGATAATGAATATGGGTCTAATTGAGGTTGTAGAGCTTAATTAACATAACTACCAATTTAAAAATTAGCAGATAAGCACTAGTTTTGCACATTCTTATTTTCATCCGAGTCCTGTAATATGCTTGTGGATGATTTGGCTATATTAAAGTGCATAGAATCTCATATGAATCAACCAAACTTGACTTAACTATAGAGCTTATGAGTTTCATAATGTGATAACCTTCTTGCATTGGTATGAGATTTCACCACAAACTATAACTCTCTATAGATCTGCCAACGTCGGGGATATATTATATTTTCTATGGGGAATTAAAGAAATATATACATTGACATTATGAATGGTGGGTGACTTATTGTCTTTTTGCAAAGTGCAGTTTTGTTTCTTGTTTCAGTTCTCATTGTTTATCCTTTTAATATATAGCAAAATTTTATTATGATTGTAGTACCAATGGTCACCCGTTCTCCTTTTTTATTTGGTGTCTTAACAAAGAATTTGGCAAATAGATTTCATGCTGATATTGGTCGTGATGATTCTAAAGATACCCTTCCATCCTAAAGATATCCTTTCAAGCTGATTTTTTTTTTCTTTGTGGAACAAAGAATATTAAGATTTTTAATTGTAAATTGATGATGAGATTGGAACATGATTTTTTGTGGTCATTATTTAAATTTTATGTGCTATATTATATATAGTTCTCATAACGATTGCTACCAGTGTCCCTGGCACAATTTGATCCATCCTTGTTGCTTTGTTAAGAACTTTTTTAAATAAGATCTGGAAGTGCTAATAATCCATACCTTTATGTAACTGGCATCGTCATAAAAGACTATTTAACTGCATAACGATTTTGAACATTCTAACGAATATCCCTTCATATTGGTTTCATGGTTTGGTGAGTGTTTAGTGACCAGTTAGTGGATTCATTAAACAAACAGGTCTTTGCAAATAAATTTAAGTTAGCTTCTTTTTAAACAAAAGGGAATTATAACCAGTTCAATTGGATCCTTTAAATTATGAATAAAGATAAATATTACGAAAATTTCTTCACGAAATTTTATGAATAGCGTTTAAATTCATAAATTTAAGGGAAACACTAAGTCTACCTAAGATTTAGTTTTAAAAAACAAAAGCAAAATTACCAAATATTCCTTATCATATCAACAAATAAAAAAAAAAAAAATTCGTGAAGAATCTAGAAAACAGCCTTCATGATATATATCACTATATGCTCTTAAATTATTCATCAATAGACATATGGCATTCATCAGGTATCTATTTTCTAATATCTTAACCATTTGGAGCCAAATCCGGGTAGATGGGATGAAGGGTGTCACCAATTGCATCAGATTGTTGATTTCTTTTTGAAGTTCAGTTGATTTTAAATTGCACACATTCTAACACATACCTTGGAATGTAGAAGTTGAACAATAAATAAGTCAATTTAACTTATAGTCATGAAGAGATTACTTAGTGAAAAATTGGCATTAATTAAGTGTTTACGCCTTTTAACATGTTACAATAGCAACAAAAGGATATTAGGTTAGGTTGTTAAATTAGAAATATAGAGGACAGGAAGTTTCGAAATTAGCTCCAAAGATTATACCACCCAACGATGAATTGTGACGCCTCCACATCCATAAATCCTATACTAAGAGAACTACTAGATGAATATAGTGCATTGTATAACTTGATTTCATGATCTATAATTTTCTAGCTGATATGTCTTTGATGGTTGTAGCTGACTCCAATGAAATTTAAGATTGAGACTTTGTTATCACTATTAATCCAATTAAATTTGATATTGAGACTTTATTGTTGTTGTATATGTGTATGATGAATGTTAACATAAGTATATTAGTCTTTTTTTTTTACCAAAATCATGAGTATATTGGTCAATATTACCAATTTCGTGAGATTGTCTTTGCACTAGAGCTTGGCAGTTGGAGAAGAAGCATGTGTTGTATGAAGGGAACTTGTCTGTTGATTAATTACTTTGCCAAAGCGGGTGGAAATACCATTGGAGATCTATTCTTGGAACGTCATCCAGTGAAATTGCAGCCTTTGTTAGACGAGGATAGACAGAGGACTGATTATCTTAAATGATAGTTTTAATTCTTCTGCTGTACCAAGAAAATGAGATAGTTGATGATCACTCCTAACAGTGTAATCAATTTCTTTTTTAAGTTCCAGCTAATTTAACACGAAAGTGAATTCATATGCCAAAATTTCAGGAAAAAACATATATGATAAACACGTATAAAAAATAAATATATAATCATAACCAATAAAACTCTCTCATTCTTTATGACAACATAAAGATGAAAGAGACACGGATTAGCACTAAGATGGTAAGATAAACTTGAATTGCCAGCCTCAATAGTTATAGTTTATTTTTCAATCTTTCGACTAGTTGGCTGTTCCTTGTTTGGCTACTTCCATTCATCCCCTTCACCTACAAAAACAACAACACAATCTTTGAGAAGCTTGCAATCTTGAAGAGATCTCAAGAAAACAAAGATTGGAATTTCCTAGTCCAACACGTGCCTAAGCTTAACATGTAACAAGCATTCAAACAAGCTCCAAAGTTCGATCCCTGATCCCCCATCAAACCACAAACTAACAATTAATGTCTTATCGCATTTCCATGCATCATAAGATATAACTAACAACAGATACCCCAGCAACAAGTGATTAACGACTTAAGAACAATTGATTAGTATAAAAACTTACAAAAAAAAAAGAAAAAGGATTTGAGAGAACCTGGTGGTGGGATTTTGGGTGGTTCTTCTCTACACATCTTAATGCAAGGAGGAATACATTCTTGAACTCTAGCACAGAAAAGGCTGCATCTGTCCTCACAAATTCCTGCTTGCACTTGTGCCGTGGAAAGTAAGATCACAACCACAACTGCGAAGGCCAACACAGGCCTCCCTCTCTCAATTTCAGTTCTAGCCATGCTTAGTTTTATTTTCTTTTCCTTTCGATCTTTTGTAGGTCTGCTTCTTGGATTCTGCCGCTAATTACTCCGTATTTATGGTGCTAAAATTTGTTATCAAATGATAAAATCAGTGAACGAAATTGGCGGGTAACCCTTGCCTCGTCAAAAGTAGGTAGGACAAAAAACACTGAATTGGATCCCAAATTGACGGGGAGGTTTGAAAAGAAAGGGTTGACTTTGTCCATGCGATGAACCAAATTGCCGTATGTCTTATTGATATTCTTATCTCCGTGCCATTTTCCATGCATCAAAATCAAAAAGTTTAACGAACAACTCCGAAGTTCACATCAGGTGTTAACAACTTAAAAAAAGACTAATAGAGTGTTTGGTTTTGTATTTAGAAGTTGCGTTGTTATTGCTTTTCTTAAAAATAGGAAAAAAATTGGTTAGTTAAGTTTTATATAAATCGTTAAGTACTGATAAATGATTCTAACAGCAATTGATGTAAAAAGTGAGCTTAGGTTACTTTTTATTTTAATTAGCAACTGATACATTAGATAATTACAAGATTATCCTTGGCAGCAACACTAAAACGAGACAGCCATGAAAAAAGGAACGCAGGCACGGTGCAAATGGAGAGTCTATGGATGGTGATTTATTTTTTCCCTTTATCTATTAATTAATATATTAAATATCAATAGAAATACGATGCAAATGCACGGTATATACTATTGGTACAAAAGCACAGTATTAATATATTTTAATAGATGCACAATGATTTCTTTTTTTCTATTTTTTTATTATATGGACAATATTTCTACATCAAAAATATGAATATTTTTTGGGCACAGATTAATAAAATAATATTTTTAAAATAATAATATTTATTATAAAATACAATTCATCTTATAAAATACATTTTTTAAGACTAGTTTACATTAATTAAAATAAAAATTATCTATTATAATAAAATAGGGATAAAATGTCAAACATTGTTTTATTCAATCAGCAACAGCTAATGCTAATTTAACCAAAAAATAGGGTTTCATTTTATTCATCAACAACGACAATAAATAACAGCAATTAGTATTCAATAATAATAACAACAATTAATAATCAACATTAATAATTAGTAACAATAAAATCAAACACCCCTTAAAAGTTATTAAAGGCTAAAAAAAAGGTGATTAGAGAGAAGCCGGTGGGGGTACTTTGGGTGGATTTTGGTGACAACTTAATGCAAGCGGGGATACATTTTGGAATTCTAGCACAAAAGAGGCTACATCTGTCTTCGCAAATTCCTGCTTCCACTTCGGCCGTTGATTGTAATAAGATCACAATCACAACTGCAGCAAATGCTTGTACAGGCCTCTCCTTTTGTCTGTCAATCCTGCCCATGTTTGCTCTTCTTTTGCTTTTGATTTTAGGTTATTGCTTGTTAGAATTCTATAGCTTAATCCCATATTTCTGGTCCTAATTAGTATTCGTCATTTAATGGCCCTATTGTGAAAGTTATTAACTTTGCCAATTAATTATCATTAAATAGGTGCATATCTCTTGCCGTATGGATATCTTTAATGATTGTATATACCTTATAGAATAATTATCCCAAATTTAAATTTTGATTTGGCGAAAAAGTTGTATGAGAGATGTATTAACTTACTACAAACAAAAAAGAAAAATGCCCATAGAAAATTTGAGACAAGCAAGCATTTTCATATTTTGTAGAGACAATGATTCAAATTCTAGACCCAATAAGAGTTTTTGTTTTTGGTTTTTTTTTTTTTTTAGCAAAAATATGAGAAAGTATAAATAATATTATACAGTGTGATCCAAAAAAAATGAGTGATTTTATATTGTCTTGTCAAAGAAAAATTGTGCTAGAATACATTACAAGAACGACCATATACTTTACATTGAACTCACAAGAAACACAACACGTGAACCAAACAACATAAATTCAACAAGGATTACTAATCAATCACTGATCCGGTAGGGCCAAATACATGTTTAGTCTCCTTAAATGTCTTAGCGAACATTCGAAATCATAACTTTATGGTAGACTTGTTAGCAGTTCGATTCAAGTTCATTACGATTTCAAATTCCCAATTCTGGTTCTTTAAAAACTTAAAGTTTAACCAAATCATCCTTTGAACGGTCTAGTCTAGTTCTGGTCAACCGACAGCTCCAGTTTCTAGTTCAATTTATTTAATTCAAATCAGTTTTATCTACCTGTAACTTTTTTTTTTTTTGGCTAAAAGGAAAAAAAGAAATTTTGGTTTTTAAGGATTAAATTGAAAGTTTTGATAAAGTTAATACTAAATTGAAAGTTTTGATAAATATAGGACTAAATTAAAAGTTTTAATTAAATTTAAAACTCAAATTATAATTTAAATAAACATTAGAATCAAATTATAATTTATAAAACTTTTATACCGGTTGAACTGGGTCCAGTTTTTCACCAGTTTTTACCGATTTTGACCGGTTCTTGACTGGTTTGGTTCGATTTTGACCGGTCCGAGTTAAGGGGCAACAGTGACCATGAATCGATCCGGACCTTTGGCCGGTCACTGGTTGAACCGGTCGGACCGACCAGTCCGAACCGATTTTAACAATATCAGGCAATTGTTTTTTGTTCGCCCACCTTTTTTTTTTATATTTTTTTTCCCTTCTTTAACATTTGCAACAATTGTTTTTTTTTTAGTAGTAGTAAAAATCTTTTATTTTTTTGGAGCAAATCGTGTTACATTGATAATTTTATTTGTTTCTCTCAAGTTCTTTGTGTGTTGTTAGTGGATCAGTTTACTAACTTTTTTGGAAATAATACAAAAAAGAGCAAAAGTCCTAATTTCACTCATTATCTTTACGTCTTTTGAAAATTTTACTCAAAATTAGTAAATTTTTTCGTCAATCTTTTTATCATTTTTCTGTTAGTTGATTATTAAATGTGACACGTAACGATCTAATTAACGATACATTGTCCTATTTATATTTCACGTGAGCAACACGTCATCATCTCATATGCCATGTCAGCATCAACCGATGATGTGGCAAATTTCCCTTTTTCTTTTTTTTTTCAGAAAATATGATTTTCAATAATAAAAAAACAAAAAGTTAAAAATTAAAAAAAAAGAAAAGAAAAAAAAATCAAAAGGCTTCGCTCCTTTTGGGTTCATTCCTTTCATCATTCCTTTCTAATATCAAATTGGCGATGAAAATCGTTGAGCAAAATCAAAAAAATTAATGCCGAAGATTGATCAGCTACAGAGACCATGGAGATATAGTGAAAGGCATAGATTGACGAACTGAGATAGCTTTCGCCTAAGCAGTCACTGTTGATCTTGCGGTCGAGCTTGTACTTGCAGTCGGCAATCTATTCTATGTGGCTTTTTTTAATTTTTTTCTAAAATCTCTTTCTCTCAATTTTATAAAAGTATCAAATGGATTTGAATGATCTTTTCTTGACCTCGGCAAAATAACATAGTTATAGAATCCGGCCAACTTAACCGGTCAGACCATTAGCCTGGTGACCCAAGCACTATGTCAGGTCAGGCCAAGTAATTTAAATAGTAATGAGGTTGTTCAACCTCCTGATTTTTATTAATAGTCTTTTAACTGAAAAAGGCCAAATCTCACAAGTTAGCCCAGCTGGTTGGGCATTTTGCCCACCTTCCCCTAGCTCGAAGTTTGAAGCCCCCTGTGGGTCAAATGTTTCTTTTCTTTCTCTTTTTCTTTTTATAAAACTTCCGCATTTTCTCTTTATTTTATTTTTCTTTTTGAGTTTCAAAGTTTTTTTTTTTTTTTTGGGATCAAATGCTTCTTTTCTCTTTCTTGTTTGTTTTTTTTTTCTCTATTTGAGTTCCAAAGTTTTACGATTTAACTTTTTAAAGTGAGAGGCCTATACACTTAATTATCTTTTTAATTTCATTTCATTTACTCGTAAAAGTATTTGAATAAATTTTTATTCTTATACATTCTTAAATAGTATACAAAAGAATTATTTTTTCTCTACTCACAAAGAATCTATTGTGTAATCACATGAGAAATAAATAACTAAATGATTGAATTATTATTTATATAAAAAATACATTTAATTACATGCAACAAATAAAAAAATAGTTTTAAAGCATTAAAATTTACGAAATATAATTATAATATTTATTATGCAAAATAATTAATAATATTTTTTATTTTTTATCATATAAATTTTTATTATTATTATAAATATACATATAGAATTCGCTCTCTTTAAAATTTATTTCTAGTTTCGTCCCTGACAACAATTTACCTTTATCCATACAAAAGCAACAAGCTATAACTGACACCATAAAAAGAGCTTTCTAAGAATTTTTATTGAATTTTTGTTTGGTATAAAATATTTTTTAACTTTTTCAAATGCAGTTATTATGTTAAACTGTACAAAAAAATTTTATATTTATTTGACATATTACTCTTCTTAAGATGTAATTAATAACAAGTTTTCTTGCTATATAAAAGATAAATATTATTATAGCTATTGACCCGACTGGTTGAACCAATGACCTATTGATCCAATCTTGTATCCGAGTCAATGTCCGAGTCGAGTTTTATAACTATGCAAAAGAAATGAGATTGGAGAGTGAGTTTGACCCAAAAAAAAAAGAAAAAAAAATATCCAAATTGGGAAAAAACAGACTTAAAAAATTATGCAAATTGGAAAAAAAAGATGAACTTGAGAATATGTGAAAAAACTGAAAATGCTAGGTACTTCTCCATCGTTATCTTCATACAATCAAATGATTTTGTTAAAAATCAAGCTGTTTAACTTTACCTTCCTCTTTGAGATAAGAGATGAACGATGAAAGGAAAGGCTTTTGATTATCTCTTTTCTTTTTTTGTTTAGTTTTTAATTTTTTGTTTTTCATTAATAAAAATCATATTTTCTGGAAAAAAAAAACTGAAAAAGGGAAATTGCCACATCATCGATTGATGCTGACATGACATACAAGGTGATGATGTGTCACTGACGTAAGTTATGAGTAGGATGATATACTGCTAATTAGACCGTCATGTATCACACTTAATAGTTTACTAACATAAAAGAGCAAAAAAAAAATTGATGGAAAAAACATTCAGGGTAGAATCTAAAACAAAAAAAATGTTGTGGGTAAAATTCTTAGAAGACGTAAAGATGATGGGTGAAATTAAGATTTTTGCCTACAAAAAAATATTTCCTTAGTAACAACTAAAAAAATAGAGAATATTTTAATATTTCCATTGCATAATATAGACATGTATATAGGATTTCCTTTGGATATAAAATAAAAAAAATTAATTTATATTCATTTTTAAAAATAAAAATTTTTAATACTCCTACTCAAATTTTTAATACTCATACTTAATTGTTTATTTTTGATCACTCAACTACTCAAAAATTTAAAATTATGTATAAATACTCAAAATTTAAATAGAAGAAGACTCAAAATTTTAGTTCTTTTACTCAAATTTTTAATTTTTAACACCAACTACTCAAATTTTTAAAATTATATACAAACACTTAAAATTTAAATAGTAATAGGCTTAAATTGTTATTATTTCTACTCAAATTTTTAGTTATGAACAATTAACCATTTAAATTTTTAAAAATATGTAAAATAATTAAAATTTGAGTAGTAGTAAACTTAAATTTTTAGTATTTTTATTCAAATATTTAGTTTTGAGCATCTAGCTATTTAAATTTTTAAAATTATATATAAATACTCAAAATTTGAGTAGTAATAAACTTAAATTTTTTATACTTTACTCAGACTTTTAATTTTATGGACCAACAACTTAAATTTTTAAAATTATATATAAATACTCAAAATTTGATTAGAAGTATACCCAAATATACGCGGTATAGAGAATAGCACTGAAATCTATAATAGCTCCGACTACTTACTTGCTAGATGTGTCTCGAAGCTCTTAGTCTCCAATCATCAGTGAGTCGAACATATGTTACATCCAACCAGATATCCATAGCCACCACCAGTGTCGCTCTACATGCATGTATCCCTTTTTTTCTTTTTTTTTTTCTTGTAAAGAAAAGATGTTTTTTGTTCTTTATGTCTTTTTTTTTTCTTGAATGGTGTCCAACTTTTCTTTCTTGCATTTTTTTTTTATTTTATGATTTAGCATATTGTCTCTTTCTTCCTTCCAAATAATTATTTTTATCATCTTTTCTTAGGTGTTGAACAAATGGGTGTAGACGAACATGGTGAATTCGAAAGTAGTTTTGACAAGGATGCTGAAACCAATTTTGTTAGTCGTAATAGTAAAGAAATGATGAAATCTGATGTAAATTAAAAAGATTCTATGTCTGATGTAGATATCAAGAGCCTCATATTCGACACATTTTCTAATGCTGAAAATTTCTACCTATCATTTAGCATGCAACATGGTTTCGATATTTGATGATGAGATTCAAAAAGAAATAAAAGTAATTCTGTGTGGATGATGAAGTGGGTGTATGACAAGGAAGAAACTCATGGTGGATCATCATCGATTATTGTTGGTAAAAAACAGTGCAAGTTAGAGAAGCGATCAAATTATGCTGCTTTGTTCGTGTCAATTTAAACAAGAAGACAAATAAATGGGTTGATGATTTTATTAACAAACACAACCATGATTTGCTTCCTCAAACCATGGTAAAATTCATACATTGTTACAAGTCAATGAATACCAATGAGACGCACTTCATAAACTCACTACAGACAGTAGGTGTGAAAGCTAATAAGATTATAAAGTTCATAGCAGACCATTTTAGTGGGCATAATAATGTGGGGTTCACAAGGAAGGATTTGCATAACTTCATCCAATCAAAGAGATTTGCAGAAGTTGAAAGAAAAGACACAAAGATAGTGTTGGAGCTTTTAGAGTTAAGGCAACAGATTGAGCTTAGTTTTTATTTCGCTTACAGATTAAAGGAGGACAACACATTTGACAGTTTATATTTTTTAGATTCCAAATCACGAGTTGATTATGCTTGTTTTGGGCATGTTATTGCCTTTGGTGCATGTTATTGTTGGAATGTCTATAACAATCCTCTTGTTATAATTGTTAGGATTAATCATCATCGCCAGACTATTGTGTTTGAGTGTACCTTGCTCGAGGACAAAACAATCTCGTCATACAAATGGTTGTTAGATTAATTTATTCTTTGCATGTGTAATAAAATGTCACAAAGCGTTGTGACAAATTGGAATGGTGCAATGAAAGCTGCAATTGATTCTTCCTTAAGGGGAGTAGCCATCAACTTTGTGGTTGGCAACGAGAGATAATGCCATGCGTCAAGTCCGCAACAAAGATTTTCTCTCTGATTTTATGCACTATGTGTATGACAAGGTTGAAAAAAATGAGTTTGAAGAAAAATAGGTTATAATGCTTGATAAATATGATATTCATGACAATCTGTGGATCCAAGAGCAATACAAAGATCGGCACATGTGGACAGAGAGTTACATAAAAGGTCATTTTTTGGGAAGTCTTCGAACGACATCTCGCTGTGAGGGTATGCACTCATATATGAATAACTTCTTAAATAGAAATTGAATCTATTTGAGTTTGTTCGACACTATAATCAAGTACTATCTACAAGTCACGATAATGAGTTGAAAGAAAACTATGCATCGTATTATACCTCCCGCCAATGTGTCACAGGTCTATGGGAGTATGATCAACAGGCAGCAGCTGTATACACAAAAGTAGCATTTGCAATAATAGCTAAAGAATTAAAGAAGGAAACAACTTGTTTAACCAAACAGCTGGTTATATTTGATGGTGATAGCTGTGTTTACTATGTGCATTGGTTTAATAGTCGAAAATATGAAAGAACTGTCATGAAATAAGAACAATTGACCAATATTCCAGATTCATGTATTCTTCAAAGATAGACAAAAATGCAAAGAAATCAATGGCATTTGCTGATCCTTCTTCTTCTCCAATCTTCAATGAGACAGATCAAAGTGTTTTGTATGGCAGCCTTTTGTGGGAATCTCAAATAAATGCATATTACACTTTCTGTTATTTGTATCTGAATAGGGCAGCGGGAATGTAGATGTCTGATAAGATGCCGAATATTCTACTTAGAGAAAGTAGGAGAAGATAAAAATTTTGTTTGATATGCTTGTTACTGCAGGATCCTGGCGAGTTTATATTCAGGGACAGTTGTCATATGGAATTACCAGTCTAAGGTACAACAGGAACAGAGGGGATCATAGTATAGCTTGTCTAGGTGATTTTGCTTCATTGGCCTTGCATCCATAGCATTAACATGATAACAGAATGCCAATAGCTTGCAATGTGGGGACAGATGTAATCCAAGATTGTCATGTTTGATAGGCATGCATCTTATCTGTAAAGCAAGATGGAATTGGTTATGTTAAACATTTCTAATATGTTTTTTGTCCTAAGAGAAATGTAGCTATCTAGGAAACAAAAAACTCATTGTAGAGTTTATTCGTTTGAAAGATTTTGTAATATTCTTTGCCGGTTCGTGCTGCATTGCCGCTGATTAGGACATAATAGAACTGTTTGTCTTATGGCTTTGAATTGACAGGTAATTATGCATTTGGCTCATAACGCAATCTGATTGCTTGTGAAGTTTACTGCATTTTTTGTATGCCATTAGCCGATTACTAGATTAGGTATAGGCAGTTCCTTTCCAAATGAAAACTTTGCTGAGACAAATCAGGGTACGAGGGAATGATGATCCTATGATGTCAAAGAAAGAAGATGTCAACTTTGTAGTTGAGGCCCTTAATGCTACTCACCAATGGTGAAATTATTTGTCATTTGTTTTTTTTTTTTTTTCTTTTAATACTCACGCAGAGAAAAATGGTTTATGAGTTACTAACTAATAGTAGGAAACTTTGAGGTATGCAGTAGCATACCATTCTATCTTTTTCTTTGAATTCTAATTTGAGTACCTCTTTTCAATAATAAGAATATGGTCTTACGAAGTAACAAAGGTCATATCATGTGACAGCATAGTAATCAAAAGTCCAGTTACCATTTGTTCCATTTTGAACCACGGGTTACATTCTTTTAACGGCTTATTCCGGAAATGTAATCATACTTCTGTGCAGATGAATACAAATTTTGAGTATTTTTTTCATTTCATATTTTCTATTCTATTTTGATTTATCAAGGTTTTACTACTGACTTAAAACTCTTGATCCTTTTGAAGTTACTGAGTTACCAGGTATATGATTTACCAGTTATCTATGGCATCAATGAATTTTTCTGTCATGTTTTTTTATTTAGAAAATTACTATTATGGTTTAACATTTCTACTATCTATTTTGCAGTGAGGTCAGCCAAATTTATGGCACGAAATCAGTCGGTTGTTGCTGGAGCTGATGACATGTATATCTGTGTATACAACTATAACACAATGGATAAAATTAAAGTTTTTGAGGCACATGCAGATTATATTAGGTGTGTGGCAGTACGTCCTACCCTTCCATATGTATTGTCGTCATCCGATGATATGCTCATAAAACTATGGGACTGGGAGAAAGGTTGGGTGTGCGCTCAGATATTCAAGGGGCATTCCCTTTATGTAATGCAAGTGACATTTAATCCAAAAGACACCAACAATTTTGCAAGGGCATTCCTTGATCGGACGATAAAGGTAAAATGAGCATATATGCTTGTAGATATTGTGGGGTACTCATGGTTCATTTGCATAGTTGAAATGAAAAAGTTTCTCATTTTCAGATTTGGAATCTTGGTTCTCCTGACCCAAATTTCGCACTGGACGCTCATCAGAAAGGAGTAAACTGTGTTGACTATTTTGCTGGTGGAGATAAACCTTATCTAATCACTGGTTCCGATGATCACACTGCAAAGTTCTGCCTTCAATTTTTGGTTCAGTTTTATGGTCATGAATTCAGTTGATATATTTGTGCTTATTTTGGATTGCTGTCCAAGCAGGTGTGGGACTATCAAACCAAAAGTTGTATCCAGATGCTTGAAGGCCACACAAACAATGTCTCTGCAGTTTGTTTTCATCCTGAACTTCCGATAATAATTACAGGTTCTGAGGATGGAACAGTTCGTATTTGGCATTCAACAACTTACAGGTAATCTTATTTTCATAGAAAACTGGCTTGATCGTGTGGTTTATGTGGCTGTGGGTGTACTTCACCCTTGAACTTCATTGAATAAGTCCATTCTGTAGTTTGTTGAATAAATTCACTTGGGACATTTATTCATAGTTAAATGAAAGTGGCACTTGAACTTTAGCTTCTTTTAATCTTTGTAAGCTGGTGAAATTCTCGTGCACTGTGGACTGGTTACATGTTAGTCAACGAGCATTAGGTTTTAATTCTAGTTGTGACAAAATCTTCAATAAACCTCTGGCTATATGACGGCTGGATAAGTGCAATTTTTTTTTTCTTCAGTTTCTTTGGTTATCTTGTTTTTTTCTTTTTTTTTTTTTTTTGTGTCAAATATGTGTGCTATAGCTTCTTTCTTTTATCTTTGTTTCACTGTGAAATGTCCTTCACTTTCAGGCTTGAGAACACATTGAACTATGGTCTTGAACGTGTTTGGGCTATTGGATATATGAAAGGCTCCCGTTGGTAGAAGATAATAAAATAGTCCAAACTGTTAATATTAAGAGTGTTGGAGCAGATTTTGAGGTTTCAACTCAATTACATAAACTTTTGATTGACTTTGTGCATTTGATGTAGAAGTGTATGGTTCTTTTGGTTAACGAGACATTTCATGCCCGGTTTTTTCAGGTTACTGATGGAGAACGATTACCTTTAGCTGTTAAGGAGTTGGGAACTTGTGACCTTTACCCGCAAGTGAGTGGACAATTTTCTGCTCTCCTTTGATATATTTCTCTGCATGCATTCTTTTGTCTGACTTAGGATGGTGGCTACACTGTTTGAAACTTCATATTCTTATGACAGAAACATGATATTAAAAGCCTAGACTCTATGACTTAGAAGATAATTATTAAGTAATTTATAATAGGTTCGAACTTAGTTTTCAAATGTTTTTAAGGACATAAGCATGTAGCTGAGTTTAGATAAATTTTTCCTGCACTTGTTATTCCAATAAAAAGTCAAGTAGAGAGGAGCAATATTAATTTTTTTGCCCCTCTCTGTATACGGTGTGTGATCTGTCTGGAAGCTTGTGCATGGGGTGCATGCAGGCTTATATCTTGCTTTATTTATTTTCCTCGAGCTTAAAACACAATCCCAATGGTAGATTCATTGTCGTTTGTGGAGATGATGAGTATATAATGTACACCCGTTTAGCATGGAGAAATAGATCATTTGGCTCAGCTCTGGAATTTGTTTGGTCCTCGGACGGAGAATATGCTGTCAGGGAAAGTACATCGAAGACCAAAATTTTTGGTAAAAATTTCCAGGTTTGTTCTCTTTCTTACTTCACTTGTTCTGTACCTGTTGATCAAAACAAGATAAAATTCCATATCCCATTTTCTTGTTAAAGAGAAATGGACATCAATCAAGTTTTTAAGTCCTTTGTTGGATCTGAATTTTAGTGATTACACTTATTATAAAAGGCATAAGTCAGTTTTTAAAAGGGAATAAACTACAATGTACTATTTTGAGGGTACTAAGCTTGTATCCCTATCTTACAAGTACTTCTAATCGTAAAATTATTTATTTTCTTTTCAATTACCGTTAATTTGGTATCCTTTTATTAGCGATAGTTGAGGGTTTAACCCCAGATTGTCTTTATTCGTGATTGTCAAAAACATACAGCACTGGGGGGAGGTTGAGGGTTCAAACCCCAACCCCCTCAAATTCCCACAAAATGTGGGCTTTACTTCTGCTGTACCAAAAAAACGCACTAACTATGTTGTGTGGGAAAGGGAGTTAAGACAGATGCCTTATTTCAGGAAAAGAGGAGTGTCCAAACCAACCTTTTCTGCAGAACGCATCTATGGAGGAACTTTGTTAGCTATGTGCTCAAATGATTTCATTTGTTTTTATGATTGGGCTGAATGCAGGTTGATTAGGAGAAATGATGCTACAGTTAAAGTAAGCACATGATCAAGTGACAATTGCTAGTGATACATCATTTTACATACTCAAATACAATGTAAGTACCTCGTTAGATTTGTTGCTCTTTCATACAAGTTGTTGTGACCTTCAAGTGTTGATTCATTAGTTGTTCCTTCTGAAGTTCAATTGCATGCTTTGTTGTTGCAGCGTGATGTAGTGTCCTCGAATTTGGACAGTGGCAGACCTGTGGACGAACAGGGTGTTGAAGATGCGTTTGAACTTCTTCATGAAACTAATGAACGTGTAAGGACAGGATTATGGGTTGGGGATTGTTTCATTTACAACAATTCCTCCTGGAGACTTAATTACTGTGTTGGGGGTGAGGTATTTTTCAATTTTTGGTCTTTGGTTCGAAGCTTCCTGTTCTTGGATGTCAAAACTTTTCCTAGTGTTTTTAGATAACATCTTCAGAACTAACCTTATTCTGCAGGTGACAACAATGTATCATTTGGACCGCCCCATGTATTTGTTAGGTTACCTTGCTAGGCAAAGTTGGGTGTATCTAATTGACAAAGAGTTCAAGTAGGTTTTCTTTTCATGGCTGTTCCAAAAAGTGTGCTCCCTTGTTTATCATTATTAACCTTTGTATACCAATTTTCCCTCTTATGTTGTGGTGCAGCGTTATGGGTTACACTTTACTTCTTACCTTGATTGAATTCAAGGCCCTGCGTGTTGACCTTCAAAAGGCCAATGAAGTTTTACCTTTGATTCCCAAAGGACATCATAATAGGTAAGATGAACTTTTCATTACAATTGGCTCCATAGGATCTCTTTGTTTCTTTCATTTAGCATATATGTACCTTCAGATCCATTATTTGTAGCACTAATTCAAATACATTAGAAAGGAGTGAGAAAGTAGAATGGAAGAAAGTTCTGAAAACAGTGTAGTTTTTCTTTGTGGATATATCACAGAATTCCTGGTTCATATTGATAAATGAATTTAAAGGTTAAATTTTTTCACCAAATTGCTTGTGAACTACGTCTCTTATTGAATAGTAAAAGCGTTTCCATGTTCTTTGTCTAATTTAACATTCATATAGTCTGGAATATCTTGCAATTCATGGAATGTGCATTTGGCTTCCTTGTTGCATTTTTTTGTCAATGTCATCACATTTACTAAAATTGTAAGACTTGGGTATTGAAGTGTTTTTTGCATTATAATGCATAATATGCTTTGACTGACTGCCAGTGTTGCCCATTTCCTGGAATCACATGGTATGGTTGAGGAAGCTCTGGAAGTAGCTACCGATCCTAATTACAGATTTGAGCTAGCCATACAGCTTGGTGGGCTAGGGTTGCTAAGGTATGTTTTGAGATATGCCAATGCCCGACTGGCTTTTTGCTAGTGGCTTGAACCACAATTTATATACTGCCTAGGCAATTTTTATTTCCTTCCGACAAGTTGCAACTTTGTGATTGATATTCATGTATTTGGTTCTAGGAAATTGCCACAGAAGTTCAGAGTGAGTCAAAGTGGAAGCAATTGGGAGAATTAGGTATGTCTAATGGAAAGGTATTATGCTGCCTTGATGGAGCTTTAATTGCATGGGTTGATCATTTCTCCACTGTGCAATCATAATTGCAGATACCTTTGTCTGTTATCCTAGATATGGTGGTTTACAAAGGGCTGCAGTGTTAGGCAATGGCTGGTAGCTTCCTTTTAAAATATGTAGTGTTTGCACTGTTTGCCGATCGATGGACAGTTTTTCAAATAAATGATGATTCTTTTAGCTTTGTTGTATTTCAGGGTTTTCTTTATTAACTGCCAATATTTTGGATGCAAAATATTTTTAATTGTGCTTCTGTTTCACATATTCTCTTCTATTCATGATTTTATTGCTTATATTATGTATCTGTGGTTGGAATTGGCAGAAGAATGCATGAAGCGTGCAGTGGATTTGAGTGGTCTATTACTATTATATTCTTCTTTAGGAGATGCTGAAGGGATATCAGGACTTGCATCCCTGGCTAAGGAGCAAGAGAAGAACGATGTTGCATTCCTCAGTTTGTTCATGTTGAGCAAACTCGAAGAGTGCCTCCAGCTGTTGGTGGAAAGGTAATTGTGTTTTGGTTACTTCCACATGAGATCAGGCTCATGCAATCCTGGTTGTAGACGCTGAAGCATTGTTTTTGCAGTAATCGGACACCTGAGGGTGCTTTGATGGCGCAATCTTATCTTCCAAGCAAGGTTTTAGAGATAGTTGCAATTTGGAGAAAGGACCTCAATAAGGTATCTCTGAATTACTGTGATGTTGTGTTGGCCCTATCACTCCTTGTTCCCTTTCTGTTTTTCCTTGTTGAGTAAATGGGATATCACTTATTGGTTGTCGCATGGGATTTCCGGCGTCTAACTGCTCAAAAGTTGATAGCAAATCAACAAAGATATGCATTCGGGTGAAAGTTGTTTTGGTGTTCCTTCTTTTATAGTTAAAATGGTCTTTTCAACAGAACTCTGCCAATTCCAACTAAGTATGACGTTTGACGGTGTGCATTTTATATTATTCGCACGATTCAAAGTGTCTATTGCACTTGCCTTTCTTTTGGGAGAAAGAAGGTCACATTTGTTATACTTTTTACATATACATTTCTCGATTGTTGTACTTATTTACAGATTAATCCAAAAGCTGCAGAATCTTTGGCGGATCCTGAAGAGCATGCAAATTTGTTTGATGATTGGCAAATTTCCCAGTCCATTGAATCCAAAGTTGCAGAAACAAGGTATTGTTTCCAAGTATTCATGCAGTTACATTTATAAATTAAGTTTGTAACAGAATAGCAATTGCTGCTCGATGCATCTCACTAATTTCTTTCTAATAATTGCTTTTTATAGGGGTGTTTACCCTCCTGCTGAGGACTACATAAACCAGGCTGATAAATCTCACACAACTCTTATGGAGGCTTTCAAAAACATGCAAATAGAAGAGGAGGAACATCTTGAGAACGGAGATTATGAGCATGAGGTGCGTATGGATTTTGTGTTGCTGTTATTTTATATTGCATCCAGCGAGTCAATTTATGTTTCTTTGAACTTGGTGAGCTGCTATAAATGCATTATTATTATTATTGCAATTTGGTTCCAGCAACCTTTGTTTTTATTTCTTCTACTTTTTTCTGAAGTGCTTTGTGTTTTATGCAGCTGCCTGCAGATGAGAGTGGAGAAGAACAGAATCCAGAGGAACAAAATGGTGAGGAAGGGAGCCAAGAGTAAGTTGTTGTGGTAGATGCTGATTGAACAGACGGTGTAGTTCTTGTTGATAGAAATTCCCCCTCAGCCTAAAAGCTGTTGGTTGGGCGTTGTGAAAATCCCAATTTTTTCCCTGCTGATGAATTGATTCTAAAGTGCCATCCCTAACTTCCATTTTTGCAAGTAATTTTTACGACTGGAAAATATCTCTTTTTGGTTTCTTCTTTTCTACGTGACAATAGAAGTCATAGGCCTAACTCAGGATAAGCTAATTCGATTTGGTGATCTGATTTTATGGGGATTGTAACTGTTGTCCTGGTTTCTTTACTTTTGAAAAATTGTGTCTGTGTCAAAGGTATGACAGATGTTCTTAAACTACTAGATAAGTGTCCGTTAACTTTTGTTTGCATTGAATTATTTTTGTTACTACAACCTGAATTTTCCTCAAGTATAATATGTATTTGGCAATTAACTGGTTGTTACATTTTAAGTGTCAGACTTCATGCAATAAACTGTTTGCCAATCCTGGCCATGCAAATTGGGACTTTTTTGTGTTTTTTTGTTTTGTTTTTTTTTTTTTTGTGGACTTATTTATGTTCCAACATTTTCAAATTATAACTTAGACTTAATGCTTGAGATGTCGCTATTCACTCCACATTATCTGTGTTTAATTGGAATTCTTTTGACTCCTTGCTTGTGTTTCATAGAATTTGTTTGGTTTTAATAATTTTTTCTGAAATTTCCCTTTTCATTTCTTTTGTATATTAAATAACTTGGCTTCTAATTTACTGGTTTTTACTGCTTTACTTTGTCTCTTTGTTTGCAGTGCTTACACCACATCGCTAGACTTTCTGCAAGACAAGCAGTTCCAGCCATGTTAGTTTTTTGATATGAGGCGAGGAAAGCATCCTTTAACGAAGAAAAACAATGGATTGTGGTGTAAAACAAGATTGACCAGGGTACTAGACAAAGTGATACCAATTTTGGCACATAGAATTGAAGCCATTCTTCAAGAAGCGAGATCTGAAAGTATGTTTGGACTCATATAGTCAAGTGCTTTTGTAGAGACTATTAGGGGCTGTTTTCAGTGAGCATATTGTGTGTAGATAACTTTAGCCCCATTTGTTTGTGAGGTGGATTTGTACCATTCAATTAGCTGTGAGTGCCGACCTAAATGGAACTAGCCATAATGTTTTTGCACGGTGTTTAAGCATTGGCCTTTCTTTTCTGCGAGGTACAGTGGCTGTGAGAGATGTTACTCATATATGATGGAATAATGATGTAAAATGCAGTCGGGTTCGACTGATGGATGTTTGCTTTCCTTATAATTTTTAGGTTTCCAACAGCCGGCTAGATTGAGGGTTCATATTAAGAACTGGTTGCAACTTGATACTTGTCATGGAGCGTATAGTTTAAAAAGTTTCTATTTTAAAGTTTATTTGTTTAATTATTGATTTATTATATTCTTTGGGTCTTTAGTTATTGTGCCATTGTGCAACTAGTGACTCACCCCAACAAGGTAACTTGTCCTGTTTATATATTTTAGATACGCCTTAATTCCAGGATTAATGCAGGCTGTGCGGGGTGTCTCCTTGTCCCTTTTTAGATGATCCGCACTTCTAAAAGAAACGCATTTTATAGGATTTCTGCAGCTCCTTTTTTGAATGTAGATAACTTGTTGAACTGATGGGATTGCTGCTGTCTTGTTATAGATTCCGAAGGTGTATGGCGAACCCTCTTATTGAGTTCTATCGGAGATGAAGGCTTTACTATGTTCACTTTGCATCTGTAACTGGTAAAGAAAAGCGTAGCTAATATCATTTTGAAGCTAATTAAATTGTTTTTCAAAATGAAGAAAGGAAAAACAAACATAATTAGAAAATTGTAGGAAAAAACCCAGCATACAAGTAAATCTGTGAATTATGCATCTGCAATCATCTAGTCCATCACAACTATTATGGTTATGATAGTAACATGCCATACGTTTCGCCTACAACAAATTTCGCAACTCATTGAGAAAAGTTGCAAATGACAAATTTGCTAGGGATAGCTTCAAGCCTATCTGCAATCCAATGGGTGGACAAGTTTAAGTAAGAATGGCAGGGACTCTAGAAGGTCTATGAACACCCAAGCTTCATATTAGTATCGGTTGTATAGAAATTATACACCCTGTCCACAAATTGACTTTGTTCCTGACCAAACATATCAGGAATTAAAAAGGAGACAGAGAACAGATGTGCTAGGTCTCAATTTTTAATCACCATAGTATCTGGCACCAAAACCATCAGCAATACACGCATATTTTGGCATATAGGGCCATTCAAACCGAAAAGAAAAAGGAATTATTGCAGCCCCTCATGTATGATATACAAAGTTTAACGACTAGTTGAGCCCATTTACTTTAGGGTTAATATAAAAAACAACTCTAATTTTGTAGCAAATCTAATATTACCTTTCAAAATATAACTAATCTGTCTTGTAAATTATTTTTTATCAAAAAATAGACACATTGTCAACCAGAATCAATAGATTCCATTAAGTGCGTTGATATGACGTGCTGATTGGCCTCCTTGAACTAGCGATTCGACTTGCTAATTTTTTTCAGAAAATAATCATTCTTTTTTTCACTAATTTTTAATTTTATCATACGTCAAAATATGTAAATTATATTATTTATAAACATTATATATTATATATAAAATTATACATTATTGTCATTAATTAGATATACACACTTTTAGTATTATAATATTACTGGAATATTATTATATCAAAATAGATACAATTGTATGTTTTCTAATTTTTTATACATTTATTTGTTTCAAAACTATAGCGTATATTATACACATTTATGTAAATTTATATTGTTTATAACATGTATATATACAAATACCCATGTACATATTCGTATATAGTTAGTATACTTATATATATAATTATATATATGGATACAAATTTTAAACTATTATAAGTTTTAGAAAGATAAAAATAGATAATTATATAAAATAAATAATATAATGTTAATATAAAATAATTAAATATATATCAAAATGAGTGTTTAATGCATGAGACTCGCACATTTGTGAAGTATAAGAGAATTTTAAATGTAGGCAGCCTTACTCTTATTTTCACAAGGAGTCTATTTTGATGACTCAAATTTGTGGCCATTAGATTATAATAGAGTTACATTTTTGCTATACTAAGATTTGCCTTCAATATATATGTATATGTATAAAATTATATAAATTAAATATATATGTTTGTATGATATATAAAAATAAAATAATGTGTCTATGTAATATATAATATGTATATGGTTGTCATATATAAATATATTAATAAGTAACAATATAAAAAATTATTAAATAATAACTTTTTTTTTAAAGAAAACTCTATTTTGAAAGAGAGTAATGTTTTTTTAATTGAGTTTGAGGCGGATTCAGTAGCACATTATTTTGGGTTCATGTCAATTGGATCGAGTTACTTTTAAGTTACCTTGCGTGCCGGATCAAGTTTGAATTGGATATTTTCAAACGGATTCATATGGGGTCAGAATTTGAAATATATGCTTACAGCACATCGTTTCCTCCTTCGTGTTAACAGTTCAAGTTTTATTTAACCTTTTTCATACGGGGCACATTTGTGTCTTGCCTCCTAAACTACCAACGATCATTAAATCGGCAGCAATTGAGTCAGCTTCACCAGATTTTCAACTGTTTGTGTATTCTAGGCACAACCATGCTATGGTATGTTGAACACCGGAGGTTGTAAGACTGTCTTTGAATATAGAATTACTTCAAGTCGTATAATAATGTCACTCTCCTTAAGACAAAATTCGCCCTCAATACAGTGCAAGTAGGTTACAGCGAATTCTCTCACAGGATAAAATGAAACTCACTTGACTGCAATTTACACTATTGAAATCAAGCTCTCGAGAATAACTTTTATAGTGTTTTAAAATTGCTATCAAATGTTTAAATATTTTCTGCAGTGAATATTTAGACAATAAACCCTTTTAATTGTGGAGATAAATGAGAGAAAGACAAATGAAAGTTTTTGTGAACTGTTTGTCACGTTCGAAACACTTCTATATATAGAAATATTCGCGCCTTTTATCAACCAACACGATTGGTTCAGTGGTTAACCGCTGGGTAGTTGAATTGAAGGGTCATGAGTTCGAAACCTCTTTATTCTGGAATTTTCTAAAGTCTACATATATATCAGTTGTATTTAATAACTGTCACTAAACCACCTTAGACCAAATGGTCCAGACACTTGGCTAGTAGGGACGCCTCTCGGGTTTAAATCCCAGGGAGTGCAACTTTTAGATTTTCTGCCATTTTCTAGAATATGCTTCTAGATATCATATAAATGTTTGTTTGTTGACAATTATCAAATATGACAGGCCAGCCCAGTGGTTGTCTTTAATATTAAAGACTCCCAAGTCATGGGTCATGAGTTCAAAACCCATAAAATGCAATTTTGATATATATATTTTTTATTTTATATTTTGAAAATATTTCAACAATCTCCCGCCATTTTCAAAATGTGAAAATGTAATGGATCTTTAATAATTTTGACTGTCAATTGCATAAGCAGTGGTGTCTTACGATTAAAACCACTACATAGTAAAGTGTACATTACAACAAATCTAAATAGTATGGTGGACTATGCCTTCAAACCAACTATTCTTATCGGTAAGCTGTAGAACCACTTTACACAATTAACTTTACAACAAAAAACATCTATTTAGTTTAATATGACACTTTAAAGGTCATGTGTCTATATCCTTTTCATGAATGTTTTAAAACTAAGCTCTTGAGTTTATTGGAACGGCCGACATTCCACATCCATATAGGCAGACTAAGTGCCCCCGCTCTAAGGCAACTTTACAAAGTCTGTTAAGAGTTATAAAAACTCAACTTCCCAATTTAACTGCGGGAACCAAGTACTATGTAACCTTGGGATGAAAAATTAAATATAGTGCTTCAATCACACTAATGATCTACTTTAACTCATTGAAAACTCAAGACTTGACGTTGTATCAAGTGTTGAGTTGAGGTTCTATCATTGGTGATCAATAAAAGTAGGCTTGAGACCCATCCCTTTTGTTGTTTTATTCACCAAGTCTCCTTGTTAATCTTTTTGTTAAAGGATCAGCCATGTTTTCACTTGACCTCACAAAATCAACTGTGATTATCCCATTTGCAATCAAGTCTCTTACATAACTGTGTCTGAGTCCAATGTGTCTGGACTTACCATTATATACTTGACTATACGCTCTTGCTAGAGTCGCAGCACTGTCACAGTGTATATAAATTGGTGCTATTGGTTTTTGGCAGAAAGGAATTTCGTAAAGTAAATTTCTTAACCATTCAGCTTCTTTACTTGCTGAAGCTAGTGCTACAAATTCTGCAGCCATGGTGGAATCTGCAATGCAAGTCTGTTTCTTAGAACCCCAAGAAATTGTACCTCCGCCAAACATAAAGATCCACCCACTAGTAGAGGTATGATCCTCTTTATTAGTGATCCAACTGGCATCTGAGTATCCTTCTAATACTGAAGGATAACCTATGTAACTTATATAATTCTTTGTTTTCTTTAGGTACCTTAGAATTCTATTAACTCCATGCCAATGCATGTTACTCGGATTACTAGTGTACCTACTCATTTTGCCAACTGCATAGGTTATGTCTGACCGTGTACATGTCATTGCGTACATTAGACATCCAATTACCTTGGCATATTCCAGTTGTGATACTGGACTTCCAACATTTGTAGTAAAATTCATGTTGAGATCAAATGGGGTAGAGGCAGGAACACAATCTAAATGATTGAATTTATTGAGAACTTTCTCAATGTAATGCGATTGAGTAAGCGTTATGCTCTCTTGATCTCGCAAGATTCTAATTCCAAGGATGACATCTGCCTCACCCATATCTTTCATGTCAAAATTACTTGAAAGAAACATTTTGGTAAGTTCAACTTGTGTCAAGTCACTCCCAAAGATTAACATGTCATCCACATATAAACAAATAATGATACCTTTTCCTCCTTTAAACTTGCTATAGACACACTTGTTTGATTCATTTATCTTGAACCCATTAGCAAGTACCACCTGATCAAACTTTTGGTGCCATTATTTAGGTGCTTGTTTTAATCCATACAAGGACTTAATAAGTTTACACACCTTTTGCTTTTGACCAGGTACAACAAACCCTTCAGGTTACTCCATATACACTTCTTCTTCCAATTCACCATTTAAGAACGTTGTTTTCACGTCCATTTGGTGAATTACTAGATTATGAATTGAAGCAAGTGCAATGAGGACCTTGATTGTGGCAATTCTAGCCACGGTGCATATGTATCGAAATAATTGATTCCTTACTTTTGTGTGAAGCCTTTTGCGACCAATCTAGCTTTAAACTTGTCAATGGTTCCATCGACTTTCATTTTCCTTTTGAAAATCCATTTACATCCAATTGGCTTTGAGCCAGGTGGGAAATCTACTAATTTCCAAGTTTTATTACCCATAATTGAGTCCGTTTCATCGTTTATTGCTTCCTTCCAAAACATAGCATCTTGCGATTTCATTGCTTCATCAAATGTTTTGGGATCGTCTTCAGTATTGAAGCAATATGAGATTTGATTACTCATTGATTCTCTTGTTCCTTCAATTAGAAACATAAAAAAATCAGAACCGAAAGTCTTTGCTTTTCTTTCTCTTTTGCTCCTTCTAAGTTCAATGACTTCATCATTTTTATTTGCAGTTGCCATCACGTCATTTTCATTATAAGCAGCATCTTTATGTTCTGGATTTTTAGAAACTGAGGCAAATCTATTTTCATCAAAAATAGCATCCTTTGATTCAATGATTGTATTAACAGATATAGAGCTATTAGGCTCTATGACCATAAATCAATAGGCTTTACTATTTTGAGCATATCTCAAGAAGATACACTCAATTCCCCTTTCACCCAACTTTTTCCTTTTGGGTTTAGGAACTCTAACAATTGCTCTACAACCTCAAACTCTTAGATAACTAAAGTTTGGTTTTCTTTTTTTCCAGAACTCATATGGGGTCATTTTGTTCCTTTTAGATGGAGCTCTATTCAAAATGTGGCATGCTATGAGCAATGCCTCACCCCAAAATCCAGGACTTAAGCCAGAATTTGACAGCATGGCATTGACCATTTCCATCAATGATCGATTTTTACGCTCAGCAACACCATTCTGTTGTGGTGTATAAGGAGCAGTTGTTTGATGTATGATTCCCATGGACTCAAAAAATGCAGTATCATAATACTCTCCTCGTTTATCAGATCGTAAGCATTTAATAAAAGATTTACATTGTAATTCAACTTCAATTTTATAAACTTTGAATCTTTCAAGAACTTTATCTTTAGCATGCAACAAATAAACATGACAAAATCTTGAATAATCATCAATGAATGTCACAAAATATTTCTTTCCTCCTAGTGTTGGTGTATTATGTAAATCACACACATCACTATGTATTAATTCTAAAATATTTGAGGATCTTTCAATTCTTGGAAATGTACTTTTGGTTATTTTTGTTAACATACAAGTAGTGCATTTATTCTCAGATTTTCCAAGATATGGCAACAAGTCCATATTAACCATGTCATGCAATTTTCCAAAATTTATATGTCCTAGCCTATTATGCCATAGAGAAGAATGCTCAACAGCATAAGCATAAACATTCATATTATTGTTAGTAACAACATTGAGTTTAAACATGCCATCACATAGATAACTATTTCCCACAAACACACCTCCTTTGGAGAGGATAAAGTTATTAGCCTCAAATATAAGTTTGAACCCATATTTGTTCAAAAGGCTACCCGAAACCAAATTTTTCCTAACTTCTGGAACATAAAATACATTAGTAAGAGTAATAACACTTCCAGAAATGAACTGCAATTCCACTTTCCCAATTCCCATAACTAGAACTGCAGTAGAATTTCCCATGTATACAACAGTGTCATCATTTACTGGTTTTACATATTTGAAAAGACTTTTATTCTTGCAAACATGTCGGGTAGCTCCAGAATCAATCCACCAAACAATATCATCCTCAACTACATTGATCTTTGTGATCATCGCAACCATTTTTTCATTCGCTGCTTCTAAGGATGCTTGCTTTTGCTTTTTTCTTTTAAGCAAACGACACTCATATTTGTAGTGTCCTTCCTTTTGACAGAAATGACATTTGCCCTTTTTCTGCCTTTTGTCCTTTTTTGGATTATCATTTGATTGATTATTTCTCTTGTTTTTGTACTTGTTAGAATGTCCTTCCTCTACCACATGCACTTTAGAGCCATGTTCTTTGTTTTCTTCTTGCATGTGAAACTCTTCTTCTACACGAAGATGATTAGCAAGGCTTTCAAGAGATATGTCCTTTGTTTTATGTTTCAAACTTCTCTTGAAATCTTTCCATGAAGGAGGCAACTTATCAATGATGGAACTCACAATAATAGTTTCATCCATTGACATATTGTGTTGTGAGAAGTGATTTAAAATCCTTTCAATTTCAACGAATTGTTCCATAACTGGCCTAGCATCAGTCATATTGAAATTATTAAATTTTGAGACTAGAAATTTCGTACTTGTTGCATCCTCTTGCATGTACTTTGTCTCCAATTTTTCCCAAAGTGCCTTTGCTGTAGAGATGTTGTAGTAGACATCAAAAAGTGAATCACTCATGGCATTCAGAATATGTCCTCTGCAAATCTCATCATCAGTTTCCCATTTTTGCCTTTTTCTTGCATCAGCAACAGTCTCATTCTCTGACTCTTCTAGTTTTGTAGTATTTAGAACATAAGCCACTTGTAGAGTCACCAACAAGAAATGAACACGTTTTTGCCATCGTAGAAAGTTTCCTCCATCGAACCTTTCAAGTTTCATGAAGTTTGAAGCAAATTCCTTCAAAGTTTCAGCCATAGAAATTATAATTTTGCCTTAAGATTGTTAAATACCGGAGGTTGTAAGGCTGTCTTTGAATATAGAATTGCTTCAAGTCGTATAACAATGACACTCTCTTTAAGGCAAAATTTGCCCTCAATACGGTGCAAATAGGTTATAGCGAATTCCCTCACAGGATAAAATGAAACCCACTTGACTGCAGTTTATACTACTGAAATCAAGCCCTCGATAATAACTTTTATAGTGTTTCAAAATTGCTATCAAATGTCTAAATATTTTATGCAGTAAATATTTAGACAATAAACCCTTTTAATTGTGGAGATAAATGAGAGAAAGACGAATGAAAGTTTTTGTCACACTCGAAACACTTCTATATATAGAAATATTCGCGCCTTTTATCAACCAACACGATTGGTTCAGTGGTTAACCGCTCAGCAGTTGAATTGAAGGGTCATGAGTTTGAAACTCACCAGTCGTGTCTTTTCCCTTTATTCTGGAATTTTATAAAATCTAGATATATATCAGTTGCATTTAACAACTGTCACAAAACCACCTTAGACCAAACGGTCCAGACACTTGACTAGCAGGCACGCCTCCCAAAGGAGCCTGAAGGGTCATGAGTTTGAAACTCACCAGTCGTGTCTTTTCCCTTTATTCTGGAATTTTATAAAATCTAGATATATATCAGTTGCATTTAACAACTGTCACAAAACCACCTTAGACCAAACGGTCCAGACACTTGACTAGCAGGCACGCCTCCCAAAGGCGCGACTTTTAGATTTTTTGCCATTTTCTAGAATATGCTTCTAGATATTATATAAATGTTTATTTGTTAATAATGGTCAAATATGATAGGCTAGCCTAATGGGTGTCTTTAATTTTAAAGACTCCCAAGTCATGGGTTCAAAACCCATAAAATGCAACTTTCATATATATATTTTATTTTATATTTTGAAAATATTTCAACATGGTATAATCCTAGTCACGACTCACGAAGGAAGCCTATTATTATAAAGTTCAAAGCAAGTTAGCTGAAGGATCAAGCAAAAAGAAAAAAGGAAGCCTATCCTTCTTCTTTGTAAATCAAGTTAATCCCAAGGAAACTTTAAAGAATCAAGCAACTTAGATCGAGAATGAAAGGGCTCTAGCTTATGAAGAAAAAAAGAACAGCTTCTAAGACCACAACTTCAACATTATTTTCACACCAATACAGACTCGTAGCGCTGTAGATTACTGTTTAAAACATCAGAAACAATCAAATGTTGCAATTATTATCAACTCTTATTTCAAACATACAACACTAGACCATAAAGACTCAAGCAACACAAAGTTTGAACAGGTTTCCCAAGCATAATACGGCTAGAAGACACATCAGATCCGAGGCGGAAAAAAAAAGAAAAAAAAAAGAAACCACAGAAGGCCGACTAGCAAACAAATGCATTGCTGACATCCTCAAAGTGGATGTTCAGTTGGAGGGATGCCAAGTTATGCTGCATTTGTTGTCGGACGAGGGTATGAAGAACAACTCCTCTTATTTTTGGACGCAGCAAAATGAAAAACTCAACAGATGACGAAGATCTTGTTACAGCACCAGCGACTTACTCCATGAGAATAGCCTGCAAGGCACTACTAGAAGTTAGAAAATTGGACATAAACAATCCATATGCAAAGATCAGCATTATCACTTAGTTCATTATTGGCAAAAAGAGTTTATGTTTACCAGAGGTCCATTGTTCTTCAATTTGATCTGATTCCATGGCACTAACATTCCCTATCAGTCCAAACACTGGAATTAATTGCTTCAATCAACAAAGTTTTGAAAATGATTTTACAACTAAACGTTTCTAGATATGAATGCTGGTTGTGCGGAAATGAATTGAATTAGTACACGCTCACACACAGACACACACACAAAAACTATAAATATGATTAGTATCAAGCATTGCAAAATGTACCTGCATCACGAATGTTATATTGATTTCTGCAGCTCTTCAAATTATCTAGAAACCACCAGAGAGCTTTGACTTTGTGGCTTCATTGAGATTTCCTTTCCACCATTCTGGTTCACAAATGATTTGAATAAGGTTTTGTCTGGCAATTTGGACATCTATTGAGATCCCATTCAAATTACTGCAAGAAAGCACGGTCACTTTCAAAAGCTCACTAAATGGTAAATCCTGAGAGCAGACTGTCAACAGCGAACCCAAGTTTTCCAAATGCAAATATTTAAGCTTTGAGAATGGGAGTGGATTCTGTTGCACTGCTGCAGTATTATCACTACCATGACCACCACCAATCACTTCTGTCAAATATGGACAACGAACAAGTTTAAGAGATTCCAGAGCATAAGCATGCGTAAGCCAGGTAAGGTCTGTCAGTTTCCAGCAGTCATCGATCTCTATATCACAGAGATTTTGGAAGTATGGTGCAGTCCTTATTGGAGTTTCCTCGAATGTAAGCCGTGCCCAGCAGTTAGTAATATGA
Organism: Carallia pectinifolia; assembly: GCA_037832335.1. NCBI lineage: Eukaryota > Viridiplantae > Streptophyta > Magnoliopsida > Malpighiales > Rhizophoraceae > Carallia > Carallia pectinifolia. The sequence continues at coordinate 14,603,038 of CM075445.1, read as the reverse complement.
AGAACCTTTAGACTAGCTGCAGATGCAATAGATGCTAGGTTTACTTTGTTCGGGGATGAAGCAGACGTTGATGCAGCAGCAGACGTTGATGCAACAGCAGACGTTGATGCAACAGATGTTGATGATGCAGCAGCAGATGTTGATGCAGCAGCAGACGTTGATGCAGCAGATGTTGTTGATACAGCAGATGTTGATGATGCAGCAGCAGACGTTGATACAGCAGCTGTCGATTCAGGAAGGGGAGTTGCTTCACAGCCTGTGATCTGAATGCTGTGTATGTTCTTCAAGCGACAGAACTCTCCTAATTTTGTGAGAGCAGAGCTGCTTCTTACAGTAATTCCTAAATCCCGCAAACTTTGCAGCCCCTGCACTTCGTTCAACAAGGTCATGAGTTGCTCCGGCGAGCTGCTGCTTCCTCTCTGGGTCATTTTTCCAATATTACAGTAGTACATGTTTAACCATTGCAGACCAGAGAGATTTGAGAGCACTCCAACTGCAATCTCCTCTAGATCCTGAGTGAAACTCAAATCTAAAGCCATCAATTTCGTCAAATGCTTAAAATCTTCTGTCAACCTTTGTATGTTAGAATGTGAAAGATTAAGATATTGCAAAGAAGTCAATTTAGCAATCCCACTTGGAATATCTGGCAATCTGCTTCTTGAAAGGTTAAGCACTTTAAGTGTTTCCATATGATCGAAGAAATCGCTTGATATATTGGTAATGTAACAGCGCCTGAGAATCAAGGTTGAGAGTCTGGAAAACTCAATTCTGTTCAGTCTACGGATTGTGGTGTCCACCAATGATATCCTTCCCACCTGTGCCAAACCAAGGTGCGCAGGAAATTCCTCCAGCTCTCTATCTGGGCTTGACCGCACATAAAATTTGTTCTGGCTGTCTTCAAGTAAATTACTTGAAGATATCCATCTCCCCAAATTATAAATTAGAGGGTGCATTTCTATGGCTGGCTGACCTCCGGCGCTCATCAATAAATGGGCTTGCTTCAGATTTTTAAGGATCTCATCTCCATCCTCATGGGGATCGTCGTTGCCCAGGAAGTCTTCTGCCACCCAATGACGTTTAAGTTCTGCTTCTTCCGTAGGATGGCCACCAGCGAATAGGCAACAATACAGGAAGCACTTTCGCTCCAAGCTCTTAACCCGAGTGTAAGCACTAATTAAACATTTGTACACGGTCTCTTCGGGCCTTTCAGAAACTGCAGTTTCTTCAGAAACTGCAATTTCAGGGCATGAAACTGCAATTTCAGGGCATTTTAACCTCTCAATTGTTTGTATCCACTCTCCTTTTCCTTCGATTTGTAAGTGTTCACCAATTTTAACAAGGGCTTTGGGTAAGCCAGAACACATCCGGACAATGGTAGTAGCTAGTTGACGTATAGTTGGAGGGGCAGAATCACTGGCCTGCGCCTGCCGCCCTTTATCAGAGTCGAGCTTAATTTCCCCCACTTTGCTGTTGAACAAGAGGGTGGCAGGTTTTTCATCTAACAAGCCAAGATCAAATGCTCGTGGCGGTGGACTAAGATTGCTCCACATTCCAGCCCTTAGGGCTGTAAATACAACCTTGAGCTTCCTTCTATTAACCGGTTCGGTAGGAACTCCTATATCTGGGAGTTGCAGTTGATCGGGTGGATTATCCAGCAAAAGGACGAAGTTAGTGTGCTTCAGCCCTTGTTTTATGGCTCCGACCTCCTCTTCTGGTTGAAGGCTTCCCAATCCCAGCCTCCTGGCTATTTTCTTCTGTACGTCTCTGCTGGTCGTGGTGGTCGAGGCACCAAACCAGATCACCTTTTCAAAGCCCCGAAGGTTCTCCCCTAACTCGTCATTTACTTGCTTCAGAAAATGGGACTTGCCTGCGCCAGGCATTCCGTGGATACCAATAACTCTAACGCTTTCATCTTCAAAGAGCCTCCAAAAGTCGTTGAACTTTGACGTCATGCCGATCATCTTGGCTGCGCCCAAAGGAAGCACTGGCTGGATTTGATAGAGCTCTTCAATTTGTGCAGGATTGTACTGCTGCAGCAATTTCGTGACTGCAACCTTCCTTACACGGATTTTGCCTTCCAGGTTACAGCAGTATAAATGGTAGCACATGCAATTGCTTGGTAAAGATATGGGACTTCCTTCGGGTCCCAGGATGTCGTCAAGCCGTCGTTTTTCTTTGTCAGCAGACTCTAGCCATCTTTGTATTTGAGGGTTAGCATTGCAGATCTCCGTCATTTGTCGAATTTTGTCGATCAAGTTTCGTCTTTCTTCTTTTAAATCCTTACGATCTTGTTCGAGAGCAGATATTTCCTCATCTATTTCCTTCTTAGTTTTGAAGATTGCGATGCAGCCCTGAATACAGGGGCAAATACCTGGGTCAATTGTGGCCATTGACAGGCGCAGAGAGACGCAGAGAGCGGGGGTGAGAGAGAGAGAAGAGCCAGCAGCTTGCGAAAACAGCACTGCTCAGGAACCTTTACCGTCCCGATTTTATTACATCCCTCTAAATACCAAAAATATCCTTCAATCCATGTTAATTTGCAATCAAATTCTTAAGGGCCGTTTGAAGACGCTGTCAATTTTTTATTTTTATTTTTTATTTTTTATTTTTTATTTTTTATTTTTACTATTTACTGAATTTTTGTATTTATTATTGTCAATTTTTATTTTTTTTATAAGAATAAAAAAATAAATAGAAAAAAGATAGTGAGAGAAATGGTAAAAAGAATATAAATATAGAGAGAAAAATAGGAGAGAGAGAGAGAAAGAGGGTAGATAGAGAATGAGTACAGAGAGAAAAAGGAGAGAGAAAGAGAGAAGAAAGAGAATGAGTAGAGAGAATGACAGAAAGAGAAAGGGTTGAGAAAGAATGAGTAAACAAAATAGTAGAGAGAAAAATGAGAGAGAGGGTAGAGAGAGAATGAATAGAGAAAATGACAGAAAGAGAGAAGAGAGAGATGGTAGAGAAAGAACGAGTAAAGAGAATGATAGAGAGAGAAAAATGAGAGAGAGAGGGTAGAGAGATAATAGTAGAGCGAAAAAAATGAGAGAGAATGTGAGTACACAAAAAGGAGAGAGAATCTGGGTAGACAGAGAATGGTAGAGAGAAAAAAGAGAGAGAGAGAGAGAGGGCAGAGAGAAAACGAGTAGAGAGAATCATAGAGTAAGAAAAAGAAGAGAGAATGGTAGAGAGAAAAATGAGAGAGAAAGTTGGTATAGGGAGAATGAGTAGAGAGAATGGTTGAGGGAGAAAAAGGACAGAGAGAAAGAGTGGGTAGAGGGAGAATTATAGAGAGAATGGTAGAAAGAGAAAAAAGAGAAAAAGGGTAGAGCAAGAATCAGTAGAGAGAGAAAAAAGAGAGAGAGAGAGGGTAGAGATAGAAAAAAGGGAAAGAGGGTAGAGAGAGAATGATAGAGATAGAAAAAGGAGAGAGAGGGTAGAGAGAGAATGAGTAGAAAGACAAAATAGAGAGAGAGAGGGTAGAGAGAGAATGGTAGAGATAGAAAAGAGAGAGAGAGGGTAGAGAGAGAATGATTAGAGAGAGAAAGAGTAGTGAGAGAAAAGATATAGAGGGATAGAGAGAGGATGAGTAAAGAGAGATATAGTAAAGATGATAGATAGAGAAAGAAAATGTTGTGAGAGAAAGTATAAAAAAAATAAAAAATAAAATCAGAAAGTTAGTTTTTATTGTTTTCCCAATTTGTTTTTTTTCTTTAAAAAACAGTTTTAACTTTTCAGCAAAAAACAGAAAACAAAATTAATACCAAACATGTTTTTCTGTTTTTTTTTTGTGAAAAATAAGCAGAAAACAGAAAACAAAATCGTCTCCAAACGGACCCTAAACTTTGACAAATCTGATTTGATTTGAGGTTTTAAAAACTTTGCATGGAGGTACATGGAGGCTGAAAGACTAATTTTAATTACAAGTGAAAAATAGCTCTCCACCTAAAAAAAAAAAAAACAAAAAGGGAGCACTAAAAATTCTACTAAAAATTAAAGACGTTTTTTGGTAAGTAGTAAAACTAATCGTATTGCACAAATGATGGTTGCATTATTATTTTTTTTTGTTTATTATAAAATTCATTAGTCATAAATTGTATAATAAAATAATTTTTTTTTTATAAATCACACTCTCCTCTTTTAAAAATATAAATTCAAGACTTATAGAATAAAAATTTAAATTTTAATCATTAAATTGTGCTTTAAGAAACTGATGGTTGCATTATTATACAGCACATGTAATATAAAACACAGTAAATATCTTAGTGCCTACTACAACCAACAATTTCTAGCTAAATAAAACGAAATTACACTTTATGTTTAGATTTGATTTCCAAATTAAAATGGTTTGGCTTGATTTAAAAAGGCTTAATACCAAAAAAATGCATGAAATTCCACAAGTTTTCTATATTTAGCATGAGCTAATTTTTTTTTTTTCTAAATATATCATAAACTTTGCATTTGATTTTAAATCTAACACATCCTCACTGGACTTTAACAAAAAGGGTTAAATTGCATACATGTATGCTAATATCACATTAAAAGTCATGTGATATGACACATAAAACATGTGGCACTCAAAAAATTAAAAATTAAAAAATAAAATAAGAAAAATTAAAAAATATGTCTCTTTTTTAGTTTCTATTTTTAAATATTGTGTAGTTTTACCGTAAATTTGTAGCTTCAACGACAGTGGCAATATGCCACCCTTGATTTCTCTTATTGTCCTCTCCTAATCAATTAGTCTAAGTATAAGATATTTAAAAAGAAAATTAGTGGCTTCTTTTTTTTTTTTTTTTTGGGTCCTCGACAATTCTCATTGAGCTATTAGTTATAAATAAGTAACTCTTCTCATTTTCTTATAAATATCAAACTCTTTTTGAATTAAAACCTAACCTCTCTAAAATAAAATTTTGAATACTTACTAATAAGGTGTTCTTAAAACTAAATACAAAAGTTAATGATATATTTAAAAAAATAATTCATATTAGATTTGAAAAAACTTGAAAACCTCATGCAACTTTCTAAATATTAATTTATAATTTATGAGAAGAATTTTTAATTTAATTTTTATTTTTTTTATAAATATAATTTATTTATAATCTTATATTATATAATAAATGTGGTTTATTTAAAATAAAAAAATAATTTTATATAATATAAAATTATAAATTTATGTTTTTTATAATTATTATAAATTTATTTTACTTATAAAAAAGAGTAAAATTAAATATTAATATGATTCTGTATTTACGGGTTTTTTTATTGCCATTAAGGTCCACATTTTGTAGCAATTTAAAGAGTTCTCGAAGAATGGACTCTTATCATCGTCTTCTTTCTTCTGGTCATCCTTCAATTAACACTTTTTTTTTTTTTAATTTATTTTTTATTTTCTTTGAAAACGGAGAGATTAGTAGATCACTTATAGTTCTTCCTGCCATCTTGTTAGCAGACCTCCGCCCTCTTTGACTGTTTATCTCTCTCAATCTGTCTCTTTCTCTCTCTGTTGCGTCTGAGAGCCTGGCCATCCGTTCTGTTTCCTACTCCTTTTCTTGGTCTTGGATACTCTCTATGGAGATCTCTGCTTCTTTAGTGGCGTCAATGTTCAGTGCGATGGCCCTTGACCCCGACGATTTTAAGGATCCTCAAGGGAAGCTGTCTGAGTTACGGGACAACATCATGCGATTACTTGCATTAAGAGATGATATCCTGGGATTGGAAATGATCGAAACTACTTTCGTTTCTGAATGGCTTCGCCGGGTGGAGAGAGTTGACAAGGAAAGACGCATGTTTGAAGTTGATTATGACCAAGTCTACCTGAAAGGCAGGAGATGTTGCAGATGTCCTCATTTGAAGTTCAACTACAAGCTAGCAAAGAAAATAATCCAATTGAACAAAGATGTGATGTCACAGATAGATGAAGGGAAATCCTTGCTAGAAGCCAAGGCTTCTGTGATGTCACAGATGGATGAAGGGAAATCCTATTTGCTAGAAGTCAAGGCTTCTCCTACGGAAACTATAGTGGGCATGGAAACGGTGTTCGGAAAGGTCTGGAGTTCCCTTCAAAACGAAGATGTTGGAACAATTGGGATATACGGAATGGCAGGGGTGGGTAAGACTACCCTTTTGAAGAAAATCTACACTTCGCTACCCAGGGAAACCCATTCGTTCGATGCGGTGATCTGGGTTCAGGTGTCAAAACATGGGTCTCTGAATAAGGTCCAGAACGCCATAGCCGATAATATGGCACTTTCAAGGGAGGAAGATTGGGAAAATGGAGGCCCGTACAAAAAGGCTTCAAGGATCTTTAACGTCTTGAGGAGCAAAAGGTTTCTTTTGCTCTTGGATGATGTTTGGCAACATCTTGATCTTGAGGATGTTGGCATTCCACCACCTAAACATTTTGAGACCAAGTCCAAGGTTGTATTCACAACAAGATTCCAGAGTGTCTGTTACAGCATGCGTGCCGATGAGATCTTCCGGCCGCCGCTTTTGCCAGAAAATGAAGCGTGGCAGTTGTTTGGAAAGATGGTAGGAGAGAAGACCTTAAATTCCCACCCAGATATACCTGTCTTAGCTCAAATGATCGTCCAGGAATGCGACGGTTTGCCTCTTGCAATTGTCACTGCTGGCCGGGCCTTGGCCTCTATAGAAGATGTCAATAAATGGAAGGAAGCTTTTGCTGCGTTGAAAGCATCTACCCATAATAACGATGTGGTGGGTCGCTTGCTCCCCTCCATTAAGCTTACTTATGATAGCTTAAGCAGTGATGCCATGAAATTAGCTTTCTTGTATTGTTCCTTGTTTCCTGAGGAGTCTCAAATTGATAGAGATAAACTTGTAGACTACTGGATCAGTGAAGGACTGTTAGATAAATTGCCAGGCAAAAAAGATCCTAGGGTTGAGGGACACTACATGATTGAGAGACTCATCCTTGCGTGTCTCCTGAACAGTGAAGGAAACCATGTTAGAATGAATCAAGTTGTCCATCAGACAGCGCTGAAGATCACTGTTGAAGCTGAACGGGAGGGCGGATTCTTTGTACGAGCAGCTCGTGGGTTAACAGAAGTACCAGGTGATCCCCTTTTGGAGGAAGCTGAAAAGATATCGCTGATGCATAATCAGATAGAGCAACTACCCCATTCTCCTCCGTGGCGCAAAGTCTCAACCTTGCTTTTGTCCAACAACAAGTTTAAGAAAATCCCAAGTGAATTCTTTTCTAAAATGAAAGCCACCAAAGTTTTAGATCTATCCAGTACTGAAATTGAAGGACTTCCTCCAAAGATTGACAGTTTGGAAAGGCTGCGCTATCTTAACCTTTCATGTAACAAGCTAAGAAGTTTGCCAATTAATTTGCAGAAGCTTAAGCAGTTGTTATTCTTGGATTTAAGTTACAACCGTCGGCTGATTGCAGTTCCGCCCAGAGTGATCCCCAGGCTTGAAAAATTGCAAGTGTTAAACATGTATCAATGTGGATTTGGCCAACGAGAAGATTGGGATAAAAAAAGGCAAGAACCACAACCTTCAGAACATCGTCCTATTTTGGTTGGTCATGAAGCATTCATAGCAGAATTGCGGACATTGGACAAACTAAATAATTTGGAAATCAGCATCAAGAATGAACCTGCGTTGAACATGTTACTCCAGTCTAGCAAGTTAACGAATTGCATAACTAGTCTCTCTATTGTGGGGTGCAGGGGATTGGAGTCATTGCCGGCATCATCCTTGCTGGTTATGAAGAATATACGCAGGCTTGAAGTCTGCGATTGTCCTGAGCTAAATTTCGAGATTAATAGCTTGGCCTCGCAGAAAATTATTCCTGATAGGTTACCAGAGTACTTCAACAACCTTCAGCATGTGAAGATAGAAAGGTGTTGGGAGCTGGATGAGCTTACATGGATTGCTTTTGCTCCAAATCTCCAATCCCTGCACATTGAACAATGTATGAAGTTGGAGGAAGTAATAAAGGGTGATGATACAGACGAAGTTTCGGAGATAATTCCAGGCCCCTTTTTGAAACTCAAGAGTTTGTATCTATGCAATGTCCCTTGCTTGAAGAGCATTAGCAAGTTTCCCCTGCCATTCCGTTGCTTGGAAGAGATCACCGTCTCGTACTGTCCTAGATTGTTGAAACTCCCAGTTGGCCCCAACAGCGCCAGAAACACCTTACATATGATCAAAGGTGAGAGGCAATGGTTTGAAGAATTGCAGTGGGAGGACGGAAGTACCAGAGAAGCTTTCCTTCCCTATTTCTTTTTCGCAGAAGAATGAAAATGATGACATTATCAGGTACACTTCTCAATCCACTCTAAATTCTCTTCCTGTTACTGGAATTTGCGTACTTGTTTTTGCTTGTGATTCCATATAATGTGCCAATTTTTGTTTCAACAAGTCAATTTTTCTTTTTCCAGAATAAGACTATTGGATTCTCAAGAAATGTTCAAGGATCTTCATCCAAGTGGAAGGATTCAACAATTAGTGGCTCATTGTTCCTGTTGTTCTTCTGCTGTTAGCCTGGTCTACCAGTAACCAGTCTGGAGTTTCTTTTGCAATTTCAGTTCTTGTTTTATGTTCGCTGCACCAGAGGATCATGCTGGACCTCTCATTCCCAGAATCGAGGCCTTCATGCCTTTCTGTATGTTTCTTTTATTTTCCAGGTGTCTGTGGGTGAACTTTAGTTTGCTCATATAATTTGATGGTTTGTATGAATGAATAATGCGCAATGACTGCTTTGTGTTTGCCTATTTTATGGAAGTTAATGTTTGATTTATCAAACTATTTGTTAAAAAAGAAAAAAAGTTGTGAAGCTGTTGGTCAACAATAACTTGGGAGTGTATTGAAAAATTATGCATTAAAGTATAAGAATTGTTTGTCGTTCCCGTTCATAGTTGGAATCTCAAAATAAAATTTTGGTAAATGTTCTTTTAACAGGCTCTTCTGAAAATTATTTGCCAGCGGCTCCTGTCAACATCTAACGTGAAGAGAACCGCCAACATTTACAAAAGCTATCTCTCTTGTCGAAGTATCAGATGTTGATTAATGGAAGTTGATTACTTTTATGCAAATTTTACTTCACATTTTGAGTTTGATCCCCATTCTCCCTCCACTAGTTTCTTTTTTATGATGGTAGATTTTCTCTACTGAAAAAAAAAAAGTTTAGATGATCAAAGGCTATATTCAAATTTAATGTGCTATACATTTCTTTAAAAAAAAATTCATAAAATGGCCGAAAAATATTTTTCTGGTCGTTCTCTGTTTTTTTTTCTTTTTGGTTTCCAAGCACTTATTTTACATCCAGCGATGTTTGGAAACGAATTTGACATTTGATAATTCTCATTGCCCAAATTATCTTCGACAACATTTAAACAAACATGTGGGCATGAAGAGGATTAATCAAATTTTCTAATGGGGAGATCATTTGATCGTTGAAAAAAGTAATATGAGAAAAAAAGAATTTGAGAATGTGAAAATTGTATTACTTAATTATACAATGTTATTTGCAGAGAACCTTATTTATAGGGTTGTATATTGTTAAATAAGTAAAAAATCTATAGTAATTAAATAATCTTATAATAATTATATAATTTTGTAATACTAGAAAGAATCAATAATAATAAAAAATATCAAAGATATTATTATAATTTGAAGAGATTACTCTAATAAGGGGAGATTATTGTAATTAAAATAGATACGTAAAGATCCTCAAATCATAATGTGGAAAGATCGTCAAATTATAATAATATCTTTGATATCCCCCTCAAATTCAAGTTGTATAGATGAAAACCAATTTGAATTTGCAAACTAACTTATGAAAACAGTTTTAAGGGTATTTTTTTCATGAATATATTAGCAAACTGATCTATTAATGAAATAAATTGTAAGTGTATGATCTCACTATATCAATGTTGGCAGATGAAGTGATAATTAGTCTAAATATGCTTAGTACGCTCATGAAATATGTCATTATGAGCAATCTAAATGGCACTTTGATTGTCACAATGTAGCATAGTTGAACCAAGAACAAAACATCCATATCAATGAGCAACAATCGAAGCCAAACAAGTTTAGTTATTGCATCAGCTAATTCATGATACTTTATTTCAGTGCTAGAGCGTACTATTATTTTTTATAGTTCCAAGAAATGAGAGAGATATCAAGAAACAAAAAAAAAAATAGTAGTAGAGCACCTATCTATAGGATCTCTAAACCAATCAGTATCTGAAAAAGCCTGCAACTGAAGAGAATAATGGACAGAAAAGTGAAGCCCGTAAAATAAAGTCTCATTGACATATCTTAGAATGTGAATAATAGCTACGAAATAAGTAGATCTAAGTGCAATCATGAACTAACTAACTAGATGAATTGCATAAGCAATGTCGAGACGAGTGACTATAAAGTAAACTAAACTTCCAACTAGCTGATGATAGAGAGTGACATCACTAAGAAGTTTACCATTAGCTGGTGTAAGCTTAACATTTATCTCGAGGGACGAGGAAGTAGTCTTGCTATCTATAATTCCAACTCAAAAAAAAAAAAGATATGAGGCATGCTTGGCTTGGGAGAGAAAGTAACTATCAGTGCCAAAAGATATTCCAAGCCTAAAAAATAATTGAGAGAACCCAAATCTTTTGTCTCAAACTATTGACTTAGATAATTTTGAACAGAATGAATGCCTGAAACATTATCACTTATAATAATCATGTCATCCACATAAAATAAAAGAAGAACAATACCAAAGTTTTCTTTGAATTAAGAGAGCATAGTCATAAGTACTTAAGATAAAACCAAGCTGTGAAATAATAGAACTGAACTTGACAAAACAAGCTCTTTGAGTCCATATAATGACCTTGTGAGGAGGATATTGATAGTTAAGAGGAGGCTGTATATAGAGCTTCTTCATTTAGATCTTTATTAAGAAAGACATTGTTGACATCCATCTAAAACGGCTTCCATTGCCATATGGTGACAATTGCCAATAAGTAGCCAACATATGTAAGATAAGCCACAAGAGCAAATGTCTCCTTATAGTCAATACCATACTCCTAAGTATACCTGTTAACAAGAAGAAGAGTCTTATATCGTTCAATAGAACTGCTTATTGTGAATCTTAATCTTTGTTGGAACCGGAATGAGGGTAAGATTGAAAATGAAAGAATTGCTTCAAGTCGTGTAACAAACGCCACTTTCCTTAAGGCAAAATTCGCCCTCACTAAATTGCAACAGAGGTATAACTTTCTCACAGGATAAAATGAAGCACACTCAACTGCAGGTTGCAATACTAAAATCGAGCTCTTAAGAAGTTATTGTAATATCCAAAAATTGCTCAAAATATGTGTATAGATTTTTCTATATTCTCTATATCTATATGAATGCCCACATCACATATTTACAAAGAGAATAATTAGATAGTTATTTGAGCAAGAGAAACGTCTTTTGGGCCTAATAAACAAGACCTTTTCAATGTGTCTTTTTATCAATAGACGCAACTCCATAACTACTAAATTAACTTGAGGACATGACTTTCAATTTTGAAAATTTCCTCAACAATCGCCCGTCATTTTCAAAATAAGAAAATGTAATGGATTCTTAGCAATTCTGAAAGTCAAATGCATAAGTAAGGTGTCTTATAAATTGAATTTTACGTAGTGAAATATGCATTACAACAAATCTGAATAGTATGGTAGACAAGTTTTGAACCAACTATTCTTATTGATGAACTGTAGAAATATTTCACACATTTAACTATACAACATTATTCTTTTCCTTTTAATAATTGACACATTAAAAGCCATTGTGTCCATATCCTTTTCATGAATGTTTTAGAGTCAAGTTCTTAAACTCATTGGAACAACCTATACATTTTACATTCAAGCCTGTTAAGAGTTTTAAAAACTCAACCTCTCAATTAACTGCAACTACCAAGCACTATATGACCTTGGGATGGAAAGATTGAATATAGTGCTTCAAATCACACTGATGATGTACTTTGACTCATTGAACTCAAGACTTAACGTTATATCAAGCGTTGAGTCGAGGTTCCATCATGGATGATCAATAAGTATGGACTTGAACACATCCCTCATTTGAAGTCTCGTTTATCAAGTTATTGTTAACCTTTTAGTTAAGAATTAACCTTCTTTTAATATGCAACCGACTTTTCAAAAGTCTTATCTAATTACCATGGTACTGTGAACCACTACGTGGTCACTGAAACATATTGAGAGATACTGTTAAACTAACGATTAGTATCCAACCCTTTCACTTTAAAGGGCTATTAACTCCAAATGTATTGGAGACTCTTCCTCTAGTGGTCGCGATTCACGAGCCATCTATTACTTTCTTTTATTTATAAAAGAAAAGAAAATAATTTGACCTATGAAAAGGTTTTAAATAGTTATTTATGAAAAATCATGACTCTTTTCAAATGACGCGTTTCTTTCCCCAAAGAGTCGCATCTCTTCCATCAAGGGTCACGTATCTTCCCACTAAGGGTTATGTCTTTTCCTACTAAGAGTCATGTCTCTTCCTCTGAAGAGTCTTGCCTCTTCTCTTGAAGAGCAACGTCTTCTCTTTTGAAGAGTCTCGTCTTTTCTGATGAAAAATCGCGTCATTGGTCATGACTCTTTCTACTACGAGTCACTTTTCTACATTTTGATTTGATCTCTCTTGGAATTATAATTCCAAAAACTCTATCTCTAGCATATATATATATATATAAGGTGCTAGTAAGAAATTAAAAAAAGAAAATTTCTTTCCTTTCTATCTTCTTATATCCCTTGGATTGGAATTACAAATTCCAACAATGACTATGCCAGTTCTTGTGGAACGATTCCACTTGACTTGCCTTATGCATATCTTAAAGTTTATGATTTCCACGTAATTGAAAAATGAACACATCTTAATCCATGAAGTTAGAAGCCAATTCTTTCAAACGATCTAATCACGAACTAAATAGAACTTTTGCCTTAAGATTGTTGGAATTGGAATGAGTGTAAGATTGAAAATGAAAGAATTGCTTCATGTCATATAGCAAACGCCACTTTTTTTACGGCAAAATTCGCCCTCACTAAATTACAACAGAGGTATAATGTGAACTCCCTCACAGGATAAAATGAAACACGGTCGACTGCAGGTTACAATACTGAAATCGAGCCCTCGAGAAGTTATTGTAATATTCAAAAATTGCTCAAAACATGTGTATGAATTTTTCTATCTTCTCTATATCTATGTGAATGCCCACATTACATGTTTATAAGTAGAACAATTAGGTAGTTATTTGGGTAAGAGAAGCGTCTTTTGGGCTCAATAGACACGACCTTTTCAACGTGTCTTTTTATTAATATACGCAACTCCATAACTACTAAATTAATTAGGGGACACGACTTTCAATTTTGAAAATTTCGTTAACAATCTTGTATACCATTTGCTTTCTATGAGAGATTTTCCTAGATAGAGATTAACCAAGCCCCATGTATGATTCGTTTCTAATGCCTCAATCTCTTAAGACATAACATGCTGCCAAGATGGATTTGAACTAACTACTCTATAGGAAGTAGGTTCATGCAAGGTGGTAATAACAGAATAATAATGGAAATCTCATAAAAGAACTGAGGGTTCACGTACTCAAGCAGAATGACAAGGTACATGAGGCATAAGTTGAGAATTTGAAGACTGTGGTGATGGAGGAGCATTAGGCTGTGGTGAGTAAGATGTATCAGGCTGTGGTACAGGAAGAGCATCAGACTGGTTAGGAACACTGGGCTGTGACTATGAAGGATCAACAATATAGTCGAGCTCATTGGAAGAGGGAGTAAGCTGGTCACCTGTTGAGCTAAGATCTCCTGCACTAGAAGAAAAGTTAAAAAAGAGATCGAGTGAAGGATCAGTAAACAATCTAGGAGATAGTGTAGGAGTTAGTGAGACATTGGCCAAACTAGTGAACATTTTGTGTTCCCAAAAGATGATATGATAGGAGATGTGAAGTTTGTTAGAAATAGGATTATAATATTTATAACCCTTATACTCAATACCATACCTTTGAAAACAACAAAGACAAGCTCTAGATTCTAATTTCGTGCGTTTATGAGATTGAAGAAGAACAAAACATGCACAACTAAAAGTTCTAAGAAGATTATAGTTGGGTTTCTCCATAATGACACTTATATGAGGTTTTGTTTTTAAGAACAGAGAAAGATATCCTATTAATAGTGTATACAACTGTTAAAGCAGCTTTACCCTAAAATGATTCAAGAAGAGAGGCAGAAATGAGTAAGGAGCGAACAATATCCAAGATATGACCCAATTTTTATTCGACACGAGCATTTTGTTGAAAGGTACTAAGGCAAGATTTGTGAAAAATAGTACCATATTGTTTTAATGTCAAAGACAATCAATAATGCCTCATATTCTTTAGCATTGTCAGTGTGAAGAATTTTAACAAGCTTGGAGAACAGGGTGTAAATCATAGTGAAAAAATTTTGGTAAACTTGAAATATTTCAAAACAATTTTTTAAACGACAAATCCAAGTAAACTTGAAAAAATCATCAATAAAAAATCACAAATTATTTTGAACTTCTTTATGTTTAAATAGGAGTAGGAGCTCAAATATTATAATGAACACAATCAAAAAAAAAAAAAGAGAAGATAAAATCACTGTTACTAAAAAGTAAAGCTTTGTGTTTATTGAGTTGACATGACATGCAATCAAATGACTCTTTACTAACATGGCCCAAATAATTCTTAAAAGCTAAATGTTGTGTTTTAGGGAAACAAGCAACCCTAGATGTGAGTGCCATAAACTAATAAGAGTAAAAGATGAAACAATTGCAAAAAGAGCAAAAGGAATATAAAGAGAGGTGAGTTAAAAAGCATCCAATTTTACGACATATTCCAACAATTAGACTTGTTCAAGTATCCTGCACTTCACATCCACAGTTAGAAAAATGAAGTTTCAAACCAAGCTCACAAAGTTGACCAACAGATAACAAACAACATCATAAGGATGAAACCAAATAAGTATTAGTTCAGGATAAAGATGATGTTATCTATAGACCTAATGCAACTAATAAATATAGGACATCCATCAACAGTATAGATAATGGTTTATGAGAGGCATCCATTTGTTTTGAGAATTGAGAAGAATCAAAAGCCATATGATTATAACTACTAGAATCAATTAACCAACATAAAGCACACAAGGTAATTGATTAAACAATAGAAGCAGTAAAACTAGCAGGTATAGAGATAAAAACTTTTTGACTAGAAACCTGGTTAATCATAGTCTCTAAAGGCATCTGATGTAGTGAGCGAGATAAAAAAACTAGTCATATCTCAACAATACAGTCAATCAGACAATAACCTCAATATTTAAAAGAGCATACATAAAAACTGCGAAACTGAAGAAGTGAAGAAACGCCATTGGGCACAATTAACGTGGTGTGATTGCAACACTTAATAAAAAACTGAAGTAATAAGAAGATGAATAGTGGATATGTATCCAATATGAAACCGTAGTTAAAAAAAAGTTCTCTCGATGAAAAGCCAAGGAAAAGTGGGCTGAAAGAAGAAAGAGCAGAAAAGATGTTGCCTTAAAAATTTCACAAAGAAAATCTAGATCAAGGCTCTAATGCCATGACAAATGTAATAAGAGAAAAAGAGAATTTGAGAATATAAAAATTATATTACTCAATTGTATATATAAAATTAAAAATAGCAAACACATGCATTAAAAGTGTTCCACACGTATATCAGATATATCTGACACATATGCCCAAATTTTTTTTCTTTTTATTTTTTTGTTGGACATATTTCAAAGTGTCTAACACGCGTCTAAAGAGTGTCGAATGAGTGTCACGTTCGATACGGACACGCATTATTTTAGAAGTGTCTATACATCCTAGATGATGAGAATGTTAACAAATAATTAAGATTTAATTAAAGTAATAAAATTCCAATTAGAAATGACTAAATGAGTGTTTTGTTTTGCATTTGAGAGCTGTTGTTGCTGTTCTAAAATGTAGCACATTAGGTGTTTGGTTAAAAAATATATATCAATAGTTGATTGTTGATAGAGGACGCTAAAAATAGTTGATACAAAAGGTAAAATGAAGTTATTTTTTGTTTTCATCAGCAACTAATAAATACAAAATTACAAGACTACCCTTCATTAAAAAGAATGTCGCTACTGCAAAGGATGCTCCGTTGGTATTTTTCCGACTGAAATGTATATATTTTTTTAAAATTTTCTATTTGTGAACAGTAATTTAATGAATGTAAATTAATATTATTTTATTCATAAATTCATAAAAGAAAGTAGATGACATTTCTTGTTTTGCTCTACTCGACGGATCTCTAGTATAAATAATATTATTTCTTTTATTTTCACTGTATAAACAGTAACCTAAACAGTGAAACTAGTAACATTTTTTTAAGTACAATAATTGGTATAGCAAAAAATAATATTTTAAAAATAATAATATTGATTATAAATTATATTGATCTTCAAGTTACATGTTTAACAAATATTTATTTAGAAACATATAAGGTACATGTTTATAAGACTAGTTTAGATTAACAAAAAAAAGATTATTTATTATAATAAAATAGAAATAAAATGTTCAAAATTGTTATTTAATTATTTAATCAGCAATAGTTAGTGTTAATTTAACTAAACACTATAATTTCATTATATTCATCAGTAACAGCAATAAGTAACAACAATTAATAATTAGTAACAATAATTTTCAAAAGCAAAAGCAAACAATCCCTGAGAATAATAAAAAAAAATAATAAAGGGATTGAGCAGGGGAAGAAGATTATAGATGCTGCTAATATTGGACCTAGATCCATCCTTGTTTTTAATTTTGCATGAGTAGCAAGTTATCCCTGTTTCTAATTTTGGATGAGTAACAAGCTATATTGCAATAGTGAACAAAGAAAATGTTGAGAGAAAATAACGCTATATGGTGGATTTTTTGGAAGATACAATCTTTAAAAACTATAGATAAAAGAACAATGAGAATGCAAAAAATGAACACTTGTAGGATATAACCATAAGAATGGAGGATGTCAAACATATTATTATAATTTGATAATCTTTCTATATTATGATTTGTCGTTGAGGGTTGACAAACACTATACCGACACCAGCACCATCACACCTTACTGCACCATCGAAGAACATTGTCCATGGCAGCAGTGTCTCGATGTAAAAGACCTCTTCGTCTGGAAGGTCATCTGTAAACTTCCAATCAGACGAGGCAGGGTGATCTGCAAGGAAGTCTACTAGAGCTTCTCCTTTGACTGTTTTTTGAGGCAAGTTGACAATGTCATAGCTCTGTAGAATCACTGCTCATTTGGAAAGTTATCCTGACAAGACTAGTCTAGATAAGATATATTTGATAGGATCAGCTCTAGCAATGAGGCGTGCCGTGTAAGCTTGACTGATCAACTTTGACGCCACGATAGCGCACCACGAACCCAAGAAACTTTCTTGATGTGACACCAAATGCACACTTGAGCGGGTTTATTTTCAGTTGATGTTTGCGAAGTCTTTCAAACACTGTCTTGAGATCTTGGAGGTGGTCTTTGCGCTCCTTAGTCTTTACTACTAAGTCATCGACATAGCATTCTACAATCTTGTGGAACATGTCATCAAAAATTTTTTGCATGGCACACTGATAAGTAGCACTAGCATTTTTTAATCGAAACCGTATAACTTTGTAGCAGTATATACCTTTTGGGTTACATAATGCCGTCAACTCCTCATCCTCTGGTACCATCCTGATCTGGTTATAGCCTGAAGAACCATCCATAAAGGACAATGCTTCGTGGCCCGTTGTTGCATCGACCGTGATCTCCGTTATGGGCAATAGAAAGTCATCTTTCAGACAAGCCCTGTTAAAATCTCGAAAGTCAACACATACCCTTAACTGCAAATTCTTCTTTCTCACTAGGACGATATTGGCAATCCATGTTGGGTAGGTAACCTTTCGGATGAAGCCAACAATCAGCTTGTTGACCTCATCCTCAATTTGTGGAATGAGTGCCAAGTGGAACCGTCGTTGTGGTTGCTTAACAGGACGAACACCTTTCTTTACTGTTAGACGGTGCACTGCGATATTCGGATCAAGTCTAGGCATTTTTTCGTAACTCCATGCGAACACATCCCTGTATTGACTTAATACTTAGACATATTCTTGCTCTTCTTCCGCTGTAAGTAAAGCACTTACAAATGTAGGTCGGGGATTTTCCAGGGAGCCAACATTGACTTCCTTGAGTTCATATACGGTGGCTTGTCCACCATCTTCAAGTTCTAAGGGAGCATCCTTTATTTCACTGTCTGATGAGTTAGATTCAACCTCTTTGTTAATTGTGACATGAAATGTGGTGACTCTGACTTCATTTTCCCTGTTTGACTTGATGGGCCCATCTTGTTTGGTGGTGATGGTAATAACACGTGCATCAGCTGCTCGGCTTCGGCTTTTTAGCGTGATCCGCACAGGTGACTTTTTCTAATAGCCTAGGCCGGGTCGAGACTTTGAAGGTTAAGTAGTGGTGTTGTGTGTTGATGGCAGCATACCCATTGTGCTCGGGTTTGAAAAGTCATAACCTGGTTTAGCGAGGAGTCTGTATGCGTTAGGATCAAATCCTTCATCTGTTCTCTTTTTTGGAAGCGAGCCATTTTGAATTACCCCCGTGAGTGGTCTAACAAAACCTTTCAGTGGTGTTGAAGACAAGACTGGCTCAATTTTCAGGAGTGGTAAGGTGTGAGTCTTCTTCAAGTTGTGAAGTGCTTCTGTTTCGAGTTGTTTGTGTCTTTCTTCCTGTTTGAACTTTATGCAATAAGAGAAAGGGGCTGACATTCCGGATGTCTTGACTTCGGCACGTAGCATAGGATCGGAGTGGAGCTCAAAGATGCAACCTCCTTCGGGTGAGGTTCAACAGGCTGTGGCAGCTTCTTACCTGTGAGGGTCTAAGGCTTAGCGTTGACAAAGTCTTTGACAGCTTTTTTCTTTTCACGGATGCCTCCAATTGAAGGAATTGTTGATGGGACGATCTCAGGATTCTCTGTGTCGATGTAGAAGACTGCGTCTGCCAAATGTGATTCAACCTCATCAAACGGCTTTAAGTCAGCATTGACTTTTTAAACACTATCCTTGTAATATTTAAAGCACTGATGCAAACTTGAAAGCACAACCTCATTTCCATGAATCTACGGTCGTCCTAGCAACATCTTATATGTGGTACGTGCATCGATCACATGAAATAAAGTGCTAGAAATGAGATTACCGATAGTCAGATTGAAGCGAATCATCCCAATTATTTTCTATCTTCCTTGATTAAAGTCATGAATCGTGAAGTGGCTATCTGATAACTCATCAATGCCAATGTTGAACTCCTTTATGGTGGATTTTGGGATAATATTGATTGTCCAGCCATCGTCAACCAGGATGCGCCGGACCTTCTGTTCTCTCACATAGCCAGATACGTACAGTGATCGATTGTGGGGCTTGGAACCCAGCAGGAGATCCTCATCTGAAAATGAGATAGCAGAGTAACATCCGAAGTGGTTCTAGGCCATCTAATGCTCCGTCGAGCTGGAATCACCTGATGGCAGAGATCCAGCTGAGGTCTGGAGAATATTGCTGACTTAATTCTGCCACACTTCTGTTGATTACAAAGTTGCAAACAGTTGAGGGTTAGTGAGAAGAGTTTGAAGAGCTTCATATACCTTCTCTATTGTCGACTTTTTGTCATCGAGCGGTTCCTCCTTATAGTGTGTCGCCTCTTCTGATGGATTTGAAGTGATGGTTGTTTGGTTTACCGAGGTCACGCCTTCCTAGTCCTGAATGATTTTATTCTAGCTCTTGAGCTTCATGATTGGCTCCTTCAGGACAAAACACTTCTCAGTTGGATGACTTATTATGCGGTGATATTTACAGAATCTTAGATCGCTGACTCGATCCTTTTCATTCCGTTGCTTGCATTCTAGGAGTTCAATTAGCTTCGCCTCTAAGAGTTGGTCGAGAATATCTAGGACGTCTGAGTCTGGAAATGGATACTGCTTCTTCTCTAACTCTCGTAATGTCACCTTCTGCCTTTCCTGTTGTTTTGGCTGAATTACTTGGGTTGGAGGATTTACCTTTACTTTAGCTCCCACTTTTAATGGTGCGATTTCAACAGTCATCACTTTCTTACCTTTTCCTAAGCTGTTGGGCTTCTTAGTCTCCCTTCTGCCCCCTTGCTGGTCCAGCTGGATAGGAACTGTGCCTCCAGAAGTCTGAATGCTTATCTCTATATCATGCGCGCAGGTCGCTAGTTCTTCGAAGGTTCGGGGTTTGATGCCCTGCAAAATATATAGCAGTTCCCAGTACATCCCCTGAATGCACATCTCTATAGCAGAAGTCTTTGTCAGACGGTCCTTGCAATCCAGACTAAGAGCGTGCCATCTATTGATATATTCGATAACAGGCTCTCCATTCCTTTGTTTGGTGCTGGTGAGCTCTATCATGCTTACCATTCTTCGAGTGTTGAAGAATCTGTTAAGAAACTCTCGTTGTAACTGTTCCCAATTATCGATCGATTCTAGCTCAAGGTTTATGAACCAGGTGAAGGCGGTCTCCTTGAGTGAATGAACAAATTGCTTCAGTAAGAGATCTCCATAAGTCCCTACATTGTTACAAGTTTTAACGAAGTGGTCGATGTGCTGTTTGGGATCATCTCGTCTGTCGAATTGTTAAAATTTAGGCGGTTGGTAACCCAAAAGCATGTTGAGATTTTCGATCCGTCTAGTGTAAGGTTTGACATACATCTGTGATCCTTGGAAAGATGTAGCTTGTTGTAGGCGGATTGTATTAGCTATCATATCCTGCAATTGTTGAATAGATAGGAAAGTTATAGAATTTGAAGATGGTAGCTGTGTAGAACTACCTGACTGCTTTTCTGCGGGGAAAACATCCTTTGGCGTCGCTTCTAGAGTGAAACCAGGTGGATATGGTTGTTCCTTGCGGGTCTTTGGGTCAATTTAGATCGGAGCTTTCCCTTTAAGTGCGGCGATTTGTTGATCTTCTTCCTCCACGACTCTGATCAGCTGCAAAATTTTGTTCTCCAATTCTATAATACGTTCTTCTGTGCTGGTCGTGTTGGTCATCATAACGGTAACAATGTCAGTATTGGCAGATGATGTTCCTCAAAAGACTAGGGTAGAGGGCTCTTCTGGTTCCTCCGTGTTGATTTCTACAGAACGAGTCGGATTCTGTTGAGTAGGCTTTGGCATGTTGCCCCCGACTTCGATCGGGGTGGGTGATCAACTCCTCCATGCGGCAAGAGAGTCAGGGGAGAGATTATGTTGCTGTGCGAGCTGTGAACTCTTCGTTTCGATATTTTGTTGAGTTTGGACAACGAGAAATCGTGTCCGTCCACGGGTTTCTAAGCCTACATACTCGGGTAGGGTAGTTGATACAGACAGTTGCCTTTTTGCTAGTACCGGCGTTGGTATTCCTCTTTGGTGTCATTGGAATACTAGATACCTGCTAAATTTTTTTTTCTTATTTCGTCTTTTTCTCTATTTTGTCTTCTTCTTTTTTTTTTTTTTCCTTTTTCCCTTTTTTTGCTCTTTTTCTGCTTTTCTTTTCTTCTTTTCTCGGCTTTCTTTCTTTTGCCTTTTTCTTCTTTTTTTTTAAGGAACAAGAGAAGGGAGGTGAAGAGATCCCTCTGGGCATGCCAGAAATTTGTAACGGGTGTAAATCTCGAGTGTGCAACAGTTAGACTCGAAAAATACAAACATAAATTATAAATAAAAATTTAAGATAAAATAAAATTTACGTTGGGTCGATCTTCGTACGGGTCCTCCGATTAGTGTTCCTACGCAGCTTTGTCAAGGGCTGCACGAGTATAATCTTGACAGTAGTAAATTTCCACAGTTTTATCTTGAACTGGATGAGTTTTGTTGAGAACTGAGACTGGATTTCAGTCGGATTTGTATTATTTTGATATTTTAAATTTGTACTCTATAGATCTAGATTTGATACGATCGGATAGTATAAATCAAAAATACAAATAGAAATGGATACAGCAAATTTTTTGGGGCTTATACCTAAGATATCTCCCTTAAAGGAGTTAGAAGAGTATACTGCAGAGTACAAAAACGTAAGAAAAGAGAAAATTTTCTTGAGAGATTTTTAAAATTTTCTTTTTCTCTCAAGTTCTTTCTATTTTGCTCTTTGTAAATTTTGCTGGATGCTAATGATTGAACTGGGGGAGGCCTTATTTATAGGCCTCCCTTATGCGCTAAAATGATGTGGCAGTTGCCAACCTTTGATTAGATCGGCAACTACCCAACAAAAATGCAACTGCTTCATCACCTGCATCAACTACTCTACTTGAGTACGCAGATTCACAGACTCGCACACGAACACGATTCCTTGTCACTAAAAAAAACCCACAAACTCGCGCAAGAACACAGTTCCTCACCACCAAAAAAATTCAAATGGAAGATCTGTAGTTCGGACAGCAGCTAGATTTTTTACGTGACTCTCTCATCAAACAGAAAAATCAACCAACTATCCCTATCGAAGTTAGGGGTAAAGCATCAAATTCTGCTCAACAGTAGGATTCGACACGTTCTGCTGAAACAGATTCGGGGGCAAAACTCGAACCTTGACTCAAAATTCAAGTCCAAAGCCAAAAACTCAAATCCAATTTCCAAATTCAAACCCAGGCTGAAAGTTCAAATCTAACTAAAATCCAGTTTTGGGGGCAAATCCCAAACCCCGAGTCAATTCAACAGCTCAACAGCTCAGTAGTTCAATAGCTCAGTAGTTCAACAGTTTAGCAAATACAACACACTTCAATACACTTGTCTCACACCAGTATAAAAGGCGAACAGTTCAAGACTCCAGTCTCGCACAAGTATAAAAGGTGAAAAATTCAACAACAAATTCAGACTTCTGCATCACACGAGTATAAAAGGCGAACAATTCCGCAATTCAAACTCCTACTTGGCATGAGTATAAAAGGCGAACAGCTCATCAACAAATCAAAACTCTTGCCTCGCACGAGTATAAAAAGCGAACAGTTCAAAACTCCTACCTCACACGAGTATAAAAGGGAAAAAATTTAACAACAAATTCAAATTCTTGTATCGCATGAGTATAAAAGGCGAATAATTCAGTAATTCAGACTCCTACGTTGCATGAGTATAAAAGGCGAACAATTCAATACATTTGTCTCGCACGAGTATAAAAGACGAACAACTCTACAGCAAATCCAAACTTCTGCCTCACACAAGTATAAAAGGCAAGTAGTTCAACACTCATATTTCGTACGAGTATAAAAGCGACGACACAATTCAACACTTCTGTCTCATACGAGTGTAAAAGGTAACAACACAGTTCAACACTCTTATCTCACATGAGTATAAAAAGCGACAACACAACACTCCTGTCTCGCGTGAGTATAAAAGGCAACAACACAATTCAATACTATTGCCCCGCACAAGTATAAAAGGCGACAACACAGTTCAACATTCTTGCCTCGTACAAATATAAAAGGCGACAATCCAACAACATACGCATACCTCACACAAGTATAAAAGGCAAATAGCTCATCAACAAATCCAAACTCTTACCTCGCACGAGTATAAAAGGCAAATAGTTCAACAATTCTGACTCGCATAAGTATAAAAAGTGACAATCTAATAAATTAGACTCTTAGCCTGCACAAGTTTAAAAGGCAAAATGATAACAACTACATGGGCTCAGTCCAAAAATCATAACCCGCATAAGTATAAACTATAAACAGCCCAAAAATATAAAAGCGAGTGAGGGTTGAGTCTGAGTCGTTGTTTCAGTTTCAACTCATTTCCATTGCATGTCAAGCTTCTGCTCCCTTTTAAGAAAAAAGATGGAACAAGTTACAGGACTTTAGAACAAAGAAGAGGATAGGTCACCACACACTAGATGGCGACCAAGTCCAATGCAGCTGCAAATCTTGGAGGAGTACTTTCGCAACAATGAAAGTACTTATCCTAGTTTATCATAGCTCTCTCAACTTATTTTGCTATTGCAGCTGTACGGAGCAGTTCAGTCAAAACATGTGTATTTCTGATTCCAAAACCAAATAAACAGGACAAAAGCAGCATTGAGAGCTACTGTCTCTATAACATAGCCTGACTCGACCACCGCAACTTCTCATGGTAGATCTCACTAGTATAGTTTCGTCTTCAAATGAAGCAGTTCCGAGCTTCACCACTGCAATGGTCCCTCAAGGTTATTTCAACCAAGGCTATGGCCTGTGGGGCTACACATATATGTCCTAGTGGTTCTATGGAGTCAGCCAAGGGTTAATCCCTTACGGGCACTTCAATCCAGGAGGAAACCTTGTACCAAGAGAGAACTATTCCGATAAGATTTTGCCTCTATTTTCAGAACGTCCTAGCGATATCAATCAATCGAAAAGTTCTAGCATTGTCAACGTAATCAACCTACTGAACGAGGAAATGATAGACTTGGAGCTGCGCCTTGGGCCCCACTAAGTCGCTGACAAGGGTAAGGAACCACAAATTTTGCAAGGCTACACCTCGAGCCCCGTGAGGTTGTCCAACAAGGATAAGATGCAACGACTTTTGCGACGTTGCGTTGACTTGTGCAACACGCGTCGTCCACCTCCTCGTTTGTCCCTTATGGCCAAAAGGAACGTGAAATGAGGACCCTCTCCTGATCCTCATATCCTCTTTTTGACTTTAAAAAAGAAAAGGTAGCTTTTTGCTATATATATATTTCCTATATGCTCGAGTCACAGAACTCACCCCTCAACTTTTCTTTCTCTCATAAAAGAAAATGACTGGTTCCTACACTTTCTTTTTCAAAATGTTCTTTGATCAGGAAACTGGAGGCACGCAAGTTAGAAAAAGAAGGAGTAGCCCTCTTCTAGAGATCCCTAAAGGTCCTCAAATCTCAGCCTCCAACGTCATCTTGGTCATTGAAGTTTCAACCACTCTCCTTAAATCACATCTATCACAACGAACAAAAAAGTTGTGACCATGCTTATCTGTTCTCAGATGTGGCAACGTACGAAGAAGTCTCAACTACTCTCCTTACGTCATGACATACGAGAGAGTTAGCACTACAGCCCGTCTCTTTATGAGCAGACCTTGAAGTTCCATGGTCCTAAACATTTCCCGTGGGGTGGTTCAAGTTCTTTATTTACTGGATCATCTTCTATAAAAAAGCCTTTACGAGTCATGGAAACTTGACATCAACTAGACTAACCAGAGTTGAAAACTTCAAGATTCAATGTCTATTAAGATATCTGAAGTTTCAAACTGGACTTAAAAACTCGGTTCGGATCACGTCCCAATATCCTTCCTTCCCAAGCCTTGAAGTAGGGGCATTTGTAAATAACAAAAAAAAAAAAGGTTAAAAAAATCTATTGGGTTTGGTGCGTGCATGTTGTTTGAATTAGATGAAAAGAAAATTAGATGACATGCATATTGATTGGGTTAGATGAGAAAAATTAGATGACATTCATGTTGTTTGAGCTAGATGAAAAGAAAATTAAGTGATATGCATATTGATTGGGTTAGATAAAAAAATTAAATGACATGCATGTTGTTTGAATTAGATAACATGCATTATTCGGGTTAGGTATTGGCAATCTTTGGCCTACAAATAGGCACTCCCTCAAACCTTCCAAAAACAACTGAAGCAAAGCTAAATCATTAGCTTCTAAAGTTTTACTTTCTTCCTCTCTCTCTCTCTAAAAATTTTGAGTGTATGCTCTCTACTTATCACTGAATTGGATCCGTTAGATCAAAAGCCCAAGATATTAAATATCCGAGTGGAATCAAGTCTCCTTCACAGGAGTCCAACAAGTCTATTTAAGATCAAGTCCATACGGCCCTCAGTGGATTTAACCAATCCAAGTAGGATCAAACCTCCTACGGCCCTCACTGGAATCTAACCAATTCGAGTGAGATCAAGCCTTCTTAAAGCGCTCACCGAAGTCTCATTAGTCTACCTAAAATTAAGTCTTGGCTCTCAGTTCAGTTTAAGAATAAGCTGTAGAATTACATGAAGAACATTAATTGAAGGATCAAACAGAATTCAACTTCATAAAAATTTTAAATTTTTATTATAATTTATATCTATATTTTTTAAAATCTAATTATTTGAGATTCGAACCTACGGTACCCCTATTAGCCATTTTACAAAGTCATCCTTTCGCCGCCAGCCGTCGGCTCCCAGCAAGAGGCCAACGCATGGAATACATATTTGAATTGGAAAATAACCATCATATTTGGCGACAAAAAGGCATAGACTATATATGTATATATATATATATAACAACAAAAAAATACACAACTGTCAGGTATTTCTTTAGGATTATTCCGTGGCCAACTGCAATTGCACACTTAATAACAATTGTAAGGAAATTTCATTTTTTTTTTTTAATCTGAAATTAGATAAGCAGTTTTATCTGCATCATAGGTATCAACAGCGACCCTATTTTTCTAATTATATTCCAATAGTGTCAGTCATTGTATATTCAAATAATGACTCAATCCTAAGTGTTTTTTTTTTTCCCCTAACTGTCCATTTGTTAAGGATTAAGCTATCAAATGATTTTATTTTACTTATGTTTATTTAACATAAAATTTATTTGTACACCAATATTCCTTCTTAATTTGCTGTTGTTGAGACTCGTACTCAAATACAAGTAATAGATAGCTAACATGTAAGTCCTAATATAAGGTTTTGATAAAACATTCTAAAACCAAAAGGACGCTAAATTCTAAAATCATTTTTTTTAGGCCTAAGTCTAGTATCAGGATAGTAAATGCCCCAAAATTAAAGTTTCTTAAGGTGGGATCCTACATTGAGAGCCTGATTCAAAACGTTCCTTAAAGACTTTTCAATTCAAGTAGTCGAGAGAATAAAGTCTATTATATTATTTTTCTCACACCAACATACTATTTATTGTTAGTATATTCACAAAAGCAAATTGTTATATATGACTTTTAACAATTTTGATATCAATTTTTTTATTTAGGTGATTTCCGTTGGAAATACTAACTGATTAATCATAACTGATACACACACATGTATGTGTGTGTATGTTTATTTATTTATTTGGTAAAGGCACAAATCTTTATTCTTTTTGTGCACCTACAGAGAATTAAATTACAAACTAGCCCCTACACAAAGTCATCACTTCCCAACTCTGCAGCAGGCTTTCAGCAAAAGGCCAACTTGAGGTGTTTCAAATGTGATCTCCCCACCAGGCATAGTGGAAGCAAGCCTGGATAAATTCAGAACAGCATTGCCATCCCGGAGCACAGGCTCATGAATCAGGACGTTGAGGTCAACATTTTTCTTGCGAAATTATTTCTTGACTTACTACATTTTCCTTTACAACTTATTAAAAGCTATACAATTTTGACTATCTTATTTGTTAACGCTTGGCAATGAGTCAAACATGGTTTAGACTATTTAGAGCATCAATATTACCTCTCTTACTTTAGACAAAACTACCTAATTTAAAGCATCGACAACATCATGGGATTGTTTGTTTACATGTCGAAGGAAAAACTAGCAAAACAAGACAAAAAATGCCTTCGGATCCCCCGCTAACTGTTCGACCATTCAGCGGTCGATTACAGGAGGGCACTGGACTCCTGACCTGTTCCAAAGTTTTTTAGCCTCAATAAAAGAATGCTCAATTGTCAGTTTGTGCCATAGAAATAACAGCCTCCTTTTGTCTGCATGGATTTCGCTATTTTTTTTTCAGGATGATTCGGCTGACAATTGTTATCGCATATCTAATATCAATTATTAGGAGATTTCATTTTTAAGCATCCCTAGTCAAATTAACCCAAAAAAAAAAAAAAAAAACTAGGTAAGCAATTTTTTTTGTATGTAGGTACCAATAGCGACAAGTTTTGTAGTCATATACCAATAGCGTCAATCGCTGTATGTTAAAAAAATTCTCTTAATCCTAACTGTTTTTTCTTAATTGTCGATTTGTTATGGATTAAAGTTATCAAATGATTTATTTGTGTTCATGTAACTTATAGTTTCCTTATACCCTATGTAAAGCGTAAATTTCGAGTCTAAAACAATTAAACTCGAAAATACAAAAAACAAATTAAAATAAAAAAAATTGTAAAATAAAAAGAAATTTACGTGGGGTCGATCTCCGTAGATCCTCCGATTAGTGTTCTTTTTTTGACTCCGTCAAGGGCTGCATGAGCTTGATCTTGACAGAAATAATTTCCACAGCTTTTTCTTGAACTGGATAGATTGAAACCGGATCTGATTTGGACGTTTTGACTACAGTTAAGAACCTCAGAGACCTGATCTGAGCCGATCTGGCTTAATTTCACCGAGGGTCGAAGGGACTTGTTCTCGGATGAGTTGCCTGGATTTTGCTGAGGGTCGTATGAGACTTAATCTCAGCTGAATTTGTAGTAATTTGATATTTTTAGATCTATATTCCCATAAATTCAGATCTAGAGCGATCCGAGAATATAAACCTTAAAATAATTTTAGAAATGGAAACAGCAAATTTTTTGGGGCTTACCCCTGAAATTTCTCTCAAAAAGGAGTTAGGAGAGTATACTGCAGAGTAAAAGCACGTAAGAAAAGGAGAAATTTTCTTGAGAGATTTTCAATTTTTTTTTCTCTCAAATTCTCTGAATTTTTCTGTTTACAGATTTGCTGAATATGTTTTGAACTGAGGGGCAGGGGTCTATTTATAGGGTTCCTTTCCCATGTGAACATCACATGGGAAATGAATCTTTTTTTCCTTAATTTTCTTTGGGCCGGCGTTGCCAATTCAAAATTGGCAACGCTGGCCATTGACTTCCTTTTTTTTTTTTTTTTCTTTCTTTGTTTACAAATTCCCCCACTTCAAGGGTCGGTAAGGAAGAACTTTACGGGCGTGATCCAAACCGAATCTTGAAGTCCAGGTTGAAACTTGAGATGTTCTTACGAACATTGAATGTTGAAATCTTCTATCTCCGACTAACCCAACTGTTGTTGGATCGCAATAGAAACCGATATGATTTTGAGGAAGTTAGCAGCCCAGCCAATATAAAAATTGAAGTTTTGGCTCCAGGTGCGTTCGAGCTTCCATGACTCGCAAAGGCTGGCAAAGGTTCTTTGAAGTTCCAAAGCTCTGGTGAGGATGATCCGGTAGGCAAAGAACTTGAACCTCCCCAAGAGGAAGGCCCAGCACTTTGGAACTTCAAGACCGGCACACAGAGAGACTGACTGTAGTGATGATTTTCAAGTCTGTTTCGACGTAAGGAGAGTAGTTGGAACTTCCCTGTACGTCGCCGCATCCAAAGAAAGATTAGGATGATTGCAGCGTCTCATCCCTCTGTGGTAGATGTGAACTAAGGAGAGTAGTTGGAACTCCATGACACCGATGGCGTTAGGGATCCCTCGAGGAAGACTACTCATTCTTTTCTTAGCTCGTGCACCTCCAACTTCTTGATCAAAGAACTTCCTGGGACAAGTGTAGAGACTAGCCATTTTCTTTTGAGAAGAAGAAGAACTGAAGGGTGAGTATTACAACTCGGGAATGCAAGATATATATATATACATACGATAAAGTTTTTTTTTTTTTTGAAAAGTCAAAAAAGAGGTACGCAGAATCGAGTAGGGTCATCCACGTCCATTTCCTGCATAAGAGACAAAAGAGGCAGCGGCTGACGCGTGTTGCAGAAGTCGTTGCCGTGTGTTGTAGAAGTCGTTGTCGTGTGCTGCAGAAGTCGTTGTCGTGTGCTGCAGAAGTCGTTGTCGTGTGTTGCCAAAGTCGTTGCATCTTATCTTGTCGGTCATCCTAACGGGGCCCGAGGCGCAGCTCCAAGTCAAGCTCGACCTCGTCTGGTGGGCCGATGATGTTGATGTTGACGTCACTTTCTGGCTGGTTGATGCTGCCAGAATATTCTGAAAAAAGAGGCAAAGTTTCGCCGGAATGACTCCTTTCTACTAAAAAAATTCCTCCTAGACTTAAGTACCTAGGAGGGATGAACCCTTGGCTGACTCCGTAAGACCACCAGGACCAGCATGCATGCTCCCATAGGCTACGGTTTTGATGAACATACCGTGGAGAGACCATTGCAGTGGAGGAACTCGGACCTGCTTCATTTGAGGGTGAAGCTGTACTGGTGAGATCTACTATAGGAACGGCAGACTGTGCTTTGGAAGAAGCAGTTCTCAGTGCTGGCTTCTTCCTGCTTCTCCGATTCTGGAACCAATAAAACACATTTTTTCCTTTGATTGCCCCGAGCGGGCGCAATCGTGAGACAAGTTGGTAAATTTGAGATGCATTAGGAATAATACCTCCATTGTTGTGGAAGACTTCCTCCAAAATTGGCAATTGTGTCATGGTCGGTTGCCACCTTGTGCAGGGTAACCTTTCTTCTCCCTTGTCTTGAGGTTCTGCAACTGGTTCCATCTTTCTTGTGGCAGAGGAGCAAAGGTCTTGGTATGTGGTGAAGATCGGTTGAGACTGATACTGAGTTTCAGACTCAAACCCTTCGTTGCTTTTATATTTTTGGGCCGTTCACAGTTTATACTCATGCGGGCCAAGAGTTGGATTAGATTTTGAACTTGGGTTCTGGACTGTGTCTGGAACTTGGAATTTTTGGCTTTTGGGTTTTGGATTGGATTTGGGTCGAGTGTTTGGACCTCTACACTTGGATTTTGTGATTTGGGTCGAGTGTTTGGGTTTTGGATTTGGATTAAGTTTTCAGGCTTTTGAGTTGGACTTTGAATTGGGTTCAAGTGTTTGGGTTTGGATTTTCGCTTGGTCTTTCAGATCGGGACTTCGCAACTTTTTTTTTTGAATTTTTTTTTTATTTTTTTATTTTTTCTTTTTTTTTGATTTTTTTCTTTTTTCTTTTTTTTTCTTTTTTTTTCTATTTTTTGATTTTTTCTTTTGATTTTTTTTTTTTAAAAAATAATATCTATATATATATATATATATATATATATATATATATATATATATATATTTACACATAATACTGTTTCAGAAATTTACCATTAATCGGGCCGATTCGGACGCTTTCTTGGTCTGACAGCATGTAAGCGTTGTGAGTGTAGGCCTCCTGCACTAAGTATGGCCCGTCCCATTTGGAAGTAAGCTTGTCACTAGGCCGATGCTTCATGTTGATGGGCCGTCGCACTGGAAGAACAAGGTCTCCAACTTGAAAAGATAGAGGGCGGACCCTGCTGTTGAACGTGTTAGTGAGCCGAGGTTGGTAGCACTCAAGTTGCTGTTGTGCTTCAAGTCTCCTTTCATCAAGGGCTTCTAACTCATCCAGACGTAGGCGAGCATTTTCCTCCTGTGTGAGTCCTTCCAGAACAGTCATGCGCAAAGATGGAATCTGTGTTTCCAACGGTAGTATTGCTTCGACACCGTAGACAAGTGAGTATGGCGTCGCCTGTGTTGGAGTCCGATAAGTTGTACGATACGCCCATAATGCCTCCGAAATTCTGTCATGTCAATCTCTTTTGGATTTAGAGACTACCTTCCGCAATAGGTTGCATAAGGTCTTGTTGAATGCTTCGGTCAAGCCATTTGCTGGGGCATTGTACATGGATGACTTGTACTGCTTGAACTTCTCGCAGAGCTTGTCAATCAAGCTGTTGTAGAACTGCTTACCATTATCAGTGATGATGAATCGACGGACTCCATAGCGATATATCAACTGAGTCCGGATGAAATTGGCAACATGCTCCTTCTTTACCTCTATAAGTGGAATGGCTTCAGCCCATTTTGAGAAGTAGTCGGTTGCTGCGAGGATGTACAGGTGACCCAGGGATGACTTTGGCAAGGGCCCCACTAAGTCGAGACCCCAAGCTTCAAAGGGCTAGGATGAGACAGTTGGATGCAGTGGCTCCGGTGGTTGATGTATGTAATTGGCATGAAATTGACAAGCTTGACAAGTTTTAGCAAACTCAATGGAATCACGTACCATGGTTGGCCAGTAGTATCCCATCCTTCTGAGCTGAAAGTGCAACTTAGGCCCCGATTGATGTCCGCCACAAACACCTGAATGTGCTTCAGTGAGAGCCTGTTTTGCCTCTTCATTGCCTAGGCAACGAAGCAAAACTCCATCAAAAGATCTTCGATACAGAGCATCCTTGAGATATATGAAGCGGGGAGACCGTCGTTGAATTTCTGTCTTATGCCGACGATCTTCGGGCAGCTTCTTGTGCTGTAGATAGTCAATGATTGGTTGGCGCCAATCCTCGTTCTCCGCGAGACGTACAGATACAGCGTTGGCTACTGTAGTTTCTTCATCATCCTTCTGTGGCACTATCCATTTCTGACATACGGCAACAACTGTAGCCTGGATTTCTGACTTTGCAAGAGAAGTGGCCAGGTTAGCCAACGCGTCTGCCTGAGTGTTTTCTCGTCGAGGCACATGCTCCAAGGTGATGCTTTCAAATACATCCATTAGCTGTCGAGCACGTTGATGGTAAGGTGCAAGATCCTCTTTCTTTACATCATACAATCCTCTAAGTTAGTTGATGACGAGTTGGGAATCTCCATGGACTTCTATAGTTGGAATCTTCATATCGACAGTCATTTGAAGACCAATGATCAAAGCCTGGTATTTAGCAACATTATTTGAACATAACTCACCGAGAATGATAGCATATGATAGTATTTGTCGTTGAGGAGTGACAAACACTATACCGGCACCAGCACCATCATGCCTTGCTGCACCATCAAAGAACATCGTCCATGGTGGCAATGTCTCAATGTAAAAGACCTCTTCATCTGGAAGATCGTTTGTGAACTCCCAATCTGACGGAACAGGGTGATCTGCAAGGAAGTCTGCTAGAGCTTGTCCTTTGACTGCTTTTTGAGGCACGTAGACAATGACGTAGCTTTGTAGGATTACTGCCCACTTGGCAAGTCGTCCTGACAAGATTGGTCTAGATAAGATATATTTGACAGGATCAGCTCTGCCAATGAGACGTACCCTTTGAGCTTGCATGTAGTACCTCAGCTTGTCAATGGCAAAGAACAGTGTTAGACATGTCTTTTCAATGGGCGAATAACTCAGCTCCGGACCGTTTAGTGTTCTGCTCAAGTAATACAGGGCAACTTCCTTTCCCTGCTCGTTTTCCCGTGCAAGCAAGGCTCCCAAACATCTTTCCTGCGCTGCAATGTACAGAATCAACGACTTTCCTTGAATTGGAGCTCCTAGGACTGGTGGATTGGAAAGTTACTTCTTTATGCTCTCAAAAGCTTTGCTGCAAGCTTCGTCCCACTCAAAGTTGACATCCTTCTTCATCAACCGATGGAAAGGTTGACATCTCCCAGCTAAGTTGGAAATAAAACGGCGAATGTAGGTCAGCTTTCCTTGTAAACTTCGCAGCTCGTGCAGGTTTTTAGGTTCAGGCATCTTTTGAATTGCCTCAACCTTTGACTGATCAACTTCGATTCCACGATGGCGCACCACGAACCCAAGAAACTTTCCTGATGTGACACCGAATGCACACTTGAGAGGGTTCATTTTAAGGTGATGCCTGCGAAGTCTTTCAAACACCGTCTTGAGATCCTCGAGGTGGTCTTTGCACTTCTTAGTCTTTACAACTAAGTCGTCAACATAACATTCTACAATCTTGTGCAGCATGTCATCAAAATTTTTTTGCATAGCACGTTGATAAGTGGCGCTGGCATTTTTTAATCCAAACGGCATAACTTTGTAGCAGTATATACCTTTTGGGGTGCGGAATGCTGTCAACTCCTCGTCTTCTGGTGCCATTCTAATTTGGTTATAGCCTGAAGAACCATCCATGAAGGACAATGCTTTGTGACCCATTGTTGCATCGACTGTGATCTCCGTTATGGGCAATGGAAAGTCATCTTTCGGACAGGCCCTGTTAAGATATCGAAAATCAACACATACTCTCAACTGTCCATTCTTCTTTCTTACCGGGACTATATTGGCAATCCACGTTGGGTAGGTGACCTCTCGGATGAAGCCAGCATTGATCAGCTTGTTAACCTCCTCCTCGATTTGTGGAATGAGTTCCGGGCGGAACCGTCGTTGTGGCTGCTTGACAGAATGAACACCCTTCTTTACTGTTGGACGATGCACCGCAATTTTTGGGTCAAGTCCAGGCATTTCTTTGTAACTCCATGCGAACACGTCCCTGTATTGACTTAATATTTGAACATATTCTTGTTCTTCTTCTGCAGTAAGTAAAGCACTTACAAATGTAGGTCGAGGATCTTCCGGAGAGCCAAGATTGACCTCCTTAAGTTCATCAACAGTTGCTTGTTTTAAGGACAAGCCTTTTAATGGTTTGCCGCCGCCTTCGACTGCCCTCGTGTGTGATTTGACGAAGCCTTTTAATGGTTTTAAGGACAAAACCGGCTCAATCTTTGGTATCGACATAGTGTAAGTCCCCTTCAGGTTGTGCAGCTCCTTTGCCTTGGGTTGGCTATGTCCTTACTCCTGTTTAGGATCAATACAATAAGAGAAAGGAGGTTGACCTTCTGGGCGTCGTGACTTCGGCACATAGCGTAAGACTGGAGTGGAGCTTGAAGATGCAACATCCTTCGGACGAACTTCAGCAAGCTGTGGCAGCTTTTCATTTGTCGGAGTCTGAGGTTGAGCATTGGCAAGTTCTTCAACAACTTTTCCCTTTTTATGGATGCCCTCAGTCCAAGTAGCTTTTGATGGAATGATCTCTGGATTGTCTGTGTCGGTGTAGAAGACTGCATCCGCCATATGTGATTCAGCATCATCGAACGGCTTTAAGTCAGCATTGACCTTTTGAACGCCACCATTGTAGTACTTGAAGCACTGATGCAGGCTTGAGAGCACAAGTCCATTTCCATGAATCCATGGTCGTCCTCGCAACATCTTATACGTGGTACGTGCATCGATCACATGAAACAGAGTGCTAGAAGTGAGATTACTGATAGTTAGCTCCAAGCGAATCATCCCAATTGCTTTCTGTCCTCCTTGATTAAATTCATGAATCATCAAGCGGCTGTCTGATAATTCATCAATGCCAATGCTGAGCTCCTTTATGGTTGATTTTGGGATAATATTGACTGCCGAACCATCGTCGATCAGAATACGTCGGACCTTCTGTTCTCTCACATAGCCCGATACATACAGCGGCCGATTGTGGGGTTTGGACTCCAGCAGGAGATCCTCATCTAAAAATGAGATAGCAGAGTAACATCCGACGTGATTTTGGGCCGTCTGTTGCTCCGCTGAGTTAGAATCATTTGATTGCTGTGATTCAGCCGAGGTCTGAAGAGTATTGCTGACTTGATTTTGCCACACTTCTGTTGATGAAAGCTATAAACAGCTGAGGGTTAGCAAGAAGGGTTTGGAGAGCTTCATATACCTTCTCCATTGTTGACTTTTTGTTGTTCAGCGGCTCCTCCTTACAGTGTGTCACTTCTTCTGATAGTTTTGACGTGATGGTGGTCTGGTTTGCAGAAGTTATGCCTTCCTGATCCAGAATGATTTTATTCTGGCTCTTGAGCTTCATGATTAGCTCATTCAAGACGAAACACTTCTCGGTTGGATGACTTACTATCCGGTGATATTTGCAGAATTTCGGATCGCTGACTCGATCCTTTTCATTGGCCTGCTTGCACTCTGGGATTTCGATCAGGTTTGCCTCCAAGAGTTGTTCAAGAATGTCGGACACGTCTGAGTTGGGGAATGGATACTGCTTCTTCTCGCAATGTCACCTTCCGTCTTTCCTGTTGTTTTGACTGAGTTATTTAGGTCGGAGGATTTATCTTAGCTTTGGCGCCCACTTTTACTGGTGCGGCTTCAACAGTCATCACTTCCTTTTCTTTTCCGGAACTGTTGGGTTTCTTAATTTCTCTTATGCCCCCTTGCTCGTCCAACTAGATGGGAACCGTGCCTCTGGAAGTCTGGATGCTTATCTCCATATCATGTGCGCTAGTCACCAGTTCTTCGAAAGTTCGGGGTTTGACGCCCTGCAGGATGTATAACAGCTCCCAATGCATTCCCTGGATGCACATCTCTACGGCAGAAGTCTCTGTCAGACGATCTTTGCAGTCCAAGCTGAGGGCACGCCATCTGTTGATGTATTCGACAACGGGCTCTCATTTCCTTTGTTTGGTGCTGGTAAGCTCCATCATACTTACCGTCCTTCGAGTGCTGAAAAATCTGTTAAGGAACTCTTGTTGTAGCTGTTCCCAACTGTCGATCGATTCTGGTTCAAGATTTATGAACAAGGTAAAAGCGGTCTCCCTGAGTGAACGAACAAACTGCTTCACCAAGATATCTCCGTAAGTCCCTGCGTTGTTGCAGGTTTCAACGAAGTGGACGATGTGCTGTTTGGGATCGCCTCGTCCGTCGAATTGTTGAAATTTGGGCGGTTGGTAACCCAAAGGCATGTTGAGACTTTCGATCCGTCTGGTGTACGGTTTGACGTACATCTGTGATCCTTGGAAGGATGTAGCTTGTTGCAGTCGGATCGTATTGGCTATCATTTCCTGCAATTGTTGAACAGATAGCGAAGCTACAGAATTTGAGGGTGGCAGCTGTATAGAACTACCTGGTCGCTTTTCTGCAGGGAAGACGTCAGCTGGTGTGGCTTCTGGAGTGAAACCGGGTGGATATGGTTGCTCCTCGCGAATTTCAAGATCAACTTGGATCGGGACCTTTCCTTTGAGAGCGGCAATCTATTGATCCTTTTCCTCTACAACTCTGATCAGCTACAAAATCTTGTTCTCCAATTCTGAAATCCTTTCTTCTGTGCTGGTTGTGTTGGTCATCATGACGGCAACAGATGAGGCTCCAGGAAAGACTGGGGGAGATAACTCTTCTGATTCTTCTGTGTGAGTCGGATTCTATTGAGCAGGCTTCGTCGTGTTGCCCCCGACTTCGATCGGGGTGGGTGATCGACTCCTCCATGCGGCAAGAGAGTCAGGGGAGAGATCCTGTTGTGCGAGCTATGGACTCTCCATTTCGATATTTGTTTGGGTTTGGACGGCAAGAAATTGTGTCTGTCCCCGGCTTTCTGTACCTGCGTACCCAGGTAGGGTAGTTGATGCAGGCAGCGGAGTCGTTGCCTTCTTTTTTGTGGCAGCAGTTGTACTTCTTTTTTGTGCCATTTAATATACTGAACACCTGTAAAATTTTTTTTTTTTTACCTTTTTTTTTTACTTTTTTTTTTTACTTTTTACTTTTTTTTTACTTTTTTTTTACTTTTTACTTTTTACTTTTTTTTTTTACTTTTTTGTTTACTTTTTTTTTTCTTTTTTCTCTCGGCTTCCCTTTTACCTTTTTTTTTTTTTAAAGGAACAAGAGATGGGAGGTGAATGTGTCCCACCGAGCGTGCCAAAAATTTGTAAAGCGTAAATTTCGAGTCTAAAACAATTAAACTCGAAAATACAAAAAATAAATTACAATAAAAAAAAATTGTAAAATAAAAAGAAATTTACGTGAGGTCGATCTCCGTAGATCCTCCGATTAGTGTTCCTTTTTTGACTCCGTCAAGGGCTGCACGAGCTTGATTTTGACAGAAATAATTTTCACAGCTTTTTCTTGAACTTGGTAGACTGAAACCGGATTTGATTTGGACGTTTTGACTACAGTTAAGAACCTCAAAAACCTGATCTGAGCCGATCTGGCTTAATTTCACCGAGGGTCGAAGGGACTTGTTCTCGGATGAGCTGCCTGGATTTTGCTGAGGGCCGTATGAGACTTAA
This sequence comes from Carallia pectinifolia, assembly GCA_037832335.1. NCBI lineage: Eukaryota > Viridiplantae > Streptophyta > Magnoliopsida > Malpighiales > Rhizophoraceae > Carallia > Carallia pectinifolia. The sequence continues at coordinate 14,565,291 of CM075445.1, read as the reverse complement.
TCTAAGCTGAATTTGTAGTAATTTGATATTTTTAGATCTATATTCTCATAAATTCAGATTTAGAGCGATCCGAGAATATAAACTTTAAAATAATTTTAGAAATGGAAACAGCAAATTTTTTGGGGCTTACTCCTGAAATATCTCTCAAAAAGCAGTTAGGAGAGTATACTGCAGAGTAAAAGCATATAAGAAAAGGAGAAATTTTCTTAAGAGATTTTCAAAATTTTCTTTTTCTCTCAAATTTTCTGAATTTTTCTGTTTACAGATTTGCTAAATATATTTTGAACTGAAAGAAAGAGACCTATTTATAGGGTTCCTTTCCCATGTGAATATCACATGGGAAAGGAATCTTTTTTTTCTTAATTTTCTTTGGGCCGGCGTTGCCAATTCAAGCCATTGACTTCCTTTTTTTTTTTTTTTCTTTCTTTGTTTACACCCTAATTTGCTATAGTTAGAGACTCGAATACGAGTAGTACTATTAAAAAACTTCAATCTCGATTAGGTTAATTTTACAGTAATTTAGGGTAATAAATTCTCCAAAATTAAGGTTTCCCAAGGATCCTATATTTGGGTCTTTTATACTACATACAGAATATTTTATGCTATGTAAATATTATTTATATAATATATAAAAGATATATAATAAAATAGTATTAATTTTCAAAAATTTTATGTATGTTTTATAAAAATTATCAATATGGTGTAAAATACTTTATTTATTGTATAAAACTATTTTGTTTTTATGAAATCATGCATTCGTGCAGTCGTTCTCGTCCAAGTAATTATGGATGAAATAATTTTGATATGAACAAAACTCAAAAACAAAGACCTGGCTGCAAAAATTTAAAAAAAGAGAGATTAGGTACCCAATTTTCAATTTCATATTCTACTTCTTTTTTAAGTTTTTGTTTAGAGATTAGGAATACCAATTTCATTTTCATCTCTTTTTTTTTTTTTCTTTTTCTTTTTTTTTTGGCACAGAAACTTCATTAATTATCAAGTTATTTGTCGTGCGCGTCATACATACACAAGCATCTGTGCCAAGTCTTTCTTTTTAATTTACGTGCTTTTATTGTCACTTCAAGTTGAAAATTGCGTCCCTAATTGGGACAAACAACGAGATTGGTATCCTACTATAATTCTTAATCCTATGTAATCATATAGTATTATATATCCTTGTTTTTATAAAAAAGATATTTGGAAGACTCAAATTCATTTATTGACCGAGACGAAATTTAAGATATGTTCACATTGTCATGTAGTGTGTTTCCTCTTCACTTCCCGAAAAAAGTTAAAAAGGGTTGAAACTTGAAAGTTGACAAAAAAAAAAAAAAATACTATATAATTTCAGAAAATATATTATATTTTCTTCAAGATATACTATTAAATTTCTGGAATTGACCCGTAGCCATTAGTTGTGAAGTAGGTAGTAGTCGTCTTTCACTCAATCGTCAATGGCATTCTTTTATGTGTTATATAGACATCAATCGCCGCCCACCTTGGCTGCACCTGGACCTTGGTGTACCCAAAATTACGTAATATGAGTCATTTTATATTCAAAATAATCTGTTGACCATAACTACTGTTTATCATTTGTTTTTTTTTTTGTGGGCTATGTGCTTAGGATTTGGTTAAAAAATATGAGAAAAAGTTTATGGCCAAATAATTTTTTTTTATTATTTTCATACGAAATTTTTTTTGTGTAATTAAAAATGTATTTTGTACAATTAAATCGATAAAAAATAATTTAAAAAATATTATTATTTTTTCGTTACATATTTTTCCTATATAGTTGCACAAAAAATGTTTGTGGTTGCATAAAAAAAATGCATATAGACATAATAAAAAAAAATTATTTAATTATGTAATGTATCTCAAAAAAATATATATATATATATCTACTGAGGATTATTGTTATGCTATCAATGACCGCATGTAGCGGTGGGGGGAGCGGAAGCGTTTTGAGTGGGCTTCATACTCTACACCTTTGTACTAATAAATCGAAGTTCATGAAAGTTAAAAAAAGAGAGAGAGAGAGAATTTTACTCCTGGTGTCTAACTTACAATTTCATTCATACATTTTTTTTACTATTTTGCTACTACTTTGACTCGAATATGAGTAGTACTATGGAAATTCAATCTCAATATAATTAATTTTACAGTAAATCGTGATAGTAACTTGCCCAAAAAAAAGTTTCCTAAGGCAGATACTATATTGCGAGTCGATTATATTATTTTTATTACCAACAAACTACATGTTGGTGTATTTACAGAAACAAAATGTTTTATATGACTTTTGATACTTTTGATATCAATTTTTTGTATGGGTTATTTATGTTGGATGGACTAATTAATTAATTATAATTGATTTTTTTTTTCTTGTAAAGGAACGAGTCCAAACTTTTTTTGTGCTCCTAGAAAAAATTAAATTCCAAACTAGCCCTTTTACAAAGTCATCCTTTTACTGTCAACTGTTGGCTCCCAGTTAGAGATGTTAAAATTTGACTCGATCTGATGGGTTAACTCAAATCAATCTAGAAAAATACGATTCAAACCCGACCTGAAAAATGGTTTAACGTGAAATGACCTGAAAATCTTGGGTCAAATCCGAACCTCACCCGAATGACTTGTCTGACCCAATTTTTTTTTCTTAAGGGAACAAAAAAATAATATAAAAAGAATTTAGCATATTTTATATTATAAAATCTTAATTATAAATTTTTTAAAATATTTTAAAAATTTTTTATATAATTTTAAATTTTATTTTGAACTTTTAGAATATTTTAAAAGAAATTTCTTAAATTATTCTTTCATTTTTAAGAATTTTTGACAAACTTTTTGAAATTTTTGAAATTTTCAAAATTTTGAATAAAAAATACAATATTATTATTTTGATGACGTGATTAATTATGGGTTTACCTGAATCTAACCTAAATTTAAAGTAATCATATTTAAAATAATCTAAAAATAACTTAACTGATAAATAACTCGTCTTTTAAAATAATCTGACTCCAAAACAACGCTCCAAATGACTTATTTTAACACAGCTACTCTCAGCAGGAGGCCAGCACACAGAAAGGCACTGGACGCCAACGATGTTTCAAAATTTTTTAGTATAATTGTGTTTTTATATGACAAAAAAAAAAACAAAAAAACATAATTGTCAGGTTGAGCCATGGCCCATAGAAATATCATCTTCCTGTTGTTCGTAGGTACTTCTCTAGGATGATTCCGTGACCAACTGTTACTGCATATTTAATACCAATTATTAAAAGATTTCAATTTTTTTTTATCTGAGATTAGGTAAGCAGTTTTATCTGATCATAGGGTATCGATTGCAACCTTTTTGTCTAATCGTATTGCAACTTTGTCGGTCATTGTATATTCAAATAATGTCTCAGTCGTTCTATTTTAGAATTTTAAAAAAAAGGCCTCAGTCCCAACTGTGTTTTTTTCAATTGTCCATTTTTTAAGAGTTAAGCTATTAAATGATTTCGTTTTCCTTGTGTTTTTGTAACTTACAAATTCATGTGTACACCATTTTTTCATCCTACTTTGCTACAATTGAAACTTAAATATGAGTGAAAAATTAATAATACGTAAGTTCTATTGTAAGGGTGTAGTAGCATGTATGTAATTTCTGATTTTGGGATGGAGAGATCCCTCTTGTTCTTAAACTTTTTCATATAAAAAAAAATTCAATATCAGTTAGGGTCATTTTGCAATTTTCATATTTTACAGAACCTAGCTGAGAAAAAAAAATCAGAAAAGAGAAATTTGGTGCCCAATATTCAATTTCATATTGGACTTCTTTTTCAAATTTTTGTTTAGAGATTAGGAGTACCAATTTCATTTTCATCAATTTTTTTCTTTTTTTTGTCCTTTTTTTTTTCGCAGGAAACTTCATTAATTATTAAGTTATATGTGGTGCACGTCATACAAACACGAGCATCTGTGCCAAGTCTTTCTTTTTAATTTACGTGCCTTCGTTGTCACTTCAAGTTGAAAATTGCGTCCCTAGTCGGGACAAACAATGAGATTGGTGTTATAATCCTTAATTATATGTAATCTTATATAGTGTTATCCTTGTTTTATAAAGAAGATATTTGGAAGACTCAAATTTATTTATTGAGAGATACAAAATTTAAAATATGTTCACATTTGTAAATATATATATAAAAAAAGAAAAAGTCAAGTCAACGCGCCGACGCAAAAAGATTATTGTTCCTTTTCTATGTGATTGTTCATATAAGAAAAGAGTCTTATAAATAGGTTCATGTCCCTCACTTCAAAAGATATTCAGTAAATCTGTAAACAAAAAAATACAAAAAATTTGAGAGAAAAAAAATTTTTTGAAAATCTTTCAAGAAAATTTCCTCTTTTCTTACATGTTTTACTGTACAGTATACTCTCCTAACTCTTTTTTTAGAGATATTTCAGGTGTAAGCCCAAAAAAATTTGCTGTTTTCATTTCTAAGTTTATTTTTTGGTTTATATTCTCCGATCGCTGTAGATCTGAATTTATGAGAATATAAATCTAAAAATATCAAAATATTACAAATCTGGTTAAAATTAAATCTCATACGGCTCTCAGCAAAGTTCAGGCAACTCATCTGAGAACAAGTCCCTTTGACCCTCGGTGAATTCAAGTCAGATCGATTCAGATCAGATCTGTACAGTTCTTAAACGTAGTCCAAACGTCTACCTCAAATCCAGTTTCAGTCTACCCAATTCAAGAAAAAGTTGTGAAATTTATTACTGTTAAGACCAAGCTCGTGCAGCTCTTGACAGGAGTCACAAAGGAATACTAATCGGAGGAATCACGAAGGTCGATCCCACGTAAATTTTCTTTTATTTTAAATTTTTATTTGTAATTTATTTTTATATTTTTTAGTCTAATTATTTTAGACTCGAAATTTACGCCCGTTACAAATTTTTAGCACACTCGGTGAGATTTCTTCACCTCTCATCTCTTGTTCCTTAAAAAAAAATTTAAAAAAGCTAAAAGAAGCAGCGAAAAAAAAAAGAAAAAGAGAAAAAAGATAAAATAGAGAAAAAGACAAAAAAAGCAAAAAAAAAAGAAAATTTTTTTTTTTAACAAGTATCGAGCATATCAAAAGGCACCACAGAGGAATACAGCGGCCGGTACCAGCAAGAAGGCAACTGTTCCACTGCCTGCATCAACTACCCTACCTAGGTACGTAGGCCCAGAAACTCGTAGACGGACACAATTTCTTGCCTTCCAAACCCGACAAAATATCGAAACGGAGAATCTACAGCTCGCACAGCAACAGGATCTCTCCCCTGACTCTCTTGTTGCATGGAGGAGTCGATCACCCACCCCGATCGAAGTCGGGGGCAACACGACGAAGCCCGCTCAACAGAATTTGACTCATTCTGTAGAGATCCACATAGAAGAATTAGAAGAGCTCTTTCCCCCAACCTTTCGCGGAGCCTCATCTGTTGTCGTCATGATGACCAATACAACCAGCGCTGAAGACAGGATTTCAGGATTGGAAAATAAGATTTTGCAGCTGATTAGAGTCGTAGAGGAAAAAGATCAACCGATCGCCGCTCTGAAAGGAAAAGCCCCGATCCAAATTGACTCTGAGATCCACGAGGAGCAACCATATCCACCCGGTTTCACCCCAGAAGCCACATCAGCCGATGTCTTCGCTGCAGAAAAGCGACCAGGTAGTTTCTACACAGCTGCCACTCTCAAATTCTGTAGTTTCACTATCTGTTCAACAATTGCAGGAAATGATAGCTAATACAATCCGCCTGCAACAAGCTACATCCTTCCAAGGATCACAAATGTACGTTAAACCGTACACCAGACGGATCGAAAGTCTCAACATGCCTTTAAGCTACCAGCCACCCAAATTTCAATAATTCGACAGACGAGGCGATCCGAAACAGCACATCGCCCACTTCGTTGAAACCTGCAACAACGTAGGAACTTACGGAGATCTCTTGGTGAAGTAGTTTGTTCATTTACTCAGGGAGACCGCTTTCACCTGATTCATAAATTTTGAACCAGAATCGATCGACAATTGAGAATAGCTACAACGAGAGTTCCTCAACAGATTTTTCAGCACTAGAAGGACGTTAAGTATGATGGAACTTACCAGCACTAAACAAAGGAAAGAAAAGTCCGTTGTTGAATACATCAATAGATGGCGTGCCCTTAACTTAGACTACAAAGATCGCCTGACGAAGATTTCTACCGTAGAGATGTGCATCCAGGGAATGCATTGGGAATTGTTATACATCCTGCAGGGTATCAAACCTCGAACTTTCGAAGAACTGGCGACCCGCGCACATGATATGGAGATAAGCATCCAGACTTTTGAGGGTACGGTTCCCATCCAGTTGGACCAGCAAGGAAGCAGAAGGGAGATTAAGAAACCCAACAGTTCCGGAAAAGGAAAAGAAGTGATGACTGTTAAAGCCGCACCAGTAAAAGTGGGAACTAAAGCCAATGTAAATCCTCCGACTCAAATAACTCAGCCAGAACAACAGGAAAGGCGGAAGGTGACATTGCGAGAGTTAGAGCAGAAGCAGTATCCATTCCCCGACTCAGACGTTCCTGACATCCTTGACCAACTCTTGGAGGCGAAGCTGATCGAACTCCCAGAGTGCAAGCGGCAGAATAAAAAAGATCGAGTCAACGATCCGAGATTCTGCAAATATCACCGCATAGTAAGTCATCCAACCGAGAAATGTTTCGTCTTGAAGGAGCTAATCATGAAGCTCAAAAGCAAGAATAAAATCATTCTGGACCAGAAAGGCATAACCTCGGCAAACCAGACCACCATCACTTCAAAACCATCAGAAGAAATGACACACTTTAAGGATGAGCCGCTCAATGAAAAAAAGTCGACAATGGATAAGGTATATGAAGCTCTTCAAACTCTTCTCGCAAACCCTCAGCTATTTGTAACTTTGCAATCAACAGAAGTATGACAAAATCAAGTCAGCAATACTCTCCATACCTCAGCTGAATTACAGCCATCAAATGATTCTAACTCAGCGGAGCAGCAGGCAGACCAAAATCATGTCGGATGTTACTCTGCTATCTCATTTTCAGATGAAGATCTCCTACTGGTGTCCAAACCCCACAATCGGCCGCTACATGTATCAGACTATGTGAGAGAACAGAGGGTCCGACGTATTCTGATCGACTATGGCTCGGCAGTCAATATTATCCCAAAATCCACCATAAAGGAGCTCAGTATCGGTATTGATGAGTTATCAGACAGCCGCTTGATAATTCACGGCTTTAATCAAGGAGGACAGAAAGCAATTGGGATGATTCGCTTGGAGCTAACTATTGGTAATCTCACTTCTAGCACTCTATTTCATGTGATCGATGCACGTACCACATATAAAATGTTGCTAGGACGACCATGGATTTATGGAAATGAAGTTGTGCTCTCAAGCCTGCATCAGTGGTTCAAAAGGTCAATGCTGACTTAAAGCTGTTCGATGATGCTGAATCACATTTGGCAGATACGGTCTTCTACACCGACACAGACAATCTGGAGATCGTTCCATCAAAAGCTACTTGGACTGGGGGCATCCACAAAAAGGGAAAAGCTATCGAAGAACCTGCCAATGCTCAACCTCAGACTCCGACAAATGAAAAGCTGCCACAGCTTGCTGAACTTCGTCCGAAGGATGTTGCATCTTCAAGCTCCACTCCAGTCTTACGCTATGTGACGAAGTCATGACGCCCAGAAGGTCAACCCTCTTTCTCTTATTGTATTGATCCTAAACAGGAGTAAGGATATAGCCAACCCAAAATAAAAGAACTGCACAACCTGAAGGAGACTTACACTCTCCCGATACCAAAGATTGAGCCGATTTTGTCTTAAAAAATATTAAAAGGCTTCGTCAGACCACACACGGGGGCACTCGAAGGTAGCTCACTTCCAGAAAGAAGAACACACGAAGGATTCGATCCTAATGCATACAAGCTCTTGGCCAAGGCAGACAATGACTTCTCAAACCCGAGCACAATGGGTACGCTGCCGTGCACACATGACACCGCTTCTCAATCATCACAGTCCCGACCTGGCTTAGGCTATCAGGAGAAATCACCTGTGCGAATCACGCTAAAGAGCCGAAGCCAAGCAGCTGATACACGTGCCGTCACCACCACCACCAAACAAGATAGGCTTATCCAGTCAAACAAAGAAGATGAAGTCAGGGGCTCTACATTTCATGTCACAATTAGCGAGGAGACTGAATCCGACTCATCAGACAGTGAAATAAAGGAGGCTCCCCGGGAACTTGAAGATGGTGGCCAAGCAACTGTTGATGAACTCAAGAAGGTCAATCTTGGCTCTCTAGAAAATCCCCGACCTACATTTGTAAGTGCTTTACTTACTGCAGAAGAAGAGCAAGAATATGTTCAGGTATTAAATCAATACAGGGACGTGTTCGCATGGAATTACAAAAAAATGCTTGGACTTGACCCAAAAATTGCGGTGCATCGTCTAGCAGTAAAGAAAAGTGTTCGTTCTGTCAAGCAGCCACAACGATGGTTCCGTCCGAAACTCATTCCACAAATCGAGGAAGAGGTTAACAAGCTGATCAATGCTGACTTCATCCGAGAAGTTACCTACCCAACGTGGATTGCCAACATAGTTCCGGTAAGAAAAAAAAATGGACAGTTAAGGGTATGTGTTGATTTTTGAGATCTTAACAGGGCATGTCTGAAAGATGACTTTCTGTTGCCAATAACGGAGATCACAGTCGATGCAACAACCGGTCACGAAGCATTGTCCTTCATGGATGGTTCTTCAGTCTATAACCAAATCAGAATGGCACCAGAAGACGAGGAGTTGACAGCATTTCGCACCCCAAAAGGTATATACTGTTACAAAGTTATGCCGTTTGGATTAAAAAATGCCGGCTCCACTTATCAACGTGCTATGCAAAAAAATTTTGATGACATGCTGCACAAGATTGTAGAATGTTATGTTGATGACTTAGTTGTAAAGACTAAGAAGTGCAAAGACCACCTCGAGGATCTCAAGACGGTGTTGGAAAGACTTCGCAGGCATCAGCTTAAAATGAACCTTCTCAAGTGTGCATTTGGTGTCACATCAGGAAGGTTTATTGGGTTCATGGTGCGCCATCGCGGAATTGAAGTTGATCAGTCAAAGGTTGAGGCAATTCAAAAGATGCCTGAACCTAAAAACCTGCATGAGCTGCAAAGTTTACAAAGAAAGCTAGCCTACATTTGTCGTTTTATTTCCAACTTAACTGGGAGATGTCAACCTTTCCATCGGTTGATGAAGAAGGATGTCAACTTCGAGTGGGACGAAGCTTGCAGTAAAGCCTTTGAAAGTATAAAGAAGTACCTTTCCAATCCACCAGTCCTAGGTACTCTAATTCAAGGAAAGTCGTTGATTCTCTACATTGCAGTACAGGAAAGATCTTTGGGAGCCCTGCTTGCACAGGAAAATGAGCAGGGAAAAGAAGTTGCTCTGTATTACTTGAGCAGAATACTAAATGGTCCGGAGCTGAGTTATTCGCCCATTGAAAAGACATGTATAGCACTGTTCTTTGCCATTGATAAGCTGAGGCACTACATGCAAGCTCACACGGTACGTCTCATTGCCAGAGCTGATCCTATCAAATATATCTTATCTAGACCAATATTGTCAGGACGACTTGCCAAGTGGGCAGTAATTCTACAGAGTTATGACATTGTCTGGGTGCCTTAAAAAGCAGTAAAGGGACAAGCTCTAGCAGATTTTCTAACAGATCACTCTGTCCCGTCAGATTGGGAATTCACAGATGATCTTCCAGATGAAGAGGTCTTTTACATTGAGACACTGCCACCATGGACGATGTTCTTCGATGGCGCAGCAAGACGTGATGGTGCTGGTGTCGACATAGTGTTTGTCACTCCTCAACGACAAATATTACCATATGTTATCATTCTCGGTGAGTTATATTCAAATAATGTTGTTGAATACCAGGCTTTAATCATTGGTCTTCAAATGGCTGTCGATATGAAGATTCCAACTATAGAAGTCCATGGAGATTCTCAACTCGTCATCAACCAACTTACAGGGTTCTATGATGTGAAAAAAGAGGACCTTGCACTTTACCATCAACGTACTCGATAGCTAATGGATGAATTTGAAAGCATCACCTTGGAACATGTGTCTCGACGAGAAAACACTCAGGCAAACGCGTTGGCTAACTTGGCCACCTCTCTTGCAAAGTCAAAAATCCAGGCTACAGTTGTTGCCGTATGCCAGAAATGGATAGTGCCACAGAAGGATGATGAAGAAACTACAGTAGCCAACGCTGTATCTGTACGTCTCGCGGAGGACGAGGATTGGCGCCAACCAATCATTGACTATCTACAGCACGGGAAGCTGCCTGAAGATCGTCGTCATAAGACAAAAAATCACTGACGAGCTCCCTGCTTCATATATCTCAAGGATGCTCTGTATCGAAAGTCTTTTGATGGAGTTTTACTTCGCTGCCTAGGTAATGAAGAGGCAAAACAGGCTCTCACTGAAGCACATTCTAGTGTTTGTGGCGGACATCAATCAAGGCCTAAGTGGCACTTTCAACTCAGAAGGATGGGATACTACTGGCCAACCATGGTACGTGATTCCATTGAATTTGCTAAAACTTGTCAAGCTTGTCAATTTCATGCCCATTACATACATCAACCACCGAAACCACTGCATCTAATTGTCTCGTCCTGACCCTTTGAAGCTTGGGGCCTCGACTTAGTGGGGCCCTTGCCAAAGTCATCCCTGGGTCACATTTACATCATTGTAGCAACAGACTACTTCTCAAAATGGGCCGAAGCTATTCCACTAAGAGAGGTAAAGAAGGAGCATGTTGCCAATTTCATCCGGACTCAGCTAATCTATCGCTATGGAGTCCCTCGATTCATCATCACTGATAATGGCAAGCAGTTCTACAACAGCTTAATCGACAAGCTCTGCGAGAAGTTCAAGTTCAAGCAGTACAAGTCATCCATGTACAATGCCCCAGCTAACGGCTTGGCCGAAGCATTCAACAAGACCTTATGTAACCTATTGCGAAAGGTAGTCTATAAATCCAAAAGAGATTGGCATGACAGAATTCCGGAGGCATTATGGGCGTATCGTACAACTTACCGGACTTCAATACAGGCGACGCCATACTCACTCGTCTACGGTGTCGAAGCAATACTGCCGTTGGAAACACATATTTTATCTCTGCGCATGGCTGTTCTGAAAGGACTCACGGAGGAGGAGAATGCTTGCCTACATCTGCATGAGTTAGAAGCCCTCGATGAAAAGAGGCTCAAAGCACAACAGCAATTTGAGGGCTACCAAGTCCGGCTCACCAACACGTTCAACCGCAGGGTCCGCCCTCGATCTTTTCAAGTTGGAAATCTTGTTCTTGCGGTGCGACGACCCATCAACATGAAGCATCGGCCTGGTGACAAGCTTACTTCCGAATCGGACGGGCCATACTTAGTGCAGGAGGTCTATACTCACAACGCTTACATGCTGTCAGACCAAGAAGACGTCTGAATCAGCCCGATTAATGGTAAATTTCTGAAACAGTATTATGTGTAAATATGTTTAAAAATAAAAAAAATCAAAAAATAAAATCAAAAAATAGAAAAAAATAGAAAAAAAATCAAAAAATAGAAAAAAAATCATCAAAAAAAATCATCAAAAAAAATCAAAATAATAATAATAATAAAAAGATGGGTAGTCCCGATCTGAAAGTACAAGCGAAAATCAAAACCCGAAAATCCAAGCCCAAACACTTGAGCCTAATACAGAAAACTCAAAACCCAACTCAAAAGCCTGAAAACTAAGTCCAGACTCAAAACCCAAACACTCGACCCAAATCCAAAAATCCAAGTCTAGAAGCCTAAACACTCGACCCAAATCTAATCCAAAACCCAAAACCCAAAAATTCCAAGTTCCAGACACAATCCAGAACCCAAGTTCAAAATCCAATCCAACTTTTGACCCGCATGAGTATAAACTGTGAACGGCCCAAAAATATAAAAGCGACGGAGGCTTTGAGTCTGAAACCTAACATCCGTCTCAACCGATCTTCACCACATACCAGACCTTTGCTCCTCTGCCGCACGAAAGATGAAACCAGTTGTAGAACCTCAAGACAAGGGAGAAGAACAGTCACTCCACACAAGGTGGCAACCCACCGGTACAACTTCGCCCTCAAATGAAGCAGGTCCGAGTTCTACCACTGCAATGGTCTCTTCAGGCTATAACGATCAAAGCAGTAGCTTGTGGGAGCATGCGTACTGGTCCTGGTGGTCTTATGGAGTCAGTCAAAAGTTCATCCCTCCTAAGTAGTTAAGTTTAGGAGAGACTTTTCTAGCAGAAAGAAGTCGTTCTGGTGAAACTTTGCCTCTCTTTCCAGAATATTCTGGCAGTATCAACCAGCCGGAAAGCGATGTCAACATCATCGGCCCACCAGACAAGGTCGAGCTTGACTTGGAGCTGCGCCTCGAGCCCTGCTAGGACGGCTGACAAGATAAGGTGCAACGACTTTTGCAACACACGGTAACGACTTTCGTGACACGCGTCAGCCGCTGCCTCTTTTGTCTCTTATGCGGGAAAAGGAGCTGGATGACCCTACTCGATTCTGCGTACCTCCTTTTTGACTTTTAAAAAAAAAAAAACTCTTTATGTTATATATATATCCTGCATGTCCGAACCATAATACTCACCCCTCAGCTCTTCTTCTTCTCAAAAGAAAATGGCTAGTCTCTGCACTTGTTTCAGGAAGTTCTTTAATCAAGAAGTTGGAGGCGCACGAGCTAAGAAAAGAAGGAGTAGTCTTCCTCGAGGGATCCCTAAAAGCCCTCGAAACTTAGTCTCCAACGCCATCGGTGTCATGGAGTTCCAACTACTCTCCTTAGTTCACATCTACCACAGAGGGATGAGACGCTGCAATCATCCTAATCTTCTTTTAGATGCGACAACGTACATGGAAGTTCCAACTACTCTCCTTACATCAGAGCAGACTCGGGAGTCATCACTACAGTCAGTCTCTCTGTGTACATGTATTGAAGTTCCGAAGTGCTGGCCTTCCTTTTAGGGAGGTTCAAGTTCTTTGCCTACCGGATCATCCTCACCAGAGCTTTGGAACTTCAAAGAACCTTTACTAGCCTTTGCGAGCTATGGAAGCTCGAACTCACCTGGAACCAAGACTTCAATTTTTATATTGGCTGAGCTGCTAACTTTCTCAAGATCGTATCTGTTTCCTGTTGAGATTCAACAAAAGCAGGTCTAGTCGGAGATAGAAGGCTTCAACATTCAATGTTCATCAAGATATCTCAAGTTTCAAACTGGACTTCAAGACTCGGTTCGGATCATTTCTGTAAAATGCTTCCTTACCAACCCTTAAAGTGGGGGCATTTGTAAATAAGTAAATTAAAAAAAAAAAAAAAGGTGTTGGCAGCCGCCAACCTTGAAGTCAAGGTTGACAACTGCAAACCTAAATTAAATGCCACCAACCAAATGGTTGGTGGCAGACAGGCGGGGGAGGCCTATAAATTGTCCTCCCCCCAAATTGAATGGAAAGGGGCAGCAAGCAAGCGGAAAAAAAAAAAAAAAGCAAACAAGAGAGAGATAGCATAAAGAAAGAAAAAAAAATTTAAAGTTTATCAAGAAAAATTTTCTTTTGCGTACTCTGTGATATTTTTTTTTTAACTCTTTTGAGGAAGATATCTCAGGTACAAAATCAAAAAAAAATTGTTATTTCCATTTCTAAAGTTATTTTAGGTTTATATTCTTCAATCGTATCAGATCTGGATCTGTGAGAGTATAGATCTATAAATATCAAAATATTATATATTCGGCTGAGATCAAGTCTCATACGGCCCTCAGTAAAGTCCAGGCAACTCATCCGAGAGTAAGTCCATTCAACCCTCGGTGAAATTAAGTCAGATCGGCTCAGATCAGGTCTCTGCGATTCTGAACCGTAGTCTAAACGTCAACATCAGATACAGTTTCAGTCTACCTAGTTCAAGATAAAGTTGTAGAATTTATTTCTGTCAAGATCAAACTCGTGCAGCCCTTGGCAGAGTAAAAAAAAAAGGAACATTAATCGGAGGATCTAAGGAGAGATCGACCCCACGTAAATTTTCTTTTATTTTTTTTTATTGTAATTTGTTGTTTGTATTTTCGAGTCTAACTGTTACAGGCTCCAAATTTACCCGTTACAGGAGCATATTGCCAATTTCATCCGGACTCAGCTGATTTATCGTTGTTGGCAACACCGACGCGGAAAAATTATTATTCCTTTCCCATATGAGTGTTCACATGGAAAATAAGCCCTATAAATAGGTTCATGCCTCTCAGTTCAAAAGATATTTAGCAAATATGTAAACATAAAAATACAGAGAATTTAAAAGAAAAAGAAAAATTTGAAAATCTCTCTAGAAAATTTCCTCTTTTCTTACGTGTTTTACTCTGCAGTATACTCTCCTAACTCTTTTTTTAGAGATATTTCAGGTGTAAACCCAAAAAAATTTGTTGTTTCCATTTCTAAGTTTAATTTTGGGTTTATATTCTCGGTCGTTTTAGATTTGAATTTATGAGAATATAGATCTAAAGATTTCAAAAAATTACAAATCCGGCTAGAATTAAGACTCATATAGCCCTCAGGAAAGTCCAGACAACTCATCTGAGAATAAGTCCCTTTGACCCTCGCTGAATTCAAGTCAGATCGGCTCAGATTAGATATATACAGTTCTTAAATGTAGTCTAGACGTCTACTTTAGATCCAGTTTCAGTCTACCAAGTTTAAGAAAAAACTGTGGAATTTACTGCTGTTAAGATCAAGCTCATGCAGTCATTGACAGGAGTCACAAATGAATACTAATCGGAGGAATCACGAAAGTCGACCCCACGTAAATTTTATTTTATTTTAAATTTTTATTTGTAATTTGTTTTTATATTTTTTAATCTAATTATTTTAAAGTTGAAATTTATACCCGTTACAATATTCTTATATAATGTTATTTTCTCTTCACTTCTGATAAAAGTTAAGATGGGTTGAAAGTTGAAATTAAAAAAAAAAACCTTTATGATTTCAAAAAATATATTATATTCTCAAGATATACTATTAAAATTCTGGAATTATGTTAAAAAAAAAAAAACAAGTCTAGAATTGACTCCGTAGCCACTAGTTTGTCAGGTAGGTAGCAGTCGTTTTTAACACAATTGTTAAAGGCATTATTTTATGTGTTTTTTTGTCAAAAAAAAAGAAGAAAAGAAAAAATAGGGGTGATACCCCATAATTCTATAAAGGAGTATTGTTTCTACTTTTAAAATAACTTTTGGACTGTCTAAATGGTTACAGTATTATTTTATGTGTTAGATGGATATCAATCGCCACTCACCTTGGCTACACCTGGACCTTGGTGTACTAAAAAATTACGTAATATGAGTCATTTTATATTAAAAAAATCTTTTTTATAATGTAATGTAAAATAATAAATAAGTTATATATATTAAAAAAAAGTTAGTGTAAACATTAAAAAAAAAAAAGAAAAGAAAGAAAAAAGAAAAAAAAAAAGTTAATATTCGACTTATTCCTTTCGCATGTGTGCTTTCACACGAAAAAGTCGACTTATTCCTTTCTCACGCGTGCTTTCACATGGAAAAGTCGACTTATTCCTTTCACATGGAAAAGTTGACTTATGTCTTTCACACGCGTGCTTTCACACGAGAGGGGAAACCCTATAAATAGGCCCCTGTCCCTCAGTTCAAGACACATTCAGCAAATCTGTAAACAGAAAAATTCAGAGAATTTGGGAGAAAAAGAAAATTTTGAAAATCTCTCAAGAAAATTTCTCCTTTTCTTACATGCTTTTACTCTGCAGTATACTCTCCTAACTCCTTTTTGAGAGATATTTCAGGGGTAAGGCCCAAAAAATTTGCTGTTTCCATTTCCAAAGTTATTTTTAGATTTATATTTTCCGATCGCCCTAAATCTGAATTTAGGAGAATATAAATCTGAAAATATTAAATTACTATAAATTTGGCTGGGATTAAGCCTCATACGGACCTCAGCAAAATCCAGGCAGCTCATCCGAGAATAAGTCCCTTCGACCCTCGATGAAATTAAGCCAAATCAGCTCAGATCTGGTCTCTACGGTTCTTAACCGTAGTCAAAACGTCCAAATCAGATCCAGTTTCAGTCTACCCAGTTCAAGAAAAAGCTGTGGAAATTATTTCTGTCAAGATCAAGCTCGTGCAGCCCTTGACGGAATCAAAAAAGGAACACTAATCGGAGGATCTACAGAGATCGACCCCACGTAAATTTCTTTTATTTAAATTTTTATTTGTAATTTATTTTTGTATTTTCGAGTTTAATTCTTTTAGACTCAAAATTTACGCTTTACAAATTTTTGGCACGCTCGGTGGAACATCTTCACCTCCCATCTCTTGTTCCTTAAAAAAAAAAAAAAAAAGAGGTAAAAGGGGAGCCGAAAAAAAAAATGTAAAAAAAAGTAAAAAAAAAAGGTCAAAAAAAAAGTAAAAAGTAAAAAAAAAAAGAAAGTAAAAAAAAAAAGTAAAAAGTAAAAAGTAGAAAAAAAAAAAATTTACAGGTGTTCAGTATATCAAATGACACCAAAAAGAAGTACAACTGCTGCCACAAAAAAGAAGGCAACGGCTCCACTGCCTGCATCAACTACCCTACCTGGGTACGCAGGTCCAGAAACTCGGGGACGGACACAATTTCTTGCCGTCCAAACCCAAAAAAATATCAAAATGGAGAGTCCACATCTCGCACAACAGGATCTCTCCCTTGACTCTCTTGCCGCATGGAGGAGTCGATCACCCACCCCAATCGAAGCTGGGGGCAACACGACGAAGCCTGCTTAACAGAATCCAACACATTCTGTAGAGATCCACACAGTGGAAGCAGAAGAATTCTCTCCCCCAGTCTTTCGTGGAGCCTCGTCTGTTGCCGTCATGATGACCAATACAACCAGTACTGAGGAAAGAATTTCAGAATTGGAGAATAAAATTTTGCAGCTGATCAGAGTCGTGGAGGAAAAAGATTAACAGATCGCCGCTCTCAAAGGAAAAGCCCCGATCCAAATTGATCCCGAGATCCGCGAGGAGCAACCATATCCACCCGGTTTCCCTCCAGAAGCCACACCAGCCGACGTCTTCCCTGCAGAAAAGCGACCAGGTAGTTCTACACAGCTGCCACCCTCAAATTCTGTAACTTCGCTATCTGTTCAACAATTGCAGGAAATGATAGCCAATACGATCTGACTGCAACAAGCTACATCCTTCCAAGGATCACAGATGTACGTCAAACTGTACACCAGACGGATCGAAAGTCTCAACATGCCTTTGGGCTACCAGCCACCCAAATTTCAACAATTCGACGGAGGAGGCGATCCCAAACAGCACATCGCCCACTTCGTTGAAACCTGCAACAACGCAGGGACTTATGGAGATCTCTTGGTGAAGCAGTTTGTTCGTTCACTCAGGGAGACCGCTTTTACCTGGTTCATCAATCTTGAACCAGAATCGATCGACAGTTGGGAACAGCTACAACGAGAGTTCCTCAACAGATTTTTCAGCACTCGAAGGACGGTAAGTATGATGGAGCTTACCAGCACCAAACAAAGGAAAGGAGAGCCCGTTGTCGAATACATCAACAGATGGCGTGCCCTCAGCTTGGACTGCAAAGATCGCCTGACGGAGACTTCTGCCGTGAAAATGTGCATCCAGGGAATGCATTGGGAGCTGTGATACATCCTGCAGGGTGTCAAACCGCAAACCTTCGAAGAACTGGCGACCCGTGCACATGATATGGAGATAAGCATCCAGACTTCTGGAGGCACGGTTCCCATCCAGTTGGACCAGCAAGGGGGCAGAAGGGAGATTAAGAAACCCAACAGCTCCGGAAAAGGAAAAGAAGTGATGACTGTTGAAACCGCACCAATAAAAGTAGGCGCCAAAGCTAAGGTAAATCCTCCGACCCAAATAACTCAGCCAAAGCAACAGGAAAGGCGGAAGGTGACATTGCGAGAGCTGGAGCAGAAGCAGTATCCATTCCCCGACTCAGACGTTCCCGACATCCTTGACCAACTCCTGGAGGCGAAGCTGATCGAACTCCCAGAGTGCAAGCGGCCGAATGAAAAGGATCGAGTCAGCGATCCGAGATTCTGCAAATATCACCGGATAGTAAGTCATCCAACCGAGAAGTGTTTCGTTCTGAAGGAGCTAATCATGAAGCTCAAAAGCCAGAATAAAATCATTGTGGACCAAGAAGGCATAACCTCGGCAAACCAGACCACCATCACTTCAAAACCATCAGAAGAAGTGACACATCGTAAGGAGGAGCTGCTCGACAACAAAAAGTCGACAACGGAGAAGGTATATGAAGCTCTCCAAACCCTTCTCGCTAACCCTCAGCTGTTTACAGCTTTGCAAACAACAGAAGTGTGGCAAAATCAAGTCGGCAATACTCTTCAGACCTCTGTTGAACCTCTGTCATCAAGTAATTCCAGCTCGACGGAGCATCAGGCGGACCAAAATCATGTCAGATGTTACTCTGCTATCTCATTTTCAGATGAGGATCTCCTGCTGGGGTCCAAACCCCATAATCGACCGCTGTATGTATCATACTATGTGAAAGAACAGAAGGTCCAGCGTATTCTGATCGACGATGGTTCGGCAGTCAATATTATCCCAAAATCCACCATAAAGGAGCTCGGCATTGGCATTGATGAATTATCAGACAGCCGCTTGATGATTCATGGCTTTAATCAAGGAGGACAGAAAGCAATTGGGATGATTCGCTTGGAGCTAACTATCGGTAATCTCACTTCTAGCACTCTATTTCACGTGATTGATGCACGTACCACATATAAGATGTTGCTAGGACGACCGTGGATTCATGGAAATGGAGTTGTGCTCTCAAGCCTACATTAGTGCTTCAAGTACTACAATGGTGGCGTTCAAAAGGTCAATGCTGACTTAAAGCCATTCGATGATGCTGAATCACATTTGGCGGATGCGGTCTTCTGCACCGACACAGACAATCCAAAGATCATTCCATCAAAAGCTACTTGGACTGGGGGCATCCACAAAAAGGGAAAAGCTGTCGAAGAACCTGCCAATGCTCAACCTCAGACTCCGACAAATGAAAAGCTGCCACAGCCTGCTGAACTCCGTCCGAAGGATGTTGCATCTTCAAGCTCCACTCCAGTCCTACGCTATGTGCCGAAGTCACGACGCTCAGAAGGTCAACCCCCTTTCTCTTATTGTATTGATCTTAAACAGGAGCAAGGTCATAGCCAACCCAAAACAAAGGAACTGCACAACCTGAAGGGGACTTACACTCTGCCGATACCAAAGATTGAGTCGGTTTTGTCCTCAAAACCATTAAAAGGCTTCGTCAAACCACACACAGGGGCAGTCGAAGGCGGCTCACTTCCAGAAAGAAGAACACATGAAGGATTTGATCCTAATGCATACAAGCTTTTGGCCAAGGCAGGCTATGACTTCTCAAACCTGAGCACAATGGGTACACTGCCGTCCACACATGGCGCCGCTTCTCAAACATCACAGTCCCAACCTGGCTTAGGCTGTTAGGAGAAGTCACCTGTGCGGATCACGCTAAAGAGTCGAAGCCGAGCAGCTGATGCACGTGCCATCAGCACCACCACCAAACAAGACAGGCTTATCCAGTCAAACAAAGAAGGTGAAGTCAGAGGTTCTGCATTTCATGTCACAATTAGCGAGGAGGCTGAGCCCGACTCATCAGACGGTGAAGTAAAGGAGGCTCCCCCGGAACTTGAAGATGGTGGCCAAGCAACTGTTGATGAACTCAAGAAGGTCAATCTTGGCTCTTCGGAAGATCCTCGACCTACATTTGTAAGTGCTTTACTTACTGCAGAAGAAGAACAAGAATATGTTCAGGTATTAAGTCAATACAGGGACGTATTCGCATGGAGTTACAAAGAAATGCCTGGACTTAACCCAAAAATTGCGGTAAATCGTCTAGCAGTAAAGAAGGGTATTCGTTCTGTCAAGCAGCCACAACGACGATTCCGCCTGGAACTCATTCCACAAATCGAGGAGGAGGTTAACAAGCTGATCAATGCTGGCTTTATCCGAGAGGTCACCTACCCAACGTGGATTGCCAACATAGTTCCGGTAAGAAAGAAGAATGGACAGTTGAGGGTATGTGTTGATTTTGGAGATCTTAACAAGGCCTGCCCGAAAGATGACTTTTCGTTGCCCATAACGGAGATCACAGTCGATGCAACAATGGGTCACGAAGCATTGTCCTTCATGGATGGTTCTTCAGGCTATAACCAAATCAGAATGGCACCAGAAGACGAGGAGTTGACAGCATTCCGCACCCCAAAAGGTATATACTGCTACAAAGTTATGCCGTTTGGATTAAAAAATGCTGGCGCCACATATCAACGTGCTATGCAAAAAATTTTTGATGACATGCTGCACAAGATTGTAGAATGTTATGTTGATGACTTAGTTGTAAAGACTAAGAAGCGCAAAGACCACCTCGAGCATCTCAAGACAGTGTTCGAAAGACTTCGCAGGCATCAGCTTAAAATGAACCCTCTCAAGTGCGCATTCGGTGTCACATCAGGAAAGTTTCTTGGGTTCGTGGTGCGCCATCGTGGAATCGAAGTTGATCAGTCAAAGGTTGAGGCAATTCAAAAGATGCCTGAACCTAAAAACCTGCACGAGCTGCGAAGTCTACAAGGAAAGCTGACTTACATTCGCCGTTTTATCTCCAATTTAGCTGGGAGATGTCAACCTTTCCATCGGTTGATGAAGAAGGATGTCAACTTCGAGTGGGACGAAGCTTGCAGCAAAGCCTTTGAGAGCATAAAGAAGTACCTTTCCAATCCACCAGTCCTGGGAGCTCCAATTCAAGGAAAGTCGTTGATTCTTTACATTGCAGCGCAAGAAAGATCTTTGGGAGCCCTGCTTGCACAGGAAAATAAGCAGGGAAAGGAAGTTGCCCTGTACTACTTGAGCAGAACACTAAACGGTCTGGAACTGAGTTATTCGCCCATTGAAAAGACATGTCTAGCACTGTTCTTTGCCATTGACAAGCTGAGGCACTACATGCAAGCTCATACGGTACGTCTCATTGCTAGAGCTGATCCTGTCAAATATATCTTATCTAGACCAATCTTGTCAGGACGACTTGCCAAGTGGGCAGTAATCCTACAAAGCTACGACATTGTCTACGTGCCTCAAAAAGCAGTGAAAGGACAAGCCCTAGCAGACTTCCTTGCAGATCACCCTGTTCCGTCAGATTGGCAGTTCACAGATGATCTTCCAGATGAAGAGGTCTTTTACATTGAGACACTACCACCATGGACGATGTTCTTTGATGGTGCAGCAAGGCGTGATGGTGCTGGTGCCGGCATAGTGTTTGTCACTCCTCAACGACAAATACTACCATATGCTATCATTCTCGGTGAGTTATGTTCAAATAATGTTGCTGAATACCAGGCTTTGATCATTGGGCTTCAAATGGCTGTCGATATGAAGATTCCAACTATAGAAGTCCATGGAGATTCCCAGCTCGTCATCAACCAACTTACAGGATTGTATGATGTCAAGAAAGAGGATCCTGCGCCTTACCATCAACGTGCTCGACAGCTAATGGATGAATTTGAAAGCATCAATTTGGAGCATGTGCCTCGACGAGAAAACACTCAGGCAGACGCATTGGCTAACCTGGCCACCTCTCTTGCAAAGTCAGAAATCCAGGCTACAGTTGTTGCCGTATGTCAGAAATGGATAGTGCCGCAGAAGGATGATGAAGAAACTACAGAAGCCAACACTGTATCTGTACGTCTCGCGGAGGACGAGGATTGGCGCCAACCAATCATTGACTACCTACAGCATGGGAAGCTGCCGGAAGATCGTCGTCATAAGACAGAAATTCAACGACGAGCTCCCCGCTTCATATATCTCAAGGATGCTCTGTATCGAAGATCTTTTGATGGAGTTTTGCTTCGCTGTCTAGACAATGAAGAGGCAAAACAAGCTCTCGCTGAAGTACATTCAGGTGTTTGTGGCGGACATCAATCGGGGCCTAAGTTGCACTTCCAACTCAGAAGGATGGGATACTACTGGCCAACTATGGTACGTGATTCCATTGAATTTGCTAAAACTTGTCAAGCTTGTCAATTTCATGCCAATTACATACATCAACCACCAAAGCCACTGCATCCAACTGTCTCATCCTGGCCCTTTGAAGCTTGGGGTCTTGACTTAGTGGGGCCCTTACCAAAGTCATCCCTGGGTCACCTTTATATCCTCGCAGCAACAGACTACTTTCTCAAAATGGGCTGAAGCCATTCCACTTAGAGAGGTAAAGAAGGAGCATGTTGCCAATTTCATCCGGACTCAGCTGATCTATCGCTATGGAGTCCCTCGATTCATCATCACTGATAATGGTAAGCAGTTCTACAACAGCTTAATCGACAAGCTCTGCGAGAAGTTCAAGTTCAAGCAGTACAAGTCATCCATGTACAATGCCCCAGCAAATGGCTTGACCGAAGCATTCAACAAGACCTTATGCAACCTGTTGCGGAAGGTAGTATCTAAATCCAAAAGAGATTGGCATGACAGAATTTCGGAGGCATTATGGGCGTATCGTACAACTTACCGGACTCCAACACAGGCGACGCCATACTCACTTGTCTACGGTGTCGAAGCAATACTGCCGTTGGAAACACAGATTCCATCTCTGCGCATGGCGGTTCTGGAAGGATTCACACAGGAGGAGAATGCTCGCCTACGTCTGGATGAGTTAGAAGCTCTCGATAAAAGGAGGCTCGAGGCACAACAGCAACTTGAGTGCTACCAAGCCCTGCTCACCAACACATTCGACCGCAGGGTCCGCCCTCGATCTTTTCAAGTTGGAGACCTTGTTCTTGCAGTGCGACGGCCCATCAACATGAAGCATCGGCCTGGTGACAAGCTTACTTCCAAATGGGACAGGCCATACTTAGTGCAGGAGGCCTACACTCACAACGCTTACATGCTGTCAGACCAAGAAGGCGTCCGAATCGGCCCGATCAATGGTAAATTTCTGAAACAGTATTATGTGTAAATATGTTTTAAAAAAAAAATCAAAAAAAAAAAGAAAAAAAATCAAAAAATCAAAAAAAAAAAAAAAGGTTGCGAAGTCCCGATCTGAAAGACCAAGCGAAAATCCAAACCCAAACACTTGAGCCCAATTCAGAGTCCAACTCAAAAGCCTGAAAACTAAATCCAAAAGTCCAGACTCAAAACCCAAACACTCAACCCAAATCCAAAAACCCAAGTCCAAAACTCAAACACTCGACCCAAATCCAAAAAAATCCAAGTCTAGAAGCCCAAACAGTCGACCCAAATCCAATCCAAAACTCAAAATCCAAAAATTCCAAGTTCCAGACACAGTCCAGAACCCAAGTTCAGAATCCAATCCAACTCCTGGCCCGCATGAGTATAAACTGTGAACGGCCCAAAAATATAAAAGCAACGGAGGGTTTGAGTCTGAAACTCAGCATCAGTCTCAACCGATCTTCACCACATACCAAGACCTTTGCTCCTCTGCCACAAGAAAGATGGAACCAGTTACAGAACCTCAAGACAAGGGAAAAGAAAGATCACCCCGCACAAGGTGGCAACCGACCATGGCACAACTGCAAATTTTGGAGGAAGTCTTCCACAACAATGGAGGTATTATTCCTAGTGCATCTTAAATTTACCAACTTGTCTCACGATTGCGCCCGCTCGGGGCAATCGAAGGAAAAAATGTGTTTAAGTGGTTCCAGAATCGGAGAAGCAGGAAGAAACCAGTAATGAGAACTGCTTTTTCCAAAGAACAGTCTGTCGTTCGGATAGTAAATCCCACTGGTACAGCTTCGCCCTCAAATGAAGCAGGTCCGAGTTCTTCCACTGCAATGGTCTCTCCACGGTGTGTTCATCAAAGCCGTAGCCCATGGGAGCATGCATGCTGGTCCTAGTGGTCTTACGGAGTCAGCCAAGGGTTCATCCTTCCTAGATACTTAAGTCTAGGAGGAATTTTTCTAGTAGAAAGGAGTTATTCCGGCGAAACTTTGCCTTTCTTTCCAGAATATTCCGGCAGCATCAACCAGCCGGAAAGCGACGTCAACATCATCGGCCCACCAGACGAGGTCGAGCTTGACTTGGAGTTGCACCTCAGGCCCCGCTAGAACGGCCGACAAGATAAGGTGCAACGACTTTGGCAACACACGGTAACGACTTCTGCAGCACACGGCAACGACTTCTGCACCACACGGTAACGACTTTCGTGTCACGCATCAGCCGCTGCCTCTTTTGTCTCTTATGCAGGAAAGAGACGTGGATGTCCCTACTCGATTCTGCGTACCTTCTTTTTGACTTTTCAAAAAAAAAAAAAAATCTTTATCGTATGTATATATATATCTTGCATTCCTGAGTTGTAATATTCACCCCTCAGCTCTTCTTTCTCAAAAGAAAATGGCTAGTCTCTGCACTTGTCTCAGGAAGTTCTTCGATCAAGAAGTTAGAGGCGCACGAGTTAAGAAAAGAAGGAGTAGTCTTCCTCGAGGGATCCCTAAAAGCCCTCGAAACTCAGTCTCCAACGCCATCGGTGTCATGGAGTTCCAACTACTCTCCTTAGTTCACATCTACCACAGAGGGATGAGAAGCTGCAATCATCCTAATCTTCCTTTGGATGCGGCGACGTACAGGGAAGTTCCAACTACTCTCCTTACGTCGAAGCAGACTTGGGAATCATCACTACAGTCAGTCTCTCTATGTGCCGGTCTTGAAGTTCTGAGGTGCTTGGCCTTCCTCTTGGGGAGGTTCAAGTTCTTTGCCTACCGGATCATCCTCAACAGAGCTTTGGAACTTCAAAGAACCTTTGCCAGCCTTTACTAGTTATGGAAGCTCGAATGCACCTAGAGCTAGAATATCAATTTTTATATTGGCTGGGCTGCTAACTTTCTCAAGATCGTATCGGATTCCTATTGCGATCCAACAACAGCAGGCATGGTCAAAAATAGAAGACTCCAAGATTCAATATTCATCAGGACGTTTCCAAGTTTCAAACTGGACTTCAAGACTCGGTGCGGATCACGTCTGCAAAGTTCTTCCTTACCGACCCTTGAAGTGGGGGCATTTGTAAACATTAAAAAAAAAAGAAAAGAAAGAAAAAAGAAAAAAAAAATCAATAGTCGACTTATTCCTTTCGCATGTGTGCTTTCACACGGAAAAGTCGACTTATTCCTTTCTCACGCATGCTTTCACACGGAAAAGTTGGAAAAGTCAACTTATTCCTTTCTCACGCGTGCTTTCACACGGAAAAGTCGACTTATTCCTTTCACATGGAAAAGTCGACTTATGCCTTTCACACGCGTGCTTTCACACGAGAGGGGAAACCCTATAAATAGGCCCCTGTCCCTCAGTTCAAGACACATTCAGCAAATCTGTAAACAGAAAAATTCAGAGAATTTGAGAGAAAAAGAAAATTTTGAAAATCTCTCAAGAAAATTTCTCCTTTTCTTACATGCTTTTACTCTGCAGTATACTCTCCTAACTCCTTTTTGAGAGATATTTCAGGGGTAAGGCCTAAAAAATTTGCTGTTTGCATTTCCAAAGTTATTTTTAGATTTATATTTTTCGATCGCCCTAGATCTGAATTTATGAGAATATAAATCTGAAAATATCAAATTACTACAAATCCGGCTAGGATTAAGTCTCATACGGCCCTCAGCAAAATCCAGGCAGCTCATCCGAGAATAAGTCCCTTCGACCCTCGGTGAAATTAAGCCAAATCAGCTCAGATCTGGTCTCTACAGTTCTTAACCGTAGTCAAAACGTTCAAATCAGATCCAGTTTCAGTCTACCCAGTTCAAGAAAAAGCTGTGAAAATTATTTCTGTCAAGATCAAGCTCGTGCAGCCCTTGACGGAATCAAAAAAGGAACACTAATCGGAGGATCTACAGAGATTGACCCCACGTAAATTTTCTTTTATTTAAATTTTTATTTGTAATTTATTTTTGTATTTTCAAGTTTAATTCTTTTAAATTCGAAATTTAAGCTTTACAGTTAGTCATATTAAAAATTTATTTATTTTTTCTTGTAGGCTATCTAATAAGAATTATTATGCTATTAGTCGTCGCATGTACAAATAATCTTGGTGGGAGTGGAAGGATTTCGAGTGAGATTCTACATCGTTGTATTAAAGAATTGATGTTCATGAAAGAAAGACAAAAAAGTTGTAATTGCGTTTATGTAATTTAAAATTTCATTTATACTCTTTTTTTTTTCCTATGTTATTACCACTGAGACTTAAATCCAAGTTGTACTACCAAAAATATTCAATCTCAATTAGGTTAATTTTGCAGTGAACCGAGATAGTAAATTACCCAAAATAAGGCTTCCTAAGGCGGATCCTGCATTTGGGAACATGTTTCAAAATGTTCATCAAAAAGTCAAGTAATCTAAAGAATAAAGTCGATTATATTATTTTTCTTACCAGCAAACTGCATACTAGTTTATTCACCGAAACAAATTGTTTTATATGACTTTTAATAATTTTGATATTAATTTTTTGTTATGCGTTATTTATTTTGGATGTACTAATTAATTAATTATAATTGATTTTTTTCTTCTTAACTATTTTTTGTGCACTTACAGTGTATTTGGATTAATAAAAAGTAAATAGAAAAGAAATGAATAAAAAATAGTACAGTAATGATAATATTATAAATAATAAAAATAATGATTAAAAAGTCATGCGAAAAAAAATAAATAATATTTTATAAAAGAAAAAGTAAAAATTAATTATTTATATTGATAAAAAATAAATAAATAATACTTTTATTTATTTATTTTTTTTCCATTACATCCAATCAGGGCATTAGAGAAAATTAGATTACAATCTAATCCTTTTACAAAGTCATCGTTTCCCCATCAGCTGTCGGCTTTCCGCAAAAGGCCACATATATGAAATTTGAAAATCCCATCGTACTTGGCGACAAAAAGGCACTAGACGCCGACGTGTTTCACATTTTTTTAGTACAATTATTTTTTTTTATAAAAAGAATAAAAAAAGGCACAATTGTCTCGGTTGTGTCATAGAAATATCATCTTCTTGTTGTCTGTAGGTATTTCTTTAGGATGATTCCGTGGCCAACTGATATTGCATATTTAATACCAATTATTAGGAGATTTCAATTTTTTTTTTTAAACTGAGATTAGGTAAGCAGTTTTATCTGTTTCAAAGGCATCAATAGGGACCCTATTTTTCTAATCGTATTCCAATTGTGTCAGTCATTGTATATTCAAATAGAGTCTCATTACATGGCCAGAAGATTTGGTGGCCAGAATGTGGCCATAATGCAACCAGCGATACTTTTTATGCAACAACAATTAAAAAAAGTGCAACAAAAAAAATAGTCTTATTTTTTTGTTGCATATTTTAACATTCTAGTTGCATAAAAACTGCTGCTAGTTGCATTATGGCCATATTCTGGCCACCAAATCCTCTGGCCACTCATGATTTCCCATTCAAATAATGTCTCAATCCCAACTATCTTTTTTTTTATTGTCCATTTGTTAAGCATTAAGCTATCAAATGATTTCGTTTTCTGGTCAAAAAAAAAAAGAAAGAAAGATTTCGTTTTACTTGTATTTATGTGACTTACAATTTCATTTGTGCACCATTTTGTCATCCTAATTTGCTACAGTTAAAATTCAAATATAAATAGTATCTGAAAATATATAAATTTTACTGTAAATTTTTAGTGATTTATAAGCGCTCTTTGACTATAGGGACACTCCTCTTACTTCTACACCATTTTAGATTCCAAAAACAAAAAAAATTCCCTTAGGGTAATGTTGCAGTAAATCAGAGTAGTAAATTCCCCAAAATTAAAGCTTAAGTCGGATAGTTAGAAGGATCATATAATGGGGCCTGTTTCGAAATGTTGTACAAAAACTTTCCGAGTCAGGTAGTCCAAAGAATGACGGGAAGCAGCCGAACCCAATAGGCCCAACTTTTTTTTTTGTTTTTCTTCTGGACTAAGAAACGCATGGGAAAAATAGTTTTCCCCATAAGCGATCATACTAAGCTTTTCTTTTCTTAAAACTTCCTTTTTGTTCTTTTTTTGTTTAACCAAAGCAAATCTATTTCAACGTAGAAGTTTCTTTAATAGGCATCTGGTTTCAACAACCTTTTTCATCTAAAATGATAGTAACCGTGATTATTTACTCGCAAACGCTGCTTTGAGCTATGCAAACGCAAATAATATGTTTTTTCAAAAAAAAAAAATTGCAGTAACTATTTTATCAGCATTTGAAAACAGTTCTAAATAAGCAGCTATGCATTGGTTTCGATGAAAGGAGAAAGAGGTAACCACACCATTTTTAAGTTTAATTGGTAAATCAACTAAGGCATACTTTAAGTTTGAATTGGGCCTATTTTTTGATATGGGTAGTTTAACAAGCTGGATCACGCTTTTAGGTTTGGCTCTGTTTCTGGAGGAGCCTCTCAGTGGATCCAAACATTCGGAAACCAAAGGCAGGCCTCGGATATGGGGACTCCGCCGCATCGTCAGTTGTGTTAAATTCACTCTCCAACTCCCCAAGCTCAACATCCCCTAAGCCCTGCATTAGCTGCATCTGGGCTGGTTGTAGGAATGGGCCACTGAAGCTTTTCGGCTGTACCAGCTCCCATGATTTGCGCCCTATTCCAAATACACATATATAATGACGATTGGACTTTGTCAAATTAGTCGACAGCCGTGACTGTTAGTTGGTAAGTTGAAGGTTCGAATTTTTGATTTTATTCGCCCCTTTTCCTTCTGTTGTCCTACAACTCATTCGGAGCCTCAGAAAAAAAAAAAACATACATAATAAAAAAAGGAGTTAAATGCACTTATGTTCTATGTAATTTAATTTTTTCATGTTTTACTTTTATATAGTTTCAATTTACATGGTAAGATTCTAATGGCTTCTAATTTTAGCAATTGAGACATATTGTCATAATTTCATTAATTTTAAAACTCTTTTTTCATGACAAAAAATTTTGCAAAATTTAATATTATGGCATCTAATTTTTTATTTATCATGATTATTTTACTTCTTTTTTGATAGTTTTTATAATTTATAATTTTTACATTTTTATGGGTTCACCTTTCTAACTCTAACAAAATAAAAAAAATATAAACTAAAAAAAAATCACGAAAAAAGAATCGTGATAAGTCAACAAGATTGAATCTCATAATATTTGCATTTCACAAATTTTTTTAATGAAAAAGAGCTTAAAATTAATTCAATCATGTAGGAGTGTCTTAATTACCAAAAGTAGAAACCATAGGAGTCTTTATACTATAAATTGAAATCACATAGAAGTAAAATTCAAAAGAAGTAAAACACAGGGAGATCGGATGCATTTAACTTTCGGATGCATTTAACTTTACAAAGTGATCAGGAAGCAGGAAGTGTGTCATCCAGCTTTAATAGCTTCACCA
Source organism: Carallia pectinifolia (assembly GCA_037832335.1). Taxonomy (NCBI): domain Eukaryota; kingdom Viridiplantae; phylum Streptophyta; class Magnoliopsida; order Malpighiales; family Rhizophoraceae; genus Carallia; species Carallia pectinifolia. Next base: position 14,535,722 of record CM075445.1, on the reverse strand, counting down.
TTCACCACACAGCACATTGGCAGGCAAGCAACTTTTTGTAGCTCTTGCCTTAGCTGAAGTAATATCACAAAAACAAAAGATAAATAATTAGCAGATGAAATTGAACTTTATTGAATTTAACCAAAATTTTAGTTAATCGAAGTAAATTTTGGTACTTAATTAAATGAACAAATATTTTTTTTGTCTCAATTATATATATATATATGTGTGTGTGTGTGTGTGTGTGTGTGTGTGTATTTTGCACAATTCAAAATGTCTATTGCACTTGCCTTTTTTTTTTTTAAATCAAAAAATTGCACTTGCCTTCCTTTGGGGAGAATAAAGGTCAAATTTGTTAAACTTTTGGCATATGCATTTCTTGATTGTTGTACTTATTTACAGATTAATCCAAACGCTGCAAAATCTTTGGCGGATCCTGAAGAGTATGCAAATTTGTTTGATGATAGGCAAACTGCCCTGGCCATGGAATCTAAAGGTGCAAAAACAAGGTATTGTTTCAAAGTTAATGCATTCATGCGGTTACACTTGTGGATTAAGTTTATAACAGAACAGCAATCCCTCAATGCATCTCACTAATTTCTTTCTAATAATTGCTTTTATAGAGGGGTGTTTACCACCCGCAGAGAACTACATACAACTCTTGTGGAGGTTTTCAAAAACACGCAAGCAGAAGAGGAGGAACATCTTGAGAATGGAGATTATGAGCGCGAGGTGCGTATGGATTCCGTTTTCTGTTAAGTATTTGTTGCATTCAACGAGTCAGTTTATGTTTCTTTGAACTTGGTGAGCTGTAGTAAATGCATTGTTATTATTGTTGTGATTTGTTTCTATCAATCTTTGTTTTTAATTTTTTTTTCCCTCTTTCTTTACTGACATGCATTGTGTTTTACACAGCAGCTTGCAGATGAGAGTGGAGAAGAACAGAATCCTGAGTAACGAAATGGGGAAGAAGGAAGCCAAGAGGAAGTCGTTGTGGTAGCTGCTACTTCAACAGATGGTGCAGTTCTTGTTAGTGGAAATGAGGCTGCGGAAGAGCGGGGTACGAATAATGAAGGAACCCCCTCGGCCTAAAAGCAGTTGGTTGGGCAGTGTTAAAATCCCAATTTTGTCTCCGGTGATTAATTGATTCTAAAGTGCCATCCCTAGCTTCCGTTTTCACAAGTTATTTTTACAACTAGAAAATATGACCCTTTTGGTTTCTTTGTTTCCCTGTAAACACTGAAGTCATAGATCTAACTTTGGATGAAAATTCTAAATTTGTAATTGTTGATCTGATATTATGGGATTGTAACCGAGTGTTGTCCTGGTTTCTTTGCTTTTGCTAAATTGTGCCTGCGTCTAACATATGACAGTTAATCGTAAACTACTAGATGACTGTCCATTAACTTCTGTTTGCAATGAATTATTTATGTTGATACAACCTTCATTTTCATACAACCTTCATTGGCTTTCTTTTAATTGTCAAACATCTTGCAACAAAGTGTTTGCCAATCCTTGCCATGCAAATTAGCACTCTTTTGGTTATCGTTTTTTTTACTTCCAACAATTTCAAATTATAACTTGACTTAATGCTTGAGATGTCACTATTTACTCGACATTGACTGCGTTTAATTGGAATTCTTTTGTCTACTTCTTGGTGTTTAACAGAACTTGTTTGTCTCATATGACTTCTCAAAAAGAAAAAAAAAAAAAAAAAGAAGAATATTTCCCTTTGCATTTCTTCTGTTTATTGGCTTCCCATATGCTGACTTTACTGGCTTTCTTATGCGTTTTTGTTTGCAGTGCTTACTCCGCACCACTAGGCTTTCTGCAAGACAAGCCGTTCCAGTTTTGTTAGTGTTGTATATAAGGTGAGAAAAGCATCTTTTAACTAAAAAGATATCTGGATTGAGAAGTAAAGCAAGATTGAACAGGGTCCTAGCGGAAGCGATCCTAATTTTGGCACGTAGAATTGAAGCCATTCTTTGAGAAACGAGATCTGATGGGATGTTCGGACACATATAACTAGGTGTTTATGTGGAGACTATTAGGAGCAATATTCAGTGAGCATATCGTGGATAGAGACTTCGGCCCCAATTTGTTTTTGCGTTGGGTTTGTACCCCTTAATTAGCTGCGAGTCCGGACATAAATAGAAGTATCAGTGATGTTTTTCCACAGTATTTAAGCACTGGCTTTCTTTTCTGTGCGGTACAATGATGAAATAATGTTGTAAAATGCAATTGGGTTCCAGGTCTTGGATGTTCGCTTTCCTCACAATTTCAGGTTTCTAACATGGGGCTCGACGGAGGTTCATCTTAGGGAGTGCTTTGTCATGGAGTGTATAGTTTCAAAAATTTTTAGCTTGAAGTTTATTTGTTTCGTTGTTGATTTTCCGTATTCTTTGGGTCTTTTGTGCCATTGTGAATTTAGAAATTTACCACAACTACTACCGATCCACCCCAACAGGGTAACTTTGTCACCGGAACGCTTTTAAGATAGGCCATATCTACAGCTCGTTTTTTGAATGCATGCCAGTAGGGATATTGTGACCTGTTATGTGTTTTATAGGAGGTATTTTACCAAGAGGAAAATTAAATAGGACATCTACGAAATAACATGATAATAATAAAAAAAATGAATCGATCATAACTTCATTTAGTTATATAAATAAATAAAGTTGTCAGTAAAAAATTTATTTTATTACTCTCATATTGTTGCATTATTGGTGGCAATTTTTTTTTATTTTTTATTTTATTTTTTTTGTGTAAATTCCTACTGAGTCCGCTCCTTTTTCCTGTGCAGTGGAGCATCGGTGGTACGGACAGTTTTGGTTTTTTTTTTTTTCTTTTAATATAAATATCCTGTTTAGTAATTAGAAGTGCCATAATTTTGTTTTTTCGGGTATTAATTGTGAAAATATTGGTCACTAGTAGATTGCTTTAATCTCTGTAACAGCGTAAATTTCGAGTTTAAAATAATTAAACTCGAAAATACAAAAATAAATTACAAATAAAAATTGTAAAAATAAAAGAAAATTTACGTGGGGTCGATCTCCGTAGATCCTCCGATTATTGTTCCTTTTTTGACTCCGTCAAGGGCTGCACGAGCTTGATCTTGACAGAAATAATTTTCACCGCTTTTTCTTGAACTGGATAGACTGAAACTGTATCTGATTTGGATATTTTGACTACGTTTAGGAACCGTAGAGATTTGATCTGAGCCGATTTGGCTTAATTTCACCGAGGGTCGAATGGACTTGTTCTCGGATGAGTTGCCTGGATTTTGCTGAGGGCCGTATGAGGTTTAATCCCAGCCGAATTTGTAATATTTTGATTTTTTTTTTATCTCTCTCTCTTTTTTTTTCTTTTTTTCTTTTTTTTTTTCTGCCCTCTGCGCTCTTTTTTTTTTTCTTCTTTTCCCTTTTTTTTTTTTTCTGCGCACTTCGCTGCTGGCTTCTCTTCTTCTTCTTTTTCTTCTGCTGGCTTCAATTAATTGGGGAGGCCATTTATAGGCCTCCCCCATGCCTGCCACCAACCAATTGGTTGGTGGCATTAAAGGTAAAGGTTGGCGGCTGCCAACCACTATTTTTTTTTTTTTTTAATTTATTTATTTGTTTACAAATGCCCCCACTTCAAGGGTCGGTAAGGAAGATTTTACAGAGATGATTCGAACCGAGTCTTGAAGTCCAGTTTGAAATTTGGAAAGTCCTGATGAACATTGAATCTTGGAGTCTTCTATCTTTGACCATGCCTGCTGTTGTTGGATTGCAATAGGAAACCGATATGATCTTGAAGAAGTTAGCAGCCCAGCCAATATAGAAATTGAAGTCTTGGCTCCAGGTGCATTCGAACTTCCATAGCCCGCAAAGGATTTTTTATATCTCTTAAAGTTCCAGAGCTCTGGTGAGGATGATCCGGTAGGCAAAGAACTTCAACCTCCCCAAGAGAAAGGCTCAGGACCTTGGAACTTCAAGACCGGCTCACAGAGAGACTGACTGTAGTGATGATTTCCAAGTCTGCTTCGACGTAAGGAGAGTAGTTGGAACTTCCCTGTACGTCGCTGCATCCAAAGAAAGATTAGGATAATTGCAGCTTCTCATCCCTCTGTGGTAGATGTGAACTAAGGAGAGTAGTTGGAACTCCATGACACCGATGACGTTGGAGACTGAGTTTCGAGGGCTTTTAGGGATCCCTCGAAGAAGACTACTCCTTCTTTTCTTAGCTCGTGCGCCTCCAACTTCTTGATCGAAGAACTTCCTGAGACAAGTGCAGAGACTAGCCATTTTCTTTTGAGAAAGAAGAGCTGAGGGGTGAATATTACAACTCGGGCATGCAGGATATATATACAAATAATAAAGAGTTTTTTTTTTTTTTTTTTTTTTGAAAAGTCAAAAAAGGTATGCAGAATCGGGTAGGGCCAACCACGTCCCTTTCCTGCATAAGAGATAAAAGAGGCAGCGGCTGACGCATGTCACGAAAGTCGTTACCGTGTGTGGCAGAAGTCGTTGCCGTGTGCTGCGGAAGTCGTTGCCGCGTGCTGCAGAAGTCATTGCAGAAGTCGTTGCACCTTATCTTGTCGGCCGTCCTAGCGGGGCCCGAGGTGCAACTCCAAGTCAAGCTCGACCTCGTCTGGTGGGCTGATGATGTTGGCGTCGACGTCGACGTCGCTTTCCAGCTGGTTGATGTTGTCGGAATATTCTCGAAAGAGAGGCAAAGTTTCGCCGGAATAACTCCTTTCTGCTAGAAAAGTTCCTCCTAGACTTAAGTATCTAGGAGGGATGAACCCTTGGCTGACTCCGTAAGACCACCAGGACCAGCGTGCATGCTCCCATGGGCTACGGCTTTGATAAACATACCGTGGAGAGACTATTGCGGTGGAAGGACTCGGACCTGCTTTTGTACTGGTGGGATCTACCATCGGAACAGCAGACTGTTCTTTGGAAAAATCAGCTCTCAGTGCTGGTTTCTTCCTGCTTCTCCGATTCTGGAACCAATAAAACACATTTTTTCCTTCGATTGCCCCGAGTGGGCGCAATCGTGAGACAAGTTGGTAAATCTGAGATGCATTAGGCATAATACCTCCATTGTTGTGGAAGACTTCCTCTAGAATTTGCAGTTGCGCCATGGTTGGTTGCCACCTTGTGCGGGGTGACCTTTCTTCTCCCTTGTCTTGAGGTTCTGCAACTGGTTCCATCTTTCTTGTGGCAGAGGAGCAAAGGTCTGGTGTGTGGTGAAGATCGATTGAGACTGATACTGAGTTTCAGACTCAAACCCTCCGTCGCTTTTATATTTTTGGGCCGTTCACAGTTTATACTCATGCGGGCCAGGAGTTGGATTGGATTTTGAACTTAGGTTCTGGACTGTGTTTGGGACTTGGAATTTTTGGGTTTTTGGGCTTTGGATTGGTTTTGGGTCGAGTGTTTGAGTTTTGGAATTGGATTTTTGGATTTGGGTCGAGTGTTTGGGTTTTGATTTTTGGGTTCGGGCTTGAGTTTTCTGATTTGGGCTCAAGTGTTTGGGCTTGGATTTTCGGGTTTGGATTTTCGCTTGGACTTTCAGATCGGGACTTCGTAACTTTTTTTTTTTTTTGCTTTCTTTTTTTTTTGATTTTTTTTTTCTTTTTTTTTTTGATTTTTTTCTTTTTTTTTCTATTCTTTTTTTTTGAATTTTTTTTTCTTTTTTTTGATTTTTTTCTTTTTTTTTTTTTGAATTTTTTTTTTAAACATATTTACACATAATACTGTTTCAGAAATTTACCATTGATTGGGCCGATTCGGACGCCTTCTTGGTCTGACAGCATGTAAGCGTTGTGAGTGTAGGCCTCCTGCACCAAGTATGGCCCGTCCCATTTGGAAGTAAGCTTGTCACCAGGCCGATGCTTCATGTTAATGGGCCGTCGCACTGCAAGAACAAGGTCTCCAACTTGAAAAGATCGAGGGCGGACCCTGCGGTTGAACGTGTTGGTGAGCCGGGCTTGGTAGCACTCAAGTTGCTGTTGTGCTTCGAGCCTCCTTTCACCGAGAGCTTCTAACTCATCCAGACGTAGGCGAACATTCTCCTCCTGTGTGAGTCCTTCCAGAACCGCCATGCGCAGAGATGGAATCTGTGTTTCCAACGGCAGTATTGCTTCGACACCGTAGACAAGTAAGTATGGAGTCGCCTGTGTTGGAGTCCGATAAGTTGTACGATACGCTCATAATGCCTCCGAAATTCTGTCATGCCAATCTCTTTTGGATTTAGAGACTACCTTCCGCAACAGGTTGCATAAGGTATTGTTGAATGCTTCAGCCAAGCCATTTGTCGGGGCATTGTACATGGATGACTTGTACTGCTTGAACTTGAACTTCTCGCAGAGCTTGTCGATCAAGCTGTTGTAGAATTGCTTGCCATTATCAGTGATGATGAATCGAGGGACTCCATAGCGATAGATCAGCTGAGTCCGGATGAAATTGGCAACATGCTCCTTCTTTACCTCTCTAAGTGGAATGGCTTCAGCCCATTTTGAGAAGTAGTCGGTTGCTGCGAGGATGTACAGGTGACCCAGGGATGACTTTGGCAAGGGCCCCACTAAGTCGAGACCCCAAGCTTCAAAGGGCCAGGATGAGACAGTTGGATGCAGTGGCTCCGGTGGTTGATGTATGTAATTGGCATGAAATTGACAAGCTTGACAAGTTTTAGCAAACTCAATGGAATCACGTACCATGGTTGGCCAGTAGTATCCCATCCTTCTGAGTTGGAAGTGCAACTTAGGCCCCGATTGATGTCCGCCACAAACACCTGAATGTGCTTCAGCGAGAGCTTGTTTTGCCTCTTCATTGCCTAGGCAGCGAAGTAAAACTCCATCAAAAGACCTTCGATACAGAGCATCCTTGAGATATATGAACCGGGGAGCTCGTCGTTGAATTTCTGTCTTATGACGACGATCTTCAGGCAGCTTCCCGTGCTGTAGATAGTCAATGATTGGTTGGCGCCAATCTTCGTCCTCCGCGAGACGTATAGATACAGCGTTGGCTGCTGTAATTTCTTCATCATCCTTCTGCGGCACTATCCATTTCTGGCATACGGCAACAACTGTAGCCTGAATTTCTGACTTTGCAAGAGAAGTGGCCAGGTTAGCCAACGCGTCTGCCTGAGTGTTTTCTCGTCGAGGCACATGCTCCAAGGTGATGCTTTCAAATTCATCCATTAGCTGTCGAGCACGTTGATGGTAAGGCGCAAGGTCCTCTTTCTTCACGTCATACAATCCTGTAAGTTGGTTGATGACGAGCTGGGAATCTCCATGGACTTCTATTGTTGGAATCTTCATATCGACAACCATTTGAAGACCAATGATCAAAGCCTGGTATTCAGCAACATTATTTGAACATAACTCACCGAGAATGATAGCATATGGTAGTATTTGTCGTTGAGGGTTGACAAACACTATGCCGGCACCAGCACCATCACGCCTTGCTGCACCATCAAAGAACATCGTCCATGGTGGTAGTGTCTCAATGTAAAAGACCTCTTCATCTGGAAGATCATCTGTGAACTCCCAATCGGACGGAATAGGGTGATCTGCAAGGAAGTCTGCTAGAGCTTGTCCTTTGACTGCTTTTTGAGGCACGTAGACAATGTCATAACTTTGTAGGATTACTGCCCACTTGGCAAGTCGTCCTGACAAGATTGGTCTGGATAAGATATATTTGACAGGATCAGCTCTGGCAATGAGACGTACCGTGTGAGCTTGCATGTAGTGCCTCAGCTTGTCAATGGCAAAGAACAGTGCTAGACATGTCTTTTCAATGGGCGAATAACTCAGCTCCGGACCGTTTAGTGTTCTGCTCAAGTAGTACAGGGCAACTTCCTTTCCCTGCTCGTTTTCCTGTGCAAGCAAGGCTCCCAAAGATCTTTCCTGCGCTGCAATGTAGAGAATCAGCGACTTTCCTTGAATTGGAGCACCTAGGACCGGTGGATTGGAAAGGTACTTCTTTATGCTCTCAAAGGCTTTGCTGCAAGCTTCGTCCCACTCGAAATTGACATTCTTCTTCATCAACCGATGGAAAGGTTGACATCTCCCAGCTAAGTTGGAAATAAAACGGCGAATGTAGGCCAGCTTTCCTTGTAGACTTCGCAGTTCGTGCAGGTTTTTAGGTTCAGGCATCTTTTGAATTGCCTCAACCTTTGACTGATCAACTTCGATTCCACGATGGCGCACCACGAACCCAAGAAACTTTCCTGATGTGACACCGAATGCACACTTGAGAGGGTTCATTTTGAGCTGATGCCTCCGAAGTCTTTCGAACACTGTCTTGAGATCCTCGAGGTGGTCTTTGCGCTTCTTAGTCTTTACAACTAAGTCATCAACATAACATTCTACAATCTTGTGCAGCATGTCATCAAAAATTTTTTGCATAGCACGTTGATAAGTGGCGCCAGCATTTTTCAATCCAAATGGCATAACTTTGTAGCAGTATATACCTTTTGGGGTACGGAATGCTGTCAACTCCTCGTCTTCTGGTGCCATTCTGATTTGGTTATAGCCTGAAGAACCATCCATGAAGGACAATGCTTCGTGACCCGTTGTTGCATCGACTGTGATCTCCGTTATGGGCAACGGAAAGTCATCTTTCGGGCAGGCCTTGTTAAGATCTCCAAAATCAACACATACCCTCAACTGTCCATTCTTCTTTCTTACCGGGACAATGTTGGCAATCCACGTTGGGTAGGTGACCTCTCGGATGAAGCCAGCATTGATCAGCTTGTTAACCTCCTCCTCGATTTGTGGAATGAGTTCCGGGCGGAACCGTCGTTGTGGCTGCTTGACAGAACGAACACCCTTCTTTACTGCTAGACGATGCACCGCAATTTTCGGGTCAAGTCCAGGCATTTCTTTGTAGCTCCATGCGAACACGTCCCTGTATTCACTTAATACTTGAACATATTCTTGTTCTTCTTCTGCAGTAAGTAAAGCACTTACAAATGTAGGTCGAGGATCTTCCAGAGAGCCAAGATTGACCTCCTTGAGTTCATCAACAGTTGCTTGGCCACCATCTTCAAGTTCCGGGAGAGCCTCCTTCACTTCACCATCTGATGAGTCGGAATTAGCCTCCTCGCTAATTGTGACATGAAATGCAGAACCTCTGACTTCACCTTCTTTGTTTGACTGGATAAGCCTGTCTTGTTTGTTGGTGGTGCTGATGGGACGTGCATCAGCTGCTCGGCTTCGGCTCTTTAGCGTGATCCGCACAGGTGACTTCTCCTGATAGCCTAAGCCAGGTCGGGACTGTGATAATTGAGAAGCGGCGCCATGTGTGGATGGCAGCGTACCCATTGTGCTCGGGTTTGAGAAGTCATAGCCTGCCTTGGCTAAGAGCTTGTATGCATTAGGATCAAATCCTTCCTGTGTTCTTCTTTCTGGAAGTGAGCCGCCTTCGACTGCCCCCGTGTGTGGTTTGACGAAGCCTTTTAATGGTTTTGAAGACAAAATCGGCTCAATCGTTGGTATCGGCAGAGTGTAAGTCTTCTTCAGGTTGTGCAGCTCCTTTGCTTTGGGTTGGCTATGTCCTTGCTCCTGTTTAGGATCAATACAATAAGAGAAAGGGGGTTGACCTTCTGAGCGTAGTGACTTCGGCACATAGCGTAGGATTGGAGTGGAGCTTGAAGATGCAACATCCTTCGGACGAAATTCAGCAGGCTGTGGCAGCTTTTCATTTGTTGGAGCCTGGGGTTGGGCATTGGCAGGTTCTTCGACAGCTTTTCCTTTTTTGTGGATGCCCCCGGTCCAAGTAGCTTTTGACGGAATGATCTCTGGATTGTCTGTGTCAGTGTAGAAGACTGCATCCGCCAAATGTGATTCAGCATCATCGAATGGCTTTAAATCAGCATTGACCTTTTGAACGCCACCATTGTAGTACTTGAAACACTGATGCAGGCTTGAGAGCACAACTCCATTTCCATGAATCCACGGTCGTCCTAGCAACATCTTATATGTGGTACGTGCATCAATCACGTGAAATAGAGTGCTAGAAGTGAGATTACCGATAGTTAGCTCCAAGCGAATCATCCCAATTGCTTTCTGTCCTCCTTGATTAAAGCCATGAATCATCAAGCGGCTGTCTGATAATTCATCAATGTCGATGCCAAGCTCCTTTATGGTGGATTTTGGGATAATATTGACTGCTGAGCCATCGTCGATCAGAATACGTCGAACCTTCTGCTCTTTCACATAGCCTGATACATACAGCGGCCGATTGTGGGGTTTGGACCCCAGCAGGAGATCCTCATCTGAAAATGAGATGGCAGAGTAACATCCGATGTGATTTTGGTCCGCCTGTTGCTCCGCTGAGTTAGACTCATTTGATGGCTGTGATTCAGCTGAGGTCTGGAGAGTATTGCTGACTTGATTTTGCCATACTTCTGTTGATTGCAAAACTGTAAACAGCTGAGGGTTAGCGAGAAGGGTTTGGAGAGCTTCATATACCTTCTCCGTTGTCGACTTTTTGTTGTCGAGCGGCTCCTCCTTACGGTGTGTCACCTCTTCTGATGGTTTTGAAGTGATGGTGGTCTGGTTTGCAGAAGTTATGCCTTCCTGGTTCAGAATGATTTTATTCTGGCTTTTGAGCTTCATGATTAGCTCCTTCAGGACGAAACATTTCTCGGTTGGATGACTTACTATCCGGTGATACTTGCAGAATCTTGGATCGTTGACTCGATCCTTTTCATTCGGCCGCTTGCACTCTGGGAGTTCGATCAGCTTCGCCTCCAAGAGTTGTTCAAGAATGTCGGGGACGTCTGAGTCGGGGAATGGATACTGCTTCTGCTCCAACTCTCGCAATGTCACCTTCCGCCTTTCCTGTTGTTTTGGCTGAGTTATTTGGGTCGGAGGATTTACCTTAGCTTTGGCGCCCACTTTTACTGGTGCGGCTTCGACAGTCATCACTTCTTTCCCTTTTCCGGAGCTGTTGGGTTTCTTAATCTCCCTTCTGCCCCCTTGCTGGTCCAACTGGATGGGAACCATGCCTCCAGAGGTCTGGATGCTTATCTCCATATCATGTGCGCGGGTCGCCAGTTCTTCGAAGGTTCGAGGTTTAACACCCTGCAGGATGTATAACAGCTCCCAATGCATTCCCTGGATGCACATCTCTACGGCAGAAGTCTCTGTCAGGCGATCTTTGCAGTCCAAGCTGAGGGCACGCCATCTGTTGATGTATTCGACAACGGGCTCTTCTTTCCTTTGTTTGGTGCTGGTAAGCTCCATCATACTTACCGTCCTTCGAGTGCTGAAAAATCTGTTGAGGAACTCTCGTTGTAGCTGTTCCCAACTGTCGATCGATTCTGGTTCAAGATTTATGAACCATGTGAAAGCGGTCTCCCAGAGTGAACGAACAAATTGTTTCACCAAGAGATCTCCGTAAGTCCCTGCGTTGTTGCAGGTTTCAACGAAGTGGGCGATGTGCTGTTTGGGATCGCCTCGTCCGTCGAATTGTTGAAATTTGGGCGGCTGGTAGCCCAGAGGCATGTTGAGACTTTCGATCCGTCTGGTGTACGGTTTGACGTACATCTGTGATCCTTGGAAGGATGCAGCTTGTTGCAGTCGGATCGTATTGGCTATCATTTCCTGCAATTGTTGAACAGATAGCGAAGCTACAGAATTTGAGGGTGGCAGCTGTGTAGAACTACCTGGTCGCTTTTCTGCAGTGAAGACGTCGGCTGGTGTGGCTTCTGGAGTGAAACCGGGTGGATATGGTTGCTCCTCGCGGATCTCAGGATCAACTTGGATCGGGGCCTTTCCTTTGAGAGCTGCGATCTGTTGATCTTTTTCCTCCACGACTCTGATCAGCTGTAAAATTTTGTTCTCCAATTCTGAAATCCTTTCCTCTGTGCTGGTTGTGTTGGTCATCATGACGGCAACAGATGAGGCTCCGGGAAAGACTGGGGGAGAAAACTCTTCTGATTCTTCTGTGTGAGTCGGATTTTGTTGAGCAGGCTTCGTCATGTTGCCCCCGATTTCGATCGGGGTGGGTGATCGACTCCTCTATGCGGCAAGAGAGTCAGGGGAGAGATCTTGTTGTGCAAGCTGTGGACTCTCCATTTCGACATTTTGTCGGGTTTGGACGGCAAGAAATTGTGTCCGTCCCCGGGCTTCTGGACCTGCGTACCCAGGCAGGGTAGTTGATGCAGGCAGTGGAGCCGTTGCCTTCTTTTTTGTAGCAGCAGTTGTACTCCTTTTCGGTGCCATTTGATGTGCAGAACACCTGTAAAATTTTTTTTTTTTTTACTTTTTTTTTTACCTTTTTTTACTTTTTTTTTTTTTACTTTTTTACTTTTTACTTTTTTTTTAAGGAACAAGAGATGGGAGGTGAAAATGTCCCACCGAGCGTGCCAAAAATTTGTAACAGCGTAAATTTCGAGTCTAAAATAATTAAACTCGAAAATACAAAAATAAATTACAAATAAAAATTGTAAAAATAAAAGAAAATTTACGTGGGGTCGATCTCCGTAGATCCTCCGATTATTGTTCCTTTTTTGACTCCGTCAAGGGCTGCACGAGCTTGATCTTAACAGAAATAATTTCCACCGCTTTTTCTTGAACTGGATAGACTGAAACTGTATCTGATTTGGATATTTTGACTACGTTTAGGAACCGTAGAGATTTGATCTGAGCCGATTTGGCTTAGTTTCACCGAGGGTCGAATGGACTTGTTCTCGGATGAGTTGCCTGGATTTTGCTGAGGGCCGTATGAGGTTTAATCCCAGCCGAATTTGTACTATTTTGATTTTTTTTTTATCTCTCTCTCTTTTTTTTTCTTTTTTTTTTTTTCTGCCCTCTGCGCTCTTTTTTTTTTTTCTGCGCGCTTCGCTGCTGGCTTCTCTTCTTCTTCTTTTTCTTCTGCTGGCTTCAATTAATTGGGGAGGCCATTTATAGGCCTCCCCCATGCCTGCCACCAACCAATTGGTTGGTGGCATTAAAGGTAAAGGTTGGCAGCTGCCAACCTTCAAGGTTGGCGGCTGCCAACCACTGTTTTTTTTTTTTTTTTTTTTTTTAATTTATTTATTTGTTTACAATTTCTATTATGGACTATTATGCGGTAGATTAGATTAAGATTTGTTAAGATTAAATCATGCATTAATCAATGGCTCTAATCTTATTATGGAGAAGGTCTAAACTCAATTGCAGGTACTGCTTTGATCAATGGCTATTTCTGTTTTTGACTCAATTCTTAATGTGAACGTAAATCTCTTATTAGTTCTTTTGGTCCGTGGTCTTCTACAAATTCAATTTTTTTGTTTGCTAACTATTTTTTGAAGTTCAGTTGTTGTAATGGTAACCGAATTTACTGTCTTCTGAAGATTATGTATTTGAATTACAAGATCAATCTTGTAATTTAAATAAGAAAAAAATTCGGTACATTTGTACTTTCTTCAGACAGTATAGTAAAGCCTTTTTTCTTAATTAGAAAGAGATAGAGATATAGGAATTTATAGAATTTTTACTTCGGTTGTTTACGTTAACAACGGAAGGCAATCAGAAGCGATTGTGAGAATTGGGACAAATATTTTGAAAGAAAAAAAAAATATTATGAGAATTATTGCATAGAGCAAGTCCTCTCATGATCTATTCTTAACCATGTTCAAAAAATATCAATTCTTTTAAGGAATTAAAGGATTTCCCATTTCTACTTGATTAATAAACGTAATAAATGTAGGTATTCTATCATTAATTTATCTTTTCTAGTGTTTAGATTACATAACTAGCAATGAAATATAAAATCTAAACACTTAAAAGGACATTATAGGTACTTTAAAGCTTTAGAAAAATTCAATTACACATTCACATTTTAAAGTAGTATAATGAATTTACTAATTTATACTTTTTAAACCCATTTGCACTGAAATCCAATTTACTTTTCTTGGACTAAAACATATTGGTAATGTGTTAATTTCCAAACCCCCGGCAAATCTATATGCCTTTTTGCCGTACATATATATTGGAATATTTTTTTCATTTCCCTCAAAAAGCACACGGCAGCCATCATAGCCGCTGCTTCTCAAAACACCATAGCCACTCATCATCAAAGTATTCTCCACAACTCTCTGTGTCTGTCTCTATTTATCTTTGTTTTTGGATGATGAAAGAAACAAAAGACAAACATTATAAAAAAAATAAAAAAAGAAGGGAAATAAGAAGCAAAGCTACTTTGTTGCCACAAAATGAAAGACACATAACATAATTAAAACCAGCTGCAGGTGCAAGATCTTATTACAAATGCGAAATTGAAGAAATGTCCAAAACACGACAATGCAGAGTGCCATACAACTCTTTTTTCTCATAGACAGACAATTAAACACAATAGACAGACATGAAGACAGAGTACACAATAATTCAAAATCCAGAGTTTCTGCAAGCACAAGAGCATGAAAGTTGACATTGTAAATTGTCTGTGTAGCAGTTGAATCAGCAAACAGAAGCAACTAAAATTCGAGGACAGCGAAGAGTCCTAGTATTGATTGGTCACAAGGGGTTGCAATGACAGCTTCAGCTTTGATCAACTCACTCCAGTCGCACTCTGATTCAGCTGCTTTCAAGTTGTTGAATGATGGAAATGGAATGGACAGCCTTGTTTATTTGCAGAAGCAACAACAGTAGTAGAAATGAAGATATGCACTAATTAACAAAAGAATGACCTACAAATGTAAGGGAACACCATTATTCTTTGTTAGAAAATACTGATCCAAAAATGCAGCAAAGCTAAAAAGATATGATCCAGGAAATCATTTTTTTCAATTGATGATTGCGAGAGGATATATATTAACAGTAGAACACTTGGCTTTGATCCCATCTATTGGAATAGCATCCCTGCTTCCAGTGGAAATATGGGAGCTAGATAACTATATACATCACCAAATCAGTTGTGGCAACTAAAGTTAGCAAAAGTTTAGGGCAAGATTGTTGGATATAGAAGGAAATGATAACAGAGTAGAAGGTAAAGTGGTCAGTTAAAAAAGAAAGGGGAAGGTACCTGCAACAAGATGGCTTGGGGGTGCATTTCTTGTAGTTCAACTTCATGGGCGGGACACACGATGTAATCTTGACTTTCTGGGATCTTCTCCCATATTTTCCCACCATTCGTTTTGGCACTCAATGTCCGGCCACATTATCCTATCGTTGTTTTCTGCGATTGGGATGGTTTCCAGCTTACCACAGTTGCGCACTATGATGCTTTCCAGATAACAAAATGGCAAGTCCTCAGAGAAAATACTGCAAAGCTCGGGCAAATCTCTCAATTCTAAATTTTTCAGCTGGACGAAGGGCGGTTGATCTGATTGTGTGCCAGGAGGAGGATTGATCACTTGTGTCAAATTGGGGCAATGAGCAATCTTTAGCGATTGAAGGGCTTTAGCATATTTGAGCCATGTAAGGTCTGCCAAATTCCAACAATCGTTAATCTCAACATTGCAAAGGCTTAGAAAGCATTTTGCTGGAGTGATTGCATCTTGGGGCAAATGCAGTTGTGCTGAGCAGTGAATAATATGAAGCATCTTTAATTTCTTGGCAGTTGCAATGAATTGTATCTCTGGCTTGTCGTCACAATTTGTGATCACCATGCTATGCACGAGATTCAATTTGGAGAAATTTTCCAACTTTTGGAAAGCAGGATAGCCTCTTATTGTTAGTGCTACCTCAACCAGATGATTGAAATTTTTCACAGCTTCCACCAAGAGCATGTTGCTACCTCCTTGGCTTTGTTGTGAATGTCCACAAGGACCACAATAGAACAAGTTCAACAATTGCAAATCAACGAAAACTGAGAGTAGGTTTGGCGAAATGCCATTCAGTTTCTCCGTGAAACTCAAATCTAAAAATTTCAGCTTTGACAAATTTTCTGGATCAAAAGGGAAAGATGTGATTTTGGTGTGTGAGAGGTTAAGATACTGTAAATTAGACATTTTGAAAGCATTTTGTTGAAACGCAGGAAGAATGCAGGTTGCTAGATCTAGCACTTTCAGATTTTGTGTGGAGTCAAAGGGATCAGCTTGAATCTTTGTGACCCTACTATGCCTGATAACCAAAGTAGAGAGGTTGGGACAATCAATTTTTCCAAGGTTCTCCACACAATTCATCGATGATATCCATTTTACCTTGTCCCGCCACTCCTTCGCCATTGTTGATAATTCCTCGTAGTTTCCATCTGATTGTCGGAAAATCATCCCTTCGATTTCAGTTTCTGCAATCGTTCTCGCCATTTGATGAAATTGGCTGTGCAATTTCACAGAGTACTGGTTGTCACTGCTGCTGCTCAGCAAATGAGCTTGCTTTAACTCTTCGATGATGGAAACTGCGCGATCAAAGTATACCTGAAGTTTCTTCTCGCTCTTCACTTCACCCAAAAGTTTTTCGACCATCCAGTGGCATTTAAGCTCGTTTTCTTCAATAGTATGGCCAGCGGGGAACAAAGAGCAGTGTAGGAAGCAGCGTTTCTTAGAGCTATCCTTCAAAGAGTCGTACGATTCCTTCAGGCAAGCATACACTTGGCCTTCAGGGTCACCATCAAATGCTCGTTCCGGTTCACCTAGCCTCTCAATTTCAGTCGTCCATTCTTCGCAGCGTGACTTGTTTTGAAAGAGTTCACCAATCTTATGAAGGGCAAGGGGTAGGCCATCACACGTATCAGCAATATCATCAGCTAGTTTTTCTATGGTTTTAGTTTCACCAGATTCATCAGTGCACTGTTGCCTCCTTATAGTCTCGGAATCAGGCCGATGCTGCCATACTTTTTCCTTGAACATCTTTTGAGCAACTTCTTTATCCAACAGATCCAGTTCAATCTCATGTACAGTTGCCCCAATGTTGCTCCCCGTAAATTTTCTTCGAGCTGTAAATACCACCTTGCATAATTTAGGTTGTGAAGGTGAAGCTTCATCCGGAGCTGGAGCAGTGTTGGGCGCTGCGATGGGGATTCCCAAGGAAGAAAACGTTACTCCATGGAGTAAATTGTCCAACAGAAGAAGCACGTTCACACTGCTGAGAGCCCAGCGCAGTAATACACCTCGCAATTCAGATCCTTTAGGCAAGTTAACCCATTGTTCACGCATGGTAGGGAATAGTCTCTCGGCTATTTGATTTTGTATCCTTTCGACTTCTTCTTTAACGTCGGAATTTGAGGACTGAGGAACAAAAATCACCATGTCATAGCGACCACGACGATTCTCACAAAAGCTATTGTTGTTCTCACAAAAGCTGTCGTTTATCTTCTTTAAGAAGGTGGACTTGCCAATGCCGATCTTTCCATGTATTCTAATAACTTGCACATTCTGATTATCAAATAGTGTCCAGAACTTGTAGGAGTTTCTCGCCGTGAAAGACGCCATTGGCTGGCCATCCAACAACTGTATCACTGGTGTCGTCAGAGCCTGATCAACGGAGGAGATGAATTTCTTAATTTCTTGAGCACATTCTTCTTTCAGTCGATCTTTTAATCGTTGCTTTATCTCAGATGTCCTCCTTACTAGATTACTGGGGCCGCTTGCATGCCACAACCTTGTAAAAACACGCCACCGCTTCCTCTTGGCACCGACCTTCAGTTTTTGGTCAAGCTCTTTCAGGATGCAGACCAGATCCCTCTCCAAATCTTTAGCCAACTTCAACCATTCCTGCTCCAACGGATTTGCCACACTCTTTTTGACCTTGTCCTCCACTACCCTTATAATGAGAAGCAACTTGTGTTTGTTTTCCTCCAAGTAATAGTTATCTGTTTTGAGCTTAGACACCTTGTTTCTTTCACCCTCAACGATGTTATAAGTGCCGGTGGCCAATTGAAGAGCGGCTCTGGCATCACCGGCCATGGTTATGCTACGTATGGGTCTGGTTGAGGGCTTAATGAATGAGATGGACTGGAGATTAATAAGTCTACAATCTCTCCATTCCCCCGGGCTGAAGCCCTCTGGTCTAGCTTTGGCTCCCGGGAGTTAAAGTCGCGCACAATTTTCTTGGATAAATGAAAAAAAAAAAAGAAAAAAAAAGAAAAGGTGTTTCCAATGTACAAGAGACTGCTCCCAGGCGCTGAGGTGCGGGGAAAGGTGGGATGAATGCATGTAATTATTTGTTCAATCAATGCTTTTTTCTAATGAGAATCATAAGTCGCGTCAATTTTATTTAATTTGTAGGTCATACAATAGGAATTGACATCCCCAAAGTGAACTCAAACTTGTATTTATAAAATCTCATTTCACAAAAAAAAAAAAAAAAACAAAACAAAACAAAAAGAAAAAAAGGGGCCGGAGAAAGGGCTAAAATACATAAGCCAACTACTCCTGGTCTATCATTTCTTGTATTTTCAGTTTGCAGATTTTTACGATTTATGAACGTTTTCAATAATTTCTCTTCAATTAGAAATTCATTCAATTTTCAATCATAAAATTCAATATTTTGTGAAGATCCAAAAAAAAAAAAAAAGGCTAGATCTAACACTATTAGACTTTACTCAGATTTTGTATAGATTTCATGCTTGAATTAGTATACTGTAATTTATTTATTTCTATCATAACAATTAAAATAGAAAAAAAATTTATACCTTTTTAATATTTACAGCCCGTGAAATCAAGAATATAGCAATCGCCTATATATATATATATATATATATATATATATATGCAATCGCCTTATTGTATAGCCTATGGTCATAGATTTCCTAGTAGATTAAAAAAAATATCTATGGTAATTAATTTTATAACAAGTAGGTAGACTTCTGATCAATGTGCACATACTAATTTACACCAATTGTGAATTTTACAGAAGAAATAAAATAATATAGAAGTAGGACCTTATAGGAAGCAATAAATTGGGTTTATCATACAAGCTTTTGGGATATAGTCTGATCTTCGTAAAGTTAAAAATGGAACAAAGGATTATAATGGATTCAGCTACACTGAGGCATTGACAGTGATTCTCAAATATTGCAGAACAGTACATGAAATTATTCTAATACACTTCTTGCATATTTCTTTTAAGAAATAAGAGTGAAAATAACAACATTCGTATAACTGGGCATTAGCATTGAAATAAAATGAATTGTCTCCATACATCCGTCCATGTTTTATGGGCCCAGGACTCTGTGTGTATGAATAATTTTCTACATATATATATATATATATTAATTGTATATGAAATGACTCCTAAAATGGTAGTGTTTTTAGGTAAGGGCGTCAATACATTTCCAGAATCGGGCATCCTGCCCGAATTTTTTTTGTGCAACCAGACAAATATTTTGTGCAACCAGACGAACATTTTGTGCAACAAAAAATATAGAAAAATACAGGTGTTTCTTGTTGCACAAAATAACAGTCTTGTTGCACAAAACGTTGGTCTTGTTGCACAAAAAAAATTCGGGCAAGATGCCTAATTCGGGTGCCTTACTTTTTTCCTTTAGGTAATACGTCATAAAGGATGACTTTACTATCAAACGTTGTAAATCTGAAAATAAAAGAGTTCATTCATACTCAGAATTTACTCCTCTATCAAAGCACAATTTTCTTTGGAGAGCGGTGATGTATGTATCATCCCAATTTTCCATTTTTTCCGACTAACACAAAAGGAGTCACATTGGCTATTAAGTGAATGACTGGCCTGTCACCTTCATTTCTATAGGTTAGTTGATAACTTAGGCTAAAATAATTTGCATTATTGACAGCTAGTCGTGGAATTGTTTAATCACAAGATGCAGGTTCAATTAAAGGTTCCAAAACATGATCCCAATCTCTTTTGTCCCACAAGCGGGGGAGGCAAATTCAAATTGAAGTAACGATATATATATATATATAGAGAGAGAGAGAGAGACTTAATACTGAGGTGCAAGTCATGTTATAAGATCAATAGGTCATGTTCGTACCCAAGTATGTTAGTCATTACACTTATAAGTTAAGACAGGAGGTCACTTATTGACATTTTTATTCAATCTCACTCATGAAGAGGACCCTTTACCCGAATATTATTAGACTTGCATAGACCTTCTTACGCCTAATTTTAGTGTGAATGAGTCTAAAACTTATTACTTTATCATGTCATAAATTTCTATAAACTTTAACCCTAAGTGTTGATAAGAGAAATTAAACCTGAATCAATGCAACAATATATTTCTTAGCAAATCACATATAAAAATAATCATTTAACTAAACGAAAAGTAAAAAAATATTTGTTTTGATAAGGAGATTATTTGAAATAGAGATTGAGTTTCGTAAGTATTGCGGTAATACATAAAGAATGACTTTAACGATTAAGTTGGTTGACTTACTTCCTCCAAACTAATAAAAACAAAAAGGAAAATCATCTAAAATAATATGCATGATTAGTACAGTTGGTTGTAGGAATGATAAAAATCTCCGTGTATGTGGAGATCCATTTGACTTCACTTTGATGGGGGCGAGATCAAATAATTTTGACTATAGATTGAGACGGGATCCTTGATCGTCCATCCTTTTTTTTTTTTTTTTTTTATTGTAGGGATGAGAATTGGATATGATTAATAGGCTCTGCTTCATCCCATCCCGTCCCATTTTATTTATTTATAATTTTATTTTTTGTCATAATTATATAATATATAATAAAAATAAAATTGTAATTTAATTTAAATGTTTTTTCCTTTACCTTTGTTACTGCTTACCAACCACTTTTAAGTTTTAATATTATTTAAATTATAGTCTTTGTTTTTTTTTTTTTTTTGTCTCTCCGGTTCGCACTATGACTTCCAATGAAATGAATATATATTTTTTTTCATGTTGAATTTTTTTAGCAATCCAAATTCCAACTTTTAACCATATTTAAATTTAAGTTTGGCCAAAAAATCTCCCCCTTACTCTACTGTCCGAGCTTTGATCGTACATTAATTGACAATGAATCAATTTTTTTTTTTTTTGAGACGTAGTGAGGATGAAATTGTAAATGGTGACTCGTAAGTTTTGAATTTCAAACAGTTAGATTCAAAAATACAGATATAAATTATAAGTGAAAATTAAAAATTTATGTAAGGTCGATTTCTGTGCAATCTTCCAATTAATGCTTTTTTTTTTTATGTCATCAAGGGTTAAATTTCCACAACGTGATCTTGAAATGTAGCAACTAATTTCACTGAGAGCGGAGACTTGATTTCAGGTGGACTAGTTAGACTCCAGTAAAGGCCGTAAAAGACTTGATCCCACTCAGTCTGGATAGACTCCGGTGAGGGTCGTAGGAGGATTGATCTCACTTGGTCAGGATAAACTCCGTGAGGGCCATAGGAGACTTAGTCCCACTCAAACAAGATGGACTCCGGTGAGAGCTGTAGGGGTTTGATCCCACTCGGATTGGATTGATTCCAGTAAAGGCCATAGGAGGCTTGATCCCACTCAAATTGATTGATTTCACTGAGGGTCGTATGAGCTTGATCTCAAATAGACTTGTTGAACTTCGGTGAGAGTTGTAGGAAGCTTGATCCCACTCGGATATTTAATATATTGAGCTTTTGATCTAACGGATCCAACTCAGTAGCAGTTAAAGAGTATACACCCAAAATATTTAGAGAGAGAGAGGAAGAAAGCAAAACTTTAGAAGTGAAAGATTTACCTTTGCTTGGGATGTGTTTTGAGGGTTTCAAGGAATACTTATTTATAAGTCAAAGATTGTCATCACCTAACTCAAACAATGCATGTCATCTAACCCAAACAATGCATGTCATCTAATTCAAACAACATGCATGTCATCTAATTTTCTTCATCTAACTCAAATAACATACATACCATCTAATTTTTCCTACTTAATCCAAATAACATATTTGCATCAACCCAATACATGCACCAACCACATGGAAGCATGCATATACCAACTAAATGCATGCATATACCAACTAAATGCATGCATCAACCAAATCTTGCATGACACCATCTCTATTATATGTCCACCAATCATACACATGATTACTAACCATGCATACGATTGTTAACTAATCAACTTACGCAAGATTTTTTTTGAAATTTTGTGTGTTTACAAATGCCCCTACTTCAAGACTTTGTGAAGTGGAACTTTAGGATGCGATCCGAATTGAATCTTGAAGTTCAGCTTCAAGCTTAAGATGTACTGAATCTTGAGGTCCTTGGCTTTGATTGGCTTGGCTACTGTTGGGTTGTTGAGCTTGTTCGCCTTTTATACTCGTGAGAGACAGAAGTGTGAATTTGGGTTGTCGCCTTTTATGCTCGTGCGAGACAGGAGTGTTGAACTGTTCGCCTTTTATACTCATACGAGGCAGGAGTTTAGATTTGCTGTAAAGCGCCTTTTATACTCGTGCAAGATAGGAGTGTTGATTTACTAAACTATTCGCCTTTTATACTCGTACAAGGTAAGAGTCTAGTTTGTTGGATAGTCACATTTTATACTTATGCGAGGCAGAAGTATTGATTTGCTGAACTGTTCGCCTTTTATAATCATGCGAGGTAGGAGTATGTTGTTAAACTGTCGCATTTTATACTTGTGCAAGGCAAGAGTGTCGATTTGTTGTTGAAGCGATTCTCCTTTTATACTCGTACGATGCAGGAGTGTGTTGTTAAACTGTCGCCTTTTATATTCATGTAAGACAGGAGTGTGTTGTTGAACTGTTGCTTTTTATACTCGTGCGAGACAGGAGTGTATTATTGAACTATTGCCTTTTATACTTGTGTGAGGTAAGAGTCTGTTGTTAAACTTTCGCCTTTTATATTCGTGCGAGACAAAAGTATTGAACTATTGTATTATCGCCTTTTATATTCGTGTGAGGCAGAAGTGTACTTCAGTTGTTCGCCTTTTTGCTGGTGGCAACAATCGTGCTCTTCCTCGGCGCCATGAGCAAGCTGGATTCCTGTTGAATTTTTTTTTTTTAAAAGAGCAGAAGATGAGAGGCAGAGATATCCCACAGAACGTGCCAAATTTTGTAAATGGTGACCCGTAAGTTTCGAATCTCAAACAGTTAGACTCGAAAATACAGATACAAATTACAAGTGAAAATTAAAAATTTATGTAGGGTCAATTTCTGTGTGATCCTCTAATTAATGCTCATTTTTTTATGGATTTCGGTGAGGGTCGTAGGATACTTGATCCCACTCGGATTGGTTGATTCCACTGAGGGCCATATGGGCTTCATCTCAAATGGACTTGTTGGACTCCGGTGAGGGTCGTAGGAGGTTTGATCACACTCGGATATTTAATATCTTGGGCTTTTGATCTAGCGGATCCAACTCAATGCAGTTAGAGAGTATACACCAAAAATATTTAAAGAGAGAGAGAGAGAGAGAGAGGAAGAAAGCAAAGCTTTAGAAGTGGAGGATTTATCTTTGCTTGGGATGTGTTTTGCGGGCTTGAGGGAGTTTCTATTTATAAGTCAAAGATTGTAATCACTTAACCTGAACGATGCATGTCATCTAACTCAAACAACATGTATGTCATTTAATTTTCTTCATCTAACCCAAACAACATGCATGTCATCTAATTTGTCCTACTTAATCCAAACAACATACATGCACCAACCACATGAAGCATGCGTATACTAACCAAATGCATGCATCCACCAAATCTTGCATGACACCAACTCTATCATGTGTCCACCAATCATACACATGACTACAAATCATGCATATGAATGTTAGCTAATCAACTTGCAAAAGATTTTATTTGAATTTTTGTGTGTTTATGGGAATATCCTTTCCCTAATGGGGGAATGTGATGAGACTTCAAATTCTTTTCCTAGCAGGAATGAGAACAGAGATCAAGATAGAGTTTAAAAATAGAGCAGGAAATAGGATTGTTATCCTTAGTCCTGCTTTGTCGTATTGCCAATCCTAGTTGGTTGTAGAATTATAGAAAAGAAAATGGATCAAGATCCAAAGCACAGAACATCCATGCCCATTAATCAACAAAAAAATCCTTAGAATAAATAATGTTGTTATTTAATTTACAAATAAGCTTCTGACTCAGAGGAATTGTTTCACAAATTATTTAGGCTGATGTGTTGAAATATAACGAATGTTTAATTTTATAAAATTATATTGATACTTTACACAATAGCAAAATAAAATGATAAAATGTACTTCTTTTTATTGTTAATCATTTTATTAATATAATTACACAAAAATAAAAATTTGATATATTATGAATATTTTTCTGATCAATTTTATCTAATTACAAACTGGAACCCTTAATTTTTTTATGAAATGACTCCTAAAAAAATAGTAATTTTGGGTAATATTAAGCTGCAATGCAGCTAAGGATGAGACGTGATTTCCATATAGTACATAATAAATAATGATTTTATCCTCAACGGTGGTTGCCATCTAACAGTGAAAAAATTTATTCATAACTACAATTTGCTCTTAAACCTAAATGTTATTATCATTTGAAATAATAGTTTAACAATAATTTAACATATTTTTTTCTGTTTTAATTCGGGTTCAAATCTTATTACTGTAGTCTGCCCCCAATAAATAGAAGATTTTTGCCGAATGTGAGATAGCTGATTCACCACTTATTAATACTGTAATTAAACTTGAAGAAAGCTTGCTCAGGTATATTAGTGTTTGGAAAGTGAGTTTTTTCTTGTGAGAGTTTTCAAATGAGGATTATTTTAATTTTAATTTATAAATTTAATAATTGATATATTTATAATAATTTTTTTTTATTAATAAAAACAACGCCCATCTTTTTTAGAGAGTCGTAACGTATCGTCGAACCAATTTTTCTATGTTTCCCCAACTACAAAAAAAAGAGAATGACATTGACTGTCCGTTGATTGAATGAGTCGCCCGTCAACTTCATTTATACAGATTATTTAATAATTAAGGCTAAAATAATTTGAATTATTAACAGCTAGTTCTGGAATTGTTTAATAACGAGATGACGTGTTGAATTAAAGATTCCAAAACATGATCCCAATCTCTTTTGTCCACAAGCGGGGGAGGCAAATTCAAAAAGTTTGTAAAGAAAGACTTAATGCTAATTCAAAGGCTCTTTATGTCAAAAAAATAAAAAATTCTTAGTAAATCACATACAAAAATAATCATTCATTTAAACGAAAGGGACAAAAATATCTGTTTTGATCAATAGATTATTCGTAATAGAAAATGAGGATAAAATTTTTATTTTAATCATAAGATAAAAATATTCATCAATGAACTTCAGTCATTTGTTTAAAATATATTTTGACTAAATTAATATGAATAAAAAGCATAAATATTACCTCTTGAGTATTTATTTACCATAGTATTTTTAAAAAATTAAAATATCATATTTAAGATTTCTTTAATTTATTTTTATTTGATTAAAATATAATTTAAATGATTTGATTAATAATCGTTGATAGAAAAGACTTAATTATAAAAAAATTAAAAATATAAAAATTAATTAAAAAAATTAAAATATTTAAAATTTAATTAAAAAAATTATAAATTTTAAGACTAAGATTAGTGTTATTTTTAAAAAAAGAAAAAAAAAAGGAAAAGGAAAAGAAAAATTATTTGGCTCGCTTGAACGCGTCGATGGGATTGTTGCACACGCTTCTCCGTTTGATACGCTAACCAGGTTAAACGTCAAGACGAGTCCATTTCTTTGCTTTCCTCGATTCCTTCCCAACTCACTTCACGAATTTTCATTCTCCATTAGCTTCAAATCCTTGCAATGTCTAGATTTAGATCTAGTAGAAGAACTGCTCTGATTGAGTTGGTGGAACAGGCTGATCAATTGCAACAACAAAGAGGCCGCGTCACGGAGGCCACCCTCAACGCCCTTCATCAAGGAGGAAGGCAGAGAAGTTCCCAAGTTGAGCATTGGCTTGCCGAGGCGAAGAAAATTTTAAGCAGAGTGAATGAGCTCGAAGGACTGTATGCCAAGTCTCGTTCTTCATTATTATCGTCGATATTTCGTTGCTTCAAATCCCGCGGCAAACTGACTGAGAAATTGCGTGAATTGTGTGCTACAATAAAGTCACTAATGGAGGAACCAAAACGTGATTTCCAACATGGTATTGCACCTCCCAAGAGCCGGCCGATCTCTTGTGAAGAACCTATCATGGGCTTGGAATTGGCTTTCAATGAAGTATGGAGCTTCATTGCAGACGGTCAGGTTCCAATAATTGGGATACATGGACCTGGGGGAGTCGGCAAGACTACACTTTCGAAGCAAGTTTATCGTGCGCTGGTGGACAAGGTCATCCTGGATTTCGATCAGATAATCTGGGTACAGGTGCCCGGAAATTCGTCCTTGAAGAAGGTTCAGGATTCTATTTGGGAGGCGTTACGCCTTTCAGATTGCCTTCACAGATCTGATGAAGATGATGATGAGAAGAATGAGATTAGAAGGGTATCGGCGATCTTCAATGCCTTGAGCGGGAAAAGATTCGTGATCATGCTAGATGGCTTACGGAAGCCTGTTGATCTTGAAAAAATTGGAGTTCCACTGTCAGAGCTTCAGCAAAGTAACTCCAAGATTGTATTCACCACACGATTCCCTGAAGTGTGCGATGTAATGAAGGCCAAGGCGTATCCACTTGAGACTCTGTCAGCGGAAGAAGCACTGTTTTTGTTGAAAAAGGTGGTAGGGGATGACATTTTGGACCAAAATCCAGGGCTCTTTGCTTTCTGCGCAGAGATCACCAGGAAGTGCGGTCGTTTGCCATATGCAATTGTCAGCGTGGGCAAGGCCTTAAGAGGCAGAAGACATGAGAAAGAATGGAAGCATGTCCTAAAACAGCTAACAAGCACTTCATCGCGTGCAGATATGGAGGAGGATAAGCAGTCCTGGTTCGCTCCCCTTAAGCTGACTTATGAGAGCTTAAGCAGTGAGACCGTGAAAAAATGTTTCTTGTATTGCTCCGTATTTCCAGAAGAGTACCGCATAGACCAGGATCAACTGGTGGATTACTGGATCGCTGAAGGATTTATGGACGAAGTCGATGGCAGAATAAAAGACCGTAGATATGAAGGGTACGGCTACATTGAGAACCTTATTGAAGCACGCTTGTTGGAAAGAGAAGAAAATTTTATTAACATGCATGAACTTGTCCATGAGATGGCACTGATGATAGCTTCTGAAGAGGGCAAATACCTTGTGAAAGCAGGCGCGGACTTGTCTGAAGAACCGATTGATCAGATCCCCGAGAAGGCTGTAAAAATATCACTGATGCAGAGCCTTGTAACAAAACTGCCCCCTTCACCTCCATGGCCCCAAGTTTCAACTGTGCTTTTGTCTGGAAATAAATTCAAAGAAATGCCAGGTGACTTCTTTAAGAATATGCCTTCTCTTCAAGTCTTGGATTTGTCCAATTGTGAGATAGAGGAGCTTCCTGAAACAATCAGCCTTTTGGAGCAATTGCGTTATCTTAATCTCTCGCAGACCAAATTAAGAAGCTTGTATATATCCCTTCAAAATCTTAAGAAATTAGAAATCTTGTATTTGAGTTACATTGATGGACTGCATTTCATTCCACGAGATCTGTTTCCCTGGCTTCAGAGTTTGCGACTGTTAAATATGTATCATTGTGGTCATCAGAATTGGACGCTTTTGCATGAGAATAAAGCTGATCTGCTGATTGGTGATGAGGAATTCCTTGAGGAGTTGGGAAGCTTAAGCAAGCTAGAAAATTTGGAAATCAGCATCAATGGTGACCCCGCCCTGGAAAAGTTTGAGAGCTCTGACAAGCTACAGAATTGTGTCAGCGGTGTCACAATTGGTGGGTGTGAAACTTCGACAATATCAGCAATGAAATTTAAGAATCTACGCATTCTCGAAGTCAGCTCATGCCCCAAATTGTTGAATTTCGAGATTGAGACGGAGGCAACAACGTCTGCCGTGATCTCAAGGCAAACCTATTTTAACAATCTTCAGCATCTGAAGATCGAATGCTGCTGGTCGTTGAAGGAGCTTTCGTGGCTTTGTTTTGCTCCAAATCTTCAAATACTGCATGTTGAAGAATGCATAAATTTGGAGAAAGTTATAGCCAGGCATGGTGATCAAGTTGCAGACACAATCACTAGCACGTTTTTCAGTCTCAAAAGACTATATCTGCATAACCTTCCCAGTTTGACATGCATCAGCAACCTTCCTTTACCGTTCTTTTCATTGGAGGAGATCTCGGTTTATTATTGTCCAAAGTTGAAGCAACTCCCAATTAACATGGAGAATGCCAACAGGGCCTTGCCGGTGATCAAAGGAGAGGAGCAATGGTTCGATGGATTACAATGGGATGATGATAAAACCAAAAACTCCAAAATCAAAAACTCTTTCAGTCCCTATTTTATTCCCATTTAGTGATAAGGAGATCTCAGGTCCCTTCTCACCCTTTTCTCAAATTTATAATTGTTATAAGTTATTTGTGTCAATTCTTGTGTTTGTTTTCCACCATCAACAACAGCCTAGAGATGCCTTTTCCCGAATAATTCTTTTTCATTTTCTGCTTCTTAATAGGAAGCAATTGGCAAATATGCAACATTGATGGAGCTCATACAAGTTACTGTGAAGTATCTTGATTCAGCTGAAGCAGTTCACACTTCTCTCTGCATTCCCCCACTGTTCTTCTGGTCTTCCTGTACTAAACTATAACTTTCTTTGCGCAGTTCCAACAATCCGGCTGGTTGAGCCTCCCATCCTTGTCCCTCCAGGCCTACGTGTCATTTATTTTCCTGTTGTAGATTTGCGGTTGATGCTTTATCTGTAATGTTCCCTGTCTATCTATTAGCGCTGTAACTTTTCATTTGCTTTCAATAAGATGCCAAATCAGGTATGACCCGTTAAGCTTTCTTCGACTAGGATGCTCCACTAATTTTTTTTTTTAAATTTTCCAACAAGATTATGTTTTTACTTTCATGGCTTACCGTACCCCTTGCAGACATTGAGAGCTTGGACAGAGAGAGAGAGAGAGCGAGAATTATAGCATAGTATGAGTTTTGATGGATGCACACAAAATAAGTCGCATAGTTTAATGTATAAAAAGAGATCAATAGGCCTATTTAACATCAATCTTAATTGATTTACCTGTTATATATTTTTCAACGAAAAAAAAAAAAAAGTGAGGAACTCACACTCTTTCGCTCCTCTACCTCTCCTTTTCTTTTTCTTCCCGTCACCCTCCATCTCATCCTTCCCATCTGTCCAGTGTTTTTCATACAAATATTTGCTTCTAGAGTTTCATTACATTACTTGAAAAAAAAACTGCTCGAAATACTGTTCTAATGTAACTGTCTGTATTTAGTTTGCAATCTTTTGAGTTTTAAGTACAACTAAAACAAAAAAAAAAAAATTACTATCGTTTTTTTGCACATGAAATCTAATTACTTGCATATCAAATATAAATAATTATATTTAAACAGGATTCCAAACAATTTTTTTTCAAATAATATAACTCTTTCCTTGCATCTATGGCTAGGACACATATTAGGACGCACCCAATAACGGCTATGCGTGGCCAGAAACGTACTGTCAAGGCCACGAGAAATATATATCTCATCGACCTCATAAAAGTGAAATAATAGATAATTGAATGAAATTAAAGTTCCCTAAGGCGGATCATGAAACTTGCCAAATGTTCATCAAAAACTTTCGAAGTCAAGTAGTCTAAAGAATAAAGTCGACCATATTATGTTTCTTACTAACATATATATATTTTTTCTAGTATTAAGTAATAAACTGCATATAATAAGGTAGCTCTCTTAATTTTTATAAATATCACTCTTCTCATCACAGAATTAGAATTTGAGTTTTTTAAATTAAAAGTATAAATTTTAATAACTAATATATCTAAAGGACCACCAAACTATTTGTTAATTTAGTCATAGAAATAAATTGTTATCTATGACTTTTAATAATTTTGATATTAATTTTTTGTTTGCGTGATTTACTTCGGATACACTAATTATTGTAAATGAAAAAAAAAAAAGTAATAATCAATGGTCGGCGTTGCCGACCTTGAAATCGGCAACGCCGACTAAGGAAAAATATTTTCAAAAAAATATTCCTTTCCTACGATATTTTCACAGGGGAAAGGAGACTTATAAATAGACCCCTGCCCATCAGTTCAAAACATATTCAGAAAATTTATAAATAGAAAAATACAGAGAATTTGAGAGAAAAATAAAATTTTGAAAATCTTTCAAAAAAATTTCTCATTTTCTTACGTGTTTTACTTTGCAGTATACTCTGCTAACTCCCTTTTGAGAGATATTTTAAGTGTAAACTCCAAAAAATTTGTTGTTTCCATTTCTAAGTTTATCTTTGGGTTTATATTCTCTAATCGCTTTAGATCTAAATTTATGAGATTTATAGATCTGAATTTATGAGAATATACATTTAAAAATATCAAATTATTACAAATTCGGTTGGGATCAAACCTCATACGGCCCTCAGTAAAGGCCAGACAACTCATCCGAGAACAAGTCCCTTCGACCCTCGGTGAAATTAAGTCAGATCAATTCAGATCAGGTCTCTATGGTTCTAAACCGTAGTCTAAACGTCTACATCAGATCCAGTTTCAGTCTACCCAGTTCAAGATAAAACTGTGGAATTTACTGCTGTCAAAATCAAGCTCGAGCAGCCCTTGACAAGAGTCACAAAGGAACACTAATCGGAGGAATCACGAAGAGCGACCTCACGTAAATTTTCTTTTATTTTACATTTTTATTTGTAATTTATTTTTGTATTTTTGAGTCTAACTGTTATAGGCTCGAAATTTACCCGTTACAAATTTTTGGCACGCTCAGTGGGGCCTCTTCACCTCCCATTTCTTGTTCCTTAAAAAAAACAAAAGGAAAAAAGAAGCAGCGAAAAAGAAAAAAGGAAAAAAAAAAGGAAAAAATGAAAAAAGAAGAACCGAGAAAAAAAAAGGAAAAGAAAAAAAGAAAAAGAAAAAGAAAAAGGGAAAAAGACAAAACAGAGAAAAAGACAAAAAAGGTTAAAAAAAAAATCAACAAGTGTCCAGCACATCAAATGACATCGAAAAGAAGTACAACCGCTGCCACAAAAATAAAGGCAACTGCTCCACTGCCTGCATCAACTACCCTACCTGGTTACGCAGGCCCAGAAACCCGTGAACGGACACGATTTCTCGCCGTCGAAACTCGACAAAATATCGAAACGGAGAGTCCACAGCTCGCACAACAAAAGGATCTCTCCCCTGACTCTCTTGCCACATGGAGGAGTCAATCACCTACCCCGATCGAAGTCGGGGGCAACACGACGAAGCCTGCTCAATAGAATCCAACTCATTCTGTAGAGATCCACACAGAGGAATCAGAAGAGTTCTTTCCCCCAGTCTTTCGCGGAGCCTCATTTGTTGCCGTCATGATGACCAACACAACCAGCACAGAAGAAAGGATTTCAGAATTAGAGAACAAGATTTTGCAGTTAATCAGAGTCGTGGAGGAAAAAGATCAATAGATCGCCACTCTCAAAGGAAAAACTCCGATCCAAGTTGATCCCGAAATCCGCGATGAGCAACCATATCCACCCGGTTTCACTCCAGAAGCCACACCAGCCGACATCTTCACTGCAGAAAAGCAACCAGGTAGTTCTACACAGCTGCCACCCTCAAATTCTGTACCTTCGCTATCTGTTTAACAATTGTAGGAAATGATAGCTAATACGATCCGTCTGCAACAAGTTACATCCTTCCAAGGATAACAGATGTTTGTCAAACCGTACACCAGACGGATCGAAAGTCTCAACATGCCCTTGGGCTACCAGCCGCCCAAATTTCAACAATTCGACGGACGAGGCGATCCCAAACAGCACATCACCCACTTCGTTGAAACCTGTAACAACGCAGGAACTTACGGAGATCTCTTGGTGAAGCAGTTTGTTCGTTCACTCAGAGAGACCGCTTTCACCTGGTTTATCAATCTTGAACAAGAATCGATCGACAGTTGGGAACAGTTACAACGAGAGTTCCTCAATAGATTTTTCAGTACTCGAAGGACGGTAAGCATGATGGAGCTTACCAGCACCAAACAAAGGAAAAGAGAACCCGTTGTCGAATACATCAACAGATGGCGTGCTCTCAGCTTGGACTGCAAAGATCGCCTGACGGAGACTTCTGCTGTAGAGATGTGCATCCAAGGAATGCATTGGGAACTGTTATACATCCTGCAGGGCATCAAACCCCGAACCTTCGAAGAACTGGCGACCCGCGCACATGATGTGGAGATAAGCATCCAAACTCCCGGAGGCACGGTTCCCATCTAGTTGGACCAATAAGGAGGCAGAAGGGAGATTAAGAAACCCAACAGTTCAGGAAAAGGAAAAGAAGTGATGACTGTTGAAGCCGCACCAGTAAAAGTGGAAGCAAAAGCTAAGGTAAATCCTCCGACCCAAATAACTCAGCCAAAACAACAGGAAAGGCGGAAGGTGACATTACGAGAGTTAGAGCAGAAGCAGTATCCATTCTGCGATTCAGACGTCCCCGACATTCTTGAACAACTCTTGGAGGCGAAGCTGATCAAACTCCCAGAGTGCAAGCGGCCCAATGAAAAGGATCGAGTCAGCGATCCAAGATTTTGCAAATATCACTGCATAGTAAGTCATCCAACCGAGAAGTGTTTCGTCCTGAAGGAGCTAATCATGAAGCTCAAGAGCCAGAATAAAATCATTCTGGACCAGGAAGGCGTAACCTCTGCCAACCAGACCACCATCACTTCAAAACCATCAGAAGAGGTGACACACTGCAAGGAGGAGCCGCTCGACGACAAAAAGTCGACAACGGAGAAAGTATATGAAGCTCTCCAAACCCTTCTCGCTAACCCTCAGCTATTTACAGCTTTGAAATCAACAGAAGTGTGGCAAAATCAAGTCAGCAATATTCTTCAGACACCAACTGGATCTCTGCCATCAAGTAATTCCAGCTCGGCGGAGCATCAGGCGGCCCAAAATCACGTCGGATGTTATTCTGCTATCTCATTTTCAAATGAGGATCTCCTGCTGGGGTCCAAACCCCACAATCGACCATTGTATGTATCAGTTTATGTGAGAGAACAGAAGGTCTGACGTATTCTGATCGACGATGGCTCAGCAGTCAATATTATCCCAAAATCCACCATAAAGGAGCTCGGCATCAATATGGATGAGTTATTAGACAGCCGCTTGATGATTCATGATTTTAATCAAGGAGGACAGAAAGCAATTGGGATGATTCGCTTGGAGCTGACTATTGGTAATCTCACTTCTAGCACTCTATTTTATGTGATTGATGCACGTGCCACGTATAAGATGTTGCTAGGACGACCGTGAATTCATGAAAATGGAGTTGTGCTCTCAAGCCTGCATCAGTGCTTCAAGTACTACAATGGTAGCGTTCAAAAGGTCAATGCTAACTTAAAGCTGTTTGATGATGCTGAATCACATTTGACGGATGCAGTCTTCTACACCGATACAGACAATCCGGAGATCATT
The DNA here is from genome assembly GCA_037832335.1 of Carallia pectinifolia. NCBI lineage: Eukaryota > Viridiplantae > Streptophyta > Magnoliopsida > Malpighiales > Rhizophoraceae > Carallia > Carallia pectinifolia. Next base: position 14,502,340 of record CM075445.1, on the reverse strand, counting down.
CCATCAAAAGCTACTTGGATTGGGGGCATCCACAAAAAGGGAAAAGCTGTCGAAGAACCTGCAAATGCTCAACCTCAGCCTCCGACAAATGAAAAGTTGCCACAGCTTGCTGAACTTCGTCCGAAGGATGTTGCATCTTCAAGCTCCACTCCAGTCCTACGCTATGTGCCGAAGTCACGACGCCCAGAAGGTCAACCCCCTTTCTCTTATTGTATTGATCCTAAACAGGAGTAAGGACATAGCCAACCCAAAACAAAAGAACTGCACGATTTTAAGGAGACTTACACTCTGCCGATACCAAAGATTGAGCCGGTTTTGTCTTTAAAACCATTAAAAAGCTTCATCAGACCACACAGGGGCAGTCGAAGGCGGCTCACTTCTTGAAAGAAGAACACACGAAGGATTCGATCCTAATGCATACAATCTCTTGGCCAAGGCAGGCTATGACTTCTCAAACCCGAGCACAATGGGTATGTTGCCGTCCACACATGGCGCCGCTTCTCAATCATCACAGTCCCGACTTGGCTTAGGCTATCGGGAGAAGTCACCTGTGCGAATCACGCTAAAGAACCGAAGCCGAGCAGTTGATGCACGTGCCATCACCACCACCACCAAACAAGACATGCTTATCCAGTCAAACAAAGAAGATGAAGTCAGGAGCTCTACATTTCATGTCACAATTAGCGAGGAGGCTGAGTCCGACTCATCAGACGGTGAAGTAAAGGAGGCTTCCCCGGAACTTGAAGATGGTGGCCAAGCAACTGTTGATGAACTCAAGGAGGTCAATCTGGGCTCTCCGGAAGATCCTCGACCTACATTTGTAAGTGCTTTACTTACTGCAGAAGAAGAGCAGGAATATGTTCAGGTATTAAGTCAATATAGGGACGTGTTTGCATGTAGTTACAAAGAAATGCCTAGACTTAACCCGAAGATCGCGGTGCATCGTCTAGCAGTAAAGAGGGGTGTTCGTTCTGTCAAGCAATCACAACGACGGTTCCGCCTGGAACTCATTCCACAAATCGAGGAGGAGGTTAACAAGCTGATCAATGCTAGCTTCATCCGAGAGGTCACCTACCCAACGTGGATTGCTAACATAGTCCTGATAAGAAAGAAGAATGGGCAGTTAAGGGTATGTGTTGATTTTCGAGATCTTAACAGGACCTATTCGAAAGATGACTTTTTGTTGCCCATAACGGAGATCACAGTCGATGCAACAACGGGTCACGAAGCATTGTCTTTCATGGCTGGTTCTTCAGGCTATAACCAAATCAGAATGGCACCAGAAGATGAGGAGTTGACAGCATTCCGTACCCCAAAAGGTATATACTGCTACAAAGTTATGCCGTTTGGATTAAAAAATACTGGCGCCACTTATCAACGTGTTATGCAAAAAAATTTTGATGACATACTGCACAGGATTGTAGAATGTTATGTTGATGATTTAGTAGTAAAGACTAAGGAGCGCAAAGACCATCTTAGGGATCTGAAAACGGTGTTTGAAAGACTTTGCAGGCATTAGCTTAAAATGAACCCTCTCAAGTGTGCATTCGGTGTCACATCAGGAAAGTTTCTTGGGTTTGTGGTGCGCCATCGTGGAATCGAAGTTGATCAGCCAAAGGTTGAGGCAATTCAAAAGATGACTGAACCTAAAAACCTGCACGAGCTGCGAAGTTTACAAGGAAAGCTGGCCTACATTCGCCGTTTTATTTCCAACTTAGCTGGGAGATGTCAACCTTTCCACCGTTTATTGAAGAAGGATGTCAACTTCGAGTGGGACGAAGCTTGCAGCAAAGCTTTTGAGAGTATAAAGAAGTACCTTTCCACTCTACCAGTCCTAGGAGCTCCAATTCAACGAAAGTCGTTGATTCTCTACATTGCAGCACAGGAAAGATCTTTGGGAGCCTTACTTGCACAGGAAAACGAGCAGGTAAAGGAGGTTACCCTGTATTTGAGCCGAACACTAAACGATTCGGAGCTGAGTTATTCGCCCATTGAAAAGACATGTCTAGCACTGTTCTTCGCCATTGATAAGTTGAGGCACTACATGCAAGCTCACACGGTACGTCTAATTGCCAGAGCTGATCCTATCAAATATATCTTTTCTAGACCAATCTTGTTAGGACGACTTGCCAAGTGGGCAGTAATTCTACAGAGTTACGACATTGTCTACATGCCTCAAAAAGCAGTAAAAGGACAAGCCCTAGCAGATTTCCTAGCAGATCACCCTGTCCCGTCAGATTGAGAATTCACAGATGATCTTCGAGATGAAGAGGTCTTTTACATTGAGACACTGCCACCATGGACGATGCTCTTCGATGGTGCAGCAAGACGTGATGGTGCTGGTGCTGGCATAGTGTTTGTCACTCCTCAACGACAAATACTATCATATGCTATCATACTCGGTGAGTTATGTTCAAATAATGTTGCCGAATACCAGGCTTTAATCATTGGTCTTCAAATAGCTGTCGATATGAAGATTCCAATTATAGAAGTCCATGGAGATTCCCAGCTCGGCATCAACTAACTTACAGGGTTGTATGATGTGAAGAAAAAGGACCTTGCACCTTACCATCAACGTGCTCGACAGCTAATGGATGAATTTGAAAGTATCACCTTGGAGCATGTGCCTCGACGAGAAAACACTCAGGCAGACGCGTTGGCTAACCTGGCCAATTCTCTTGCAAAGTCAGAAATCCAAGCTACAGTTGTTGCCGTATGCCAGAAATGGATAATGCCACAGAAGGATGATGAAGAAGCTACAGCAGCCAACGCTGTAACTGTACGTCTCGCGGAGGACGAAGATTGGCGCCAACAAATCATTGACTACCTACAGCACGGGAAGCTGCCCGAAGATCGTCGTCATAAGACAGAAATTCAACGACGAGCTCCCCGCTTCATATATCTCAAGGATGCTCTGTATCGAAAGTCTTTTGATGGAGTTTTACTTCGCTGCCTAAGCAATGAAGAGGCAAAACAAGCTCTCGCTGAAGCACATTCTGGTGTTTGTAGCGGACATCAATCAGGGCCTAAGTTGCACTTCCAACTCAGAAGGATGGGATACTACTGGCCAACTATGGTACGTGATTCAATTGAGTTTGCTAAAACCTGTCAAGCTTGTCAATTTCATGCGAATTACATACATCAACCACCAGAGCCACTGCATCTAACTGTCTCGTATTGGCCCTTTGAAGCTTGGGGTCTCGACTTAGTGGGGCCCTTGCCCAAGTCATCCATGGGTCACCTTTACATCCTCGCAGTAATAGACTACTTCTCAAAATGGGCCGAAGCTATTCCACTTAGAGAAGTAAAGAAGGAGCATGTTGCTAATTTCATCCGAATTCAGCTGATCTATCGCTATGGAGTCCCTCGATTCATCATCACTGATAATGGCAAGCAGTTCTACAACAGCTTGATCGACAAGCTCTGCGAGAAGTTCAAGTTCAAGCAGTACAAGTCATCCATGTACAATGCCCCGGCTAACGGCTTGGCCGAAGCATTCAACAAGACTTTATGCAACCTATTGCGGAAGGTAGTCTCTAAGTCAAAAAGAGATTGGCATGACAGAATTTTGGAGGCCTTATGGGCGTATCGTACAACTTACCGGACTCCAACACAGGGACGCCATACTCACTTATCTACGGTGTCGAAGCAATACTGCCGTTGGAAACACAGATTCCATCTCTGCGTATGGCTGTTCTGGAAGGACTCACACAGGAAGAGAATGCTCACCTATGTCTGGATGAGTTAAAAGCCCTTGATGAAAGCAGACTCGAAGCACAACAGCAACTCGAATGTTACCAAGCCCGACTCACTAACACGTTCAACCGCAGGGTCCGTCCTCGATTTTTTCAAGTTGGAAACCTTGTTCTTGCAGTACGACGACCCATCAACATGAAATATCGGCCTGGTGATAAGCTTACTTCCAAATGGGACGGGCCATACTTAGTGCAGGAGGCCTATACTCACAATACTTATATGCTGCCAGACCAAGAAGGCGTCCGAATTGGCCTAATCAATGATAAATTTTTGAAATAGTATTATGTGTAAATATGTTTAAAAAAATCAAAAAATAGAAAAAAATAGAAAAAAAATCATAAAAGAAGAGAAAAAAAATCAAAAAAAAAAAGTTCGGAAGTCCTGATTTGAAAGTCCAAGCGAAAATCCAAACCCGAAAATCCAAGCCCAACTACTTGAGCCCAATTCAGAAAACTCAAGCTCAACTCAAAAGCCTGAAAATTAAGTGCAGATCCAAAACCCAAACACTCGAACCAAATCCAAAAAGTCCAAGTCCAGAAGCCAAAACACTCTATTCAAATCCAAAAGCCCAAAAATTCAAGTCCAATTTAAAACCCAGACACAAAACCTAAGCCCAAAAACCCAAATCCAATCCAAAGCTCAAAACCCAAAAATTCCAAGTTCCAGACACAGTCTAGAACCCAAGTTCAAAATCCAATCCAACTCCTAACCCGCATGAGTATAAACTGTGAACGACCCAAAAATATAAAAGCGACGGAGGGTTTGAGTTTAAAACCCAGCATCAGTCTCAACCGATCTTCACCACATACCAGACCTTTGCTCCTCTGCCACAAAAAAGATGGAACCAGTTGCAGAACCTCAAGAAAAGGGAGAAGAAAGGTCACCCCGTACAAGGTGGCAACCAACCATGGCACAACTGCAAATTTTGGAGGAAGTTTTCAACAACAATAGAGGTATTATTCCTAATATATTTAAGATTTACCAACTTGTCTTACTACTACACCCGCTCGGGGCGATCGAAAGAAAAAATGAGTTTTATTGGTTCCAGAATCGGAGAAGCAGAAAAAAACCAGCACTGAGAACTGCTTTTTCTAAAGCACAGTCTGTCATTCCGATAGTAAATCCCACCGGTACAGCTTCGCCCTCAAATGAAGCATGTCCGAGTTCTACCACTGCAATGGTCTCTTCAGCCTATAACGATCAAAGCCGTAGCCTGTGGGTTCCTGGTGGTCTTACTAAGTCAGTCAATGGTTCATCCCTCCTAAGTACTTAAGTTCAAGAGGGACTTTTCTAGTAGAAAGAAGTCATTCCGGCGAAACTTTGCCTCTCTTCCTAGAATATTCCAGCAGCATCAACCAGCCGGAAGGCTCCAACGACGTCAACATCATCTGCCCACCAGACGAGGCCGAGCTTGACTTGGAGCTGTGCCTCGGGCCCCGCCAGGACGGCTGACAAGATAAGGTGCAACGACTTCTGCAGCACACGGCAACGACTTCTACAACACACGGTAACGACTTTCGTGACGCGTGTCAATCGCTGCCTCTTTTGTCTCTTATGCGGGAAAGGGACGTGGATGACCCTACTCGATTCTACGTACCTTCTTTTTGACTTTTAAAAAAAAAAAGAAAAAATTTTTTTTTTATTGTATGTATATATATCCTGCATGCCCGAGTTGTAATACTCACCCCTCAGCTTTTCTTTTTCTCAAAAAGAAAATGGTTAGTCTCTGCACTTGTCTCAGAAAGTTCTTTGATTAAGAAGTTGGAGGCGCACGAGCTAAGAAAAGAAAAAGTAGTCATCCTCAAGGGATTCCTAAAAGCCCTCGAAACCCAGTCTCTCACGTCATCGGTGTTGTGGAGTTCCAACTACTCTCCTTAATTCACATCTACCACAGAGGGATGAGAAGCTGCAATCAGCCTAATCTTCCTTTAGGGAAGTTCCAACTACTCTCCTTGTGTTGGAGCAGACTTGGGAATCATCACTATAGTCAGTCTCTCTGTGTGCCGGTCTTGAAGTTCCATAGTGCTGAGCCTTACTCATGGGAAGGTTCAAGTTCTTTGCTTACCAGATCGTCCTCACCAGAGCTATGGAACTTTAAGACATATAAGAAATCTTTGGCGAGCTATGGAAGCTCAACCTCACATAGAGTTAGGATGTCAATTTTTATATTGGCTGGGCTGCTAACTTTCTTAAGATCGTGTCGGATTCCTATTGCAATCCAATAACAGTAGGCATAGTTAGAGTTAGAAGACTTCAACATTCAATATTCATCAAGACATCTCAAGTTTCAAACTCGACTTCAAGACTCGGTGCGGATCACGTCTGTAAAGTTCTTCCTTACCGACCCTTGAAGTGGGGGCATTTGTAAATGAAAAAAAAAAGTAATTGTCAATGGTCGGCGTTGCCAACCTTGAAATCGGCAACGCTGACCAAGGAAAAATATTTTCAAAAAAATATTTCTTTCCCACGATATTTTCACACGGGAAAGGAGCCCTATAAATAGGTCTCTGCCTATCAGTTCAAAACATATTCAGAAAATCTATAAATAGAAAAATACAGAGAATTTGAGAGAAAAATAAAATTTTGAAAATCTCTGAACAAAATTTCTCCTTTTCTTACGTGTTTTACTCTGCAGTATACTCTCCTAACTCTTTTTTGAGAGATATTTCAGGTGTAAAATCCAAAAAATTTGTTGTTTCCATTTCTAAATTTATCTTTGGGTTTATATTCTCTGATCGCTCTAAATCTGAATTTATGAGAATATAGATCTAAAAATGTCAAATTATTACAAATCTGACTGTGATCAAGTCTCATATGTCCCTCAGTAAAGTTCAGGCAACTCATCCAAGAACAAGTCTCTTCGACCCTCAGTAAAATTAAGTTAGAGTGGTTCAGATCAGATCTCTATGGTTCTAAACCGTAGTCTAAACGTTTATATCAGATCCAGTTTCAGTCTACCTAATTCAAGATAAAGCTGTGGAATTTACTGCTGTCAAGATCAAGTTTGAGCAGCCATTGACAGGAGTCACAAAGGAACACTAATCGGAAGAATCACGAAAAACGACCCCACGTAAATTTTCTTTTATTTTAAATTTTTATTTGTAATTTATTTTTGTATTTTTTAGTTTAACTATTATAGGTTCGAAATTTATCCGTTACAATTATAAGTGATTTTTTTTTTTTTTGTGGGTAAAGACACGAATCCTAACTTTTTTAGCACCAAGAGAGAATCAAATTATAGTCTAACAGATAACAAAGCCACCCCATTCCTGTCTTCAGCCGGCTTTTAGAAAGAGGCCAACATGAGGTGTCTCCAATGTAAACTCCCCACCAGAGGTAGTCGAAATAAGCTTGCATAAAAATCAGTACGGCATTGGCATTCCGGAGCACAGCCTCATGGATCAGGACGTTGATGTCAATATTTTTTGTATGCAAAAATATTTCTCGACTTAACAAAATTATTGCTAATGCACATTTATACAAATGCTATTTTTTTCACTGTTGATTCTTAACAAAACTATGCAATTAGTCATTGCCCCTAAAAAAAAAAACTGCGAAATTAGTATATCAAAAAAAAAACGAAACCTTTTTTTCTAGCAGTGAGAAAATTAACATTGATTAGACGCGTACCCACTTTTTATAAGCTTAATTATGGTAAGTTATACAATTGTAAGAATTTCTCGGGACAGTTATGAAATAATAACTGGCCAAGTGCGTCTGTACATATATATATATATATATATATATATATATAAAAGACCAATTGACAATTTTGCATTTTAGCCTTATGACGAGCTAAGGTAATAGTTTGGTAGTAAGTTGGTGATTTACCTTGCATTAGCCCGGATTCAAATTTTACTGCCGTCACTTTTTTTACAAAATATGCAAAATTGTTATAACGCAGTATTTGATTTAGGACTTGTTGACATTAAGACAGGACGTGGGGGAGACTCATTCCGTCCCATTAGTATTTGAGTGAATGGTTCTTTTTATTTTTCGGAGATTGAATGAGGATGTAATCGGTGATTCTTGATTTCGGCCTATGCATCTAATGACTCACATGTCAGTAACGGCTCACATGTCAGTAATGAATTTTTTTCATTAAAAAAAATTTTCAGCCATATGGAATCCTTTGGGATTATGTAATTAATAAATGGCAGCTCCGTTCTTCAATCAGCCTACCTTCGATGAGGCAATAAGACAAGTTCCACTTGTCTACTTAATTAAAAAATTCTGCGGCCCTGTACAATAGTAGAGCTGTTGATCTCCTTGTAATTATGGATGAACTAATCTTGTTATTTATCTCCTTGTAATTATGGATGAACTAATCTTGTTACCCAATTAAAAAACAAAGACATGGCTGGAAAAGAAAAAATCATAACAAAGAGAGATTAGATTACCCAATTTCCAATTTCATATTTGACTTGTTTTTAAATTTTTGTTTAGAGATTAGGTATACCCAATTTCATTTTCATATGATTTTTTACTTTTTATTTTTGATTTTTGAGCTGCAAACTTCATCAATTATTATAATTAAAGGTCTATCTGTCGTGCTTTCATCATACGCATATGAGCATCTGTGTCAAGTCTTTCGTTTTAATTTAGATGCCATTTCATTGGCACTTCAAGTTGAAAATTGCGTCCCCAATTGGGATTAACTCTAAGCAATCATACAGTACTATCTTTGTATTTTTAAAGAAGTTATTTAGAAGACTCAAATTCATTGATTTGTTGTGTAGCAATGTGTTTTCTATTCATCTCTGGAAAAGTTAAGAGGGGTTGAAAATTGATAGGGAAAAAAAAATTGGCTGATTTCAAAAAATAATTGAAAAAAAATTAGGTTCTATAAAAAAAATAAATATATTATATCGTCTTCAGGATATACTATGAAAAGTCTGCAATTGACCTCGTAAGCCACAAGGTTGGGAGTTAGGTAGTAGTCCTCTTTCACTCAATCGTAAATGGCATTCTTTTACGTGTCTATGGACATCAATCGCCACCCTCCTTGCCTGCACCCAAAGTAACGTAATATGAATCATTTTATATTCTAAATATGAGTCATTTGCGAAGGATTATGCCATTGATGACCGCATATACCAATCATCGGTAGTGGAAGTGGCAGGATTCTGAGTAAAATTCAAACTCTACATCCTTATAATAATAATTTGAAGTGAAGTTAATGAAAAAAAAAAGACAAAAAAAAAAAAAAAGAAAGGAGTTTTTGTTGTGTTTATACAACTTTCAATGTTATTTGTACACCATTTTTTTCCTTTAATTTGCTACAGTTGAGACTTGAATACGAACATTACTATGAAATAATTTGATCGCGGTGAGGTTAATTTGCCTAGATTTCCGAGGACACAAGAAATAGATATCTCATCTAGACTTGACAATAGTTCGGTTCCAGTTTTGAACTATCGATTCCGGTTCTAAAATATTTTAAACCTTAACCAAGCTGTCTCATTTCGGTGAAAGTTTCGATTCTAGTTCTAATTTTGATTTTAGTTTAAATTAATTTCTAGTTCTAATTCAATTTAGTTCAATTCTAATCAGTTTGATTTAGTTTTAACTTTTTTTAAAAAAAAAAAACAGAAACAACTTAAAATTAAGGTTTACAGAACCGAACCGGTCATTGAACCGAAAAGCTGAGAGATTCAAGGTTGAACCGGTTCGACCGGTAAAACCGCGGTTAAACCGGTAAAATCGGTATTTAATATTAAATATATCAAAATTAAATTTTTATATAGCTTATATAATTGTATAAAATGTTATATTATATAAGAATGATAATAAATATTTAAAATAAAATACATTTTAAGAATTATATTAATATTTACATACATTAAGGATATTACAATTAGTATATTTAACAAAATATAATTTATAAAAATTAATTAAAAAAATTTTAAAGATTAATTTTATATTGAAAAATTTTTAATATTTAAAAATATATTTAACAAAATTAACAAAATAGTGATTAAATATTAATTTTATAACTTTAAAGATTAAATTGAAAATTTTAATTAATTGAGGACTAAATTAAAATTTTTAGTTAAAATTAGAGTCTTAATTATAATTTAGATAAAGTTTTGGGTCAAATTATAATTTAAAATTTTTTGGTTTAAACTGAACCGATTCAACCGGTCTGGTTTTCTACCAGTTTTCCCAGTTTTTGACCCATTTTTCCGGTATTTGACCGGTTTTTTCCGGTCCGGTCCAAATTTCATTTTTAAGTTTGAACCGGACCGGACAAGGGACCGGTTCCCGGTTTTTCCAGTTGAACCGGCCGGTCAGGTCCGGTTCTTTCATCCTTGCTTAAAATCATAAAAATTGAATTTCAATTAGATTAAAAGGAGAAAATTTAAAAAATTAAAGTGCTTGGACTTAGTTAAATATTAAGTAAATTATTTACGTATCATCTTCACGAATTAGAGGAATACACATAATTTATTATCTTTGAAACTTTAACTTACCATTCATCTCGGTTTTTCCTTTTAGTTTGTACCTCAAGCACTGCTAGTTGTTTGACCACTTCAACGTTTGAGGATCCTTCTGTTATAATGTCGACGAATCTTTATTTTAAGATTCACAATCATTTTATTGTATCTTTAACTTTGCCTTCGGCAATCATCAAAACACGTTTGTGCTTTTAATAATTCTGGCGACAAACTCGAGCAAGTTTTATCAAAAATATTATCTTTTGCTCTGCTTAATTGAATTACCAATTCAGCGGTTTCTAAACAGAAGAACCAAACCTGAATCGCCCTTTGGCAGGTCAACCAAAACCGTCCAACAGGTATGGTTCGATTCCAATCAACAATTGGTTCCGTTTCAGTTCGGTTCTAATTCGAACCAAAACAATGATCGCCCTAATCTCATCTACCTCATAAAAGTGAAATAAGAGAGAATTAATTGAAATTAAAGTTTCCTAAGGCGGATCTAGATTGGGAGTCTGTTTCAAAATGTTCATCAAAAGCTTTTCAAGTCAAGTAATCTAAATAATAAAGTCAATTATATTATTTTTCATACCAACCAACCTTTTTTTTTTAGTTAGAGTTTCATTACGTAATAAACTACATAACGAGGTAACTCTCTTAATCCTCACAAATCCTACACTTACTCTATAAAATTAAGATTTGAGATCTCTAAAATAAAGATCTAAATTTTAATTAAAAGATGTTTCTTAGGAACCAAAAAATTATTTATTTGCATATTCCTAAAAACATATTGTTAGATATGGCTTTTAATGATTTTAATGTTAAATTTTCATTTACGTGATTTACATTGGATATACTAATTATAAGTGAATATATTTTTTTTGGTGAAGGCACGAACCTTTGTTTTTTTTTTTTTGACCTAGAGAAAATTAGATTACTATCTATCCCCTTTACAAAGTTACCCCTTACGCGTCTGCAGCCGGCTTTCGGCAAGAGTCCAATATGAGGTGTCTCAAATGTAATCTTCCCACAAGACATCGTCGAAGCAAGCCTGGATCAAAATTAGTACTGCATTGCCATCCTGGAGCACAGGCTCATGAATCAGGATTTCAGGATGTTGATGTCAATCTAAAAAACTACATCAAATCAAAAAATAAAACATAAAAAACTATGGCCCCATTTGGTATGGATTAATTTTTTTGTTTTCTATTTATTTTTCACATACAAAAATATTTGGTATTATTTTTATTTTCTATTTTTTGTTGAAAAATTAAAAGTGTTTTTCAAAGAAAAAAATAAATTGGGAAAACAATAAAAATACTTTCATGTTTTGTTTTTACACTTTTTTTCTATACTTTCTCTCACAAGTTTTTCTCTCTCTATCCACTATCTTTACCATATCTCTCTTCACTCATCCTCTCTCTATCCCTCTATTTTTTCTCTCTCTACTCTTTCTCTCTCTACTCCTTCTCTCTCTACTCCTTCTCTTTCTACTCTCTCTCTCTCACTCTCATTTTTCTATCTCTACCATTTTCTCGCTATCCTCTCTCTCTCTCCTTTTTCGCTCTCTCTACTATTCTCTTTTCTCATTCTCTCTATATTCTCTTTCCCATTTTTCTCTTTCTACCATTTTCACTATGCATTCTCCCTCTACCCACTCTCTCTCTCTTTTTTCTCCCTCAACCATTCTTTATATTCATTCTCTCTCTGCCCTCTCTCTCCTTTTTCTCTCTCTACCATTCTCTCTACTCATTCTCCCTCTACCCACTTTCTCTCTCCTTTTTCTCTCTCTACTATTCTCTCTTTGCTCACTCTCTCTCCTTTATCTCGCTATGTCACTCTCTCTACTCATTCTCTCTCTACCCTCTCTTTTTTTTCTCTTTACCATTCTTTGTCTACCCACACTCGTTTTCCTTTTTCTCGCTCTACCATCCTCTCTCTGCCCTCTCTCTCTTTTTTTTCTCTCTGCCATTCTTTGTCTACCCACACTCTTTTTCCTTTTTCTCGCTCTACCATTTTCTCTCTGCCCTCTCTCTCTTTTTTTTTTTCTCTCTACCATTCTTTGTCTACCCACACTCTCTCTCCTTTTTCTCGCTCTACCATTCTTTCTCTGTCCTCTCTCTCTGCTATTTTCTCTACTCATTCTCTCTCTACCCAGACTCGCTCTTCTTTTCTTGCTTTACCAGTCTCTCTACTTATTCTCTCTCTACCCTCTCTCTCTCATTTTTCTCTCTCTACCATTCTATTTACTCATTCTTTCTATACTCTTTCTCTCTCTTTTCGCTCTCTGCCATTCTCTCTACTCAATGTTTTTCTACCCTCTTTCTCTCTTTTTTTCTCTCTCTACCATTCTCTCTACTTAGTCTCTCTTTGCCCTCTCTCTCTCTCTCTCTCGCTTTTTCTCTCTCTATTCATACTCTTTTTACCATTTCTCTCACTATTCTTTTTCTATCTACTTTTTCATTCTTATAAAAAAAAAAGAAAATTGACAGCAATAAATACAAAAATTCAGCAAATAGCAAAAACAGAAAAACAAAAAATAAGAAATGGTAACAAAAAATTGACAGTGTTTCCAAACGAGCCTTACAAAATCAAATTATAAAAGTAATGTTAATTCAAATAAAATTATAAAATGAAAAATATTCAATTGCACCGAACCTATATATATATATATATATGAATTGAAATTTGAAAATGACCCTCGTCCGGCTCTTTTGTCCACAGGTAATTCTTTAGGATGATTCCGTGGCCAACAGTTATTGCACTTTCAATACCAATTATAAGGATAATTCTTTTTTTTTTTTTAATTTGAGATTCGGTAAGAGTGTCTGGTCAAACCAACAAAGAAAACAAAACTAGCAGTTTTGTCTGTATCATAGGTATCAATATTATAAACTATTTCTCCAGACGTTTCCCAATAGAGGCAGTCATTGTTTATTCAAATAATGTCTTAATCCTAACTTTTTTTAAACTTTCGATTTGTTACGGATTAAGATTGTTAGAACTGAAGTTAGAAAAATTGGAATTTATAATTAAAATTTTATAATCTGCAAACCGTTTTAAGTCGTGTGTCAGACGTCACTGTCCTTAAAATAGTATTCGCACACCAATCACTGCACTAGAGTCTATGCGAATCTCCTCACAGGATAAAATGAAGCCCTTGACTGTACTAGTGCAGAAGTGAAGTCAAGACAAAGAGCAGAATTGTTGTATACAGAATTATCTTTATTATCTAATAATTTCTCTGCAGTAAAATCTTAGACAATCTTTCCATCTATATTCTCATTACTTTCTTCTCATTTTTTTTTCATCATCTTTCTAATTAGGGAGGACCACTGTATATGTAGAATTGTAAAGGTTACTACTAAAGAAAATGTCTTTTAATTTAAATAGACACAACCTATTTAATGTGTCTTTTACTAAAAAACATTTCTCCTTATCTTTCAAGTAACCAACTTGGTGTCTTTTCAATTTATGAAAATTCACCAACAATCTCCCGTCATTTTCAAAAGATTGAAAATAAGACGAATATTCGACAATTCTGAAAGTCAAATGTATAAGTAAGGGTATCTTACGATTGAACCATTACATTGTAAAGTATTTATTATGACACGTCTGAATACTATGGTAGACAAGCTTTGAACCATATATTCTAATTGACTTGAAGTATAAATATTTTACACAAATGACTTTACCACAACAACCTACTCAAAAAATAGTTGATGCAATTGAAGGCCATGCATCCATATCCTTTTCATAAATGTTTCAAAGTCAAGCCCTTTAACTTTTCAGAACGGCCTACATTCCACATTCACATAGGCATACTAAGTGCCCCCGTCATGTAGCACTTTTCACTTTCTGTTAAGAGTATTAAAACTTATCCTCTCACTTTATACTGCGGGTTCTAAGCACTAATTAACTTTGAGATGGAAATTATTAGAAATAGTGCTTCAATCACATTAATGATATACTTTGACTCGTTGAACTCAAAACTTAATATTATATTAATCATTGAGTCGACGTTCTATCATGAGTGATCAATATTTGTGAGCTTGTGACCCATCTCCCTTAGTGTCTTGTTCACCAAGCCAACAACCCTTTAATCTTTGATCGATCCATGTATAAGGGTCGTTTACAAATAATTTTTAATAGGTACCTTTACTTAACAATTAACATATCATCCTTTCATTTGAAGGATTATAGTGGCCACTTTTATTTTCACTGTTAATTGCAGGGACAATTATTATTGACATAACTGTCATCTACAAAATCTGTTTTCAAAGATTTCCGCAAAGTAGTGATTTTAATGCACTAAGATAAGTCTCAATTTTAGTCTCCTAAGATTTTAAATTTACAGGAACAAATCACAGATAATTTAATCTGTCCTTGTGCACATATACATGTAATAGACTTTTCATCATATAATGTGCACACTTGTTGCAGAGTCACTGTCCCTTGAGGGAAGCAAAATCCAAATAAATTATTAAATTCTTTATGACAGGCTTGTCTCATGTACAAAAACAACCAGACACCATTTTTTATTCTAACAGGAATTGTTATAAACTCCTTGGGCAGATCCTTCATTCTAAAAGGAAGTATGATCGATGGCACCCTTTTTGCCTTTTCCTTGCTGCGTTTCGGTCCTAGGAAATGGTGCCCAAAAATTATGTCCAATTTATGAGTTAGACAACCATTATAATTGTCCACAACAACTTCCATTTGGAAATCTCCGAAATGCACATGGAAATTCCATTTGCGTTCGATGAGCAAGGTTTCCGCCATGTATTACACTCAAATCCCAACTGCTAATGGCAACAGTTCGTGGGGGGTTACACATATGTGTTGAGAGCCACTTCCACAGCAATGGTGCTGGAGGATACTTGAGGCAAACCCATCCCTTGACGCACAATATACAATTCTTTTTTAAATAAAAGAATTTACAATTCCTCTAAAACCAATCTCTCAAGAGTATTAGCCTTATTCATCATAGATCGAAGATATCAAAGGAAACAACGTTTCCATTCAAAGGCCACACTAAATGTTCTTTAACTTTCCCGAACAATTTAGTTTGACTTGGCAACGATTGCAACATTAAGAATGGACTTGTATTCCATCTACTGTGCCTTTCCATGCACCTACAAGACACCCCCTTTTTAGTCTTAAAGAATTCTTGGAGTTATATACAAACACATACGAAGCCATTTATTTTCCTTGTTTTGTAAATAACTCTCACTGGGCATGATTTGATTTCCATAAGTCACGTATTTGTACGCGTGGGGAGACTCTCATTTACTAACATATGTGCACAGGCCAATGCAAAATTCAGCTAGACTATAAAAGTCATGAT
Source organism: Carallia pectinifolia (assembly GCA_037832335.1). Taxonomy (NCBI): domain Eukaryota; kingdom Viridiplantae; phylum Streptophyta; class Magnoliopsida; order Malpighiales; family Rhizophoraceae; genus Carallia; species Carallia pectinifolia. Next base: position 14,486,800 of record CM075445.1, on the reverse strand, counting down.
CCCAATATACTGAATTGACCATTCACGTACATTGAGTAACCCTTTTTTTTTTTTTTTTGTTAATATATGTATACCCTTAAATCATGCAATTATGATGAGTGTTCATGAAAACACCGTATCCCAAGCACATAAATAGTCAAAGAAATCTAGGATAAATAATTTTATATCTCGTGCCATTTGCAAAATATGATTCTGTTTATGGATAGACAATTCAACATGAATTCCTCAAATACCTCTACAGATGATCATCTACACATATATACATGTATATAAATAACCACCATGTATGCATGCTCATCCATGTATATATGCATGTGTTTGAGAGATATATATTCCATGATGCATTGCACACCAAACCCACTTAAGAATTACAAAAACCAAATTTTTTTTTTTAATAAATAATAACCGAGTAGACAAACAAAAATAACAATGAAAATGCATGATATGGAAGATAATCTGATAGAGATTTTATTATATATGTAACCACCATGCATAGATAATTATCCTAACAACCTTTTTTTAAAAAAAAAAAGATCAATTCCTTTAATAATTACCTCATGCATTTCAGCAGTCACAATAAGTGATTTGTATGGTGAACAAAAGATCTATATATATATTTATATTACTGTTATATGTAAGAGTAACCGCCACTTCTATGGCAAGAAGCACTCTTGAACACACCACTTCAAAAGCAACGGAAATAATTGTTTTTCCTGTCCTCGTTACGACTCTTCATGTGCAAGAGACCTAGTCTCTGGTCATGACTATCCACACATACTGCCTCTCAATGGTGCATCCTTTCGGTTTCCCTTCTTTGAAATTAAAAGAGATGCATGGCAGTCAATTTATAAACTACCTCCCAAGTTTCTACTAAAGTACTAGTCACCGTGCCTTCAGTCTTTTTCTTGGTCTTAGATTCAAGAATGGTTCTTGTTCAAGAACCAACAAGAAGAAGCGATTCACAAAGAGGCACCTTTGTATATTTTATTTTAGGGAATGAACTTCTTTCCCGCTGGTGCTTAAAAGAATTTATAATTCCTTACTTCCCAGGATCGCACTGCATCTTGGTGGACGGGCACCGTTTGCCTACTTTTTGGCTCTTGTCTGGTTCTTTTTGTCGGGGCCAAAGCAATTTGAATTTCACATAAAGACTTTCTCTAAACTTAGGAAAGATATCACTATTCCTAAATCATACTGATGGATCTTAAATTTAATGTGTTTCACATAATCAATAGCTTATCATGTAGAAAGAATACAATCAAGATATGTGATTCTGTTTCCATCTTTTAAAGTAAAAGTGATGTATGGCAGTTATTTGATAACTACCATCCAAGCATTAAAATACTGGTTCCTGCAATTTATGCCTTCTATTTTCCTTTGCTAAGAAAAAGGAACGTAGCCCTTCAAATTACTAGACTTGTGTGCTCATATTCTGGACACCCAATACTACCAAAAGTAAGGGTCCAGCGTTGTTTTACAGTGCAGATAAGTTATTAATAATTCCGTAAGTCCACACAAAGATAACACCAACAAAGGGCACACTAAAGGTCTCCCATTTTGGTCCGGGCGACGCCACCACAGTCATACGTGCCTCTGGGAATTGGGTTCATGTCCCAACAAACACCATTTTAAGTGTTTTAATTATTTCATTCTCATCTTTGTTGCCCCGCGCCTCCTGTCCTTGACTTGGAACTTCCAAATCCTGCAGCCTCTAAGGCTACCGCGTGAACAATTGACCTTTGAGGGCCTCCATTTGGCTTCACAAGGAAACACTTATATACTTTATAAAAAATCACCAACTAGGCTTTTTAGCCTATTGGTCATGACCTGGTTGTGCCTTCATGAACCCCAACAAACATCAGGCGCAATCACATTGTTTTTGTTTTAAAATTTATTAAACAACCAATTAACTAAAGGTCTCATATTCATAACACATATAACTCTAATTTTTCCGTGCAGTATATTTGTGCAGTGGAGACCATGAGTCACCAAAATCGTTTATGTTATGCTTTTACATCACATCCTAGTCTTAGTTCTAGAAACATGTGACAGCAACCACATAAGATAACAAAGAGGCAACACAACCATAAATAGATACAAGGAATCAACGTTTCCCATCATCATCATTTTTAATTTTAATAAATTGATAAATTTTTCTTTTTCATTCCAGAATTAACGAGACTTAATCCTTATGAGTTTAACCAAATGCCATGCCATTTATTTCATAGAAGTCAAGTCTAACAGCACATAAATGACATCTCAGAAATATATATTAAACAGACGTACCTTAATCATAATCATGTAAGAACTTATTTAATCATATCACGAAATTGTAAGTCAATTCCTTAAAGATTTCAATCATGATGAATACTGCCTTAAGATTGTTAGAACTGGAGTTAGAAAAATTGGAATTTAGAATTAAAAATTTATAATTTACAAACCGCTTCAAGTCGTGTGTCAAACGTCACTCTCCTTAAACAGACGTACCTTAATCATAATCATGTAAGAACTTATTTAATCATATCACGAAATTGTAAGTCAATTCCTTAAAGATTTCAATCATGATGAATACTGCCTTAAGATTGTTAGAACTGGAGTTAGAAAAATTGGAATTTAGAATTAAAAATTTATAATTTACAAACCGCTTCAAGTCGTGTGTCAAACGTCACTCTCCTTAAAGCAGTATTCGCACTCCAATCACTGCACTAGAGTCTATGTGAATCCCCTCACAGGATAAAATGAAGCCTTTGACTGCACTAGTACAGAAGCGAAGTCAAGACAAAGAGTAGAATTGTTGTATACAGAATTATCTTTATTATCTAATAATTTATCTGCAGTAAAATCTTAAACAATCTTTTCATCTATATTCTCATTACTTTCTTCTCATTTTTTTTCATCATCTTTCTAATTAGGAAGGACCACAATATATGTAGAATTCTAAAGGTTACTACCAAAGAAAATGTCTTTTAATTTAAATAGACACAACCTATTTAATGTGTCTTTTACTAAAAAACATTTCTCCTTATCTTTCAAGTAACCAACTTAGTGTCTTTTCAATTTATGAAAATTCACCAACAAAGATATCAAATGCTTTCGATTTAATTGTGTTCATTAACTTAGAATTTAATTTGTGCACCATTTTTTTTCCCCTAATTTGCTACAGTTGAGACTCCAATACTAGTAATACCACCAAAATAATTCAATATCGGTTAGGTTAATTTTGTCAGGGTAGTAAATTCCCCAAAAGTAAATTTTCCTAAGGCAGATTTATAGATCCTATATTGGGGCCTTTTATACTACATCATTCATTATTTTATATTATATAGATAATATTTCATACAACATATAAAAGACATAAAAACAAAATAGTATAAATTCGCGGAAATCTCATATATGTTTTATAAAAAATTCTCGGTACAACGTAAAATACTTTATTTTTTGTATATGATTATTTTGCATTCATGAAATTACAGGTTTATGAGTCGTTCTCCTCTGAATAAATATAGATGAAATAACCTTGGTATCAACAAAACTCAAAAACAAAGACCTGGGTTGAAAAAATGAGAAAAGAGAGATTACATACACCCAATTTCCAATTTCATATTCAACATCTCTCTTAATTTTTGTTTAGAGATCCAACTTCATTTTCATTTTCATTTTTTTTTTTGTAATTTTTGTTTTTGAGCTGCAAACTTTAATAATTATTATTACCAAAGAGGTATTTGTCGTGTTTATCATACATACATGAGTATCTGTGTAAAGTCTTGCTTTTTAATTTACGCACCATTTCGTTGTCACTTGAGTTGAAAATTGTATCCCCAATTGGGACAAACGAGAAGATTGGGATCCTATTATAATCTTTAATTCTGGTAAGCATATAGTATTGCGCTTGTTTTTATAAAGAAGTTGTTTGGAAGACTCAAATTCATTTATTGACCGAGATAAAGTTTAAAAATATGTTCACCTTGTCATGTAGCGGGAAATGTTAAACCGAGGGAGTTGGAAACCAGGTACGGGGAAGAGAGAAAAAGGGAGAGAAGAGAGAGAATCTTAGGATAAGATTTATGATACTTAATGTTCATGCATAACATATTCAAATTTAATATTTAATAAACCTAAAAAAAAAAAAATTCTGTATCCTTTACCCGTCTAAATAACAGTTCTTTTACGCAGCCACGTGTTTTCTCTTCGCTTCCGAGGAAAAGTTAAGAGGGGCTGAAAGTTGACAAAATATATATATATGATTTAAAAAACAATAGAGAAATGGTATTAGGTTGTACAAAAATATATAATATTATCTTCAAGATATACTAAAAAAAGTTTTCACTTCTGGGCAACGTTCCGAGGGGTTGAAAGTTGAAAAAAAAAAACAAAAAAACTGTATGATTTCAAAAAATTAAAAAAAAAGTGTATTAGGTTATTTAAAAATATATTATATTCTCTTCAAGATATATTATAAAAAGTCTCCAAGCCACTAGTTTGTGAGGTAGTTAATAATTTTTTTTTTTGAACACAAAAAATATATATTTTACTAATATATAAATTACCACATTTGTAGGTCGAAGTCAAGAATTACGCGTGATATCTTCACTTAATTTTTCTTATAGTGAGAACCCACCACTCAAGTACTGTTGGAGTCGAATGAGAATAAGTCTCCTCACGTCCAGTTTCGATATTAACGAGTCTTGAACCAAATATCATACTATACAAATTATCCCACTTCGTAGAAAAAATGACAGTAATAAAACTCAAATCCAAACTAATATAGGAATAAATTTACTGACTTATTACCACACAACCATCTTGAGTAGTAGGTTAGTTAGTGATCCTCCCTCACTCAATGGTAAATGGCATTCTTTTATGTGCTGTAAGGACATCAATCGCTACCCTCCTTAACTGCATCTGCATCTTGATCTTGCTGTAACCAAAACTAAATAATATAAGTCATCTGCTAAGGATCATGCCATTAATGACCGCATATACCGATCATCGGTGGCGGAAGTGGAAGGCTTCGAACTGAAATGCAAGGGATAATAATTATTTTAGTCCTCAACCCTTATGGATTTTTTCAATTGAATTTTCAATCTTCAATTTTTTCAATTGATTCTTATACCTTTCCAATTCTTTACAATCAAGTCTTTTTCCTCAACGACCGTTATTCAAACTATAAAAAACGTACTTTGACCAAATAGATATTAATAAAGAAAGTATAAATGTCGCTGCTTTTGTATTTCTTTGTTTAATATTTTAAAAAAATAATTAAACTAATGTATTTAGGATTTTTTTTAATTCACTTTTATTTGGTCAAAAGTACATTTTAAACGGTTTGATCGACAATTGTTAACAAAAAAAACTCGATTGTAAAGGATTTAAAAGGTATAGGACTCAATTGAAAATTTTTAAAAGTTTAAAATTCAATTAAAAAATTTATAAAAATATAAGACTAAAATAGTTATTATTCCGAAATTCAAGTCTACATGCTTATACTAATGATTTGAAGTTCAAGAAAAAAAAAACAAAAAGAGTTTTGATTGTGTTTATCTTACTGACAATTTCATTTGTCCACCCTTTTTTTTTTTTTTCCCTTAATTTGCTACAGTTAAAACTCGCATATGAGTATTACTACCCAAAAATCCAATCTCAATTAGGTTGATTTTCCAGTAAATCAGAGTAGTAAACTTCGAAATTAAAGTTTCCTAAGGTAGATCCCATATTGGGAGCCTGTTTCAAAATGTTTATAAAAGTCGTCTAAAGAATAAGGTCGAGTATATTATTTTTCTTGTGTCAAAAAAATATATTATTTTTTTAGTATTTGTTAATTTTATTATTTTTTAGTATAATTTAATTATAATTTTATATTACATAAATTTATTTTCTTATTTTATATTTTTAATACACCTTATTTATTATATAGTATAAGATTATAAATAAATTATACTCATCAAAAAAAGATGAATTAAATTAGAAATCTCCTATTTTTTTTCTTACCAACAAATAATATTATTTCCATTATGAGGCTCAATAGGTAATGGACTACATCATGAACTAGCTTTTTTAATTCTCATAAATTTTATACTATCTCCTTAAAATTAAAATTTAAGATTGCTAAAATTAAAATCTAAATTTTAATCACCAGATGTCACTGAGGGGACTAACAAACTATTTATTCGTATATTCACGGAAACAGGTTGTTCTATGTGACTTTTAATAAATTTGATATTAATTTTTGTTTGCGTTTAAAAAATCAAAATTTAGAATAAAATTGCCTATAAAAAATCAAAGTTTAGAATAAATCTAAATATGTTTAAATTTATTTTTTAAAATATTTTTTATTATTTTTTCAAACTGGAACCTATGTTTATGGCCATTTATATGGTCATTGATAGGTCCAAAACTTGCATGAGAATTATGTGCAAATTTGTATTTAATTTAATATTTATTTATACAAATATTGTGTTTCTCGATGAATTCAACTCTTATTTGCTATTTATGTTTTGTAAGTCAAATGAATGTGAAAAAAGTAATCGGACGTTGATTTAGTCCTATTCGGGCCATTTTTTAAGCTTTGCGTATTATTCAACTTTTCAGCCATAACTTTCTCTATACAAGTTAGAATTATATAATTCTTGAGTCAAATTAAACTTAAAAGATAGTGCTACAATTTTGCTGTTTTAATCAAATTTAGATTCTACCAAAAAGATAGTCAAAATTGGACCAAATATCAAAGGGCAAAATTGTCCAGAATTTAGAATCCTTTTTTCTCTCCAACTTGTATTTTTAAGTCTTTTATGTATAACCCTTTTGTGGGTATAAATATAAAACGAGGACAAAAGTTAGAGAGAGATTTTTTGGAGAAAAATAAAGCCAAAAAAGATAAGAGGAGAGGGAAAGCTGAATAGAATTAATGACTGTGGCTAGAGTTTTGAATTTTCAGACATCTAAACGAAAATTTTCTTATCTCTTCTTATTTTTATGACTTCGTTTATATTTTTAATTTTTGTTCTTTTAATTTTTAGTATGGATTGTTAAATCCTAAGTTAGGGTAAAAGACGTAATCTAACTTGAGTTAAGTTACTTTCTTTTTATGGATGGTTTCATGTCTTTTGAGCTATTATTGTTATTATTTGCTGAAGACTTAAGTTTGATTTATCTACCATCAACTAATTATTGCTTTTATGTCTGATTCCTATAGAAGTAAATCCTCGGGTTATGTCAAAATTTTGGAAGATGAGATATTAACCATACGCTAGGTAGATAAACATATAAATTTTGATTTTAGGAGATGAGAGATTTATATGACTGAATGAGTTCTTTAATTATAATGGCCTTAATCTATTTTTGTATAATTTCGGAAAAATATCACGAGTAGATTAAGTACCATTTAGTTAGTCAGAAGAGCACAAAAGCTCTAACAGCAGAAAGAATGTTCAAATCACAAAACCAATGAACTACTAATGTAATTTGCCCCCTATTACGTAAAATCCTAGACCCTAGTCTATTCTCAATTAAAAAAAAATCTCAATTTTAATTCATTTGCTAGTTTTTAATTATTTTGATTCTGTTAATTAGTTGGTCTTATTTATTTTTCAATTCAATATTTAATTCAATCAAAAAATTTTATTTTCAATTAATTAGTTTAATTTCTATTTTAGTTTAATTTTGTTTAATTAGTGTTACAAATTTAAATTAATTCAATTTCCTGCAGATTCTACACCTAGAATACTTATCAAGTTGTTATTATTATTATTATTAACTTTGCGCACTTACAGAAATTATCTGATTAGTCATTATCTCTGTAACGCATACTAATTAAAAGTGAACAGTTTTTTTTTTATTTTAAATGAAGGCACGAATCATAAGTTTTTTTCTACACCAGAGAGAATTAAATTACAAACTTGCCTCTTTACAAAGTCAATAAGTCACCCTTAGCTGTCTGCAGCCGGGTCTCAGCAAGAGGTCAACATGAGGTGTTTGAAATGTAATAATAAAATAAAACGATAAAATATACTTATTTTTATTATTTTATATTTTTTAATATAGTTATAATAAATTAAAAATTAATTACATTTTAATATTTTATATGACGACATTATATGACGAAATTGTAGGAGTCCAAATTTGTACTCAACAAGAAAATATAAAGCTTTCATGTCGTCCGCCAACCGTCCGACCATTCAGCACTACATTAGCTAAAATCGAATATTCTGAGCTGTCGTTAGGCTATCAGACTCCACACCTTGAAAATGACCCTCGTACTTAGGGACAAAAAGGCATTGGACCCCATTGCAAAATTTTTTAGTCTAGTCGTTTTGTCCATAACAACAAAAAAAGGCATAATTGTTAGGTTGTCCTTAATTTTGTCCTCAATTATTTATTTAGGATGATTCCGTGGCCAACTGTTATTGCACATTTAAAACCAATTATTAGTAGATCTCATTTTTCTATCTGAGATTAGGCAATCATCTTTAGTCAAACCAATAAAAAAAAAAAAAGCAACAACTAGCAGTTTACCTGTATCTTAGGTATCAATAGCAAAGCATTTTTTCTAATCATAATCCCCATAGTGCCAGTCATTATGTATTTAGATAATGTCTTAATCCTAACTTTTTTTAATTGTTGATTTGTTAAGGATTAAGCTATCAAATGCTTCGATTTATTTCCTGTTGTGGCTAACATGACCAATTACGTTATTTACAGTCTCCAATAAGACAATTCAATGGTTTTTAGTTTAAGCATATACTTGGGAGATTTGAGGTTACACTATTTAGAAAGAATGAAAAGATAAAAAATAACTGATACTAATAAAATTTTTTATTTTAACCAATTGACAATTGAGCATTTGGGATTATGTAATTAATAAATGGTTGCTCCGTCCTTCAATCATCCGGCCTCCAATGGGGCAATAAGACAAGTTCCACTTGTCTACTTAATTAAAAAAATTCGGCAGCCTTGTACAATAGTAGAGCTGTTGATCTCCAAGTAATTGTGGATAAAATAATCCTGGTATCAACAAAACTTAAAAACAAAGACATGGCTGAAAAAAATCAGAAAAAAATTTCTTCGGTTACCCAATGTCCAATTTCATATTCGACTTCTTTTCTTAATTTTTCTTTAGAGATTAGATATACCCAATTTCATTTTCATCTATTTCTTTTTTTTAAAAAATTGTTTGTTTTGGAGTTGCAAACTTCATTAATTATTATAACCAAAGAGCTATTGTCGTGTTCATCACACATACATGAGCATATAGGTCAAGTCTTTCTTTTTAATTTAGGCGTCATTTCATTGTCACTCAAGTTGAGAATTTGAGTCCCCACTAGGGCAAACGATGAGATTAGGATCATATTATAATCCTTTATTCTAAGTAATCATGTACTATGATCGTTGTTTTTATAAAGAAGCTATTTGGAAGACTCAAATTGATATATCGACACAAGAAAAAGTTGAAAAACAACATCACATTTGTTATGTAGCCATGTATTTTCTCCTCACTTCAGGAAAAAAGTTGGAGGGGTTGAAAGTTGACAAAAAAAAATAAAAACTGTATGATTTCAAAAAAAAAAAAGTAATAGGTTATATTCACTTCAAGATATACTATAAAAAGTCTGCAACTAACCCGGTAGCCACTAGTTTGTGAGGTAGGTGGTAGTCCTTCGTTTCTCCATCGTAAATTTTTTTAGTAAACTTGTTTTGCTCAAAAAAAAAAAAAAACAAAAGGGCCCAATTGTCAGGTTTTCCTTTTGTGGGCAGGTGTTTCTTTAGGATGATTCCGTGGCCAAACTGTTATTGCATATTTAATAGCAATTATTAGGAGATTTGAATTTGTTTTTTAATCTGCGATTGGGTAAGCATGTCTGGTCGAACCAACAAAAAACAAAAACTAGGTAAGCAGTTTTATCTATTGATATTGACCCAATTTTTCTAATGATATCCCAATAGTGCCAGTCATTGTATATTCAAACAATGTCTTAATCCCAACTGTTTTCTATTTTTTATTTTTTTGAATTGTCTATTTGTTAAGGATCAGGCTATCAAATGATTTCAGACTTAATTATGTTTCTGTAACTTACATTTTCATTTGTACACCATTTTTCCCCCTAATTTGCTACAGCTGAGATTCCAATACAAGTAGTACCATCAAAATCTTCAATTTCGGAAAGCATAATTTTGCAATAAGTCTGGGTAATAAATTCCCCAAAATTAAAGTTTCCTAAAGATGATCCTCAGAAGGATCCTATATTGGGGGCCTGGTTTAAAACGCTGTACAAAAACTTTCCAAGTCAAATGTTCTAAAGAATGGAGGGAAGCTGCCAGACCCAATTGGCCCAACTTTTTTTAAATTTTTTTTTAGACAAAAGGCCTGGGAAAAGAAGTTATTTTTTCCAAATGAGTGATCAACATTAAGCTTTTCGTTTCTTAAACCTTCCTTGTTGCTCTTTTGTGGATTAACCCATGCAAATCTATTTTAACACAGAAGTTTCTTTATTAGCGGAACCTTTTCGATGAAAGGAAAAAGAGGAAACCACAACATTTTTAACGTTTAATTGGTAAACCAACTTGGAATACTTTGATATGGAATTGGGCCTCCTCTTTGATATGGGTAGTTTAACGAACTGATCAAGCATTTAGGTTCGGCTCGGTTTCCGGAGTAGCCATTCTGTGGAGCCGACCATTCGGGAACCGAAGGCAGGCCTTAGATTTGGGACTTCGCCGCATTTTCAGTTAGTTAAAAGCCCCTAAAGAAAATGATGTCGTTTTCTTCATCGCCCAAGCCCTTCATCAGCTGCCTATGGACTCTTTTTAGGAATGGGCCACTGAAGCTTTTTGGTATGTTAATCTTAAAACTGCGTTTTGATTACAAAAAATTTCATAAAGAATTTTTATTTATTATGATTATTTTTTTAATATTTTTTAGAATTTAGAAGTTTTAATTTTTTTTTATGGTTTCACTTTTCTAGCTCTAACACAATCAAAAAAATATAAATTATAAAAAATTAATAAGAAAGAATCATGATAAGTCAAAAGCATTGAATCTCATACTATTTTGCATTTTATAAAATTTTTATAATTAAAAAGAGATTTGAAATTAATTGAATCATGAAGGAATGTCTTAATTACCAAAAGTAGAAACTATAAGTCTCATAGTGTAAATTAGAATCATATAAAGATGAAATTCAAAAGACGTAAAATGCAAGGGATCGGATGCATTTAACTTTAAATAAATGATAGCGATGCAAGAAGTTTATCATCCGGCTCTAATAGCTTCGCCATTCACCACACATCACATTGGCAGGCAAGCAACTTTTTGTAGCTCTTGGCTTAGCTAAAGTGATATAAAAACAGAAGACATAATTAACGGATCAAATCGAATTTTATTGAGTTGAACCAAAATTTTAGTTAATCAAAATAAATTTTGGTAATTCATTAATGGAACCATTATCTTTTTGTCTCAATTAAAATTTTTATATTTAAAAAAAGAGATAATATACAAAATTGTCACTAATTTTACGTAATACCAATTTTAAAAAGTAAGCAATTTACCCCTCTTTAAATTTTTGTAACAAATTTAGTGCATTATGAAATTTTTAAAATAAAATTTATATGTTTAGATGATGTAACAATCCTACATGTCCCCAAATACTAACGTATAATATTATCATGTTATTGAAACAAATATATTCTGATAAATTCTATTCATATGAAATCATTACGTGCTAAATTTGATACAAAAAATTCAAAAGGATAAACCGTTACTTTTTAATATTAGTGTTAGATTTGTTATTTTACATAAAATTAGTAATATCTTTATATATTAACTCTTAAAAATCTCTCTCTCTCTCTCTCTCTCTCTCTATATATATATATATATATATATCCTCTTTACTAAAACAAAGAAAAAACTACATATATTGACCATTCTTTAGACCTGAAAAAATAAGAATTTTGTGCATCTGGACCTTTTTTTTTTTTTTTAAAAGTTTGGAGACAAACGACACTTGAGTCCTCAATTTTTATAGAATTTTTTTTTATTGTGGTTCTATTTTTTTTCTCGTCATTTCTTTCTTATACTTTTATGTTTTGTTTCATTTCCAATTTTCAATCTATTTTTATATGAAATATAACTTTTTGAAAAATATTTATTATGTCGTCTAGTCAAACACTTTTTCTTTACAAATAAACTAATTTCGTTCAAAAATATTGTAATATAGAACAAAATACAAATATTTAAAACTTGAATGGAAAAAAAAAATAATAACACTATCGAAAAATTCATAAAGGTTTATTACTGATTTTTTTGTAGGTTTGGGCGAGCTTTTTTTTAAAAGAGTATTTTATTTGTAAAGTAAAAGGAGAAAGGGATATCTTGAAGTTACAAAATGAAAAATTTACAATATCTTCTTAAATTCTTTATTGCACTTTAGCGACCCTTGCATGAACTTTTAATTCGTGATTCAAGCAGTTCACAAGTTTTTCAGAGTTATTACGAAAGTTAGGATTTATTGACCAATATTTCATCTGAAAAAGGTTTTGTTTTTTTTTTTTTTCTCATACTGAAAAAAAGCAATCAGCCAGTAATAAGGATGAAAAAAGAAGAAGAAGCATGGTTTATTCAAATTGGGCTTTATATCCATTATCACAGATCCATAGTTTGTAAACAAAATACATGGATTAAACCTAAAAATATCACCGTCCATGAACATCTTTAACGGAACAAGTTTTTCAACACCAAAAAAGATTGGATTTCATTAAACCATAAAAAGAGTACAGTCAAGGCCTAAAAACATTATGTACAGACAGCCTAGCAATCCAAACCAACCCGACAGGTCCAACAAGGAAAGCCACAAGAGTCAAAAACAAGCCACAATACTGCCAAAGTTCCTAGACCAAAAAGGAAAGCCCAGGCCCAAACCTCAAGCCGAAGGGCACACTAACCCCAAATTAGCTCCATAGTCAACTCTCACCAAAGAGCTCCACCACCCAACGACAGCCACTCGTCAACAGACTACAAAGGAACGCCAACCACCTCTTGAAACTGCAATAAATTCAACAAGAAGCATTTGGAGCCAGATGACAAAACCAAAGTAAAGTTGCGATTCACATCGGAGATGCAACCCCTAAGCGCCAACAAGAAATTGGAATTGCTGAACCTCCACCCACTATATAAGGCCTAACTATAAGCCAACAAAAGGAAACCCCTCCAAACGCCATGCCAACCGCAAGGACGATCAGGGGAGGTAAGCGAGTGAGTGCACCTACACCGAGCCCCACCAAACAAGCATGCACAGCGGAGAGGGATAAATTAAGTTTTACACCATCTATTTAGGGAGTAATTACCACTTACACCAATGGTTTTCAGAAATTACAAAGAACACCATGCAGTTATATTTTCGATAACAAAAAACACCATCTAGTCATCTGTCGTTACTTAAAGTTTAATTATATTACAATGCTGCCTTTATAAGTGTCCAAAAGTGACAACAATGTCCTTAGTTATATCTGAACATAAAATGACCGTTTGGATAATTAAAAATACATAAACCCACATACAAGACAAATGAACCCAACGGTTAAAATTCACCAAACGGCTAGAAATTTAAAGGCAACTATAAAATTCTTCAACAATCCCACATCTCAAAAGCTTTTCACAGAAAATTTTCTTCAAATTTTTCAATTTTCTTTCAGCCCTTTTGCCTTTCTTATTCTCCTATCCACCTGTAACAAATATGTCCCAAGCAAGCACAAGCTCAATCAACTATGGAGGGCCAAGATATAAAAACCAACATTGAAAGACATGTAATAGAAGAGCATCAGTGAAAGTATCAGAATCAGAGAAAAACAAGCATAAGTTGTATTATTGTTGTGATGAAAAGAGTTGTCCTGCAAGCTTCCTTGGTTGGTGCATACCAGTGAATAATGAAACTAAAGAGCATAGAAAAAGCGATATGCATGTTACAGCAACAATGAGAGAATGCAATACGATGGCTGGAGAGGATGCAACAAGCATTATGAGAGAATTGCAATCAATGAGGGATTATTTGAGAAGGATGGATATCAAATTACACAATACTCAAATGAATACTAATATGGCTAAGATGATTGGAATGTTGCTGCTATGTGGCACAATGATCTTACATGTTTTGATAGTTGTATCTATATTTACCAAATAGTGCATCATAAGTAATTAGTGAAAAAAAGTAGTAGTTATTACCTTTAACTTTAGTTAGACATCTGAGAAGGTAGAGGTTGTGATAGTACAGTATAAGTCTCTTGTGTTGATCCTGCAATATCTTTCTTGTTTTTTCCTTTTGGTGCCTATATGTATAAACAATATGAGGTAAAGTGAAAAAAAAAAAAAAGTTCAAAGTAAACACTGATGTTGTTCAATAAAAAGACACCTTTTTTGTGCTCTTGCTGCCAGGATGTGTACTAACATTCTTTCCCTTCTTTCCAACGGCTGAACTGGTAGCAGCTTCTTCATTTGCACCTTCAGCTGTTCCACCACTGCTAGCCTGCACATAAAAAGACTAAAATTAGATTATAAAAATTAATGCATTAAAAATTAACATTTTGAAAAGGAAGAAAACAATCCCAGCTCTCAATACACTCTTTCTCTACCACTCCATATGCAATTGGAAAAAATTCCTTTGTTGCCATCAATGGCTACTGCTGCCAAGACACTTCCAGAATATGGCCCTTTTAAAAAATAGCCATCTAACCCTATGAATGGCCTACATCCATGAAGAAACCCTTCTTTACATGCTTTCAAACAAATGAACAACCTCTGAAATACATCTAGTGAGGTGTCATTTTCATCAATTTTATCAACAAATTTCATTTTGATAACACTGCCAGGGTTAGTTTCCTCGAAGAGTGCCAAATACTTAGGCAATTTCTGGAATGATTGAGTGTGGGACCCTTCAATCCATTCTATTGCCTTATTCCTTCCTCTCCAAACTTGCATAAAATGTGGCTCTACCCCATATGGGTCTTTTAAATGTTGATGCATCAGCTCTAAACTCATGTCAGAATCTACCTTAAGCCATGGCAACAACACTCTTGCAATCTAATAATATGTGGCCCCTTTCAATTTATCAACCCTAACATAGTTATGAGGGCCTTCTAATTTTCTGATCATGAATGTTTTCCCCCCAGGAAGAACAGATGCATACACGTAAAATGGACATCCTTCAACTTCATACCTAGCACCAACATGTTCTTTTTGATTTTTGGTGTAACACAAGTTTACACCTTCCCAAACTACATACTCCATCAAAACATCCTTATATGCATAAACATCTTTAAATAAATGCTTCACTTTTAGGTTAACTCTACCCCCTTCCTCATACCTAAAAGGTATGCCTTTGATCCAATAGGCTGGATCAACCTTTTTCAATTTAATTTTTTTGCGTACACCATCTTTCTCAACAGATACTTCACCATCTGAAGGATCTAAGTCTCCTTCATCACTACTATCTACAAAGTTAGAATCACTTTCCTCACCAACACACGCACTTAATAACCCATTTAACCTCTGATCTTGTAACTTCTCCTCATCTATAACAGTTTTTAGCCATTCATCATCACCTGAGTCAGTAAATACAAACTCCTCATCTGAGACTTTAAAATCAAGGTCATCACTATCATCCTCATCATCTGTATCATCTTCTATTTCTTCCCTGACAATTCTACTTCTCTTCTTCTTACCAAACTCATGACCTTTCTGTTTTGGTTTTTGGACATAGGGTTTTCTTGCAACAGTCTTAGGGTTGTTGGACTTTGTAGGTCTTGAAGTAAAAAGAATAGTATTGTTTGTTTTGGAAGGAACTGAGGTGTTTGGTATTGGAGGAACATAAGTGTTGAGCTTTTTGACAGCAGTCTTAAAACTAGGTGGCTTTTTATTAGGTTGATTGTTGTCTTTTCTAACAGTTAGGTTTTTTAACCTTGGACTTCTTCTAGGTGTATGAGTAACACTGTCTACCACTTGCTGACCCCCAACTTTTTGTCCCCCAACTTGTTGTCCCCCCACTTGTTGACCCCCCACTTGCTGACCCCCAACGTTTTGTCCTCCAACTTGTTGTCCCTACACTTGCTGACCCCCTACTTGTTGACCCACTACTTGCTGACCCCTCACTTTAACATTATTATTATTTTTTAACATTGATCCTATTTGGAAAGCATCATTATCTAATATTGAGTTCAAGTCAAAAATATTACCAACTCCATATAGTGAGGCCCCACCAAACTTTGCAGGCTCTAATTGTGAATTTGGAATCTTGTAAGGCAAGGGCAGTGACTTTGTATCTGATGTGAGGTACAGGTGGATTGTATTTGACTTCTCTTCTTTAATGGCTTGTTGCAACTCCACATCACCAATGATTCGTAAGCCTCTTTGACTTAGTAGTCTAAATCCCCTATTCTCCACATCGAATAATTTTTTACACATCCGCATAATATCAATGAAGGTGGCAAAATCTTTGTCAACTATATCAACTATCTCTTCCTTGGCTCCAAAGTGAACGAAAAACGTCAACATCCTGCTTCCCTGTTTCCATAAAAGTTGGACAACAAAATGAAAATAGTAATAGTAGATACAAACCCACCATAATTAACAAATTAATAAATAAAAAAACTAGAACCAAAACCCACTTTTCTTAAAAGCAAACCCAAAAAGCTAAGCCAATTGAATAAACAATCGCTTTCGAACATGTAAGTGGTCCCAAACAAATAATAAGACTATATTTTGATCATAAATGGAAGAAAACCCTTTTTACCCTATAAACTAGACACTGTTGTGGACTGAAATCCTAAGTTCAAACATATCAATGGTCCCAGATATATAAAAAGACTATATGTTGTTCATAAATCGAAGAAAACACTGACTTTGTAACCTATAAATGAACCAAACACTGGTTTCCACTTAAAACCGTACTTCGAACTAAACCCTCACTCTTTAGATAAAAAAAAAACATCAAAAACACATCAATCGATGCATGCAGAAAGACAAAAACTACAATAAACACACAATTTTAGAAAAAGAATATTTGATTTCATTGAGTTTGTGTTAGATTGACTGAAACCCTGTTGTTTGAAATAAACCCTTAGTTTTCGGATTGACAAAAAACATCAAAAACACATCAATCTATGCATGCAAAAGGACGAAAACTATGAAATACTCACAATTTTAGCAATAAAAGTACTGATTTTATTGGGTTTGTCTTAAAGCGACTGAAACCCTTAATTTGATCGAAACCCTCACTTTTTGGATGGACAAAAAACAAGAACAACAATCATTTATGGGTGCGGAAGAACAATAACTATGAAAAACTCACAATTTTAGCAAAAAAAAACCACTATTTTCATTGGGTTTGTGTTGGATTGACAGATGGTTGCAATATCGCCAGAGAGAAGATGAGTTTTAGGAGGCGGTTGTGTTGTAAAAAGTAAATTAGGGTTCTGTCTTTTAAATATATATGGGGTATTTTTGTCTTTTCACAGATTCCGTCTAAGTTGACTATTTTCCGTTAGTCATATGATGTTTTTTGTAATTTCTGAAAACCATTGGTGTAAATGATAATTACCCCATAAGTTGATGGTGTAAAATGTAATTACCCCCAACGGAGAGTCAAAAACCAAAGATCTAAAGCCCAACCCCCACCATAGAAACGAGGCAAGACCGACGAGAAGGCAACCAACAAATGGACACCAAGGATCGACCAAGCTTCACTGAGGAAGCAACAAACAAAAAGTGCTCTTAGCGCAAGTTGGAGACCACTTGTGCACAATATCCTTTTCTAGACACCTCCCCGAACGGAACAAGTTGTAGAAGGTGGGATTAATACTTAAATGGGAATAGGACGTCATGGGTTGATCTCCTATATAGCCTATAAGAGAAGTTGAAAGTATAATTTTGAAAATCGGACTGAACCAATCGGTCAAACCTCAAAAATTGAAAGTTAGTTTAAAATCCGATTCAGTTCTACCATAAATTGACAAATCAATTACGATTTCCTACTTCGATTGGTTTGTTCAGCAAGCCAAAATAATTTGCGAAATTCAAAGGTGCATGGAAACCCTCTAGCTCATGACTTGTTGCAAATTAATAAATTATAAATGGCTTGTGCGCTTCTATACCAAGTAATGAATTGTTAATTCATTTTTACTTACAAAACAATCAGAAGGAAATAGAAAATAATTATAAAATAGTTATACATGGTAAAAAATATTTTTAATAAAAAAAATTGAAAATCTTTGAAATCATGACGTAAGATAATATTAAGTATATTTAGAATAATATCAAATATGTTTATAATTTAGTTATAAAAAATAAAATTTTAATTATTTATTATACTTTGTTTAGATTGAAAAAAAAAGTAAATAGAAAAGAAAATGAATAGAAAATAGTTCAGATGATGTTACAATTGATAAAAAGTAATGATTAGAAAGTTGTGAGGAAGAAAATGAATAGTAATTTGTGAGAGAAAAAATAAAAGTTAATTATTTAAATTAATATGAAAATAAATAAAAAAGAAAATGAATATAAAGTAATTTCCTTTCTTTTTCTTTTCCTTTCCCATTAGAAAGTTCCCAAATAGAGCATTAGAGAATAAACTCATTCTTATGGTTATTCGATGATTATCACAACTTAGTTGTGGGTCCCACATTACCCTAATAACAAATTGACAATTACTCTTTTTTATTTTCTTTTCTTTTTGTTAAGAAAATTATTGATTATTTCTCTTATATCAATTTATAATATCTTTGACACATAGAAAAACTAATCTAATATATAAATATAGTTTCTAAAACACAATTTGCTGCAAGCACTTATTATCTTTAATTAAAACTTTTCATCACACTATTTTCAACGTACTTTTGAAATATATAATTTAAATCAAACCTTTAACTTATGTATAAATGAATTTTATTATTATTATTATTATTATAATTATATATATATATATATATATATAATATGCCATTTTTGTTTAATTTATTTACATATATTTGTTTTATTAATTTTTTAATCTTACTTTTCAATAAATTGTAAATCATATATATTAAACCTACAAGTATATTTCTGATATATTTATATGATATAAGTATGATATTATATTTTATATATTAGTTTATATTTATAATGTGTATAAATATTTAATTTATATATATTTAATATTAAATATTAATTTTATTAATTCAATTTCAATTAAATTAATTAAATTTTAAATTTTAATAAGAACAGTTAAATCTTAAATTTTTAAAAATTTTTAATTCAATAACTAGTTCAAAACTTTTTACTTTTGATGATGACTCTAACCTTAATTTGAAGGCGCGAAAAAAATTTTTTTTTTAATGAAAATGAAGAAGTGTAAGGTGTAACTAAACTAGAAAGTACAACTTCAAATAATCCACATGCTGTCCTCAACGAGGCCCCAAAATACATTCACAAAAGTAAAAAGGGGGGAAAAAAAAACAACAAAACAAAGAAAGACACCAAAAGCCCTTTTGGTTTTGGTTCTGTCTCTATAGGGTTTTGCTTCAGCCTTGCTGCTTTTGCTTACCAGTAAGTCTCAAATTCACTTTGCTCCTTGTTCCTTTTGTCTCTATGAGACATTTATTTTGTTTATTCTTTTTAATGTCCCTTTCTTTGTGGGGCTTTCAATAATTTGTGTTCTGTGCTTCGCTGGGAATCTTTTAGATTTATTTAAAATTTTGATTACCCACTCCGCGAAAAAATGAATTAGATTGGGTTTTTGGGTTTCCTTTGTTGTTGCTCCCTGTTGGGTTGCCAAGAAAATGGTAAAGAATTGAAAGGAAAATGGAAGAAAACTGCTTTTTGAAGAACATGGAAGAAAGGCTGCGATTTTGTTCTTTTCTCTAGTCCTTCGGCTGTCAGGAAATGAAAAAAATGCATCTTTTAATGAATTTATTTTTGGGCTTACTGATCTTATGGTGGAATATGATTCACTAACTATATATATGTATGTATGTATGTATGTATGCAACTATGTATTTTCTGGGTTTTGAAAAAATATCTTGTTATTAATTGACTTTTTTTCTCTTGTAATTTGGAGTGTTGCCAACTAGTCCTGTGCCCATAAGTTTACCTTTTGTTTTCCCTTTTTCGTATTCTCCTCTCTGGTTGATAATTAGCTAAGTGGGGCTGCCCACAATGGATGATCCATTTTGCAGCTTGCTTTCTTGTGCATGTTGGATACGTCTGTTTTGATGTTATAATCCAAATTTGGCATTCACCTCTTTGAACAGGTTCCCGCAGTTTTCATGGATTCCGGTCTCAATTGGGCTTCATTTTAGTTTTCAAAATACTAGATTTTCATTTCCTTGGTTCTTTTTCATCTTGATATTTTGTTGCCAACTAATTTTTGTTATGAGATTTTAATTTTCTGGAATCACTATTATCTTACAACTCTTTGATTTTCTGTTTTTCTGCTATAATTTTTTTTCCTGTCATCTTTCTTATTTTTTAAATTTTTTGGTAGTGAAGTCAATTTATGATACGTGTGTTGTGCATGATGAAAAATTCTAGCATAGAAAACAGGGAAGAATGTTAAGATGGATTCCAGTGGTTTAATTGTTCCTTTGTTGTATGTGAGTGAGAATTCCCTTTTATATTTGGCAAGCACTTGTAATGGTCTTGCTGCTGTTGCATTGTAGGCATCGTGTAGTTATACTGCTTTGTTGAGTTTCTTGCAGAAAAGGAAGTTAATGGACTTAGTGCAGGAAGTTATTGTCTCATCTATTTTCGATGATGGAATGCCTTGTGGGCGCCTCATAAAGGCATTCACTTTCCATTTGATGGCACTTCCTATCCTACTTTCTTGCAAATATGAGTTTTCATAAAGTATGTGCATCATTTAAATTTTCATAATGTTGTCTTGGTCTTTGTATCTGCAGGGATCACTTTTTCTATAAGTGCTGTGAAAAAGTTTGTAAATTTTGGCAGTCAACTTAATTTGTCAATGGGGGACGCAGAGAACTCCCTTCCACCCTCAAAGAAGAGGGCTGCTGGGAGGGAGCTTTCGAAAGAGAACCTTGGCCTTGATGATGATGAAGATTCTACCGAGCAAGAGACTGGAACTTTTAAGAGGGCTAGTGATGAAGTGCTTGCTAGCAGAAGAATCGTGAAAGTTCGTCGTGGTCATGTTTCATCAACTACATCATCAGTTAACCCTTTTGCTGGGATTCGCTTGGTGCCTCCTAGTGAAGCTGCTGCAACTGCTGCAACTCCAGTGGCAGTAACAACTGAACAGGTAGTTTCCAAGAAAGAATCTGAAGACAGAAAGAATGATGTTTGTGAGGAAACTGGAGAGGGTAATGATCACAGTATTGAGCTATCTGAAGGAAAGAGTAATCATTCAGGGGCCACAAGTGATGTTGATGAGGTTAGTGCTGGGAACAAGGAGAATAATCATTTAGTCAATAAGGCAATCGAACCCCATGTGGAAAACAAAAAATATTCAAAGGATGGTAACTCAGAAAATGAAAAAGCTGCAGACAATGATAAAAAAGAAACTGAAGATAAAGAGAATAGCAATGAAAATGTCAATGCCAGCGCTCAAGGCAACTCTTTAAGTTCATTCCAACAGCTTTCAAGTAGCCAAAATGCTTTCACAGGGCTTGCTGGAACAGGTTTTTCCACTTCTACGTTCACATTTGGGTCAATTCCAAAGGATGGCTTCTCATCGGGCACCGGTTCTCTGGCTGGGCAGAAAAGTGACCAGCCTTTTTTCGGTTTCGGTCTTTCAAACAATGGAAATTCTTCACTCTTTGGTGCATCAGGTTCATCTGCCGCCTCAAAAAATGAAGGAAGCAGTTTTCCTTCCATGCAGGAGGTTCCAGTTGAGACAGGAGAAGAGAATGAGAGGGTGGTTTTCTCTGCTGATTCTGGATTGTTTGAGTTTCTAGATGGTGCCTGGAAGGAACGTGGAAAGGGAGAAGTAAAAGTGAATGTCTCAACCACAGAGACAGGAAAAGCCAGGCTTCTTATGAGAGCTCGGGGTAATTACAGGTTGATTCTGAATGCAAGCCTTTACCCTGACATGAAACTGACTAATATGGACAAGCGAGGTATCACTTTTGCCTGCATCAACAGTACTGGTGAAAACAAGGACATTCTTTCGACATTCGCTTTGAAGTTCAAGGATGGTTCCATGGTGGAAGAGTTTCGTGCAGCTGTCTCAGCACATAAAGCTAGAACAGCCACAGTTCTGAGGACTCCAGAGAATTCACCAAAGGCTTCTGATGAGTGATATACACAGAATTTCGCATCCTGGCAGATGTCCTTTTTTTTTGGTGGTTGAACAAAGATATTCTTACTTCAGTTCATCCCTAGGACCTTTGTAGCAGAGTTCAACCAAGTCCTGTTCCCCTTTTCTTCCAGGTTATTCCTGGGTCTGAACTGTGATATTTACTATGAAAAACCTGCATGTTTGACATTCTTATAGTCTGTAAACCAGGACACGACGATCTCAATGTTGCATATGGAATACTTTGTAACTTTTTGGGTCAAATTTAGCCCTTGCAATTGATTGAAAAATCATAATGGGACAATGTCTGAGCTCATTTTGATGGCTTATCCTTGATTTCATTTACATGATACTCTCGAGCTTTTCACTAATCTGCTCAATGAAATTTAAGTGCTTATTTTCACATTCATTATCTACATGGTGTACAGAATACTCTTGCCATCACTGTTGTTATGATAAATGATTACGCATGTAGATCTGTAACTTGATTCTTCTGAAATTTTGTGCTTATTATATGCTTGCTGCTTCATACTGATGATTTCGAAGGTACCCTTCTAAACAGAGAACACGAAAACGAGTCCCTAAAATTCAGGAGATTTTCAATCATCTCTGTCATTTGATATAGCAGTTGCCAATGAGTGTCTTTGTTGTCTGACCAGGCATCACGGAGCCTAGTAAATTACGTAGTTAATTCTGAGGTCATTGTTTTGAGCTCAAAAAATGAAAAGTTTTCAATTCTAAAAGCATGAGCAGAAATGATAGTTACATCTGTTAGAAATCTTCTTTCTTGTAGATTGGATTGCCTTGTTTTATGGCTTTCATTCTGCAGAAAATGCTGTGTGAACCTTCTCTCCTTATATTCTGCAGTTTATGAGTGAATTTGTTGATTTATTGAGTTCTTTGTAGGATAACTGCGGGTCAAATTAGCTTGCTTTATTCGCGTCCAATTTTATTCTGGTTATACAAATGAAATCATTGTATTCCTTGGTCGCCAATGTGGTGTCTCAGTGGTTACCGGTTACTGCTATAACACGGCTGCAATGGTGGCCACAGACTGCTGTACCGCAACGGCTATTTAGAGCCTTGATCGCAACTGGAATGTCATTTGTGAGTTACAGTTTTTAGAAGTTCAATTGTAAAAGGAGCTATCATGTAAGAATAAGGGTAATAATCATACGGGGGTTGGAGTGATAATTTTGTCAAGGTTCAATTTTGAGGCGTTTGATCCTTATAAATCACAAACCCGTGAAAATGTTATTATGACATATTTGTTGCAGCAATGAGAGACCTCGTGCGCTAAGATGGTCTTTATATTATTGTTGCACCAACGACAAAGGTGCAAGGCTTGTTACCTTTATTCATTTATAAACTATGATCACAATGCGATAAACCAAACTATTATTCCCTCGACTGTTCATTATGGTTAGTGATTCCTGTTGGCGCATCCTCCAGCGCAAGAGTTCACGCAGCTTGCAACTTTTTGCCCACCTGAAAAGTACAAACAAGCCACCATGAATCTTTTTTTGTAGTTGCCACACGTGTGTGTCTGTGTGTGAAAGTGCGTCTAGAAGTTGGAGGAAAAACCTGGGTTAGATTTGGAGCTGATCTTGGTGCACAAAGAAACAGCACAACCAAGCTTGCAGAAGTGTTGTTGGGTTTCTTCCGTGCTGGTATCTGAAGAAGTAGATGGAAGAATGCAGTCTTCCAAGCATTCGAAGGCACATGAGACAACAGATTTACCATTGGAGATGGCACACTGAATTAAGCAATCATTGTAGCAGTCACTGAAAGAGGAGGCTGTGGACTCCCTTGAAAGCACGCCCAACAGCACGCAGACAACTAATAGGAACCAAACTTTCCAAATTCCCATTGTGTCCCTTCTTGCATTGCAACAAGGAGTAGAATGGCAAATTGCTTTGGAGGCCCCCCATCTCCAGCCCGAAGCAAGGGCCTTATATAGAACATGACGTGCAAAATTGGTGGGTATCCAACTAGAGTTACTTTGGCTCGGGTTAATGAGTGGGGTGTACTTATAATCTAGTTAATCAATGTTTGATAGCATTACGTGATAGAGCTTTATTAAATTGGCATACCAATCTAATGCATTACAATCTTGCGTCTACATTAAATCAATTATTACAATTATATATCAAAAGATTAAAAATATATAATTAAGAGTTATAATAGTATAATGTGCGACACATAACTTTTATTCACCATGTCTACATGCGCAGGCAGACTTGTTGAAATATTGAGCAAAATATATATATGAAGAATTAAATTTAATCTTATGGTAGGGCTAAGTGTTACAAAATAGCCTAAATAATCTACCAGTAGACTGGCATTTAATGGGTTAATCCATTATGCCCGGAACTTCCCCAGCAATAAGTAGCTTGCTAGTTGATATTCAGAAATTGCGCTGACAATGGGAAGTTCATTCAAAAACCATGGGCTTGGATACACATTAAGATGATTTCAAATGCAATCAATTAGTAGGACATGCACGTCAAGAAACCAATGTAAATCCAAAAGCTGAAATAAACGGGTTATAGTATTAATGGTGTGTGCCTTCGGGTAGTTTTGATGGGTGAGTATTGCATGTACCAGAACATGACTACACGATTGCGTTTAGATAACAATAATTGGCAACGTAATCCTATTCAATGGTATTATATAGTTTGACTAATATATATATATTTTTATAAATTTTACCATCCAACTGCCTATATATTACTTTGTTGTTATAATAAAACCATTCAAAAAAAAAAAAATCTAAATAAATTGCACAAATTTGTCAATGCATAATTATATCATATGTAACATTTACTACCTCTCCTTTTTTTTTTTTCCCTCTCTGATAAATTAATATCTTTTGTTGGTAATGTGAGAACGGAGGCATTCAGCCCTTTTGGACATCTACACAGGACGTCCGAAGAAAAAAGAAAACAATTAAATGGAAACAAGAAAGGAGAGTCCGTTTGGCAATTCAATCGCACGAAATATATTTGCATTGAACTACTTTATCTACTTGAGAAGAGGACAAACAAAGCTTGCATTCTGTTTTTCTTGAGATACCAATAGTTAAAAATTTAGATTTTTATTTTAAGAATTTTGAATTCAAATTTTTAGAATTGAAAAATGACTGCTAACAGCCCAAGAGAGCAAAATGTTTTAAGGTAATAAAAATGTTCTAAGATTACCTCACTTTGTTGCTTGAGAAAAAAAAAAAAAGAAAAGAAAAACAACACACATTGAGAGTGACGTCTGTTTAAACCATTGAATAACGGCAATAAACGATTCCAAGGTCCCTTCCATGTTTTCCTCTAGCCAATATCTTTTCCGTATTTTACCAAAAAAAAAAAAATAAATAAATAGAGAAAAATTTTTATGCGACTTGACTTTTTGTTCTGTTCAATACACGTTGCATTGCATATATTTTTTAAGAAAACAAAGGGAAAGCATGTTCGCGCCTTACCATCCCATTAAAAAAGAATTGTTTTGATTGTATCACACAACATGCTAAATCTCTATATTAAAA
The DNA here is from genome assembly GCA_037832335.1 of Carallia pectinifolia. Lineage (NCBI taxonomy): Eukaryota > Viridiplantae > Streptophyta > Magnoliopsida > Malpighiales > Rhizophoraceae > Carallia > Carallia pectinifolia. The sequence goes on along the minus strand of CM075445.1, from coordinate 14,460,997 downwards.
CATAAAATCAGAAGTCTGTTATACTCAGATAGAAAAATAGATAAATGTACCAAGCACTCAATTTATCACCCACTTTGATTTATTAAAATGTTGCAACAAAGATGAACATTTGAAGCTTGTGCCCTTTATTAATTTTAAAACAATGATTAAGTAGAATATTGTTTAACTTCTAACTCCTCAAGGTGAGTGATTCTTGTTGGTGCATCGTCCTGCGCAGCAATTTATACAGCTTTCCAAGTCGTTCCCACCTGAGGAGCATAAAGAAAGAAGCAACTTTCAACTGTGTATATTAATTGCAGACGAATGGACTTATAATCAGTAACCAAAAAATGGAACTGAACCGACTTAGTTGTGTTTAATATGGTTCAGTTAATTTAGAACTTGGTTTAGTACAGAAAACTTCATTAAATTTTCCCTTGTTTTTTTTTTTTTTCTGTTGGGTTTTAGATTTGAAAAATTGAATCAAATCAAAATATTTATTTTTTAAAATTTTTATGGACTTTTATTGTTTGAAAAATATTTTATAAAAAAATGTTTTACTTATAAAATATTACATTTATAATTTTATAAACTGAATTGATGTTAATATAGTATATTTTATTTGTAATACATTATGGCTTTTTAACTTTACTTAACCGAATTAACCTAACAAAGCTAAACCATTTTGATTCTATCCAATACTTTTTTTTTTGGGGCAACGGAAAGGGAAAAAAAAAAAAAAAACATTAGACAAATAAAAAACTAACTCCAAAGAAACAACTCCATGTTTGTCTCCATCAAGCAAGGAAGAAGAGCCGCAGGAGGAGAAGCGAGTGTATCAACCGTAGCAGTCGTAGTGACTCCCAAGTTAGCAAGAAAATTAGCACAAACGTTGCCTTCCCATAAAGTATGCTGAAACATAAGGTGCTAGTCTCGAGCACAAAATGTACCAATATCCGCAAGAAGGACAGTGTGTGGGTGTGTTAGGGCTGGAGGGTGAGGGATCAAATGTAATTCTATCCAATACTTATGTCTATCCAGTTCAGTTCAGTTAGGAAAACTTTTTTGAATCGGTTAATTCTATTTTATAACATGTAACCGAAATAATACCGAATGACCAATAGGTATATAATTCATGTCACCTACGCATTAATGGTGGATAAAGAAAAGGCGTGTCCACGTGATTTTCACACTTCGCGTTTTAAGAAAAGTTAGATGTATGCAATCTTATCTATATTTTTTTTAACAAAAACATTGTTTTTCCGATTCAAATATGTCTATGTGTTCAATGGCCACACAGACACTATAACATGTAAACGTGTATAAAATGAAAGGAGATGTTGAGGGAAAAATTGGCTTAGATTTCGAGCTGATGTTGGCGCACAAAGAACGAGCACAGCCAAGTTTGTAGAATTATTGTTGGGTTTCTTCTCTCCTGGTATCTAAAGAAGTAGATGGAAAGATGCAGTCTTTCAAGTATTTGAATGCACACAGAGATCAGATTTACCATCAATGAGCTTTAATTTAGGAATTGTTTTTAAGACTGAAAGTTTTGAGTATAAATTTCAATCAAATCAATTAACTGAAAAAAGAGAGAAAAAGATTTACCAGCGTGGACGACACATTCGGTGATGCAAGCTTCCTAACATTCCTCGAAAGAGGTGGCCGTGGACAGTGCAGAAAGCAGCCCCAGCAGCACACAAGCAAACACTAGGAATCTAACTTTTCCTTCTTCCATTTCCTCCCTGAATTGAATGACAGATGTTTCTGAAGTCCCTCCCATCTTCCCACCAAGGAGTTTATATAGTCTTTAGGTTAAAATTCCTTTTGATTTGTAATCCTCCATTTAATTAGTAATTAATATAGAGGTTTGATTTCATTTATTGCATTGGATTTTTGCAGTTTTATACAGAGGTTCTATTACATGAGCAGATGAATTTTCTTTATTGTGTCTACACGTATTGTATTTTTTTTTGTAACTACGAGCATTTTTTATGTAACCACAAAAAAAAATGTGAAATGAAAAAATAATAATACTTTTTGTATCACATTTTATCGTTACAGTTACACAAAAAATACTCATTATTATAAAAAAAAAAGCGTGCGTAAACGTAATAAGAAAATTTCATCTACCCACTAAATTTTTCCCTTTCTACATATGCTAAAATATTTACAAGGGACATGCAATTCTTTTCCCTTTTTTTTTTTTTCACATTAAATCCTGCAAAAACCTCTTATTTTGACTCAAACTTTCGTTATGACATACAGGGACAAAAACAGAAAGAAATTTTAAGGGGAGCGAATTTTGCATGCATATTTATAATAATAAAATTAATTTATATAAAAAAAAATTATATTAATTATTTTGAATAATAACTATTATAACTATATATTATGACTTTAAATGTTTTAAAATTTTTTTTACTATTTTTTATATGTAGTTAAATATAAATTTTCTATGTAAAAAATAATTAAATTATTTAATTATTTATCTCTTTTACGATTATGTAAGCCTACGGACTCTTATCTTTTGTGCCCCAAAATTTGTCAAAGCTGTGCCGTACTTTTTCACGTTCACTCTACAATTGTTTTTAAGAAGCATAATTAGGTGTCCATGTAGTTATACTTTTTTTTTAAGAATAACCCAATCAATCAAGCTACGAATGGATATAACTGCGAAGTCATTGATAAGAAAGTCGTTGCTGCAAGGAAGAGAGTATGAATGGGAGTGTCGGAAGCGAGACCAACAGATTTTTTTTTTTTAATTTTTTTTATCATAAGTCTTTTGCATACGAGTCCTAGATTTATTGCATATAAACCTCGGTATAGGTCTATCCATTATTTCTCTAATAAGAAAAAATCATCACTTAAATCAATTAACCGTGTCTCTTTTTGTTATTTCCTTAAATCACTCTTTAAAAGTCAAATTAAGTTTATCCAAGCCTTCTGCTGATGTTACAATTTCTCACACCTTGCTCTTTTCAAAGACGTGGCTAGTCCGTGTTACTTATAAGCAGGAGACATCTTCCTTTGAGTAGGATCGTATTTTGCAACATCCTATATCTATAGTATTTTAATTACTATTGTATTGATGTTAAAAAAATGTTAGACAGAGATTAAATCAATTTTAAAATCCATTAATCATTAGTTAAACTACACGTCAATTTAGTCTAATTATGGCACATGAGTTCTAGAACATAAGAAGATCAAAATCAACCGAATAAAGAAAAAAGAAAAAAAAAAAAACTGAAAATCCACCGAATTTTTTTACAGCTATTTAATATAGATATAAATTATATTTGCAAATAATTTGAATTTGCAAATCTTTATTTACTTTGCACATTTATTTTTTAATACATATTTTTATGATTTCTAATAATTATTTTAACAAAAACTATTGTTATAAATGTCGCAAAAAATTAAAATTCATTAACTAGTAAATAAGTTAAGGGGAAAATTACTTTTTCCGTCTCAAGTATAGGTTGTATTTATGTTTCACATCCTAAATTTACAAAAATGTAGTACGATTAATGGATGTTTATCAACTTTGACAGAAATTGCAAAATAACTATCATACCCTCATATATAATGAAAGATCAGCACCCTCATTTTAAGAATGCATTCCCAATTGATGATCTCATGCTGGTGTGAATTGTGCTTTGCTTAAATAAGTTACATGTAAATTCTCAACTTAGAAGGATATGAGCAACTGGTTTTTTATCTTTTATTTACTGGTGGCATTTTATTTTTTGAAAAAGTACTTTTGTTCTGTGTAAGGAATTGGTGGAGACTATAACACTTTTGACTTTCTTTGATCTGATTTTAGGAGCCCAGATTTTGAATTGTACAAGGGAGTTGATAGTCGATGTTAGTTTTGGAGAGATGCTTTTGGTTTGTGTAAGGATCAAATGGAAAGAAGGGAGAGAATAGAAAGAGAAGAAACTGGAGAACTGAAGAGAGGAACTTAGAGCAGAATAATCATCATTATCTCATAGCCAACTTCTCTATTCTTACAAGCTTATATGGTGACTCGAAGAGATCAGGGTCAGCAATACCAGAAACGAAATTGAACAAATAGAAACAAGATAAGGATAATTACGAACTAACTGAAATAACATAAAGATAATTACAGCAACATTCCCAGAATTCACTCGGACAGATCTTATTTAACTAAGACTACTACTTGGGCTTACGCTATGTTGGCTGCAAGATACAAGACTGGACCCTTCCATACCACTGGATCCTAACATCTTCCCTCGCTCAGCAAGTCCTTGTCCTGAAGGACTGTCAAGAACGAAATCTAGAAATTGGGACTCCATAACAGAAAAATCTTCCCAGGTTGCTTCTTCAGGAGTCATGCTCACCCAATGAACCAGAACTTGAATGACTGCCTTGTTGTTACTCTTGACCATTCTCTTGCCCAAAATGGCTTGTGGAGCAACCTTGAATTGTCCTTCTTCATTCACTTCAGGTAGCTTCGGAGAAACCATCACCTGTTGACCCACTGCCTTCTTCAAAAGTGATACGTGAAACACCGGGTGGACCAAGCTGCCTGGAGGAAGTTGCAATTTATAAGCCACCGTTTCGACTTGTGCAATCACTGGATATGGACCATAAAACTTGGAAACCAATTTAAGATTGGAACGCATAGCCAATGAGGATTGCTTATATGGCTGTAGCTTTAAATAAACCATGTCCCCAACTTCAAACGTCCTGGTCAGTATAAAATTTCATGAGCTATTGCGAGCATTGTAGCTGCTCCCTCAAGAGTGAAGAGAGAACTTGTCGTTCCTTCAAGAATTTTGCCAATGTGGCGACCTTAGTGCTTGCTGCTAGAAGCATTGTCAATTGAAGAGGTGGCTACCCGTACAAAGCCTCATAAGGTGTCATATTTATGGCAGTGTGGTGGGTAGAATTATACCACCATTTGGCTAAGGGAAGCCATTTAAACCACTGTTTGGGATGCATGAAACACATACAACGTAAATAGCTCTTAAGACAACGATTAAGACGTTCGGTTTGGCCATCCGATTGGGGATGGTATGCAGAACTAAGATGTAATTCCATTCCTTCCACTCGAAAAAGCTCCTGCCAGAATCACTTGTGAAGATTCGATCTCGGTTTGATACTATTGACTGAGGCATACCATGCAACTTATATATGTTTAAAAAAAAAAAAAAAATAGCCTTGCAACTTGAGGAGCAGTAAAAGGATGGCTAAGTTCCAAGAAATGAGTTGATTTGGTATAACGATCAACCACTACCCGATTAACATTTTTGCCTTTAGAACTCGGCAGGCCTTCTATGAAGTCCATGGAGATGTGAACCCTAGGTCGGTCAAGAATGGGAAGGGGCTGTAGTAATCTGGGATATGGCACAGTTTTCGTCTTACAACGTTGGCACATTTCACAATTTTTAATCCATTGTCAGACATTGTTTTTCATTTTTGGCCAGTAAAAGAATTGTTTGAGCTTGGCAAGAGAAGCTCGCACACCCGAATGCCCTCCTATGGCTGAGTCATGCATGGTTTTAATGAGGCGGCTGCGCAACTCACCATGATTTCTGATATAGATCTATCCCTTCCTCTTTAATAGACCACGTTCAAAGCTATACTTTGATTGCACCGAAGTAGCTTCTGTCGCTTTCAACATCAATTTCAGTAGCAAGTCATCACTTTCATAGCTAGCCATGACTTCTTTCAACCATTGAGGAACAACGAAAGTGACCGCAAAACAGTTCCCTTCATCTTTTCGTGATAACGCATCTGCAGCTCGGTTCTCGGATCCTCTATTATATTGAATAACATAGTCCAAGCCCAGCAACTTGGTTATACCTCTCTGCTGCACAAATGTGTGGAGCCTTTGCTAAAGGAGGTGCTTAATGCTTTGGTAGTCCGTCTTAATGATAAACTGCCGGCCCTCTAGGTAGTGTCGCCATTTAGAAACTATCATGATAATGGCAAGAAATTCCTTTTCATAAATGGACATTCCCTTGTTTTTGGCATTGAAGGGCTTACTGAGGTAGGCTAAAGGATGGCCTTCTTGCATGAGAACAGCTCGCATTCCAGCATCGAACGCATCAGCTTCCACCACAAATGGTTTGCTATAATCCGACAAAGCTAAAATTGGAGCTCGACACATAGCCTCCTTAAGCTTTTCAAAGGCTTCCTGTGCATCTTGGGTCCATCAGAAGCTATTCTTTTTAAGAAGATCGGTTAATGGTTTACTCAAAATTCCATAATCCTTCACAAACTTGCAGTAATATCTGGTGAGCCCCAAAAATCCTCTAAGGCTCTAGACAGACGTTGGAATAGGCCAATTCCGAATTGCTTCAACTTTGGAATCGTCTGTGGAGACCCTAGCTGCCAAAATCACATGATCAAGGTACTCTATTTTTGATTGCCTGAATGAGCACTTAAAGAGTTTAGCAAACAAGAGGTGCACCTCAAGAGTAGCAAAATAGAATTTAGATGATTAACATGGTCACTCATGGATGGGCTATAGATTAATTTGTCATCAAAGAACGCAAGCACACACTTCCGCAGCAAGGATCCAAAGACATAAATCATAAGGGATTGAAAGGTGGCTAGGCGTTTGTAAGCCCAAAAGGCATTACCTGGAATTCATAGTGTCCATGATGCGTGCGGAAAGTCGTCTTAGGTATATTAGGCTCCTTGACTCTAATCTGGTGATACGCTGCTCAGAGGTCTAGCTTTGAGAAGACCTGTGAGCCATGAAGTTCATCCAGGAGGTCATCGATGATGGGAATTGGAAACTTGTCCTTCACGGTGATGTTGTTCAAGTGACGATAATCAACATAGAATCGTTATGTGCCGTGTTTCTTCTTTACCAACGAAATTGGCAAGGCAAAAGGACTGGAGCTATTCTAAATTAGCTCTGAATGAAGCATCTCCTGAACTTGGTGTTCAATTTCTTTTTTGAGATAATTTGGGTATCGATAAGGACAAACATTAATTGGCCGAGCTTCAGGAAGCAAAGAAATTTGATGATCCTGGTCTCTTGAAGGAGGTAGTGAGTGGGGCTCAGTAAAAACGTCTTTGAATTCCATTATCAATGCTTGCAGCTCGACAGGAATTTGTGTTGGAGTAAAAACAACCTCCACGGTTAGCAAGTGGGCCTAGGTACTGAAATTTCCTTTTTACAGTGCATCAATCTTTTTTTCTGTAACGGGTCTTGGCCTAGAGTCATCAGTCATACTTGTTAGCATAATGGGCTGACCATCTTTAACCAAAAAAAAGCCACATTGTCTTAAGGTCCAAAACCAATGGGCTGTATTCAGCAAGCCAATCATATTAGCCTCAAATCCACAGAGAAGGCATGCCCCTACATATTCTACGTGAACTGTGAACACCTTTTGGTACTAGTAAGCCGTTCACCATTCGCTACTATGATAACCATAGGCGTGGTGGAACTGACCTGGCAAGGCAAACTTCGGGCTACCTTGGTATCCGAGAAACTGTGCATATTACCGGAATTGATCAAAATTACTAGTTTTTTTCGACCGACATAAGCCAGTAGCTTTAATGTCTGATGCCCCACTCTTCTAATTATGGCATTCAAGGAAATTTCACCAACTGTATCATTTCTGGTTCCAACTGTAAGTGGGTTGTCAGCCACCATATCACCACATTCGGTCACCTCTTGAGCTTCTATCAAAAGAAACTATATGTTCTGGCATTGGTGGCCCAAAGTATATTTATCCCCACACCGGAAACAAATTCTGGCTTGTTTGGCCTCTTCCCACATCTTCTTGTCAAGTTTTGGAGTCTCCTTTGCTGATTTCTTTCTGCCGACTGCCGAAGTTTTGGAATGAAACTGTGAGACCTAATTCCCCACACTAGCATTTTTATTTAATTTTCCTTTCTTCCAAGAGGCTTCAACAGAAATTTCCTAGAGACATGCATATTCATATGCAGCCTCAAGAGTCAGTGGCTTATGCATTTTAACAATTGGGCGGATTTCATCGTTGAGCCCACACAGAATTTAGAAACAAAGAAAGAATCAGGAATAGTAGGATATATGGCCACTACCTTAGAGCGAATCTCCTCAAACTGTTCCCGGTACTCTCGCACGGAACCAGATTGACAAAGCTTATGGAATTCCTCATCTACATCAGGCTGCATTGGGTCTCTAAATCGTCGAAAAAGTCCCTCTCAAACAGATTCCATATTCCTTGATGATTAGCCACCACCCATCCTTGGAACCATATATTTGCCAAGCCATCGACATGCATAGCCACTGTATAGCCATTCTGCTTCTGCAATGCCATAGTAACGAAAATAGCGCTAGCATTTCCTTAGCCATCCACGAGGATTATCTCCATTGAACACTAGTAGCTTGAGCTTGGGAGGTTTAGGAGTTGTAACCACCCCTTTAGTAACACCATGATTGCCTTGTAAGGATCAAAAGGAAAGAAGAGAGAGAATAGAAGGGGAAGAAACTGGAGAATAGAATAGAGGAACTTAGAGCAGAATAATCATTATTATCTTATAGCCAACTTCTCTGTTCTTACAAGCTTATATGGTGGCTCGAAGAGGGTCGGCAATACCAGAAACAAAATTGAACAAATAAAAACAAGATAAGGATAATTACGAACTAACTAAAATAACATAAAGATAATTACAGCAGCATTCCCAGAATTCACTCTGACTAATCTTATTTAACTAGGACTACTACTTGGGCTTGGGCTCTGTTGACTGCAAGATACGAGGCTGGACCTTTCTATACCACTGGATCCTAACAGTTTGCAAAGGTTAATACTTCCTTTCTATTGGGGCCTCTTTCTTGGAAGTGTTTTGAATAAAATTATGTCGTTCAAAAAAAAAAAAAGGGAATGCATTCCCAACAGTTGTCCTTTCTTCCTCCGTCTCTCTAAACTCTCAAATTCTCTTCTTATATTTATTTAAATTTCAAATTCACTCGCACAAGCTCATTTTTTCTTTCTATGTATAGATTCTTGAGAGAGAATGAGAGAAGGGTGGTGCTAGGTCAGTGGAGTTGGTGGTAGAGGAGAGGGAGAGTGAGGTTGTGATATAACATTAAGATAGAAAAAAATTTTAGAGAGAGAATGAGCTAAGGGTAATGGTGGATGAGGAGAGAGAGTATAGTGGGTAGAGGTGGTAGTGGAAGAAGAAGAGAGAAGTAGGGCAGTGAGGTAAGACTAAAATAGATATGGTTTAAAGAGAGAAAATGAGAAAATGGTAGTGGTGGTAGGTGGGTAAAAGTGGTAGTGGACAGGTAGAGGTGGTGGCTAAAGAAGAGGGAGAGTGGAGGTTGTAAGGTAAATGATAAAATAATGGTAATTGTAAGAGCATTTTGGTTCATCCAAGTCAATTTTAATAACGTTGTTATTAAAGATAATGTTTACTAAGGCCTAACTAATGGCAAGGGTTTTGGTTACCATTCACAATGGATAAGTTCCTAGTAGGCCAATAATTGTTTGATTTTTCAAATCTCGATCAGTAATTTAAAAATATCCAATGCTAGTCACTTCTTTTAAGTAAAATTCATGAATGGGTCAAAAACATTAGCATTTTGGATTTCATCATCGTTAATTGCTGATATGGTCACACATGTAATAGTAGTTACCAATTACTTAGATGCGACAAATAAAGAATAAAAAATAAAAAATTAAGAGAAGTGCATACATGATACACATACATATTTTTTTTGTATTTTTTTAGTGCAAATGTTTCAAATTAAGAGAAATTCATGATCACAAGGGAGGAGATTTTCTATTTGAGCTTGATGGCTTATGTAGAAGATTCAATTGGTTATTTTTTGGTTCAAGCCTAAAGCTGCAATTGAATTTGCAATGAAAGAGAAAATGGCAAAACTAGAGACGAGAGAGAGATGAGAGCAAAATGAATTTTCTGGAAAGGCCCCACTTCTATTAGATTTACTGTACTATATACAAAATGATTTCAGCCATACAACTTTTTGATTATAATATTCAAATTACAAGTTTAAAACTTGAAAATCAAAAAGCTGTCAACTTTTTTACATCAGCAAAATATTAGCTTGCATATGTAATCATCATTACATCACTAGATATTTTTAGCTTAAGCATAAAGAGACGCACTAAGCTAAAAACACATATACTTAGACACTTCTCCAGAAGCTTTATTAATGGTTATGACCAAAATGGAGTCTTTGGAGAAAAAAAAAAAAAAACAAAAGACAGCAACTGAAACCACAAACCAACAAGCATAGGGGTAGCACCACGGTGTTTAGAACATGACTCCTCCTTGGTGCTGTCACTTTGTATGCTAGAGCTTTCCTCAACTCTTCAAATCTTGTTTTGTGCAACCGTTTAGTGAAAATGTTAGCAATTTTTTCCCTGGAAGTCTAGTAGATCAAGTGCACTTCTTTACTTTCTTGTGCTTCTCTAATAACATGAGGTTTGATCCTGAAATGCTTGGTTCTACCATGCATCACAGGGTGCCTAGAGATTGCAATTGTTGATTGGTTATCAAAGTAGATAGGTGTTGGTTCAGTTTGCTCTATTTTTAAATCAGCTAGAACTTTCCCGATCCATGTTGCTTGATTGACAGTCGAGGCAGTAGTAGTGTACTCTGCTTCAACCGTTGATTGAGCAACAGTAGATTGCTTCCTTGAGCTCCAACTGAACACAGTAGATTCAAGGCTAAAAGCATACCTAGAGGCACTCCTCATATCATCTTGTGATCCTACCCTGATCACTATCTGTGTAGCCAATTAATTTTACTTCTATAGCCCTCTTAAACATAACTCCATAATTGATTGTGCCTTTGACATATATTAAGACTCTTTTAGCTCCTTTAAAATGCTTTTCACTTGGGGAATGCATAAACTTAGACAACATGCTTACTGCTTGCATGATGTCAGGTCTAAATACATACAAGTATAACAAGCTTCCAATCATACTTTTGCATGTATTTGCATATGCCTTGCTTGATCCATCATCCTTTTGAAATTTGTCAGCAAGTGTTGATGGTGTAGCTGAGCTCTTACAAGTTTCCATATGAAATTTCTTCAGCATATGCTTGGCATACTTGGAGTAATGCACGAACATGCCTTCCTCAGATTGATGAACTTCTAAGCCAAGAAAGTAGCTCATGCAACCCAGGTCAGTCATATCAAATTTAGACTTCATCTCTTGTTTAAATTGAGAAATTAGCTTTGAGCTATCACCAATGATCAAAAGATCATCTATATACAAGGAAACATATAACAAATGAGCTCCCTCAATTTTGACATACAAGGTTGCCTCATTGTTGCTCCTTGTGAAACCCAATTTGACTAAATATTCATGAATCTTGCAATACTAGGCCCTTGGTGCCTATTTCGAGCCATAGAGGGCCTTTTTTAGAAGGTACACTTTCTCTTTTTCTCTTGTTTTGATGAACCCTTGGGTTGGTCAACATAAACCTCCTCTTAAATCTCACCATTCAAGAACGCAAATTTTACATCTAGTTAGTGTATTAACCAATTCTTTTACAGTTGCAATGGCAAGCAAGAGCTTAATTGTGTCCAACCTGGCCACAAGTGCAAAAGTTTTTGCATAATCAATTCCAGGTTGCTGTGAGAACTCTTTGGCCACCAATCTGGCTTTCAATTTGTTTAGGGAACCATCAGCATTTAGTTTAGCTCTATATATCCACTTTGCACCAACAGACTTCTTGTGTTCAAGTCTAGGAACTAGAATCCAAGTCTTGTTCTTTCTATTGAGCTTATCTCCTCCTGCATAGTAGCTCTCCAATCAGGGATTTTGGAAACTTCTGCATAAGTAGTAGGTTCTAGACTAGCTTCATTACATTTTTGATAAACATCTTGCAAAGTTTTGGTCCCCCTAACTGGAGGATCATCAATGTCTTCATCAGAGGAGTCAGAATCCTGGAGTTGTACTTTTTGAATTGTTGCTTGCTGCTCCTTGTTTTGTTCCAAAACTGACTTCTCCCAATGCCATTGTTCTTCTTCATTGAATCTCAAATCCCTACTAACTGCGATTTTACTAGAGATGGGATTGTAGACTCTATAAGTATGTGGAGTGTCAGTGTAGCCAATAAATACTGCTGCCTTGACTTTGTAGCCTAGTTTGTCTTTTTTAATAGAAGGGACATGGACATAACAAATGCTTTCAAATACTTCTAGATGAGTGACAGTTGTTTTGTTGCCAAACCAAGCTTCAAATGGTGTGAGATTAGATAAGGCTTTTGTTGGAAGCCTATTAAGTAAATACACTAAAGTTGTCGCAGCTTCACACCAGAATCTTTTTGGCATGTCTTTTTCAACTAGCAAGCATCTACACATGTTCACTATAGTTATGTTTTTCCTTTAACTCACCCCTTTTTGTTGGGGTAAGTAAGGAGCTGTAAATTGTTGCTGGATGCCTGCTGTAGAACAAATTTGCTTAAATCCATCAGATGTATATTCTGAGCCATTGTCAGTCCTGAGGGCTTTGATGGACAGACCTTGACTGTTTCTCAATCCAAGTCTTGAACCTTTGAAAGATGGCTGGCACTTCAGTTTTTTGTTTGAGAAAGAAAATCCAGCAATACCTAGACATGTCAGTCAATAAATATAATATAGTACTTGTTGCCATTAATTGATCAGTCCTCATAGGATCACAAAGATCATAATAAACGAGCTCCAATTTGTGTTTTGCCCTATAGGACATAGTTGAATTGAATGGGAGTCTTGACTGCTTCCCAAGTTGACAGGTTTGACATACAGCTTTAGAATCTGCAACTTTTGGCAGATCATGAACAAGTCCCTTCTCATGCATTTTCTTCAAACATGCATAATGATAGTGCCCAAATCTTCTATGCCAAAGAGTGGATTCATCAGTAATGGCAGGTAAGGCTATATTTTCAACCTTACTAGTGTCCAATTGAAAATTTTTGCCTACCATTGGCACAACAACAACATGCATTCCATGTTTATCAAAAATAGAGCAGCATTTATCCTTAAAAATTAAAGAATATCCTTTATCCAGCAATTGAGCAACACTCAATAAATTCTGACTGATATCAGACACAAATAAAACATCTGAAATAATTTTTATACCTGCTTTAGTGTGCACTACTGCATTCCCCTTTCCATGCACTTGAATTAGTTGGCCATTCCCAATTTTGACATGGGATTTGAAAAGACTCATCCAAGGACTTAAATACTCATGCATCTCGTGTCATGTGGTTAGCACAACCACTATCAACTAGCTAGGTTTGAGTGTTTTTGGTGCTGGAATTTGAAGTTGCAACAAATAGTTGATCTTCAAGTTGTTGTGCTTGCTGTTCTGCAACTTGCGCCTCCTGTTGCTTTTGTGAAGGCTTGTCCTATTGAGCCTTGTCCTTATGCCAACAAATCTTTTCTGAATGAGCCTTTTTGTTGCAAATTTTGCAAACAAGGTCTGGTCTTCTCCAGCAAAACTTGGACTAGTGTGTTGTCTTTTTGCAAAACTCACATGGTGGATATTGTCTCTTCCCATCAGGTTTAGTATTTTCTTTAGTTTTCCTCTCTTACTTTCCTTGCTGCTTCTTCTTTTGGTGTGCCTTTGGTTTAGATTTTGCTGAAAAAGCAACCTCAGATGATGAATCCTCTTGCCTTAATAGCCTCATTTGCTCTTGAGCTTGGAGTGCATTTATAAGTTCTTGTAGGCTGATGGTTGTAAGATCCCTGGAGTCTTCAAGAGAGGAAATCTTAGCTTCAAACCTCTCAGGAACACTGACAAGAACCTTCTGAACAACATTCCTGTTAGGGAAGTCTTCTCCTAGGATCCTGATCTAGTTTACCCCTTTGAGGAGCTTGTCACTATAATCTTTGATGGTTTCAGTCTCTTTAATCTTTAAAAGCTCAAATTCTCTTCTGAGATTGAGCAATTGCATGTTTCTTCACCTCTCACTGCTAGAAAACTCATCTTTGAACCTGTCTCATGCTTGTTTTGCAGTTTCACAATTCATTATCTCGTTGAAAATAGTCTCAGACACTGCTAAGTATTTACAGGTTAGGGCCTTATGCTTTTTTGAAACTTGCTCACTGTGGAGCTTAATTTGGGCTAAGAAAGGATTTGCTGGGAGTGGAGGTGGATCAACATCTGTTTCTATCACCTCCCACAAGTTGAAAGCTCTTAGATATGTTCTCATCATCACTGCCCATTGGGGGAAATTATCTCCTGTAAACTTAGGAGGTGGAAGAAGAGAGAAACTTGTTGACGCCATAGATAATTGGTTTGGTTTGTTTGAAAAAGAAACTCTCTAGTTTTGTTTGTGAATGAGAACTCTCAATGGACAAGGTTTCTCTCGAGTCTTACCTCTCTTTGTTTGTTTGCAGGTCCCTGGTAGAACACTGCCCTGATACCACTCTCAGATGCCTTGTGTAGAAGATTGAATTGGTTATGTTATGGTTCAAGCCTAAAGCTGCAATTGAATTTGCAGTTAAAGAGAAGATGGCAAAACTAGAGACGAGAGAGAGATGAGAGCAAAATGAATTTTTTGGAAAGACCCCACTGCTATTAAATTTACTGCACCATATACAATATGATTTCAGCCATACAACTTTTTGATTATAACATTCAAATTGCAAGTTTAAAACTTAAAAATCAAAAAGCCGTCTACTTTTTTACATTAGCAAAATATTAGTTTACACAAGTAATCATCATTACATCACTAGATATTTTTCGCTTAAGCATAAATAGACACACTAAGCTAAAAACACACATTCTTAGACACTTCTCCAGAAGCTTCATTGACGGTTATGACCAAAATGGAGTCTTTGGAGAAAAAAAAAAAGACAAAAGACAGCAACCAAAACCACAAACCAACGAGCATAGGAGCAGCACCACGGTGTTTAGCACATCAGACCATGACAATTTTAGTTCTGAGAATTTTTCGGTGCATTTTTTTAGCACTGAGCATACCAATAACAAAATAAAAATAAAACCAATTCCATTTTTACATTTACCTATGAAGATGATTAGGCGGTATGCTTTGTTCATTTTTGAAGAAATTGTTAGGATCAACTTCAAGCTTAATCATACTCAACATTTCGAAGCTGTTTTTGAAGTAGGAAGTTCCATAACTTGTGAGGGCCACTCTAAAATCTGTCTGATTGCTGGGGTTTCTACCAATGTCAAGATCTCTGTAGTTGAGAAATGCCTCTCTTGGATTTTTGGTAACATATGGAGCCATTGCAGCATGCATATCTCTCAGCAACTTTATCTGGTCTTCAACTTTGATTTTCTCATCTACCCATGGCAGAGAATATTGAATCTTGAACAAATAACCTTTTCTATGTGGGTATGGAGTTTCATATTCTGAAATCTCCTCCATTCTTCCTCCATAAGGATTCCACTGCATCCACATTGGACCAACTTTTAGCATAAGCTTCCATATGTTTTCCAGGCCTTCTTTTGGAATAATTTTTTTAACAAAATCAGACTTAGCCTTGGAAAAAGCTGGTGGCCGCGGCTTCCTGTTTAGCAATATTTCAGTGGATGTTCCATTTGGGAAACCTGCCCAAAAAAGTGTTGATTCTACCCAACTTAACTCCTTGCAGTGATCTCGCTTCAAACCCAATGCAGGAAAATCTCTGTTTGTTAGTTTAAGGAGCCTGCCAATTCGGCCCAAAAACATGCCAATGAAAGAGACTTCAATTGTGTTGTTCACAACTTTTGACATTGCTCTTATGAAAAGGTGTTTGTCAAGATGAGGAGCAACTTGTTGCCAACTAAACACTGTGTCGGTTGCACCTTGATCCAGGGTTTTAGCTACTGTGAATACTGTGACAGTTTTTGGAACTGGAACCAACTTGATCTTCCAGGACAGTATGACTCCAAAGCTCGCTCCTCCGCCTCCTCTGATCGCCCAGAAAAGTGCTTCATATCTCAATCTGTCTTCTTCTTTGGATAACGGGGTGAGAATTTGGCCATATGCATCAACTATTCGCGCCTCCATGACATTATCAATAGAAAGGCCGTGTTTTCTCATCAGGTTCCCGTACCCACCTCCACTAAAGTGACCACCAACACCAAGAGTCGTGCAGACACCAGCTGGAAATGCGTGAACTTTGCTTTTATTGGCAATGTTATAGTAAAGTTCACCGGTAGTAGCACCGGCTTGAACCCAAGCAATCTTGTTTTCGATTTCGACATCTATACTTCGAAGGTTGAACATGTCCAGGACGATGAATGGGACTTGGGATGTGTAGGAAAGGCCCTCATAGTCATGGCCGCCACTCCGGATTCTGATCTGCAAGCCATGAGCCTTTGCACAGATTACAGTAGCCTGGACATGGGATTCATCCGTGGCAGCTATGATCGCCAGAGGTTTAGGCGTTTCGGGGGTCAGAAATCTGCGGTTTCTGATCGATGCTTCCAGGACAGATTGAAATGAGGAATTAGAGGGAGTATAAATGGTTTCAGAAATTGGTTTTGGGCTATAGGTGTGATTAGGAAGGCATTGGAGAAAGTTTTCAATGGCTGAATCGCAATTCACATAAGTGGCATAAACCAAAAGGAGCCAGAATATTGGAATTGTTGAAGACCTTGGAGCCTTCATATTTTTCGGGATAATGTTTGCATTACATGGTCTTGACTTTTTCTGCTGTATTTATGGAGAAAATGAGAAAGAAAAATGGGTTTTAATTAAATTGAGATGCGTTGTAAACAGTTCGTAATAACTAGGTATATTACCGTATGTGTTTTCTCAAAAAAAAGAAAAAGAAGAAGTATATTACCTTGTGTGTATTAATTTGTTGTCACATCACGTTTATTTTTTGACATTAGCAGAAAAATGGCATTAAAACATCCTTCATTTAATGCTAGCATGACACCTTACGTTTTTTTCCCCTCTATAAGTTTTTTTCCCCTCTATAAGGAGAGAAAATTTTGTGTTTCACTTAGCCATTGATGACCAAGGTGAAAAAACAAGTAGAGAATTATGGTTTTTTTTTTTTGATTAAAAAAATTTACACCTTATTTAGAAAAAAAAAAAAAAAAAGGGAGAGAAGAATAAGAGGAATGAAAGTAAGAGGAATGAATATTAAAAGAGATTAGGCTATTTTATCATTATTAAAAAAATAAAAAATATAAAAAATAAGATGAAAGAAAATAATATGTATTAAAATATTAATTTTACTTTTAAAAAGTAAAAATTAAGATATTTGTTGATAAAAACAAAATAGTAATTTAAACTACAAAACAAGAAAAATAAGAAAATGCCGATCCCCCAATTTTGGGGGGATTGGACAAATGTGAGATCGAGGGAAAAACTTTGGCCACACATTTTTTCTTTTCTATTCCACCATATCTCCAAACAAGAGCAATCTTATCAATTCATCCTCATTCCTTTCTCGTACACCAATTCTCCTCTCCAAGCAAAGTATTAGGGGTAGGAGGGTATCTTCATCTTATAGTCAGTGAGTGTCTATAGACCTCTATGTAGTTACAATAATACTTACTTGTCATCTATCTATAAGAGATTTTAATTATAATTGTTGGGATTTGAACTGGAGATAAAGCACAAATTATCATTAAGCAGCACTAATTTTAAATACATGTGAATAATAGTTAATATCGATTGAGTAAGGTGTAGTGTGACAATAAGTGAATAACCTTGACGTAACTCTTGCTCAAAATATTTGATAAGGCTTAACGTAATGTATAAAAATCATCTCTTATCACCGAAAAGAAAAAAAATAAAAACAAGAACATAGTTGCACTTAAAAAGCAGTCGAAATATTTTTCAAAATTATGTTACAATTTGATGGAAGCTTTTTCTGGTCAAAACTTGTATAATATAACACTTTTGTTATTTTCATATTTTACAATTTTCACTTCCGTCTAACATTTTATATCAGTTTACTTTCTTATTAAAGCGGTGGCTTTCCTTGCCTTTGGTGCAATTCTTTGGGAAAGAATGGTCGAGTGAAATTCTCTTGTATGAACGCATCGATTCTTGCCATTTATATAACCAAAAGAACTTTTTAACAATCCACTCATGTTTTATATTGATCCTGTTGCAATGAAGTTAGAACTGGACCGGACCGGCCGGTTCAATCGGTTAAACCGGTTACCGGTCTTAAGTCCTGTCCGATTTTGGTCTAAAAATGGGATGTGGACCGGACCGGAAGAAATTGGTCAAAAATCAAAAAAATCGGTCAAAAATCAGAAAAACCGACAAAAAATCAGACCAGTTGAACCGATTTAATTTAAACAAAAAAATTTTAAATTATAATTTGACCCAAAACTTTATCTAAATTATAATTAAAATTCTAATTTTAACTAAAAATTTCAATTTAGTCCTCAATTGATTAAAATTTTCAATTTAATCTTTAAAACTAAAAAAATTAATATTTAACCATTATTTATAAATATTATTTTTTCAATTAAGTTTTATAAATTATATTTTGTTAAATATACTAATTGTAATATCTTTAATGTATGTAAATATTAATATAATATAATATTTTATATAATTATATAAGTTATATAAAAATTTAATTTTTATATATTTAATATTAAATACCGATTTTACCAGTTCAATTACGGTTATACTGATCGAACCGGTTAAACCTTGAAATACTAATTTTTCCGGTTCACTGACCGGTTCAGTTTTTAAAACCTTGTCCTGTTGTCTCCAGCGGTGCCGTTTTGCAATGGATGCATATAAAATTTGTGGCTCAAGCAGGTAGACTCATAGGAAGTTAAATGTTTCCTGTTAGCACGCTCATTGACCTTTTATCTATTGTGCCGCAAAATTTGTCAAAACCGTGTTACACTTTTCACATTGACTTTACAATTGTTTCTGAGAAGTATAATCTTGTACATAACCTAATCTATCAAGCTAAGAATGGATATAACTGTGAAGTCATCACCGAAGCAGAGTCAGGTCAAAAATAGGTGCTATTACGTGCACATGTTTGATACGGTTAAAAGTATCTGTCAAAAAAATTTTTTTAAAAAAAATTTGGATACACCTGTCGAATACAGGAAGTACAAACATCTGACATGTCACGGACACGCCTGAATATTTTTATAATTATTTTTAACAAATAAAAAAAGAAAAATTCTTCAAAATTATAATTTAATATTGTCAATTATCTATAATTTTTGAGACGTTTAGATTTCAACTTAGTTTAATTTTAACAAAAAATTAAATTGATTACAAAATTTTATATCTCTATTTTAGTACTCACAATAAAGAATAAATAATCTTACGATATATTTGTTGATGAATAAAATTTATAAAATTATTTAAAAATATATATATATATGATGCACAAATATTTTATAAATTTAATTATATATATATATATACAGCAGTGTTCAAATCGTATCTATATTTTAATATTTTGAGATTAATATATTGTCGTATCCGTATTATATCGTATTCATGTCTCTACGTCTGTGTCCGTATCTGTATCCGTGTCCATGCTTCATAATAAGTCATCAATAAAAAGAACAATTGCTGTAGAGACCAGGGTGTCATATGTATTTTTTTATCAAAAAAAAAAAAAAAAAAAAAGAGTGTCAGATGTAGCTGTTTTCGTTATAAGTCGATTGCCCATAAATTTTAGACAGCACATTAGCAATATATATTTTCAAAAATTTGAGACACCCACTATAATTATTTCCACCCATACTCTCTCTTTTTCTCCTTGTCGCCTCCATATCCCTTTAACCGTCCATCTATCATTTTTCTAATTTAAAAAAAAATAATAACTTAAATCAATTAACCGTGTCTTTTTTATTCTTTCCTTAAATGATTCTCAAAAAGCACAAATTAAGTTTATCCAAGTCTTTTGCTGATGTTACAATCGCTCACACCTTACTCTTTTCAATGGTGTGGTTAGTCTATGCTACACTTAAACAGGAAACATCTTCCTTTGCGCTAAGATTCTTAGACTCTTATTTTACAACATCCTATCTATCATGTTTTAATTACTGAAGTTCTGATGCTGGAAAATGTTGGACAGAGATTAAAACAAGTTAAAATCCATAAATCATTAGTTAAACTACTAATCAATTTAGTCTAATTATGGAACATGAATTCTAGACCAATAAGAAGAATCAACATTAACCAAAGAAAGGCACACAAAAAAAAAAAGAAAACCCTTTTGAATGGTGTGGAACTATGGGGATTGAACCTGCCGGATTAGACCGACATGCACCTAAATTTTTTTTTAAAAAAATCGTACAGGCATCAAAAGCATTAAAAAAAGAAAAGAAAAAAGCAAATAGAGCAAGTGAACTAAAGAAAAGGTGAAAAAATTTGTTTGAATAGGTAGTCTTGATTGATTGTTCATTAGAAATTTGAGTTTTTGAGATTAACTGAATCTTATTCTAGACTACGTTTGATTTAATAATTAGAATTGAAAAGGTGTTGTTGAACAAAATTGAAAATTCATGTTAAAACAAAAAAAAATTGAAATTAATTTGAGTTATTGGCAATGATTGTCAATTTAGTCAATTTGAGAGTCTTTTTCAGTATTTTAACAAAATCAAAATTATTAATATTGTGAATATTTAAATTAAATTTCTTAATATTCTTAAAATTAAGAAATTATTGCTAGCTGAGCGTTAATAGTTTGAGCAATTGTTGAGAATCAACCGAATTTTTTTCTCAATTATTTAATATAATAAAAATAGGGTATTTTTGACAAATAATCGAACAATTAAATCCTTATTTACTTTGCACTTTTTTTCTTTTTTATAAATATTTCGATGATTTCTAATAATTATTTCAACAAAAATTCTCACTATAAATGATGCAAAAACTAAAATTTATTAAATAGTAAAGCCCACATCTTACTTGATGCTTTCTATGCTGTAATTATTCAAATTGAGCTCACTTTTTATAGATACCAATTTAATACTTCCTGACAAGATTGTTAAATTATTAATCCCTTCTTTTGATTTTTTTTTCAACAAAAAAAAAACAAAGTATTTGTTACCTATTTGTTATATTTTAATGCTCGTTTTTAATCCATTGTCCATGTATGGTCATGAACTAATGAAATGCAGTGCAGCCTGAAATACAGGATTTGTCCATTTGCCTTTGTACCAACCCCACTAAAGCCATGGCGTTGGAATCTTTGTTGGTAGCTCTTGTCGAACCGATCTGGAATCTTGCCAAACTCTTGTGGCAATGTGCTGCAAATCATGAAGACTACATATCTGATGTTAAAACAGATGTTGAGTCGTTGAAAGTGAGAAGGGAACGATTGAAGCAATTGAAAGAAGAAGTGGAGGCGAGGGTCGCAGTTGAGGAGAAACAACTCAGGCAACCAACTTACAAAGTCGGGAGCTGGCTAGCTAGAGCAGGAAACGAGCAAGAGCACGCGGACAAGATTATTAGTGAATCGGAAGAACAAATTCAGAGGAGATGCCTCGGATGTTTGCTTCCCACCAGGAACTTTTGCTTGTCCAACGAAGTGGGGAAGAAAGTGAGGTCGAAGCTTAAAGATGTTACTGAGCTGATAGAGGAAGGAAATTTTGATGTTGTTACTGAGAGAAAGCCTCATGATCCGGTGGACGAGAGGCCAATAGAAAGAACGGTGGGGTTGGACACCAACGTCAGCGAGGTGTGGAGGTGGGTTCAAGAGCATGGTGTCGGAATTATCGGTATATATGGTATGGGGGGTGTTGGGAAAACCACCCTCCTAAAGAAGATTAACAACAAGTTCTTGAGTACAAGCCATAAGTTTGATGTGGTGATTTGGGTTGTGGTGTCAAAGGAAGGAAATTTGGGAAAGATCCAAGAAGCTATTTGCAACAAATTGAGCATTCCCAATGAGTTGTGGCGGGGAAAAGATGAGGATGAAAGAGCTGTGGTGATACACAAGTTCTTGAGAAACAAAATGTTTTTTCTGCTTTTGGATGATTTATGGAATCAATTAGAATTGGTGAAAGTAGGGCTGCCTCCTTTGGATGAAACAAGTGGTTCCAAGGTGGTCTTTACAACCAGATCAGAGGAAGTGTGTATTAGCATGAAGTCCAATCACAGTATTAAATTAGAATGCTTGGCTCCGGAACAAGCTTTCGAGTTGTTTCAGATACATGTAGGCCAAAGGACGTTGAATGCTCATCGAGACATAGCAGAGCTTGCCAAGGTTGTTGTTCGAGAATGCCAAGGTTTGCCTCTGGCTCTCATCACTACTGGACGAGCACTGGCCAGTAGGAGGAAACCTGAAGAGTGGCAGCATGCTATAAGCATGCTGCAAAGTTATCCATCAGAGTTTCCAGGTATGGGGAATCACGTCTTTCCTATTCTCAAGTATAGTTATGATAGCTTGAGCAATGATAAGCTTAGATCTTGTTTCCTGTACTGTTCCTTCTTTCCCGAGGACCATAATATCTACAAACATGATCTCATTGAACTCTGGATTAAGGAGGGACTTCTGGATAGGTTTGACAACGTATTTGATGCGAGAAATGAAGGAGAATTTGTTCTTGAAACTTTGAAGCTCACATGTCTGTTAGGGAGGGGCGTGCCAGAAAGTTATATTGGTGACCCCGATGATTACGTTAGGATGCATGATGTGATTCGGGACATGGCCTTGTGGCTAGCTCGTGATTGTGGGAAGGAGGAAAATAAGCTCGTTGTACTTGAGCATGCGAGGTTGACTGGACCACAGGGGTTTGCAAAATGGAAAGATGCAGAGAGGTTATCAATATGGGGTTCTAGTTTCAAAAACGTTGCAGAAGCTCCGCCACTCCCTTCTTTGTCAACTTTGCTTGTTAGATGTACAAAACTCACTGCATTTCCAAGTGGTTTCTTCCAGCAAATGGATGCCTTAAGCATTTTGGACTTGTCAGGAAATCGTGAATTAAAAGAGTTACCTGTCGACATTGGTTGTTTGATCTACTTGCAGCATCTTAATTTCTCAAGGACTCGAATAGGGTTATTGCCACCTGAAGTGAAGAATCTGAAGAAACTCAAAAGTTTGCTAATGGATGAAACTCATTGTCTAACAGACATCCCAGAAGAAGTCATATCCAGTCTTCTGTCATTGCAAGTCTTTAGCAAGGTGCAGCACATTCCTAGTGAATTCTTCACCCAGGTGGGCCTGCTGGAGGAGTTGCAATGCTTGAAATGCTTAGTTGATGTTGGAGTCACGTTAAATACCATGAACACCATTCAAAAATTCTTCTGCTGTCACGAGCTACAAAGGTCTATCAGACACCTTTCGATCATCGGATGCTGGCATTTATCCTCATTAGATGTACCATCTTCATCTCTAAGGAGAATGGAGCATCTAGAGACACTTGATATTTCACATTGCCCAGTTTTCGAGCAATTGACAATTCAATTCCAGGAGGAAGGTATGGTGCAGGAAATCTCACCTTACAATCTCCCTCCAAGCAATTCAATGCTCAACCGGCAAGCATACTTTCTAAAACTTGGTCATGTAAACATTGCATCATGTCCAAAAGTAAAGGATTTGACATGGCTCATTTATGCTCCAAGCCTTCAGACAATCTCGTTAGAATTGTGTCGCTCAATGGTTGAGATAATAGCTAACAATGTGGGATCTGTTGAAAATATGGAAATATTCCCAAACCTTAAAAGGTTGTCATTGATACATCTTCGCAATCTAGAGAGAATTTGCCAACAAGTATTGCCCTTACCTTCCCTCAGAAAGCTATACGTGCAAAACTGCCCAAGACTGGAGAGGCTTCCATTTGATTGCAATAGCGCTAAGTACACTTTGGAGATGATAGAAGCAAATGAAGATTGGTGGGAAAGCCTGCAATGGGATAACAATGATGTCAAGAGTGCTTTCTCTCCAAAATTCCGGGAGGTGAAAGAAAGGTACTTCGACTGTTTCTCTTTGGTTTTCTTTCACATGTTATTGTTCTTGTTAAATGGAAAACAACAGGTAGAGAATGGCATTTCAAATGTTAGCCGATATGGTCTTGACTGTTGCCATTTCTTTCAGATGGAATAGACCAACTTGATGGCACTAAGCAAGGAGAAGAAGTGGATGGAGTTAATTTATGGCCTGCCAAAGTTTGTTATTAATTCTCCTAAAGCCAATGGTAAGTTTATTGTGTCTGAATTTTGTTTAAGCTCCGGATTCATCAGAATGCGACTGCCCTGTAACACAATAGTGGACTGGACGCTGCTGAACACAAAGTGCTATTCCTATGTGGGAAAAAAAAAAAAAAAAAAACCCTAAAGTGCCTGAAATTCGCACACACTGGGAAATGTTAATCAGAATAAATCTGTTGTCTAGTTAAACCAAACAGTTCAATGGATTAACTTAGTTTAACAGCATTGCATATCAACCACAAATTTGTTCCTTTGTTTGTCATTTAGTGGAAAATTGAACCAGTTGCCATCCTATGATGCAGATTGACTAATAAAAACACCATAGTTATGGTGGTGGCATCTAGATGACTTCAGAATCTGTTGAGCTTCAAGCTAGGTTGCAGCAGTATGCAGTAAGCAGCTTCAGCAGCAAACCAGAGAAGAAGATTTCTGGTTCAATGATGCTTTAGGTTATTATGTAAATAGTTGTTGGTTAATCTAGTTCATGCAACCTGTTAAGAGTCATTTTTTAATGTTCAGAGTCATTTTTTAATGTAATCAGAAAGTGGACATAGCTGTCAAGCAAGCAAGTAAACCAGTCAGTGGTGTTAGGTGGCAGTATTTGTACTTGGGTATAGCTTACCTTGTTCGGTTAGCTAATAAGCATGGCAAGCATGATACTTATGAAATTGTTCGTTCTTGTGACATGTACTTTGACCCTTTAAAAGGGATTTATGAATGAAATCAGAATGGTTGAACTATACAACCATAAAAATCTTATGCTGTCTTTTTCTCTGCAACTCCCTCTTTCTTGCCTACTGTTTTTCCTTTTTCTTCCAACAACAGAATCTCTCCTGAGCTAAGCTCACTGTCAGACGGTATTGTGTTTCTTAGTTCTATGGGCCACTTTTATTGTCCAATTGGAGTGGGGATGGAGGATTTAACTATTAGTTAAAAGTGCAGGTGAGGATTGCTCATGGTCGGCTCACGAAGGATTGTAGAAAACCAAAAAAATGAATGCCCGTTTAAGGAGATTCCGATTCTGGAAAAATTTATTCGGAATAGGTTTACTGCCAAAATAGACAGGAAACAAACTTACTCAAGAAATATAATATGAGGCTCTATCAATAAATTCTCGATTATTACTACTCTCATTTGCTAAAATTAGATTTTGGTTGGCAAATGTAAATTGATTCATCGAAAAAGATAGCTCAATAGGAATAAGTTGTCGAATAGTATATATGACTAAAAGTTTTTCACCATATTGCAGACATTCTTACTGTCTTACATGATTTCTCTATGCTGCCTATTACATGGCAAATGTGTGGATTCCAATTAACCTGATATGTAACTAACAGTCTCCTCCTTCCAGTAAAGGTGGCAGGAAAACCTGGTGTAACCCTTGGATGTTCACTTTAGGACAGTCATCAGGTTACAATTGGGTCGGTTCAAAATTCCAATCATGGACTGGGCTGCTAGGTATCTGAGGCCAGGCTCATGGTTACTTCACTTGAATGGGTCTACTGCCGCAAAGCCTTCTTGATTTTTACTCTTAATTTCGAATGCCCAATGACTAATAGGAGTGTAAACCTGAAAAAAAACTAAGAGTGTAAACGAAACACTATTTTTCAAGTGGGGTGATTTGAGTTAATAAAAATTCGTTCAAAGTTTGATATCAACTCGTGTAATTAACGAACTTAATTTGAGTAAGAATAGATTCGACACGATAAATTTAGTAAACAGTTTATTTAAAAATTATTTATGGTTCATCTAAAATTAATTAAAAATTTTATTTGGTATCTCATTAAAATAGATTTGTGGGGCTTATTTAAGTTATAAATAACTTTTTTATGAGAATAATGATAAGATTTTGAACATTTAACTCTTTATAAATCCGGCAAATATAGACAAATTGTGTATTGAAATGTGTTGCTATATTTGTACTTATACTTTAAAAATATGTTTTATTTTTAATTAGTTAATTTGATTAAAGTAAACATTTTTTATAAGTCAATTCTATTTATAAAAATAATTTTTATAATTTTAATTATTTTTATTAATACTATCAATTACTTTACGAAACATCCTCTAATATGCTGTTGAGCATTCAATGGATATATGACAGATCCGATCACTAGACTAGTTCGGTCAGTAAAATAACCAAAACCAATCCGAGACCCGTCAGTGTGACGTGTGGGTTCTAAATCATGGAATAAATATTTTTAAAGTCCTAAACCTTTAGATTTTTTTATATTTGAGTCCTAAACCTTTTTAATATTTTATTTGAGTCCTAAATCTTTTAATTTTTTACTATATCAGTCCTTTAAATTACGAAAAGTAGTCAATCTATTAATAAGTGAGTTTAATTTAATAAAAATCATTGAAAAAAGCTTAAATACATGAGTTAAATATTTTTTTCATCAACAAAATATGCATATTAAATATTTTTTTAATCAACAAATATACGAATTAAATAGGCAACATGTATATTTTTTTATAGAAAAGATATTCAATTCATATATTTAATCTTTTTTAAATAATTTTTTGTGAAGTTAAAATTATTTTTTAATAAATTGATCACTTTTGTTAAACAGATGGACTAATTTAGTAGAAAATCAAAAAGTTTAGGACTCAAATGAAATGTCAAAAAGGTTTAGGACTCAAACGTAAAAAAATCTAAAGGTTTAGGACTAAAAAAATCCTTATCCCTCTAAATCATGTCCCCTGAGCGGCCGAATCAGCGGTTAACGTTAATTTAGAATGGATGGTTCAAACTCACCGTTCAATATTAAAGGATGGAAGCTTGGAGAGTTAATGCACATGGTTTCCCCTTTTTGTTATCCTGCAAAATGACTTCGACCATTTATTCTCTCAAGCGAATCTTTCCCTCTTATGCTCCAGTTGTTGTACACAAATAAAGTTGAGATATGAAAATCTTAAAGAGTATCACTACATGAATGTAGCTCAAAAAGATGTAAAGAGATACACAGTTTATTCAATAATATCTAATAGTTTGTATGTATTTTTTTTAATTTTCTTAAATTTAATTATCCAATAGTTTATATCGTTCTTACTTTGATTCTACGTAACTTGTACTCAACAAGCATTTTCCAGTCCGAGCACTATTATATGGATGTATTTTAGGAAGATAGTGGACGTGCAATCCATTCAATGGTGTAAGCGGAGATCTGGAGGAGATGATTATACAGCTCATCATCATTGACAAGGCGAGTAAGCGGAGATCTAGAAAAGGATGATCATATAGCTCATCATCATTGACTAGGCAAATCCCTAACTTCACAAGAAAGTTAGCACAAAAATTCTCTTCTTTAAAAACATGTTGCACTTGAAACCGGTCACTTCCTGGCAAATAAAGCATTAATATCCTCCATAGTAAAATGATGTTAATTGAATCCTAGAATCCTGTTAATGGAATATACAAGAAGAGGGCGCTTTCGAAATTAGGAACCAAACATTTCTCAAGGATTTGCTGTGCCAGATCTTGACTTGCAAGGGCACATGGGTTGGAAAAGTGGCACAAAACATGGAGAAGAGACAAAACATTTAGTTGAATAATAATCAAGTCACTCTATTTACAAAGTTGCCGTCTTCCCTATTGTCTAGGGAAACTATAATTAAAGCATTTGTTTTGTGATTGTCCCTCTAGTCTACTCATTTTATTTTATTAATATTTTTTTTTGAGCTGCCTCTGTCCGTTTTCAAATAGGAAAAAATTAATTTCTAGAAAAAGAAATGTCCGAATTACTACCTAAATGTAACTAGACGGATTCAATATACAATCAACCGAATTACATGTGCAAACAATTATAAAAAGAAAATTACTTCTTATATTTAGTTGTATATGCAATTCGATCTATTACACATTAAATCTGACTGGTTATATTCGGACAGTAATTTAAACAAATTTTTCTCTGAAAACGTAACAGTGGTCTTTCCAATAAGAATGATGCAACATGCGAAGACATAATGAACAATCCAACGATGAGAATATTAGGTGACAGTTGTCCACCCAACATGTGTAAATCATAGAGGTTGTAAATTCGAATGCCAGAGAAACAAAAGCAATGGAGGAGCCGGAAATTGAAGAAATTAATTTGGTGAATGGGACAAAAATTGAGCTCCAAAAGTAAATAACTGGCGATGTGAAATCAGTATTCTATTGGGGGCGCCTATATAAAATAATAATAAAATCGTACCAAATCTTGATTTTCGGTGGGGAAGTTGACTACAGTCTCAACAATGTGGCTCCGCCAGTGTGTGCAATAGATTCAACCCTTTGTCGTCCAATTAATTAAGAAAATTTTCCTTGCAACAAAATCTTTCAGATTCCATTAATCACGATTAAAGAAAGAAGATTAGGTAAATTCTTTTTATGGAGTCAACTTCAGAAGCATTGCAGCTTAGACAATTAAAAACAGTTCGATTTGGAAAATTATTGATCTGCATCTAACATTATCCAATTGAGCTTAATCAAAGAAAGCCCAATGAAGGATTATATTTTCATTGTAGTACTGCTGCTCATTGATCAAGTAACTATTCATTCAGTTAATTTGAACGGAAAAATTTACAGGTCCAGGATACATTGTTGTGGGTGTTCTATGACACAAATGTTCATGAAAGTTGCTCAATTTTCCTCTGTTGTCTTATATACAGGGGAACGATAAATAATTAGCTCAATGCAGCAATTGCTTTGTCTGAAGCATGAAGGTTTTAAATTGCAATTCTCAGGCAATGCTGCAATTATAATTGCTGTCACACGCACCAAATATTTAAGCCTTCGATACAACGCTTCCTTAGATCTCAAAGTTTGAGAGTCCCTTTTAATATATACACTGGACTATCCACACTAAATGAGGTGATTTGTGATTCAATTTTCAGTTTTTCTTCTCATCAGCCTCTTTCTCTTGATGGTGGACTATTTTTACTAAAAAAAAAAAAACCTCACACATATATACACTATCTTATGTACAAATATATACTCTATATCTTAATCCTAAATCTCAAGAAAGCAGCCGGATTGGACATGGCCGGAGTATTGTTTGGGAGTCTTCACTTTGGTCCATTTGCAAGTCTTCGTATTAAACACATAAGCCACGTGGGACTCGCCCGTCCCTCCCGAGCCAATGACCAACAGATTGCCTTGCCATGTTGCCAGATAGGCGGCATTGCCCATGTCAGCAGGCAGCTTGGCAATGGCTTGCCATGTGGAGTTTTTGAGTGCCACCACTTCACTTCCACGGCACATGTACAATGTCCCATCATTTGTGGAGACACAAGTCTTGGGACATTCGGCTGATTCCAGGAAGTTTTGTTGTATTTGTTCCCATTCCTGAGTGGCGACATCGAACACCTCAGCAGTTCTCTCAAACTGACCTTGCGTCTCAGTGCAGTAGCCCCCAATGACGTGGAGCTTTCCGCCATGAAAAATTGCTTTGCTCTCGTCACGCTCTCTCGCCATGTCAGGCAATGAGACCCACTCATCTTTTACCACATCGTATGATAGAGCGGATTTCAATGCATTCTTCTCATTGTCATGTCCTCCAACAACGTACACCATGCGATCCAAATCAGAAGTGCATCCGAAAAAAAGGCGAGATGGGCCAGGCATATGGGCCCCACGCCTCCAGGTGGCGGACACGAAATCGAAAACCAAAACAGAATCGGATGCTTCCCAAGTCACTGGATCCATTCCACCCAAGACCACAAGACCCCACTTGACACTTGCCACCTGGCAAAACCTTGGCAACCCATTTTCCCACCCAGGAGCAAGAGGCAACTCAGACCAAGAACCTTTCTCCGGTTCTAGAAGACTAAACCGGTAAAGCGGAACCTGATTCTTCACGGTTGCCGAATTTTGATCTTGATTTACTTGTGCTTGAGCCATAACCACCACTTTTTGACTGTTACCAGCCTCTATTCTATGGTGACGAAACTCCGGCGACTCGATCTTCCCTTTCCACCCTTTGCATACGGATGCGACCGTCGCGAATTCCTTGTATGTAACACGAACCAGACAATCATAAGCAACATCATTAGGGAGGCCAGCAATTAACTCCATTACAATCAATATTTATGGATATGCAAATGGAAAGGAATGTATATTAATGAGAGGAAAACAAGAGGTAGAAGAGAGTTGAAGATGATTTTTGACCATAGACACATTGGGTTTTATATAGGGCGCTCAAAACTATTTTCTATGATAGAAACTTTGGTTAAAAAATTAATGTTCTAGAAACATGGGCTCAATGAAATAGAAGGAGACAAAAACGAGCAGAACAAAAAATGGAACGGCCGGTTGTTATTATTGTTGTCGTTGTTGATGATGTGATAAAACATTTAACGGAATCATAGAGCTGCCATGAAATTAGTCTTCGGGACACGGATATGAAAAATTTAATACGCGACTGACTCATGCCTTTATTGCTGTGTATATCTGAAGATATTTAGTAATTTTTATTTTTTTTAATAAAATTAACTCATGATTTATATTATTTAAATATTATTTTTAATTTTTTTATTTAAATAGACCACATTTATTGTATGATATAAAATCATGAGTAAGTTATACTTACTTTAAAAAGAGAGTCAAAATAGAAATCCTCATATCTTAATTGTTTTTCACATATTTTCGATTTTCCTTTTTAATTGCAATCACGCATAAAAATATTAAAAATGTGAACTAATAATTTTAGCAATGTATTATGTGAGCATGCATCTGTCTTGCATAAGTTTACTTGTGACCTGCATCCATCTAACATTTTTATATTTTGAAAAACTTGTAACATTATTCTCATGTATTTGAGTATAAATGTAAGGGAGATTGTTTGCATTGTGAGCATTAAATCAAAGGCATGAATTTTGTTTTAAAAGCGTTGGGCCACGGGCCATAGAAACGGCAAAATCAGCTTTATTTTAAGACCAACGCAATAAGCAAAATCCATCGCATTTGCAAACAAAGGGAAAGGTGGACATCGATTGTTACCTGAAAATTGTTTACTTGTCTTTTTTTCTATCCTAACCTTCTAGAAGGATTCACGATTATGCCTAACTTTGTCCAAATATGCCAC
Organism: Carallia pectinifolia; assembly: GCA_037832335.1. Lineage (NCBI taxonomy): Eukaryota > Viridiplantae > Streptophyta > Magnoliopsida > Malpighiales > Rhizophoraceae > Carallia > Carallia pectinifolia. The sequence continues at coordinate 14,429,900 of CM075445.1, read as the reverse complement.
CATTAATCCCATTTCTAAAATTTAGTAGCGAAGATACTCAAATTCAAGTCTCTAGTTCTTTAGCTTATGCTAATTGACAAAATCTCTTAAAATACAGGAAGGTATAACTTGTTATAAATTTTGTAGATCCATATATTATTATCAGGCTCAAGCCTTTACGAGTTAAAAAGAGTAAAAAAGTGTTAAAAGAGAAATTCATTTTATATTCATTTTAATTTATGAATTTCTTATTTTATTAAAATGACTCAAATCAATTTATCTAACAATCCACAACTTTTTATTTCTTTCATTCTTTATATCTCCCACCGATGTGGGATATCTATCTCCAAAATAAACCGGTAATTTTTGTGAGTTATATGTCCAAATTTGCAGAGTAGGGGCACTCTCGCCCATGCTTAGCCTTTGATGGAATTTACCGTCTGATCAGAGCTATATTCCCAAACAACACGACTTACAGTCTTTAAATGTTGCAGCAGCATACATACATGCTTGACAATTAGGTAAGGTGTAAAGGTCAGCACGCTGCCCCAACAGCACAACTAAAAATAAAAATTTTTTAGCCTCCTATTTCACAAGTCAAAAAATTTTTTTTTTAAAAAGACGAATTTGTTGGGAGTGTTGGTTTTAAAATTGGGGAGTCCAGAATTTAGAGAGTATCATAAATAGGCTAAAAAAGCAAGCAATAATAACAGATCTTGACATCACTTCTTACCCAAAATTTTAAAATATTAAGTTTTATGTCTTTGACAATTATGTTTTGCTTGCTTTTAGTTTTTCATATCTTTGTGGGACTCATGCGTGTTTGAACATTTCCCTCAAGTTTGTTGGTTTTAAACTGGCCAAAGAGCAAATAATAATAATAATAATGAGTTTTGATACTATTTTTTATTCAAAATCTTAAAACATTGAATTATTAGTCTTTACTACTCATATTTTACTTGTTTTTCATTTCCCTTATTCATGTAGGACTCATTACTCATATGCTTCAATAGAAGCCAGTCTATACGGCTGGTTCATATAGCATGCTCGCCCCAAATAGAGCCCAAAAAAACACCGTACACTAAACCTAACCAGAAGTGCCCAGACACCAACAAAGTTCCAAATCAACACTCAACACTCAATTAAAATACCGAACACATTAAGAAATCACAGATCGAAGGCACCACAAGTCATGGTACAATTGTAACGAGATTATACAACATGGCATCACTGCAAGCCCCTTTCCTGATTGATTACTTTGATGAAGTAAAGGTCTATGAAGGCGATGGTAACGAGTTTGTGGGGAAAGAGACTGACTTGTCACTTCTGATAAGGAGACAGCTGTACTAACCAAGATCACTCCACCAGTCAAGCATTTTCCAGCCAATAATTCTCCTACAATCAAGGAATTTATGCAGCATTAATCTCAAAGACTCTTTCCAGTATAATCTTTAGAATATATCTCTCATAATCTTTCCTTGTTTTATAGTTTCCTTCTTTAGTACATGTCTCGCTCTTGCTGCTACTGCAGTATATATGTATTGTGAGACAAATGAATGAATCAAGCCTTTTTCACCATCTCGTTGATTTATTATGGTATCAGAGCCATTGTAGCTCTACCGAGCAAAACATGGCAGACCCCACCGACTCTACAGATGGGCACACCACCCAAAACCAAAATCAAACAATCGTTTCAACCTCTATTCAAACAACTGGTCTTACCCAACCTTTTAACACCTTGATAACCTTCAATGTAGCTTCACAACTCCCTTTTAAACTCATAGGTAATACTACTTACTCTACTTGGAGGGCCCAACTCACCACCTTGTTTCATGGATATGACCTGACGGGGTATATGGATGGATCACACCCTTGTCCACCAGAAACCATTGTACAGAATGGTATAAGCATCGCCAATGCAGAACACAAGTTGTGGACTCGGCAAGACAGCCTTCTTCGTAATGCTATTATGTCCTCTGTTGATCCGACCATTGCTCCCATGGTTTCTGCAGCAACCACTGCCAAACAAGCTTGGGACATCCTATCTACCACATATGCTAGCAAATCACAAACTAGAATCTATGGTTTACGAGGGACCTTAGCGACGATCGTCAAAGACTCCAAATCTGTGGTAGAATATTTAAAAGAAATTCGAACCATTGCAGATGAACTTGCTATTGCCGGCTCTCCTATCAGTAACGATGAGCTGATAATCAAAGTCCTTAGTGGTCTTGGACCAGAGTACAAGGAAATTAGTGCAGCCATACGAGCTCGTGATACACCTGTCTCTTATGAAGAACTATTTTACAAACTCATCGATCATGAGATTTTCTTGAAACAAGCGGAAGGCAAGGGAGAAACAACAACTATCACAGCTCAATTTACTCAACGCAGCAACAATAATAATCGACCTCGTGGAGGCTATAACAACAACAGGAGGCATGGTGGCCCAAATATTTTTCAGCCGAGACCCTATTTTCCAGATTGTCGAAATCAATATGGGAATCATTGGCGTCCACCAACAAATCCACATGGCCGGGGAAGAGTGCAGTGCCAAATTTGCGAAAAATTCGGGCACACGGCCAGGGTGTGCAGGTCTCGAAACTCTACTCCACAAGCACATTTTTCAACCAGTGTCTCCTCTCCTCACAATGGCAATTGGATTCTAGATTCTGGTGCCTCTCATCACATAACATTTGACTTGCAAAATCTTTCAGTTCATTCTGAATATAATGGAGGAGAAGATATCCTCATTGGTGACGGTAATAATGTGCCTATTTCACACACAGGTTCCACTTGTCTTGCTACGTCTGCAGGTTCTTTTGCACTTAACAATGTTTTATGTGCTCCTCTTACCAAAAGAAATTTACTATCTGTCTCACAATTTTGTAAGACTAATCATACTTCTATTGAATTTTTTCCATCTTCCTTTGTTGTGAAGGATTTGAGCACGGGGGCATCACTCGTTCGCGGCCAGAGTAATGGGAACCTGTATGAGTGGCCATCGTCAACGCCCCAGTCCTATGCAGTTTCGGCCTTCAACACAAGTCCACAGCCTTCTCTTTTTCTATGGCACCAACGATTAGGACACTTAAATAAAATAAAACTTTATCACATTTTAGATGCTCATCATCTTCCATTTTCAAAATCATCAACTTTCACCTCATGTACTGCTTGCCTTTGCAATAAAAATCATAAACTTCCATTTTCTATTTCTTCTTTACGTAGTTCCAAACCTCTTGAACTGATATACACAGATGTATGGGGACCTGCACCCATCCACTCTTTTGAAAACTATTGCTATTATGTGATTTTTATGGATCATTTCACCAAATATACATGGCTCTATCCCCTAAAACAAAAATCCAATGTAACCTCTGTTTTTTCCCGCTTCAAACTTTTGGTAGAAAAATATTTTCAGCACCCAATCACCACTGTTTATTCTGATGGTGGAGGTGAATACTTGGGATTGGATTCGTTTCTGTCAACACATGGCATTCAACACTTATATTCCCCTCCTTATACTCCAGAGCATGTTGGCTTGGCTGAACATCGTCATCGTCATATTATCGAAACAGCCTTAACTCTTCTTCACCATGCATCAATCCCACTAAAATACTGGACCTCTGCCTGTCAGACTGCTGTTTATCTCATTAATCGAATGGCAACACCCGTTCTTCAGAACAAGTCACCCTTTGAGGCCTTGTTTCACATAGCCCCCAACTACCGGACTCTTAAAGTTTTTGGGTGTCTTTGTTATCCCTGGCTGAAACCATACACTCATCACAAGCTTCAACCAAAGTCCACACCGTGTGTTTTTCTGGGGTATTCCACTTCCCACCATTGCTATCAATGTCTTGATCCCCAAACATCTCGTATTTACCTCTCCAAGCATGTAGTTTTCATTGAACATTCTTTTCCCTTTCAAACCTTCTCACTAAATGATTCTCGAGTTCAACCAAACAATATTTCCACATGGACCTCTACTACTCCAACAGATTACTCACTTCCCTCCCTTCCTCCTGTTGTTCCCATACCACCGTCTCCTACTTTGTCTACCTTGGACATATCTCCTCCTCCTCCAATACCAAACATGCCTGCTGCCGTGCCCACTACTGTGCCCATTACCACTGATCCATCTCTCTCGTTGATCCCGTCACCTTCCAGTTCTCCCACCTTGGCCACATCGAGTGATGCAGCGAGCCCCTCTCCTTCACCATCGGTAAGTCCTTCCCCTCCCCATCCCACTGGCATTGTCACTCGTTTTAAAAATAATATTTTTAAACCTAAACAAATCTTTGATTATCTTGCGGTTGCTGACCCTATTGAACCCTCCACTCTTCTTCAAGCCCAAAAACATCCTCAATGGCGTCAAGCTATGAATGAGGAGTTTGAAGCATTGCTTCGCAATCACACCTGGGACCTAGTTCCTGCTCATGAGTCACATAACATTGTTGGGTGCAAATGGCTTTACAGGATCAAACGCAAGCCAAATGGGACCATTGACCGTTACAAGGCCCGCCTTGTTGCCAAGGGCTTCACTCAACGTCCAAGCATTGATTTTCATGCTACTTTCAGTCCAGTGATCAAGCCTACCACAGTCCGCTTGATTCTTTCTATTGCTGTCCAACATCAATGGCCTCTTCGCCAACTTGATGTCAACAACGCCTTCCTCCAAGGGTGTCTTCAAGAAGAAGTTTTCATGCAGCAACCTCCTGGGTTCACTCGTCCACAGTTTCCCAATCATGTTTGCAAGCTTCGAAAGGCTATATATGGCCTCTGACAAGCTCCCCGTGCTTGGTATCATGAATTGAAAAAGTTTCTGCTCTCTTATGGCTTCCTCAATTCTCACTCAGACACTTCTATCTTTATTCTCTCTCAAGGTTCTACTCTTCTCTACGTACTAGTGTACGTTGATGACATTATTGTCACTGGCAATCATTCTTCTGTGATCGATACAGTTATTCATGCTCTTGCTTCAAGGTTTTCTATCAAACATCTTGGGGATCTTAACTTTTTTCTTGGAGTTGAAGTTTTACGCACCTCGCAGGGTCTTATTCTTTCCCAATGCCGATATATATCTGATCTCCTTCACAAAACAAATATGCATGAAGCCAAAAGTACTTGCAGTCCGCTCTCCACAACCGAAAAACTATCTCTTGATTATGACTCTCCACCTACGGATCCAACTCAGTATCGTCAGGTCCTTGGGTCTCTTCAGTATCTCTCCATGACCAGACCAGATATCTCCTTTGCTGTTAATCGTTTGTCTCAATTCATGCATTTTCCCAAAGCTCAACACTGGTCTGCTGCAAAACGGGTCCTCCGATATCTCAAGCACACCATTAATTATGGGCTACATATTCGTTCTTCTTCTTCCTCTCTATCTCTCCATGCCTTTTCAGACGCTGATTGGGCTGGTGACTCTGATGATAGCACATCCACTACTGCCTATGTTGTTTTTCTTGGAACTAATCCTATTAGTTGGTCATCTAAGAAACAACGTACAGTAGCGCGTTCTGCCACGGAAGCGGAGTATCGTGCTGTTGCTGCTACTGTTGCAGAAGTAAATTGGGTGCAAAATTTACTTCAGGAACTTCAATTCTCGCCCAATTCATCTCCTACCATTTACTGTGACAACATTGGCACTACCTATCTCTGTCAAAATCCAGTGTTTCACAGTCGAATGAAGCACATCAAGGTGGATTTTCATTTTGTCCGTGAATAAGTGTCAGCCAAGCAACTTTGTATTGTTCATGTTCATTCTGCTGATCAACTTGCTGATTCTCTTACCAAGCCTCTTAGCCGTCAGCAGCATGAACGACATCGCCTCAAGCTTGGCGTAATTGATGCTACGCCAATCTTGCGGGGGCATGATAAGGAGACAGCTGTACTAACCAAGATCACTCCACCAGTCAAGCATTTTCCAGCCAATAATTCTCCTACAATCAAGGAATTTATGCAGCATTAATCTCAAAGATTCTTTCCAGTATAATCTCTAGAATATATCTCTCATAATCTTTCCTTGTTTTATAGTTTCCTTCTTTAGTACATGTCTCGCTCTTGCTGCTACTGCAGTATATATGTATTGTGAGACAAATGAATGAATCAAGCCTTTTTCAGCATCTCGTTGATTTATTAACTTCATGGCATCACTGAAGCTGAGGCACCACAAACCTTTTTGAGTACCTGCCAAAATTCATTGGCAGCCGCTGCTGGTTCTAATTGATATATCAAATTTAATAATAAATTTTATCATTAATAAAATATTAATTTTAAAATTTTGAAATTGAATAAATTCATATAATAAGTTAGTAAGCGATATACCTGAACTTCTGCACATCAGAATAAGGACTAGAGCTTCACCTTAACTTTATAACTGATTTTTCCTTCCCAACCTTTATTGTACTCACACGCTTTAAATGAAATTTTTGTGTGTCTGAAGGAAGAGAGATGACCGGTTATATATATGCACAATTTTAGTTTAATTTAGACATGTCCATCATTGCCTAAATTACGTTTGAGTTCATGGTCCTTAATTGACACAATAACGTACAGATTGTCTTTCTGATTAAATGGGTCACTTTAATGATTTATTCCTTAACAATATTTTTCTTTGGGAACACTCCAAGTAAACCGATTAAGGTATATACATTGTCCTTACTCAAAGAAAATAATTAATAAGGTATAATTCTAATATTATCCCATTTGGTCTGATTATAATCTATCACATTTGTCGTTATGCGCAAATCTTGATAATGACCAATCTCTTGTGATTCCATCATAATGTCATAATTTGATAAACTGTTCAGTGTGAGTTATGACAGTTATACTCTATTAGTTTATGATACTTTTTCCATATATCGCAACATTTGCAGTTCACCATATAAGGCTTACAAGGTATATATATAAAACAAAATTTCATAAAGGTTCACATTAATGTCTCATAAAGACTTTTTTATTAAAATTGAAATTTTAGATGTGTACAATCATAAGGTAACAAAAAAACATAATATATATCAAAAGCATATAAATGAGCTCATAGTATTATTACAAGTATAAAACATTAATTATCAATACAACCAAGTTCCGTATTAAGAATATGCCCTCCAAATGACTTTGACTGTAAACCTTTCGTTAATGGATCTGCAATTATGAGATCCATATTATTATACTCAATAGATACTCTTTGTTTTTGAAGCTTTTCCTTAACGGCAAAATACTTTAATTCTATGTGCTTGGCACCTTTTGAGTATTTGTCGTTCTTAGAGAAAAATATTGTTGCAGAATTATCACATTAAATTTTTAGTAATTTGGTAATGGTGTTGACAACTCCAAGTCCTAAAATAAAGTTCTACAGCCATAATGCATTAATAGTAGCCTCAAAACATGCCATAAATTCTACTTCATCCTGGATGAAGCAATGATAAATTGTTTCATACTCTTCCATGATATTGCTCCTTCAACTAACAAGAACAGATAATCAAAAGTGAACTTTCTGCTATCAAGGCATCCGGTAAAATCTAAATCCGAATATCCAATTATTTTTAAAAGATTGGATTTTTTTATACATAAGCATGCAGTTTTTTGTTCCTTGCAAGTATCTCATCATTTTCTGTGGAGCTTTCCAATCATCCATTCTAGGATTACTTTAATATCTGCCCAATATTCCAATTGTGAAATTGATATCCGGTCTAGTGCAAGTTTGCAGATACATCAAGCTACCAATGACAGTGGCATGTGAGATTGACTCAATCGCTTTATGTTCAACATTTTCTTGGGACATTGCATGAAACTAAATTTGTCACCTTTTTATAAGGGAGCAATCTTGGGCGAACACTTATCCATGTTGAATCTCTCTAGAATTTCCTCAATATATCCTTTTTGAGACAATCCTAACATTCTTTGTGATCAGTCACAGAATATCTCTATTCTTATTATATACGATGCCTCTCCCATATCTTTTATTTCAAAATTTTTTGTAAAAAAATGTTTAGTCTCACGCAATATACTCAAGTCGTTAACAGCAAGCAAAAGGTCGTCAACATATAGGACTAGAAAAATAAACTTACTCTCATTGATCTTTTGGTATATACACCAATCAACAATGTTTTCTTTAAAACCAAAAAATATAATGATATCATTGAATTTAATATACCATTGTCAGGAAGCTTGTTTTAGTTTATATATTGACTTCATTAGTTTACACACTAACTGTTCATTTCTTTTTATGGAAAAACTCTCAAGTTGATCCATATAAACATCCTCTTTGAGATTTTCATTAAGAAAAGCGGTTTTCACATCCATTTAATGCAACTCCAAATCATACTAGGCTACCAATTCCATAATTATCCTTAATGAATCTTTTTTCGAGACTAGACAAGAAGCCTCTGTATAGTCATGCCACTCTTTTAAGTATAACCCTTAACAACAAGTCTAATTTTATATCATTTGATATTGCCACTTGAATCGCATTTGGTCTTAAAGACCCACTTCTCTTACAACCTTCTACAATTCGATGAGATCCCAAACATTGTTCTTTTCTTTGGATTTCAACTCATCTTTCATGACATCAACCCACTTTTCAGATTCAGTACTTATTATGGCCTCTGAAAAAGAAACTAGATGCTTATTGATTCCAATATAAAATTTGGTTGCAAATAGACCACACAATCATTAGGAATAATCGATCTCTTTGTTTTTTTAGATCTTCTTAATGCTACTTTTTGTGGTTTAGGTGCATTTGCCATTGGTGGGTTAGTTTTTTCAGAGAGTGCTTCTTCACCCAAATGTCTTTCTATTTTTAGAATAGCACTTGGTGTTGTAGTGAATGAAGGACCTGTTATGGGTAAAGGTAGGGATGTTCGTGGGTCTGGATTTGTCAGTTTTAGGCTATATCTACATCCAATCTATTGATGGCGGATTGGACGATTCTCCATCTGCATCCAATCCGCCATCCTACCCAATTCGTCCAATAATGGCGGATTAGATTGGATCGATTTTGACAGATTGTGTGCAATTAAAAGAATTTTTTTTTTTTCTAACTTCCAACAGGCAGCAAGCTTAATTTAAATAAAAGAAAATGTTCCAATTTTTGAAGACAACAAATTTAATGTAAATAAAAAAAAAATTCCAATTTCCTAAGATAAAAAGCTTAAACATCATTGTTCCATAATATTGTTCTATAGGCAGCATCCAAGCTCTGATTTAACATGCAAGCTCAAACCCACATGCAAGCTATCTTTAGTGTGCAGAAGGAAACAACATGCAACAAACTTGATGATTTACTGTGAAACTTGTTCCAACAACACATTTGGTTTAGAATTCTAAACAAAATAATAACAAGACCTTTATTGAGGGTTTATTCAAGATGTTTCAACAAAAGAATTCTAAGAGCAGAGAAACCAACAACAAGCCATAAATAGATAGATGACATTGTAAGCAAAAAAGTTTTATGAAGGAAAAGTTTTAAGGGGCAACAATCGGGGGAAAGACAAGAAATAATCCTCCCTAACTCAAGATAATATATATATAAGCAGCAGATTGGGTCGGATTGTGCGGATTGCAGACCTCAATCTATACCCAATTCGCCTTTGACAAATTGAAAAATTTTAAAACTGCAACCAATCCAAACCCTTGTAATTTGGGCGGATGCGGGTTCATGCGGGTCGGATTGGTCGGTTTCTGGTCGGTTTTGAACAGCCCTAGATAAAGGAACATTTACCCTAATTTCCTTTATTTTCACATCTTGACGTTCATTACTGCCACTAACTTCGTTATTCTCAATGAATCTTACATTTTCAGTTTTTACAATTCTCGAACTATGGTTTGGGTAATAAATATATACCCTTTAAAGTTCTCTGGATAACCAATGAAATAACCACTGATCATTTGAGAGTCTAACTTCTTTTTATGTGAATTGTAAATCCTCACTTTTGCTAGGTAACCCCAAATATGTAAATGTCTCAAACTAAGTTTCCTTTATGTCCATAGTTCAATAAGAGTACTTTAAACTATATTTATCAAATAGTTTGCGATTTTGAGTGCATATATCTATAAAAATTTGGGTAAAGAGGGCTTACTCATCATACTTCTAACCATATCCATTAATGTCCGATGCTGCTTTTCTATCACACCATTTTCCTAAGGTGTGTCTGGCATAGTATACTGTGCACATATGCCATGACTTTCAAGGAATTTCGCAAATGGACGCAAACACTACCCTTACTCACTATATTTACCATAATATTCACCACATCTATCAGATCTTACAATTTTTACTTTTCTATCTAATTGCTTTTCAACCTCCTTTATGAATATCTCAAGGGTATCTAGTGATTGAGATTTTTCATGAAATAAATAGACATACCAATTACATTAAATAATCATCTATAAAGGTGAAAACATTTTTCTCCATTAAGGGTTGGAGTGCCAAACGGTCCGTATATGTTAGTGTGTATAATTTCCAGAAGCTGGGTGCTTCTTGTGGCTTCCTTCTTATTGTGTTGGGTTTACTTTCCCTAAATACAATCCATACACATTTTGAAATCAGTAAAATCTAGATTCGAGAGAATTTTATTATTTACTAATCTTATTAATCTTTTTTGGATATATGACTCAAACGTTTATGCCACAACCAAGCAGAATCTTCATTTATCATGCTACGTTTAATTCCAGTATTATATAGGTGAAGCAAGGATTCCGCAAAAACATTTTCAAGTTTCAGTTTATATAAACCATCAATAAGAATGCCAAGCCAATAATATTAGCATTCTTATATAAACTAAAACTTCCATATCCAAACTTAACATTAAACCCATAATTATCTAATTTGGAAACCAAAATAATATTCTTTGAAACTAAAGGAATATAAAGAGTTTGTAATAGATCTAAATGATAGCTAGTATCTAAGACCAGACAATAAGTCCCTATGCCTTCAATTAGAGCCTTCATATGATTTCCCATAGAGAGAAAAATTTTAGTTGGATTTGTGGTTTGGATCATAATGAATCCTTTCCTTATACTAAATACATAAGTAGTAGCACTAGAATTATGCCATCAAGTATTATGAGAGACTTCAGCTAAATGTGATTTGAAACATATTAAGGCATCAAATTTACTTTTCTTTTCGAACCAAGCCTTACACTTCGGGTAGTCTTTTTGATAATGTCCAGCCTTCTTATAGAAGTGAGATGTGTCACCTTTTCGTTCTTTCTTTCTAGCCTAAGGAGCATGAGTAGGTTCTTTCTTTTTCTTGAATTGGTTGGCTTTCACTTTCAAGGCTTTCCCAGCCTCTTACCCAGGAGATTAACAAAGTGACTTTTTTGACTTTTTAATCTCATCATCTTCTGAACAAGCATATTGGCTAATTTATTAATATTCTATTCATCCTTTATAATGTTATAACTAATCTGAAATGGCCCATAATTAGGAGGTAGTGAGTTCAAAATGAATTGCACGAGAAAAGAATCCTCCACCATTAGTCACAGGGATTAAATCTTGCTGCTGTATTAGTCATCTCAACAATGTACCCTTGGATAATTTGTGACGCAGTAAACTTTATGGTCGTGAGCTCTGCCATCAGAGTACCAACAAGTGACTTATTCGCCGAAACGAAAACGCTTTTCCACAAACTGCAAAAATTCTTTTGCACTTTTTGTCGGTGAAATTGTTGACTTAATGTTGTTGGCAATTAATCTGTTGCTTCATTCTCAAGCCTTATGATGTAACTTCTCTGCCTCGCTACTTGAGTCAATAATAATAGCAGGCTAGTCCATTAATAATGCCAAGTGAAGTTCCATAACACCTAAGTGGAAATGGACTTGTTCATGTTACTAAGAGAAGTTCAATCCATTGAACACAGCAACAGATAAAGCATGCGATTGAACGAAAACAACTACACAATACATATGAAGCAGTAAGCATATTAGTTTAGTTATTAAACAGATTACCAACCAAGGCTCTAAAGGAGAAGACTTCATATGAAGGATGGAATGGAACTAAACCCTCTCTCACTAACCTATAAGTTTTTGGATGTATTTGTCATATTCACATTAGAGAAACCAAAAGACACAAGTTGGATAGCAAGGTAGAAGCTTCTATATTCATTCATTACCCAGACACACCTTTCAAATACAGAGTTTTCAACTGAAGGATGGGCAAAGTCTCTATCAGTAAAGACTTACAGTTCAGTGAAACTGAACAATGAAATTAGGAGAACTTAGAAATTTAACAGTTTAAATCTCAAGCTCTGTCTCCTAAAAATGTTGAATCAGAATTTTTAGATGAAGAGAATGTTGATCACATGCCAATCAAAGGCACCGGATCTCTTACAGACATCTATGACATATGTAATAAAGTATTTGGAGCCAACAAGCTATAGAGAAGCCTCTAATGATCCAGGTTGGAAAAAAGCGATGGAGGGGGAGATTGAAGCTATAGAGAGAAATGGCAGTTGAAAGTTGGTTCATAAACCAGGAAACAAATCTATCATTGGTGTTAAATGGATTTTTCAAACAAAGCTGGTAGCAAATGAATCTATCAACAAATTGAAGGCCAGACTAGTGGCAAAAGGGTATTAACAATAGTATGGTGTGGACTACTATGCGACCTTCACTCCAATAGCCCAATTAGACACTATCAAATTGCTAATTGCTATTGCAGCTTAAAAGAATTGGATAATTCATCAGCTTGATGTCAAATCAGCCTTTTTGAATGGTGTGCTTTGAGAGGAGATTTACATTGAGCAACCAGAAGGATTTGTGAAGCACTGAGAGGAAGAAAAGGTGTATCTACTTCAAAAGGCCCTTTATGATTTAAAGCAGGCTTCTAGGGCTTGGTATAGCAGGATTAATGAGCATTTATTACAACATAGTTTCTATAGAAGCAAGAGTAAAGCCACTCTTTATGTGAAGACTCAAATGGGTCATCATCTCTCTGTATCTCTTTATGTGGATGATTTGATGGTCATTGGAAGTTGTCAACAACTAGTCCAACAATTCAAGATTGATATGGAGAATGAATTTGCTATGATTGATGTTGGAAAGATTTCCTATTTCCTTGGATTAGAGATTTTGTAGTCCAGCCAAGGCATCTTCATCAATCAAACTAAATATACTAAAGATGTTTTGGAAAAATTTCAAATGTCTTATTACAAGAAATCTGCAACACCATTTGCAACAGAAGAAAATTTGTGAAAAGAGGACGGAGCTAAAAAGGTGAATGCCAATAGGTATAGAAGTCTCGTTGGTTGTTTATTATACCTCTCAGGTTCTAGACTTGATATCATGTTTGCAGCTAGTCTTTTATCAAAATTTGTGAATTCTCCAAGTGAATTACATTTTAAAACTGCCAAAAAGGTCCTACGATACATTCAAGGAATACCAAACCCTAGAATTATATACAAAAAACCAAAGAATTGAAGTTGACAGGTTACATCAATAGAGAGTGGGCAGGGTTAAAATAAGATATGAAAAGCACATTAAGATATGTGTTTACTCTCGGTTCAAGAGCGTTCTGTTATAACTCTAAAAAGTAGTTTATAGTAGCTCAATCAATAGCTGAAGTAGAATACATAGTTGCTGCCTTAACTGTGAATCAAGCAATATGGTCGAGGAAGGTTCTAACTAATTTGAAAATAGAACTTAAAGAGCTTATTGAGATTTATTGTGACAACTAGTGAGCAATTGCAATCTCCAGGAATCCAGTCTTTCATGGAAGGACCAAACCCTTCAAAATAAAGTTTCATTTATTAGAGATGCACAAGAAAAAAAAAAAGAATTGAGACTGCTCTACTGTCCTACTAAAGAGCAACTTGCAGATATTCAAACCAAAGCATTGTCCAAGCATAAGTTTGAAGAATTTAGAGAACGTTGGGGATACAAAGCAACAACACCAAGGAGAAGTGATGCTGCTAGAGCATTCAAGTGTAGCTGGTGCTGTGTTACATTGATCCACCAACTCAATTTTCAAGATTTCCCTCTCATTTTTCAAGTTTTAGTTGTTGAAGTTGAATAAGTCATCTTATCCTAGATTTATCTGGAGCTTTATCTGCAATTTTAGATTTAGAAGTTTGTTAGTTACATTTAAATTTTTATTTGTTTATCTTATAAGATTCGTATATAATGAAGCTAGAATCATCAATAAAAGTATGGAACCATTTTTCAATTTCATCTTAATCTCTACATTAGCTTTTGCTACTCTTTGCTCCTTGTTTTCAGACTTTAGATTTGTATGCTTTCAATCCAAAAAATTTACAGCAAAAAAGGCTTGTGAGGGAATTTAGGAAACCAAACAAGCCTAATGGACTGAGATTCAACAAATTGGAACTCACTCGCAACAAACTTGGGTCTATACTCAGGAAACGCATTGGAATTCCGCCACCAAATGGACATAGTCTTAGGATTTAAACATAGTTGGAGTAGTTGAAATTGTGTGTTTTCAAATCAAAGGTCTAAGGTTCAAAATGCAGTCATTTCTTTATCTAACCCCTCCCTAATAACGGGCTACCATCTCCTCTACAGAACAGGCATAAATTAATTTGAAGCCAAGAACTAACCCAATTCGGCAAGGCCATGTCGATATCCCTAAATATCAAAAGAAGGAAATAGAACTCGTCAAAAGCGAAAAAAAAAAAAAAAACATCATGGAACTCACTACCCATTCGTGTTCCTCTCCAGTAATGTTTGTCAAGAAGAGAAAAAATTCACGGCAATTTTGTGTCAATTATAAAGCACTTAACTTGGCAACTATTGAAGATGGTTGAATTAATTTCCCATTCAAAACATTTGTTGAAATGCTTTCTATTTGATCTGTTCTGTCAACTATTGCAGCATTACCTTGGCTGCACTCTCAGCTTTAAATTCTCCATTTCTCCTTTTCCCTTTTTTTTTCCCCTTCAAAAATAGACTTTACATTCTACTCTCCTCTACGTTGACTTTTGATTTATAGTTTATATGTTCCATTCAGCCATATGCAAAGGATTAATTGCACAAAACACTGCAACGATTTCACTTCCAATTAATTTTAAAAGCGGATAATTATATTTTTTGTCCTATACCTTTACAAATTTTTACAATGAAGTCATAAACTTTTTTGGTTTCATTTTGGTCATCAACCTTTTAGATTTTTTATAATAGAATCCTTCTGTAATTGTCATTTATGAAAAGACTCCATTAAAGGATATAAAAGGTTGAGAACTAAAATGAAGAACCAACAACCTTTAGGGCTTCATTGTAAAAATTTATAAAAATTTATAACTAAAGAGGTGATTATGTCAGAAACGATTGTCTCTTTATTCAAACAATGAATGATTCTATTCAACTAAGAAATCTTAATCATGATCAATGACTCTTTCATTAGATGAGTTTCAATGCCTTTGACATCATCCAAAGTGTTGTAATGTGCTTGTTATAGGAGAAATTAATAATTGGTATAAACATTAATGTTAATTTGATAACCTTCTTGTTTTTTTTTTTTAAACAATTACATAATCATTTTGCGTGAAATTATTTATTATAATGAAATTGAAAACTTTATTGGTAGGAAATGAAGTGACTCTCTTTTTTCTACTAGATATGGGTTTGTTGGTTTTTCTGCAGGCAAAGGCAGCCAGACCTTCTGTCGTTGTGTTTTGGCAGATGAGTATAGTAATATTGAGCTACAGTTTGGACATTGGTTCTTGGCTACCGGATTCTTTGGTTGCCATGTCTTGCTTGCACTATAGAAAGGTCCTTTGTTTTTTATGCTTGTTTTTTGTTGGCTTATATAGGACAGGCAATTTTTAGGTTGCATTTTGATATTGTATGAGTAACTATTTTTGGTTTCTACTCCTACAAAGCTATTTGACAGATTTGGGTGTCCAGTTTTGATACTGGATGTTATGAATAAAATTGACTTGTTGTCAACAAAAAAAAAAAAAAAAAAAAGGGACTAGCCCAATTCCCAGTTCTAATTCGAGTTGAAAACCATAGCATGGTACGGTGTTTGAGCTTTCATGCCAATCAAGTGAGGGATAGGCCGATTTGCAGTTTTCTTCTTCACCAGCTTCTTCTTGATACCGAAGGTCTTGTGTGACAGCATGTTGGCGACTTCAGGCATTTACATTTACATATGAAGGTATAAACTAGAAGTTAAAATTATTGCCTTTGAACTTCATCATCGAAAACTAATGCAAGTTAATTTCTTGCCAAGCACATGCCTCCTTTTGTTTCTGTCTATTTTAACCTTTGGACAAAGTGGACCTTAATTAACATGTAATCTTCTCTAAGAGAATGTCTAGCCAGATAACAAAAGAACAAATGTACTTTATTTTTTTAAAAAAATTACAGATATATGGCATTTAATATTCGGTAACCTTTTTTCCTCGTGGTTTATTTTGCATTCGAAGAACTCAAAATGCTTTTGGAATCTTGTTGTTTTAAACATCCGACCCCTAATTTTGCCAAATTCCTTCAAACATGTCCGACGAATGGTATACCATGCTCGGCTATTTGTCGTTAAGTTTTTGTATAGGTTAATATACAAAAATATCGTTAATTTCACTTAAACTAACAAATTTAAAATCAACTTTATTTAAACTAACAAATTTATCAAGCTGTAAAATTTTTTAAATAGAATTTATCTAATTTGATAATATGATATTAACTTATATGATTATCGTGTCATGAAAACAGACATCTATATGTAAGTATATAAAGTCAAAATTGAGAGAAAACCTCAATCTTTCTCTTTTTGGTATGTATATAAATTCGTAAATAAAAAATTATATTAAAATATTTCATAATTATAAAATTTAATCACAATTAAAATTAAAATTCACAATTAATATAAATCTAATTATAATCAAATAAGAATTCTAATGATTTATATATTCCTACTTTGATCATAATTAAGTCTATATAACTATAAATTTTAAACTAAAATAAATAATTAAAATTTTTTTCACAAATTCTCCTTTTCTCCTTTTTAGAAGGAAAAAGATTTAGAAAAATCACACAAATTTACCTATAATTTTTTCCTCAAAAAAAAAAACTCCTTCTAAATTTACTTTCCTAAAAAGGAAACAAAAATTCTTTTTGTTTTCTTTAAAAAATTTAAAAAATTCCTAAAAAATAATACTCAAAATTTAGATTTTTTATTTTTCTTTTAAATAATATAAAGTAAAAATAAAATTTTTAAAAATATAATTAAATTTACGCATCGCGCGAGTCTATTACTAGTATTTATATAAATTTGTTATCGAAACTGACAGATTCTATTCATCTAAAATCATTATATCCTAAATTTATTATTTTAAGTAAATTTGGTATTAAATTTATTACTTTAGATAAAATTGGTGATATTTTTGTATATCAATCCTTTTTGTATTCAATGAAAACCTAGCACGAGAACTATTTTGAACTATACAACTTTTAATAACTTTTAATATTATATACAGATTCCTTTTTGTATATAATTTTGAGAACTATTTTAATTTTTAACTATACAACTTTTAATATTACAAATTACAATCACGTTTTATCATATGCATTATGGAATCTAATGAATATAGAATGTTTAGGGGACATATAACCGGTTAAGATTTAAAACTTTTGTGTTGAAGGTCTTGAATTTTAATCGTGGCCAAAGGAATTGTAGAGTTTATTAAAAATAGAGAGAGCTATCTTATTATATAACTTACAGTTTAACAGACCTTTTAATAAAAAAAAAAAGTAATGAGCCCATCAATACATAAATCGTCCAAAAAATTCCCTTTTAACTATCATAGTAGAATCTATAAAATCGCGGGATGCCCAAGAAATCAAGTACCTATTTCGAGCAGGCCTCCAAACTGATTGAGAACAATGGAGAAATTAACAATGTAAATTGTCCCATAGAAAAAACAAAATTTTAAGGTAACAAAAGCCTTATATAATGATATGTTGGTGGAAGACTTGTAAGGGAAGGATTGTAAGGTACTTAAAAGCTATGGATAGTATTGATCGCCAAAAGGCTATTGAGTTCTTCGAATTTCAAGCTCATTTGTATAACCATAAATTTAAATACATTCATTCAATGTCACTGAGATGTGCGATTGATCTAGGCATACCAGATGTAGTCCAAAACCACGGCAAGCCAATCACTTTTACAGAGTTGGTCTCAGCACTTGGCATTTACCCAGCCAAAACCGGTTGCCTGTATCGGCTGATGCGCTTGTTGGTGAGGTCTGGCTTCTTTTCTGCAACAAAAGCTCCAAATGGTCAAGAAGAAGAAGGAGCGGAGACGGCCTACACTCTAACACCATCATCATGGGCACTTGTGAAGGATAATCCTAATTGCTTGTCTGCGTTTGTCAAGCCAATGATTCTTAAATCCTTCAGTTCATGGGACTTTTGGGCGGATTGGTTTCGAGGGAACGAGTTAACAGCATTTGAGAAGGCACGCGGGATGCCATTTTGGGAGTTTTTTCTTCAAAATCCAGAATATGGAAAGCTTTTCGATGAAGCAATGGCCTGTGATACTCAGATGATGAACTTGGTTATCGGAGAGTGTAAGCCCATTTTTGAGGGAGTCGATTCGGTGATTGATGTAGGAGGTGGCACAGGATCACTTGCTAGGATCATATCCGAGGCATTTCCTGGCATCAAATGTACGGTTCTTGATCTTCCGCGAGTCATTGCAAATTTGGAAAGCACCAAGAACTTGAATTTTGTTGGAGGTGACATGTTTCAGCATATCCCTTCTGCTGACGCTATCATACTCAAGGTACGTATACTTCTTTCTTCTTTCTTCACTCAAATAATATTGCATCTCAACAACTTGTTTGTTCAGTGAAAATCCTAAGCATGACACACAGACAACTTTTCCAATATAATTTGGTAATGAAAGTGCATTGATTGCAGCTAGTTTTGCATGACTGGAGCGACGAGGACTGCCTAAAGATATTGAAGGAAAGCAAAGAAGCTATCTCAAGGACTGGAAAGGTTGGAAAGGTGATCATCATTGATATGGTGATCGATGAGAATAAAGATGAAGACATAATAATGGAAACAAAGCTCCTCTGGGACATGCTGATGATGGTACTGTTTTCAGGAAAGAGAGAACCGAAGAGGAATGGGAGAGGTTATTTTTGGAGGCTGGCTTCAAACACTACAAGATTACACCTTCATTGGGTTTAAGGTCCCTAATTGAGGTTTATCCTTAAAGTAGATGAACTTTCGATTATGTTTTCGAAATTGACCAGAAAAACAAGTTTCGGCCCATCTGAGGTGCTGCTGGGATGGCATAACTTAGCCTTCCAATCCTTTGTGTTTTTTCAACTTTCCTTCCCTAATAAATGTTATGGTTGCTTCTCAAAGAAGACTAGGGAGGCCTACTTTGGGATTGGATGTTCCATTTCCCCTTATGGTGTTGTGATACATGTATAAACTTTGTGGTTCAAAATCCGTGGCCCTCCTTGTGACTCTCCTTCATTTCATAAATTCTTCATATTTGTTGAGTATGGATTCAATTGGAGTCTTTTAATGGGTGTTTGATTTAACGTTTCGGACCTACCGTTATTCAATTTTCTAATATTTTTGCTCATTTTTTCTTTAAATATAACTCATTCATGAATTTGCACACACAAATTTATTTTATTATTATTTGTATTTCAAATAGACTTTATTTATTATATATTGTAAAATTATGAGTGAATTATACTTACAGTAAATCAAATTAGAAATTTTTACAAAAAGGGTGTGAAATGTCCGTTGGTAATGGGTTTTTTTTTTTTTCAAGTTCTTATTTGATAAATCCTATTAACAATTGAGAGCTTATTACCTTTTATAGACAAAAATATTTTCAATAAATATTTAGTATTGGATTATAAGTAATTATACACATAAAATAATTGAATAAAATTAAAAATCTTCTAAAATTAATAACAAAGACTAGATGGAAAAAAAAAACAGAGAGAGAGGGAGAGAACAAGACATTACTGCTATGCGCACGGAAGAAAAAAAACAAAGACAAGGAGGGTAATAAGAAAAGTAGTTCCTCATAATTCTCTGACTTGTGGACTTTGCTTAAACTATATATATATATATTAAAATGATCAAGTAGATTTATGTGATATAAAATAAAAAGTTAATAATATTCACAAAAAGACTGAAAAAATCGAGAGCACCTTAAATACAAAAGACAAAACATGTGTTTGCTAGTAAGAAAAAAACATTTATTGTAATATAACAGATAAAGAATGTCCCGAGTAATTAATTTTGCTATTTATCACTTGATTTCCTCTGCTATTTCTTCTTCTTTTCCTTGTTTAGTCTTGGTGGAGGATATACCTGGCAGGTTCACTTGCAGCACCTTTTGACAAAGGACAATTCTTGTGCTGACTTCTTACTAAAAATGGATATTCGACTTGTTGAAGACGAGGAGTTGTTGGAACATCCTCCTCTCGGTGTGCGATTAGCTCCTGATGGCAACAAAACAAGGACCTGTCTTTGTTGGTTATTAATTAGTTTCTTTCATTTTCTTATTCAGATGTATAAAAAAAAAAAGTGCTTTGTGAAAGCCATCAGTTGATTTCTATTCATTTTTTATCCGACTACAAAGGGGGCAGCATATTGTTTATGCCTTGAGAGAAACATATTCTTGTCATAGGAAGTGAAAGAATTTGCTATGACCACCAAGTGAAATGGCCCCATCACTTAAACAAAGAAGAGTGTGTGACATGTCTTCTCTTGTCTTATAAATTTGCAGATGAAATAAAAGGATATAAAATAAAGCCACATTCAAGCCATATCCACGATGAGATAAAATAAGTTCTTGTTTTCTGCATTGATCATATTTAAAGCAAAACCAATAAACAGAAGTGGGCACTCCCCAAAGGTAATTTTGACTTTAAAATATCTAGCCTCCTTTGTATCAAAAACAAATTCTACACGAAAAGCTCTGAAAAAAAAAAAAAATATTACCACTTTCACAATGCACAACTCTATAGTGCAAAAGGTGTTGGTTTCCTGCCTCAAGTTAGTTCTTCCTCTCTCTCTCTCTCTCTCTTTGTTTCTTTCTCCCTCTCTCCTAATATATGTTAAGCCTTCCAAGCCCCAAGTATATCTTTATTAATAAAGCAGGACATTAGATTCATGTCCAAGAAATGCAGGAAACATCCATGACCTCATATGAAGTCATGAACCTTAAAACACATAAAAGGTGACAATACACATTCCCGAATTTTGAGCAAACACAAATCATAATCCAGATGGTCTACAATTCAGTTAAATGAAACACAATACATATCAGCCCTAATAGTTTACTGTTCCAACTCCAAAAATTCTATATAGCTAAAAATCTTCATTAGCTCCAAATTTAGAACAACCAGAAATTCTTCCTAGCAAACGTGTTTCCTTTAAATAAGATGGGAAGTTTCAACCAACTGGCACAGTCATATTGAAGCTAAAGCTATCCTGCAGGGATCCAGTTTGCATTACGCATAGGGCAACCACATGCAGCGTTAAAGTCAACTAGAAACCAAGGTGTGGGCCAAAACTTGACCTTACCTTCTCTAATATTTTTTTTTTTTCTGGCATAACCTTACCTCTCTAATGGATACAACCCAGCTCAATGTCACAAACTGGACAGCACTCTAATCCCTCATCTGCTATCTTCCCATATAAGCACTTTCTGCAAACTGGGTAAAAAAAAAAACCCAATGAAACACCCAACAGAGATATGTGAAGTTCACCGTTCAATTCCCTACAAATATCTGAAATTTCATTGCTTAGAGACACATGAATCTTCATGTAGACACGAAGTCCCACACCTTAGAACAATACTCGAAACAGAACACATTATCAAAATCGTAATTCAGATCGTAAGATCATATTAACAAGACCTCAACAATCTGGATCGCTAGAAAAACCATTTATACGTGGGATCGTTGGAAAATCACAATTTAATGTGTAAAATCGGTAAGATCGTGCGATCCTATCCACCCAGAAACTAAAATCACATTTGGAGTTTTGATTGGAAAAGGAAAACGAATCACGAGCACACAACGACCGCACCACTCACTCAGTCGCTCGTTAGATGCAGTACCGCTCACTCAGTCGCTCATTCGATGCTTGGCTTCGTCCTTCTTCCATTCTTTCGTTCTTTTTTGTCCTAAACAAAATAAATCCTTCTTGCCATTAGTAAGCTGAGATGCTGAACCCAACCAAAATTAGATCTATCACTGTCGTGGTGACCGAAATTGTTTGGGTTTGTTCTCGAAGACGTGGGTTCCACGAATTAGGATGGAGAATTCTACTCTGAACCTTCCTTTCAAGTTATTGAAGGTGAGTTTTTTTTCTTTTTTCTTTTTCTGTGTTTCAATTGCCCGATCTTGGCGTGCTTTAATCATTTAGATGTGCTCTAAGCATTCACCTCACATCTAAGCAGCATTTTTTGCAAAATTCCCATCGCTCTACCCCCCAAAACCAAAGTTTTTAGAGGACCGAAGAATTGTGCAAGGCCATTGAATTTTATGGAAGAACAATATAATATTGTCTATTGCTATTGAGGTAATTGAAAGAACCTTGAAACCTAAAATTGAAATTGTAGTAGCATTCTTTTGAGGTAATAGGAAAACAAATGAACGCCGGGAAGTTTGGATGTCATTGATCGCAGCAAACGAGCAGCTAGAGAAGGTGAGGATGGAACTAGACAACAAGACATTTCGAACGTGCTCTCCAAGTAATTGTCCAGATCCAGACTTCTTCATCACTTCTTGATGAATTTGGTGAATTGCATGTATTTACTTAGTTAATTCTTGAGACAAGTGGCTGCACTAATTGTCCAAATTTCAGGCGCTACTATATAATTGCCTGTTGAATATTGAAAGAATCAAATAAGAGAGAATTCTTGGATAAAAGTCATATGATTTGGCAGCTAAGATTTCTTTCAAACACATAGTTCAATGTGCATGGGATACGACAAACTGGTTGCATCCAACGAGTAGTTAGGATGTCTTGGCTTTTGTTTCAAGTTATGCTCTACCCAAGAATCACTTGCTGCATATCCATAAATTAAGTCGAGGTTATTTTCATGCTCCTTCAGGAATTCAGTAGATGCTCGTGGATTCTTTTTACACCAAATCAGAACCTTGCAAACGAATGCTTGTTTCCGGATCAAGAACGAGAACAAATGTTCATACCGTTAACCACACCATCATCTTCTTCAACAACTGGGGACTTCAACTTGCAAGAAGAGCTCGAGTTCCGTCCCACACCAAGAAGATAAGAACTTCTATTAGTGCCTTCAGCTGGAGAAGCATTTGCTGCTGGTGATTGCTCAATATCATTATGAAGGCTGGTTTTAAGTTTCCAGCTCAAATTAAGCTTCAACAGCAATAGTAAAAGCAGAAAATGCAGAGGGTAAGAAAAGAATTCTAGATAGCTTGGCAAAGATAATTGCCTCATTTTAAGAGGTTGTAAATATATTAAAGAAAACATTTACAAAATGGTCATAATAACAAGGTACAAGTAAACCCATATTGAAGTACAATTGACCATGCTTTGAAAAGCATTTGCTCCTAGCTGCAAGCAATCTACATTACAAGTAAACTGCCTAGGACAGGTTTGGTAAAACATGATTACAAGGAAGATATTAAGACATTGTCCAATACACAACCAATTACATAATAAAAAAAACGAAATGGACACAACTTAAGCAAAATGGATTGCAGGAACATTGTCTTTGAACACCAACTAACAAGCTGCAACTGTCCCATTTGATGTATGCAATGCTTCAGTCTTCAATCACTTGCAGTTTCAAGTGTTCAAGGCCAATCTTCATCACTCCTCCTTGGAATTGAACACTTGCAGGCCAAGCCCTTTTCTAAGAGATTCAAATCTTTCCTTTGGAAGACTCTTAGTGAACAAGTCTGCCAACTGATTCTTAGACTTGCAGTACACCAAATTGATCTCCCCTTCCTATTGAGCTTCCCTTAGAAAATGCAGCTTCATCTTGTAGTGTTTAGTTCTGCCATGGTGAATTGGATTTTTGGAGATTGCTATGGCAGATTGATTATCACAGTAAATGACAGTTGGCATGTCTGGTTTCAGATACAAATCAGTGAGTAGCTTCCTCAGCCATACAGCCTGATTTGCAGCTCCTGCTGCAGCTGCATATTCAGCTTCAGCTGTATATTGTGCCACCATACTTTGTTTTCTTGAACTCCAGCAAAAAGCCCCTGAGCCAAGGGTAAACATATACCCTGATGTGCTCCTTAAATCATCTGATGAACCAGCTAAATCACTGTCTGAAAAGCCAATAAGCTGCAACTCTACTCCTCTTTGATATAGGATTCCAAGCTGTACAGTGCCTTTAATGTATCGAAGCACCCTTTTTGCTGCTTTGTAATGCTCTTCACTTGGTGCATGCATGAATCTAGACAACAGATTTATTGAATGCACAATGTCAGGCCTAGAAGCAGTCAAATATAAAAGACAGCCAATAAGACTTCTATAAAGTTCTGCATTGAACTTTTCAGCTCGATCTTCTTTTGATAGCTTCAAGTTCAATAAAAGAGGAGTGGAAACAGCTTTACAACTTTCCATTTTAAATTTCCTCAGAACTTCCCTTGCATACTTTTCTTGACTGACAAATATTCCAGCATCAACTTGCTTCACTTCAAGTCCTAAGAAAAAGGACATTTTACCAAGATCAGTCATTTCAAAGACTTTAAACATCTCAGTTTTAAACTTCATAATCAAACCATGACTGCTCCCAGTAATCAAAAGATCATCAACATATAAGGATATAATCAAAACGTCCTCCTTTTCCTTTTTGATGAATAGAGCAGCTTCATTTTTGCTCTTGTTGAACCCAAGCTTCAAGAGATGATCATTAATCCTGCTGTACCAAGCTCTTGGAGCTTGTTTAAGACTATAAAGAGCTTTGTTCAGCTTGTAGACTTTGCCTTCACACCCTTGCTTCTCAAATCCTTCTGGCTGTTCAAAATGAATATCTTCTTCCAACAGTCCATTTAGGAAGGCTGATTTAACATCTAACTGGTAAACAAACCAGTTCTTTTGAGCTGCAAGTACTAATAATAGCTTAATTGTGTCAAGCCTAGCAACAGGTGCAAATGTATCTGAAAAATCCACTCCAAACTGTTGTGCATATCCCTTTGCCACAAGCCTTGCTTTGAGTTTATTAATTGAGCCATCTGAGTTTAATTTGGTTCTGAAAACCCACTTGAGACCAATAACATTTCTGTCCACAGGTCTATCAACCAGATTCCATGTTTTGTTCTTCTCTATGGCAGCAATTTCATCTTGCATTGCTTGTACCCATTCAAGAGAGTCTGCAGCTTCTGAATAAGTTGCAGGTTCTAGAATAGCTACATTGCTTCTTGCATACACATCTGCAATTGACCTGACCCCTCTCACTGGAATGTTTTCATCATCTTCTTCCTCTTCTGACTCAGAATCAATATCAACAGAGACTGGAGCTGGTATAGCTGCATCCTCAGTTTGACAGTTAATTGAGCTTCCCCAATTCCAGCCCTCTGTTTCTTTAAATTTGACATCTCTGCTGATCACAACCTTATCAGTCTGAAGATCAAACAACCTGAAGGCTTTTGAAGTCAAACTGTAACCAATAAATACACAGGGCTTTGACTTATAATCCAGCTTGCTCCTCTTGTGGTCAGGAACATGAACATAGCACATACAACCAAAGATTTTCAGATTTTGAACTGAAGGCTTTGTTCCAAACCAAGCTTCAAAGGGTGTTTTACCTTTGACAGCTTTAGTGCATAGTCTATTCTGCAAATAGACAGCTGTGTTTACATCTTCTGCCCAAAACCTTTTAGGCATATTCTTCTCTGCTAGTAAGCACCTGGACATGTCCATAATGAACCTGTTCTTCCTCTCTGACACTCCATTCTGCTGGGGTGTGTAGGGTGCTGAAAATTGATGAACAATACCAGCTGCAGCACAAGTTTGTCTAAAGGCATCTGAATTGTATTCAGATCCATTATCAGACCTGAAGGCCTTGATTTTGCAGCCTGACTGAGCTTCAACTTGAGCTTTAAAACTCTCAAACACTGCATGCACTTCTGATTTTTGCTTCAAGAAGTAAACCCAGCAATATCTTGTCAAATCATCTATAAAGATTAAAAAATATCTACAGCCATTCAAGGATAATGTCTGCATAGGTCCACAAACATCACTATGGACTAGTTGCAGTTTATCCTTTGCTCTCCAAGCTTCACCTGCAGGAAATGGTTGCCTGGCTTGTTTTCCCAACTGACATACATCACAAACTTCATCTTGCACAAAGATAGTAGGCATATCAGTTACAAACTCTTTCTGCTGTAAAGTTTCCATTCCTGCACAATGAAAATGGCCCAATTTTTTGTGCCATAAGAGTGAATCATCACTTGAGGCAGGTAGGGCACTGTGATTCAACTTATCAAGCTCCAAAGAGAAACTTTTTCCTTTCATTGTGACTGAGATTAACTCAGTTCCAGTTGGATCTAGAATTGTACAGGATTTTTCTTTGAAGATCAAAGAGCAATCCTTTTGAAGCAACTGACCCACACTCAGCAAGTTATGAGAAATATCAGGTACAAATAGTACATCTGAGATCAATTTTGTACCTGAAGAAGTTGGAATTGCTACTGAGCCTTTTCCATGCACATCAAGATGAGAACCATTGCCAATTCTCACTTTAGAAGCATATGATCTGTCAAGACTTTAAAAAATGCTGGAATTTGATGACATGTGGTGTGTACAACCACTGTCAATAAGCCATGAGACTTTATCATTATCCACTGAAGTTGTTTTTGTAACAAAGAGTTCCTCCTCCATTTATGAGTTACCAAAATCTGCAACCTGAGCTTGTTTTTTATGTTGCTGTTTAAACTGTTTCCTTTTAGCCTTGCATATTTTGTCAGCATGTCCCTTTTCATTGCAAAAGGAACATATCACATCTGGCCTTCTCCAACAATCCTTAGGAAGATGAGATGTTTTGCTACAATAGCAACATAGATCATAGACCTTTTTCCCACTAGCTTTACTAGTTTCAGCTCCCTGCTTTGCATTTTGAGCTCCTTGTTGTCTTTTATATGAAGCTTTGCCCTTGAACTGTGCTGCTAGAGCTCCCTCTGTAGCCCCTTTATCTGCAGCTGGTTTGACATTCACTCCTCCATTTATGATAAGACTTCTTTGCTCTGAAGCTTGCAAGAAACTTATAAGTTCAGTGACAGTAATTTGACTGAGATCTTTAGTCTCTTCAATAGCTGCAATTTTTGATTCAAACTTCTCAGGCACACTGACAAAAATCTGTTCAACAACCCTTCTGTCTGCAAGTTCATCACCAAGCAGCCTGATCTGATTCACTATCTTCATCAACCTGTCACTATATTCTTTTATGGATTCAGTAACTTTCATTTTAGAGTTTGCAAATTCTCTCTTAAGATTCAGCAGTTGCATGCCTCTAGTCTTGTCTGTACCAACAAACTCTTCTCTCAGCTTGTTCCAGGCTTCTTTTGCAGTCTCACATGCCATGATTCTGCTCAAAATGGCTTCACTCACAGATGTTTGAATGCAAGAGAGTGCCTTGTATTGCTTGGCCACCATCTCACTGTGATGTTTGATTTGTGCCATGCTAGGATTTGCTGGGAGATCAAGGATTTCAATTCCTGATTCAGTGACTTCCCAAAGATCATAGGCCTTTAGATAAGTCTTCATCAACACTGTCTAGAGAACATAATTGTCACCTGAAAATTTAAATGGTGGAAGTGGTGTGAAGTTTGAAGATGCCATAGATTTCTGGGTTAGGATTACAACTGAACACACTTAGGAAGAACAAATAATCTCGGATTTGGTGTTTACCTCACAATCTCTCTTGTTTTTCTCACACTCACAGATTCCTTTAAGATCCTTACTGCTCTGATACCAAATTTGAAGGCTGGTTTTAAGTTTCCAGCTCAAATTAAGCTCCAACAGCAATAGTAAAAGCAAAAAATGCAGAGGGTAAGAAAAGAATTCTAGATAGCTTGGCAAAGATAATTGCCTCATTTTAAGAGGTTGTAAATATATTAAAGAAAACATTTACAAAATGGTCATAATAACAAGGTACAAGTAAACCCATATTGAAGTACAATTGACCATGCTTTGAAAAGCATTTGCTCCTAGCTGCAAGCAATCTACATTACAAGTAAACTGCCTAGGACAGGTTTGGTAAAACATGATTACAAGGAAGATATTAAGACATTGTCCAATACACAAACAATTACATAATAAAAAAAACGAAATGGACACAACTTAAGCAAAATGGATTGCAGGAACATTGTCTTTGAACACCAACTAACAAGCTGCAACTGTCCCATTTGATGTATGCAATGCTTCAGTCTTCAATCACTTGCAGTTTCAAGTGTTCAAGGCCCATCTTCATCATATTAATTAACTGAAAATGGATCATCTGAAGGAGTTGGCTGCAATATTTGTTTGCTCAATAAAGATAATGAAGCCCATGGAATTTCTGGTGGAGTTGGGGAGCCAAAACTGGGGACAGAACTTTCTGGTTTCTGCTTCATAGGAGTTTTACCCCTTGGAATTTGAAGCAAATTTTGTACGTCTGATAGCAAGTTCCCAGGTTTTGGTAAATTTCTTGCCAAATCCTTCAAATCAACCTTTTGAATCTCCTGGAATTCAGGAAGGTTCAGTTTGTCTATATCAAGGGGTTTAACATGCAACTGGTCCTTTTAACAAAGTGAGTGCTCCCTCTTCATCTAGCTCTTCGTAATCACGAGCAAGCAGGTCCTCCAAAAGTTTATTAACCCCAGCTTTGTTAATTGAACCTATACCAAAATAGTTACTCATGATATCAGCATTTTATCAGGAAAAAGCATTAATCGCTGGAAAAAGGAATATGAAATGTTATGCAGTATGCTAGAGTAAAAACTACATTGATTGACCTTGTTCCTCAATCAACTTTAGTTCACCAGCTACTACCGTGTCTTTTGTCACAACCGTCAATTGTTCCATTTGTTGAGATTCAGCATTTTCTACTTCCCTTTCTTCTGATACGACATGTGAATATTCTCTTTCTTTTTGTGTGAAATCATTGGATGGGCTAAGAATGTCCTCTTGAAGCATTTCTTCAGAGGAGATGGTTGGACAGAGATGTACATATTTGACTGTTCTATATCTCCTGAGATATGGAAGCATGTGACAATATATACATTTTTTTTAAAAAAAAATGAAACAAGAATTTTTATTCAGGGAAATGAAACGTTGATCATACCCTAAAATTCTTGGTCGATGTGGACGTGGAGCCAAGGAAGTCTCATGCTGGTTTGAACCTACTGAGGCGCAGCCAGTCTGTTTTGCTATTTCCTTGTTGGCGTCTAATTAGCAATGGCTATACAGATTCATTTTCTTCTCTTTTAAACCAAACCAATTGTAATCAATATGACAGAAAAATTAATAAACTTGACTAATGGAGCTTACTTTTTCAAGCCTTTCGAAAGCTGAAAAGAATTCCTCTGGATCTTTTAGTTTATCAATGTCCAAAGTTGGCTCCAGTTTCACTATATGTTGGCTGTAAAAGAAAACACAGCATACATTTGATTGTACCCAAAGCAAATTATATAAATTAGGCATTCAAAAAAATAAGCGTTGCCCTCTGACCATAAATTGATTTTGAATCTAGACATGGTCCTCACTTTGAATCATTAAGCAAAGAAAACTGAGCACACTGACGGCCTAAACCAGGCCTTTGTCCTCGGGGACTTCTTACAGCCTTTTTAGTACCAACCCCATATTTATTCTCCACTGCTACATCATTTGCCATTTCACTGTTTGAAAGTTCTGAATTAAATCAATAATATTTTTGACGTCCTCTGTAAGAGTCTCAGGATTCCTTGCAAGTCCTGAACTACTACTGAGAATGCTTTTCGACTGCTCTATAAGCTTGCCAGGATCCCACAACGGCTGAAAAATGAAGTGTAAATTGGCTTCAATAAACCAATGCAGCCACACTACACCAAAGAGATTCTAGATTCCATTACATATTCTTTTGTTTTTTTTTTGGTTGAAAAAATGGAAGAGTATGAATGGTGCCCTATAGTCCTGTTGAGACTCTGGCGCGTCCGGACAATTCAAGGCTTACAGCATTCCTCGTACATGAGCTGTAAGTTTACCCCTACCATTTGACCATATGGATTCAATCCACTGGAAATCGAACCCTTTGAGCTAGTTGCTAGTTGAATCACGCAAGAGGTGGTTTCCATTACATATTCTATGCAGCAAGACTAGAACTAAACTTTGTAACCTCATTTTATCAGAACCATAATACAAATAATGGTGGAAAGAAACTTAGTTAAGGCTAAATTTTAGAGTAGGAATTGAAGTAGAACAAGATAATTATGGTTAGGCTTTATTAAAAATCGCAAAACTCTAAAATGACAATTCTGAAGAGTAATATTAAATAATAATAAGTTATTCAATAGTTATACTCTTTATACTAGAGTACTAACTAGAGAAAATCTCATGATTTAATAAAACTCTAATTAATCCTAACCATCCATCTAATTAAGTAGTCATATGACTTATTAAGTAAAATTAAATAAGAAAAATAAATAAAATAACAATTAAAAAGAACGAAAAGCAAAGACGCTCCTGCGTCATTCTCCTCGAGTAGAAAATTGGCCTCTAGTGTGAAAATCTTGAAGGCTTCATCATAGATCTCAGGGTCAATTTTCTTCAGCTTGTCTTTAGTTATCCAAGTACTCTCACTAGCTGACTTTCCCAACCACTTGATAAAAAATATCCGATATTGGACTAATTTGCATGTCAAGTGGCAGTTCTATCAAGTAAGCATTAGAATCAATCTTCTTCAACACCTTACACAGCCCAAACTTCGTCGATTTCAGCTTGTGATAAGTACCTTTAGGAAATCTTTCTCGCCTCAAGTGTATGAGTACTAAGTCGCCTTCTTCAGATTCCATAACTCTTCGATGTTGGTTAGCAATAGTAGAATAAGCTACATTACTTTCTTTTAACACAGCCTTCACATCATCATGAACTTGGTGAATATGCTCAGCAAATACCTCCCCATTGTTGCTTACTCTAGCTTCTAGTGGTAATGGCACTAGATCAAGCATATGTCGTGGCTTTAATCCATAAGTAGCTTCAAATGGAGTCTTTTTAATGGATCGGTTCACTAAATTATTGTAAGCAAATTTAGGTTGTGGTATCATAGTATCTCAAGTTTTCACGTTATTTTCCATCAAGCATCTTAACATATTACCCAAGCTTCTATTCACAGTTTTTGTTTGGCCGTCAGTTCGTGGATGACAAGTGCTAGAATATTTCAATTGAGTTTCCAACTTCTTCCACAAAGTCCTCCAAAAGTGACCCACAAGCTTGATATCTCTATCTAAAACAGTAGATGTGAGAATTCCATGTAGTCTTACTATTTCCCTAAAGAACAAATCAGCAATATGAGTGGCATCTAAAGTCTTAGAACAAGGAATAAAGTGCGTCATCTTAAAGAAATGATGTATCACAACAAAGATAGAGTCATATCCTTTAGCTGTCTTTGGAAGTCCTAACACAAAATCCATACTCAAATGAAGCCATGGAGCTTCAGGTTCAGTTAAAAGAGTGTATAGACCAATGTTTTGTGAACTCCTCTTGCCAAACTGACATACAGGACATCTTTTGATAAACCGATCAACATCCTTGTACATCATTAGCCAAAAGTATCAATATGTCACCATTGCCATAATCTTGTCTCTACCAAAATGTCCTCCAAGTCCGTAACCATGAAGTTCCCTCAAAATTTGCTCACGCAAAGACCCCTTAGGAATGCACAACTGACTCCTTTGAAGAGATAACCATCATGTAGTCGATAGGAAAAACTTCAAAAACTTATAGAGTTTGTTGCCCGATATTTCAGTCAAGACTCGACTGAAATATGGGTCATGAATGTACTGATTTCTCAATTCTTCAAAACCAGTAACTTGCGTGCGCATCACAATGAGTAGTAAAGAGCGCCTACTCAATGCATCCACCACAACATTAGTCTCTCCAAATTTGCACTTCATAGAAAAATTAAATGCATCAAGAAAAGCACTTCACTTTGCATGTCAGCTGTTGAGCTTCTTCTCAGAATTCAAATGCCACATGGCTTGATAATTAGAGTAAACAACAAACTCTTAATAAGCCAAATAATGTTCCCAGTGATGAATAGCTCTCACCAAAGCATAAAACTACAAGTCATAAGTAGAATAATGTCACCAGGCATCTAACAGCTTCTCATTACAGAACTCCACCGGTCTTCTTTCTTGGCTTAAGATAGCCCCAATTTCCAGATGGGATGCATCACATTCAATAACAAACAACCTGTCAAAATTTGGTAGTGTAAGAACAATAGCTTCAATCAAAGAATTTTTCACCTTTTCAAAAGCCCTTTAAGCTGAATTTGACCACTCAAATCCATCCTTCTTCAAGCATTCAGTGCTGGAACTCATAATAGAGCTGAAGTTCCTCACAAATCTTCAATAAAACAAGGCCAGTCTATGAAACCTTTGAACTTCTTCAATGGATTTTAGTGCTGGCCATTCTTTAATTGCACGGACTTTCTCAATATCTCACCTCAATACCTCTCTATGGACAATAAAGCCAAGAAATACAACTTTAGAGTGCAAGAACATGTGCCTCTTCAAGTTGAAATTAAGTCGTTCTTTATGAAGAACTTCAAAAATTGGTGGCAAGTGAGTTAGATGTTCTTCCTTTATGTTGTTATAAATCAAAATATCGTCAAAATAAACAAAAATAAATGATTTTAAGAATGGTTTCAGTACCTTCATCATCACTCGCATAAATGTGCTCGACGCGTTAGAGAGTCCAAATGGCATTACTAGCTATTGATAAAGTCCATATGGTGTCTTGAAAGCTGATTTCCACTCATCACTAGCTCCCAATCTGATTTGATGATAACCACTCCTCAAATCAATTTTGGAGAATATCATAGAACCAGCCAATTGATCAAGCATGCCCTCCAAACGTGGAATAAGATAACGATACTTGACTGTGATTTTGTTGATGGCACAACTATCGACACATATCTTCCAAGAACCATCCTTCTTTGGGGCGAGTAAAGCTAGACAAGCACATGGACTTTTGCTTTCTTACACTAGGCCTTTGGTAATCAACTCCTCCACTTGTCTTTGCATCTCTGCTTGCTGCATAGGCTGCATCCTATATGCTAGTTGATTTGATAAAAGTGCTCTCAGAACCGAATCAATGACATGTTGAATACTTCTCATAAGTAGCAAATCTTGAGGTAATTTATCACTAACCAATACTACAAATTTTTTGAGCAATTGCTGCACTTCTAGAGCATATTTGGTGTCATTTTTAACATTGACAGTTTGTATCAGTTTACCAATTAAGGCATAAGTAACCCCCAATTCACCACACTCAACTTCAAATCTTTCTACCGACAAAAATCCATTGACCCTACCTTGTGTAGAGGAAGAAATTACCTCCCTTGGTTCTTCTTTGAGAGGATGCAATGGGTATTTCTTATTGCCTTTGAAAAAGGAATAAGTATTGGGTTTGTTGCAATGCTCTATGTTATGATCATATAGTCACAATCTACCCAATAGAATATGACTAGCATCCATTGGCACAATATCACACAAAATTTCATCATTCAAATTAGCCCCCATAGTAAATTTAACCAAATAACGAGAAGTAAAATGAATTTTGTTACCCTTTTTAAGCCACTAGATTTTGTAAGGCTATGGGTACTCCTTAGGTAACTTCAACTTCTCTACTGCATCTTTGGAAATTATGTTCTCCATGCTTCCTCTATCAATAATCAAATCACATACTTTTCCACTACAAAAAACATGAGTCCAAAAAATACTATGTCGCCTCCAATCTTCTCCTTTTTCTTTAATTGTTGCAGTCATCACTTTTCGCACCACTAGGGACTCTCCTTCAATTGGGTACACATCCACATCTTCTTCGTTTTCAACATATTCATCATGGCTAGGGTCTCTCAGTACATCCCCGTCATCTACAAGTTCAGCTAATGTTACCCGCCGTTGCAGGCAAGTGTAAGATTGATGCCCCCTCTCACCATATGTAAAACACCGAACTTGTGAGCTATTGCCCGCCTTGTAAGAGCTCTAACCAGCACTGATTTTGGTGCTAAATCGCGCCACATTTTTGCCCTTATCCCTCTTGTCAATGTTGGTAACACCCTCGATGCTAACCTTAGTGTTTTGGATAGCTCCATGACTACTTTTCTAGCCTATTTGATTACTCCAAAAGCTTTTATTTCCACTGCCATCAGATTTGGCATAGATGATTCACCTAGCTCTATAGCAAGAAACTCTCTTTTTAGCCGTTAGAGCATATTTTCGAGCATCTTCGAGATTAAATAAATAGACAATTCTCATCTCGTCCCTGATAAATTGGTTCAAACCAGTGAGATAACGAACAGTCAGTTGTTCATTGGTCTCATTCAAACCACCTCGGATAGACAAATTGTTGAAAGTTACTCTATACTCCTCAATAGACGTACCTTGTTTCAGAGAATGAAGTTTCTCATACAACTCCATTGCATAATCAGCAGGAAAAAATTATTTCCGCAACTTTGCTTTCATATGCTCCTAAGTATTGATTTTCAGTTTGCCTTATCGTGCACGTTGCTCTTCAACTCTCTTCCACTATTGAAGTGCAAGGCCCTTCATCTTAAACTTCACAAACAATACTTTTCTTTGCTCTG
The DNA here is from genome assembly GCA_037832335.1 of Carallia pectinifolia. Taxonomy (NCBI): domain Eukaryota; kingdom Viridiplantae; phylum Streptophyta; class Magnoliopsida; order Malpighiales; family Rhizophoraceae; genus Carallia; species Carallia pectinifolia. Next base: position 14,395,154 of record CM075445.1, on the reverse strand, counting down.
CCATTGGTTCCACTCAAAATAATTATCCAAACAAGTTTCCCAATCAAAGTAATTCTCTGCGTGTATCTTTCCATAAAAATCAAAAACTTCAACCTTGATTCTACCACCGTTCAAATCAAGAGCACGGATCAACCTCGCTTCTAAGTCACCTCTAGCCACGTTATTAATGATTCTAGTGTCATGAAATGGGTTTTCAAAATCTTTTGTACCTGTTTCGTCCACAAAACCACCTTTCGGTGCATCTGGGACATAGTGTTCGCCTTCTAAAATCTCTATTTGGGCTCCCATGGGTTCCTGCCATTGCAAGGCTTGTCCAGCTCATGACAAATCTTCAATCATATGTCGCAAATCAGCCATTTTAGCTTGCTGTTTGGCATCTTCACTGCCACGACCTTGACCTCTACATCCAACCATGGTGAGAAAATGAAACCCTAGCAGAATAGTAGGATCTGTTGGGCTTTGCTACCAAGTTTGGTGTAGAGAAGTTGAATTAAGGCTGAACTTTGGGATAGGAATTGAAGCGAAACAAGATAACTAGGGTTAAGGTTTATTAAAAACCACAAAACTCTAAAAAAAATAATTATGAAGAGTAATATTGAACAATGAATAAACTATCCAGCAGCTATACTATTTATACTAGAGTCATAACCATAGAAAATGTCAACCTTTAATTTAATAAAACCCTAATTAATCCTAACCATCCATCTAATTAAGTAATCATATAACTTATTAAGTAAAATTAAATAAAAATAAAAATAAAATAACAACTAAAAAGAACAACAAGTAAAGACGCTCTTGTGTCAAATAACTTATGCTAATTAACAATAATCGAGATTTGGTATGTGTGCAGAATGAGGGAAAGAAAGCAAAAAGAATTACATAATAAGCAAAAAAAAAAAAAAAAGAGCCAAATTGACCAAAATCTGCAATAAAAAAAAAATCTAACCAGAATCTCTACTGCATATAATTCCAAAGAAAATTGAGGTAAGAATAGAAGCATTATTAGTGAAAATCAACAGAATTCAAACCAAGTCAAGTCACGAAACACTCAACTTCACTCTTAATTTACCGTAACCATATACACCCCCAAAATAGAGCTTGTAAATTGCACCATAATAATAATAATAATAATGACTATGACGACAATGTGAAAGTAGTAGATGAATCTGCCCATGGATTTTAAAAATAAAACTAAAAAAATTCAAAATAAAGAGAAAAAAAAGGAGCGCATATCAAAGAGAGGTACGACTGTACGAGGGAAAGGAGGAAGTTGTGTACAGCAGAGGAGAGGTCATCATTGGAGAGGCGAGGCAACGGAGGGTGTAATCAAAGAGAATAGAATGTTCACCGTAAAATGGATAGTCCTTTGTATCTTACTAAGGGATCCTCCATGTTCGACATTTCTCCATCAAAAAGTACAAAAAAAAAAAAGTGTGAAGTATGGGAATTTTACTTATGAACGAGTATGTGGCTAGCAAGATCTTATGGCCTCTATACAGAAACTAAATTTCTTAATTTTTAATTGTAGCTTTTAGAAAATTTTATTTGTACAATAAAAATTTAAAAACAGACAATTGTACATATAAATTGTTAATTGGTTATCACTCAGACTCAATTTTGAGAGAGACTCTAATATCAATATGAGTTTTATATATATACACTATTTTTTAATCAAAAAAAAAGAGATTCATCGCGAGTTTGTTGGTCATCAGATTTATGGGCGGAAGCCGAGGTAACCCCTATTTTTTGATACCTCCTTCGATAACTCCCAAAGGGGCTAACCCACCACCCGAGCACCAACAAGGCCAAGCATGGCTCCGTCACTAGAGACCACAGCGATTACCAAACCGAACTCCCACACCACGGTTCAACACTTTCTCCATATAATACGGACACCCAACATTTATCAGGAGGGAACATGCATGCAGGGGCTCAAACTCGGGTCGTTAGCGTGGAAACACGCCGATTTACCTCTAAGCTACCGCCTCGGGTGGTTCGTTATATAAAAAAATTTATGTATGTATCAATTACACTATAATACTATATTAAATAAAGTTAAAATTTACAGTATTGCATGATAAAATTGATTATATACCGCATTATTAATTATAAGATTTATGGGCAAATTATTTTCATTTAAATAATTAGTGAAAACCATCGGTTCAATACATAGATTAGAGACATAAACCTTGGGATGGCCAACGTTAATTTGTATGGCATTGTAGCTTGTGTGTTCAAATTGCGTTGACGAAGTCTTTGATTAATTATTTAATTCTTTATTCTTGCATGGAGAAAAAGTGAAAAACTGCTCCTCCGTCTTTTTCTGCAAAGTTCGAGGCACCTTCTTACAAGTTGGAATTGTAAATTTGGTAGTAGTTGGGTGACCATTGATTCGGCTCGAATTAAAAGCAAACTGAAACTAGATCGATTGTTAATTGCATCAGCTGGATGGTTTCAGGATTGGAATTGAAATAGGCTTGGGAGCGGTTTGGTCTCGGTTCTTCTTTTAGGAATCATGGAACTAGCGATTCGAAACCACAATATTAACTGTTGTTGTTGAGCATAGTATGGAATAGTGTCCTTGATGAAACAAGCTCGAGTTTTTAGTTAGAATTAGTAGATGCACATGCATGTCTTGACAATTTGGTCGAAGATAAAGTTAAGAATGCAAGAAAATTATAGTGAACCTTAAGTTGAAAATTTGTAGGACTTTAGAACAGAAGAATCAATATCGTCAAAGTGAGTCAACCATACAAAAATGACTGAGACTATACATTGAAATAAAAAATGAGACAAATGGTATGCTAATGTTTTAAAGGTAATAAAATTAGTGGGCTTTGATTCCTCCAGAGAATATGTAGATAACTTAATTAATATTTAACTAGGTCCAAACTCTTAGTAATTAAATTTTCTCTTTTTAGTTGAATTGAAATTCAATTTTTACAACTTTAGGTTTTTTTTTTTTAAAAAAAAAAGAGAAGTTGGAACTAAATCAAACTAGTCTGAATTGAATAAAATTGAGCTGGAAACAAAAGTTAGTCAGAAATAAAAATTGGAACCGAACATTAATCAAAATTAAAACTAGAATTGGAATAGGAACCACCGGTTAATTAGAACTGAAATGGACGGTCCAAAAGGCAGTTCCATTAAGGTTCTAAGCTTTTGGAACCAAAACTGGCAGTTCGAAACTGTAACTAGGCTTGAACTGAATCTTAGTCAAGTCTAGGTAGCAATGCATTAAAGAAACGAAAAACGTACGTAGCCAAAGGAAATTCTCTAGAGAAAATATCCATAATACAATGAATTTTCATTTTTAGGCAATCATATCATCTTTTGTGTAGAAAAAAAAAATGATAAGATGTATTTTTTTATTTTTTTATTTTTTTATCAATATTGTTACATGAAACTAGCAATTTATTGCATTATGGATATCTTTTCTAGCATATTTCGTCTAACTACGTACCAGCAGGGCCCTTAAAGAAATTGATCTTCCGATTTAAAGACAAAAATTTTAGTGTTGTCGTATGGCATTTCTCTCAATTTTCGACTGTTTCTTGGGAACCAATAAATAAATAGGGCAAGCCGGTTTTCTCCGCATAGCACCCCCAATACCAGTGGTGGTGCGTTGTCAGTCGGTCATCCGTTGCAACTTGAGTGTTACATTTTATACTGTATATTTAGGGTGTATTTATATTTCATACTAATAAATTCTAAAACTAACAAAAAATATTAACTAACTGACTGACCAATCATTGTTAGTCAAAATAGACAGATTTTGTGAAAAAATGTTTGTACTCTCTTATATTAATAGAACTAAAAGAAATAAAACCCTATCTTTTCCATTTCGTACCGCGAAGCCCATTGCCTACCTCTAAACTCTCTCTCCTCTTCGAACTCTCCCTTGAATCCCTCGCTTTTCCTCCATTTTTTGGTCATTTGCACTCAAGATTACTAAAAACCTTTGTGTCGTTCTCTTCTCCTGCCATTTTTTTTGGTCTCTCCCCTTTCCTGCCGTTTGGTCTTTGTTATTGCCGTCAGAGGCACTTTTCTTCTGTTTTTATAATTATTCTACCCAATTCTGGGATATGTCAAGTGGTACAATGGTCATATTTTCGTTTAACCAAGAGGAAGGATATTTTAGGCACTTTAGACCAATTATCATGCTATTTTTTAATAAAAACTAACTTTTACTAATAAGAGTTTAATGGATAGTGTTTTTTAATACAACAGCCATTATTTACAGTGTTTTCTATTAGTTTTAAAAATCTTTGATGCGAAATATAAAAATACCCTAAACCCATAGTGTAAAATGTAAATTATACATACGTACATACATGCATATATATATATATATATATATATATATATATATGTATGTATATAGTGTAAAATGTAAATTATACACACATACATACATACATACATATATGCACATATCATTTTTTTTGTATGATTTTCAAATTATTTATTATTGCTTAATGACCCCTCTTAGTTATGAATTAATGACCACCTTTTAGTATTCTAACATTTCTTTCATCTTTCAACAAATAAAATTATAGATACTTCATACTCAAAAACTTTTGGATGGCATCTCCTTATATATTCATCGATTCCTTTTGTTTACTCTTACGTTTTTAAAGGTGATTCCACTCCCCTTTCTATTATGTATCTCTTTTACAGGCACAAGAAAAAATAAAAAAAATAAAAAAAGCATGTTGATGCATCTAACCTTTTAACCGATCCGACATGAGATTTTATATGAGAATTTCAAATTTTTTTTTTCATACATACAGGTCTAATACAATTTTTCAAAATAAAATCATGTATTTTGTGGAATTTATGTTGCAGGTTTATTACAAAACAAAATTTTGGTGCAGATATATAAGTATACTTTACCATTTTTGTCCCTTTTTATGAAGTGAGTTGATATTGATTTTTCTTCGTTTTCATTTATTTTTGTTATAGGTTATTTTGTGATTGTTTGTACTAATAATACAATTTTCTTTTCAGCTTAATTTACTAATGCTTGAAAATTGGTTTTATTTTTACATTTCAATTTGTGCTATATCATATTTTAAAGCATTACTGGCTATGGAAAGTATGATTTATCATTGGATTTCTAGGCTACTACATTATTTTTGCCTAGATTTATTGATTTATTTTTGTATTATATTTTATATTAAGGTGAAATATAATTCCTAGAATATAGGATACGAATCATTTATAAAAAAAAAATACAATAGTTTCGTCATACAAATTGTGTAAAACTTATAACACGTTAGTATGCAAAATGGAACTACATTGTAGTCTCTCTCTCTCTCTCTCTCTCTCTCTCTCTCTATTCAACATCTTGACCACAAAAAACTACAAAAACTTTGTGCATAGCACGAATAGCAAAACGACTTATCTAATTAATTTTCGTACGTAATAATCATTGATCTGCTTCTTTTGGAGGAAGCGTCTTCGTGCCCGGGAGAAAGCACCAATATCTTATTTTCAATAGCAGAAAAGTTAGATAGACGCGAAAGAATAGATGCGTAGAGTCAACGCATTAATTTGTTTGTGTAATCAATAAGTTTTTTTTTGTGTAATAAGATATTTGATTATTGTAATAAAATTTGAGAGTATTTTTTTATTTTTTTTGTTACAAAAATTAAATAACTTGTTGCATAAATAAACTAATCAATTGCACAAACGAATTAACGCATCGGCTCGCACACTTATACCCATGCGTCCATCTAATCAAGCCCTTTCAGTAGTAAATATGGAAGAGATTGAAAAGAATTATGCTCAATTTTGTTCGACAGAAAGTCCAATATTACTTTTTCATAAAAATGTTTGAACCACGTAACTGTAAAAGTACGATAGATATACATTGATTTAAATTGTTAGATTATAATAGATCTATTAAATTAAAAAAATAAATAAAATATTAAATGTCAATAATTATTTACTTGTCTCTTACATATTTCACTAAATATATCTACATAATATTATTATTATTATTATTATTATTTTCGTGCATTAAGCTTTGACAATGATATGCGAGGTTTTATATACTGTTGATAGATTCGGATGGCAATTCAATGACTAAATCAATGATGTGCGATAGCGACAGCAGGCTAATTACTGAAAATTGAATTAAGAAATCATTTACAAAAATTTTAAACTTTATTTATCCTTTTTTGTTGCAAATGAAAAACAAACAAAAAAAAATAAAATTATTAAAATTTGGACATAAAATAAAAAAATTTCAACCAAAATGTCGCACTAGAAGGACAAGCCTTTTTCGTTTATCTTTATGTTTTACGTTTTCTATTTGTTTTTCCTCTTTCTTTGTATTTATTTGTTTGTCCTTTTAAAGTGATGTAAATATGGAAAAATGGTCGATCAATGAACTTTTGACCTTGTATGTCTAAGAGAAGAGAGAATGAAGAACAATAATTTAGAAGTAGAAAGTGCCCATCTTGTGACTAAAGAGAAGGTGAAAAGCGAAAAGAATAAAAGTGCTCTATATTAGAAGATAGATACAAAAATGCTAACGAAGAATTCTAGCAATAAGGATGCATCCTTCTCTTACAGGAAACATGGCACATAAAGAAGGCTTGCTTCAAGCATAAGGCGTGGTTGGAAAAGAAGGTACCCTAATATTTCTAGTATATCATCAATCTCTTTTTATTGATGCTTCAAAAAATATATGGTGGATTGATTTTGGTACGACAATCCATATTGCTAATATTATAAGGGTTTTCTTGAGTTAAAGAAGTCAAAGGAAAATGAGCAAAGCATTTATTCAAAAAATCAAATGCATTCTCGCGTTAAGGGTGTGAGGACTTATCGTTTAATTTTAAGACTAGATTTGTTTTAGACATTCAAAATACTTTCTATATTTCATCGTTCTCTAGGAACTTAGTTTTAATTTCCAAATTAATTCAGTTTGGTCATTAATTTATTTTTTTTTGGGTTCTCGGTACAACCTAAGATGGAGGTGAATTGAGTTTTTTTGAGTTTCTCACAAGTTTTTCCCAATTTCAACTCTAAAGAGGTTAGTTGCAATGAAAATCGATAAAAAAAAAAAAAAAGCAATAACAAACACAACTAAAAGTAAAAGAGAGAAGGAAAAAAGAGTTTGCACTATGATTTATAGTGATTTGGCTGTAACGGGAACCTATGTATGCTTTTCTAGAACCCTTCCTTGAAAGTTCCATCCACTACACTTTTTTTCTTTTGAAGGGTGAAAAACAACCCTTCACAAAAACACTCTTGTTTCATATCCTAGAGCATAAGTTTCCGTGAAACTTTGAATCTCTTAAACACTAAAGCCCTCACTTTGATCTTTTTCCTCTTTTTTTTTTTTTTTTTTTATGATTTCACACACCCTTACAAGGACACTCGAAAAGCAAACTATTCTTCTAAAAAAAAAGCTCTCTAAGAAGAGTATACTAAAAACTCTCTTTTGGCAGCCTAAAATCTCTAGTTGTTCGGTCATTGGTTTTCTTCCATAAAGAAAATCAACCCCAAAAAGGAAACAAAATCTTTTGTATTTGTAAAGCAATTGGTTGACTGCAAGAGTGGGTATGGTTGACCGACTAAGGCTCTTTGTACCTCTCGCATTCTGTTTCTCTATTGCATTAATTGACCACAAACCAAGTCTGGTCGACCAAATAATTCTTTCTATATTGCCTCAAATCTTCACTTTCTATTCATGGTCATTCGGTCGACCAAAGCTAACACACTTGTCGACCAATTTGCTTTACTATAACTTTTTATATTTCCCGAATCTTTCCTTCTTCTTACATGACCTTCCAAGATCACATCAAGCCCATTCTGAAAATGAAGAGATAATAGATACGCAAGGTCTTTGACAAGGCATTAGATCAATTCAAATTCAAATAAATATGATCTTGCCGTAGAGAACATAGATGCAATAAATCATATCCATATAAAGCATAATCTCAATAATGAGCTTCAATAAGTGATTCAACCACAATAATGAGCTACCATATGAAATACAATCAGAATAAAGAAATACTATGTAAAGCTTAATCATATAATCAATCAATTAGCCAACTAAATACAGAAACATAATCATATATATTGTCATCAAACAAACAAGGGAAAGCATTAATCAAAACCAATACTCAACAGATTTTAACAATCTCCCCATTTTTTGTGATGACAGCTGCGATTGATTGATGAATAACAAAAATAGGAGAGAATGAACATTATGAATGAATTGCTCTCCATGAATGCATACTACCCCTTGCAAATGCAGAAGAACACTAAAGCATGACATATGCAGTAACAGAACATCAAGCATAATAGAACATCAATAAAAGCTAAAGAGGATTGAGCATAAAAAGTCAGACATAATATATAGCAAAAATAAAATAATTCAATAAGTTCAAAAATCTAAGTTCCAGGAGGGTCAATTCATCATCAACATATCTCTCTCTCCCCCCCTTTGTCATAAGCAAAATCATCTGCAAGGCTTCAACGATTCTACCTCTTGGGCCCTACATCTGATGTGTTTTTCTCTTGTAGAATGCCAAGGATGGTAGCCATCTATTCTCTTGTCTCTTTTATAAAATCTTGTCACCAAACTCTAATTTCATCCACATCTCAGAGACCATTCAGATATCCTTAAAGCTCTTCAATCTCTGAGGTTACATCTCTTAAAGCTTGAGGAGGAAAAGTTGGTTTTGTTGAACTTGAGTGTTTAGCACTCGATTTGTTAGGAGGCACTAACCAAATTCCTTCTTTAGACACTTATATTTTTATTTGCTTAAGGGTAGTGGTACTGATATACCTATTCTTCCTAAAATATGATGGAGTTTCCTGCATTGGTGAGACTCCAAGGTGCATAAGTAGGCAACTTAAGTGCATACCATCGGGAAAATTTCAGACAATTTCTCTTTGAGCATGTTTAATCACCCTAAGCATGTGCTTTGGAAAATTAAATTTTTCCTTCTTCAAAATATAAGCGAGTAAACTTATGTTAGTGAATGTCAAGTAGTTGTAGTGGCCACCTCGTGGACTAATGTTGTAGGCCACTATTTTGTGAACAACTCTTGACATGATTGGCAAATCAAAACTTTGAATGGCATTTTCATATCAACACACTCTAAATTTGAGGCTGTCTGTCCTTCAAATACAACATCAGATTGTTCCTTAGTGTTGAACTTGTGAATATCCCAAGAATCTGACCATTTGACCTTTTCTCTTTCATCTTTCAAACCAAAGCAATCATCAACTACTTGAGGTATAAGCCTTACCTTTTTTCATTCACATAAGAGGTGATCATTGTACCATTCCTATTAGCTTGCATGTTAGCATAAAATATTTTGATCATATTAGGATAAAAGACATTCTCAAAAGTTATAAAATTAACCCAATCTTGAAATAGAAGTCCTTCTAAAAAGCCATTTCGCTCAAATTCTTTTATTGAGTCAGAATGAAGAGGTCTCCCTTCATACACACTCCTTTTTCTAAGCTTGGTAGCATATTTTTTTTGAGATTTTTTCAGTGCGAAAGTAAAAATTATAATACTTATAAGGATTACGGTTAGGAGGTAAATTATGACCTGTCTGAGCTGGGTTGACCGAAGGAAGAGATGGTTCGATCAGTGTAGTCTAAGATGGGTTGATTGATGATGGTTTTATAGAACTCAACTTTGCTGAGGGTTTCTTTTTGGCTTTCACCCTTAGATTTGGAAGTGACAGTCGCTTGAGAGGGTAAAGAAGGTAGAGAAGTTGACTGAGTTGGGTCGACCGTAGCTGTTATAGCCTCAGATGATTTGACCAGAGTGGAGAGTGAGTTGACCGAAGGAGTTTCAGTCTAAGTTTGATCCTCTTGCCTTTTCTTCTTCTCTTTCGTTTGCATGGATTCACTTTTCAATTTTGATAGATTTGGAGCTTGTGAAGGAGGTGGATCAACGATTAAAACTGATAATAGAGTTGGGTTATAATGTTCTTATAATCGGACCACATTCATTTCCATTGTCACTTAACTAGACTAGATCTTTTTATTAAGTCTCGATAGATCCATTTCCCCTTTCTTTGTTTTGAAGGCGGGAGACCCTAATGGATATTCTAGTGAAAGGGTTGCAGATTGAGAGGGTTTCAGAGATTATAAAGGAGGTGACGCAGTTTGGGTTTGTTCTGAAGACTTAGAATCCTCGATTGACACCATAATTGGCGCAAATGAGGACGATGGGTGTACGACTGTGACGTTTCAGATCCTAGCTGATTTCTTCATTCCCGAGGTTTTTGCTTGTGATTCTGAACCTTCTTTAATGTCATGTTTGTTGGATGAGAGATTAGATGACGATTTTTCTGTTGATTCCAAAAATTAAAGGATTTTTGCGAATCTAGAATTTTGAATTTAGTATTGAAAAGTCAATTTTTGAGAAAAAGAGAGTGCGCTTCTTTTAAAAAAGGGGATTAGGGTTTTGGGAGACTTTAAAAGCATTTGGTTGACCGCTTACATTAGTTGACTTATTATGCCTTCAGTTCGGTCGACTGATTTCTCTTGGATAGAAACATCGATTTTCAATTCAAGCTCAAAAAGACTCCGATCCAAATACAATATGATGCAGTATGTAACTATGTCATATAATTATACTTCATGACATATAAAAAACATATCAAATAATCTAACTCAATCAAACTCTTTCTCTCTCTAATTAACACAAACTTATCCTCACTGTAATTGATCATAGTTACTCACAAATTTCAAAGAAACATCTCCTTTGAGTACATGATCCCTAATGAAATGGTATCTTAGGTCAATGTGTTAGGTCTGGGAATGATGGATAAAATTCTTGGTTATATTGGTTACACTGGTGTTATCATACTGAATAAGAATCAATGAATAGTGCAATTTGAAATCTTCATGCAAAATAGTTGAGCACAACAACTCCCAACTACTAAATACTGAACTTCTACAGTAAAAAGCGAAATAGAGTTTTTCTTTCTACTTTACCAAGACACTAGAGACTTCCCAAGAAATTGACATCTGCTGGATGTATTCTTTCTCTCAAGTCTATCACCCTGTAAAGTTTGAATCAAAATAACTAATAGGTCTAAGATAGTTTCTCTCGGATACCGAAGTCCCAAGTTGATAATCTTTTTCACATATTTCACTACTCTTTTAAGGGCTATTAAGTGAGACTTCTTTAGGTTGGATTAAAATCTTGAACACGTACACACAAAATACATGAAATTAGGTTCACTAGTAGTTAAATACAAAAGGCTGCAAATCATACCTTTATAGAGCTTCTCATCTAGTTTCTTATCGTTTTTGTCGTTGTCAAGCTTGGTAGATATAGTCTTGGGAGTACCATAAGGCTTAAAATTATTCATGCCAAACTTTTCAAATAGCTCCTTAGCATACTTGGCTTGCTTATTGAAGAACTCATTCTTCGTTTACTTGATTTGAATACCAAGAAAGAAGTTTGACTCTCCCATCATGCTCATCTCAAACTCTGTTTTCATATTATTGATATAATCCTTGCATAAGACCTCATTAGTAGCACTAAATATGATGTCATCAACTTAAATTTGAATTATTAACAAATCCTTACCTTTATTCTATGTAAAAAGAATAGCATCTTAGCATGGATTGCCAAAGCCCAAGCCAAGATAAAGGATATAGCCTATGTTAGGGTGTTAAATTACCTAGTTTTCAAAGAAGATTTCTTATCTTTTGAACCATTATTATTATCTGTTGAAAAATTATATTTGATTTATCTGCCTTAAGTTAATTGTTACTTTTATGTTAAATCACCATAGAAATAAATCTTTGGGTTGTGTCAAAATTTTGGGAGATGAGATACTAACTGTGTGCTAGGTAGATAGACGTACAAATTTGGATATCAGGGAGATGGGAGATTTGTATGACACCAATGAGTTCCTTAATCTTAATGGGCTTAATCTATTTTCATATGATTTTGAGAGAAGATCATGAGTAGATTAGGTATGGCTTAGTTACTCAAGCGAGAACAAAAGCTATAGTGGCAGAAATGACATTCAAATCATGAAACTCATGAAACACTAACAAAGTTTACCCCCTACTAGGTGAAATTATGAGCTCTAGTACTTTTTTATATTTGGAAACTTCGATTTTGAATTTTGATTGATTGCTTTTAATTAATTTGGTTCTGTTAGTTGTTTCTATTTAATTTTCAATTTAGTTTTGGAATCAATTAATTAATTTGGTTAAATTTCAATTTTAATTAATGAGTTCAATTTTTATTTTTAGTTTTATTAGTGGTCTCAAATCTTAGTTAATTTTGTTCCCTTTGGGTTTGACATATGAAATATTTGCTAGGATTTTATTATTATGATTGGCCCTGTGCATTTATAAGATTTATCCGATCAAGTTTTTGGCGCCATTGTCGGGGAACGAAGCTTTCATTTTGATTTGTGTTATTTTATTTATTTTTGTTTTTAGATAGTATATAGACCTGCGAAGATCCAATAGTACAAGTTTATTTTCGTTAAATCCAAAGAGTAGGGTTTAGGGACTCCTATATACTACCTAAAAATTGGGGGCACAAAAGAAAGTAGATATGGCTGATCAACGGGTAATGCATAACACTCCGTTGGTGGTTAGCGGCAACAATGAGCACCGAACAGCTATTGTGGGTGCCAATGCACTGGCCACGGTGAACATAATGGATATTCAAAGGCTTGTCATTAGTACAAATCCTTTCTACATTCGGTTAAGCATGAGAGTTTGCAATTATGAGTTGAAAATCATCCACTTCAATATGTTGCCATCCTTATAGGGGCTACCTAATGAAGTCCCCTTAACTTTCATTAGGGAATTCTATAGCACAGTTTAGACTTTTCCTCTACAAAACAACCAGGAAGATGAGTTGAGGATGCAATGTTTTCCTTACACTATGAAGATGGAGCTAAAACTTGGCTAATTAACTTACCTAAGGGAACACTTGCCACTTGGGACCAAGCCTACAACAAGTTAATGACTAAATTCTACTCTCCACAAAAGATTGCAGAGCTAAGGAGCAAGATATGCTCATTCTCTTAAATGAAAGGGGAACCTTTTGTTGAGGCTTGGGAATGGTACAAAACGTTGCTCGTACAATGTCCACACCATCATTTTCCAAGGTTATTGCAGATACAATTCTTTTATGATGGGTTGAATGTTACTTTACAGACATTAGTGGATATAGCTGTTGGGGGTTATGTCGGTGATAAAAATGTAGATGAAGTCTATAACATATATGAGGTGCTAGCTAACATCTAACAGCAGAAATTAGTTGGAGGAAGAAGAGTAGCAATTCATGAGCTATCAATCCACCATGGCTTATCTCAGCAAGATCTTGGCCTAACCCAACAAATGAAGCTACTATGGAAGTCGATACCAAAGAACCCTTACTGTACTGGCAGCAATTATGGTCATATGGAAGTTGGTTACATGTATGACGACTTACTAGATTATTCTATGAAAGAGGCAAATTACACTAAAGCCTTTATGAGGAAGCAGCCAAGGAACAATCCCCTAGTCCAATACATACAATTTGGGGTGGTGCAATCACTTTAATTTTTCTTGGAAGGAGTAAGGGAGCAGATCTAATGCACTGCTAGAGTTCCAACAAAGGCAACCATTCCAAGGCCAATCTTCTCAACCTCAGGTTCAAAAGCCACAGTTTGAGGACATGTTTCTACAATACATATCCAAGGTTCAAAAGCCACAGTTTGAGGACATGTTTCTACGATACATATCAAAGATGGAGAAAAGAATGAATAATCAGGATATAGGGTTAAAGAATCAATGGGCCTCCATTTATAACTTGGAAGTGCAAGTGGGTCAGTTGGCTAGAGTAGTGTTCGGAAGAGCTCAATGTATGTTGCCTAGCAACATTGAGGTAAATCCAAAGGAGGATGTCATGGCCATTACCTTGCGGAGTGGAAGAGTCGTAAAGACTCTAATAGAGATTAAGGAGCACAAATAGGTTAGGGAAAAGGCTAATGATCGTGATAATATAACAAAGAAAAAAGGAAAGCAAGAACTAAAGGATGAGCATAGTAAAGTTAAACTTGTTGTCCATTTTGCAGTTAAACCTTATATGCCTTTATACCATTCCCTCAAAGACTTAAGAAAGGAGATGCTGAGAAGAGCTTTTTAATATTTCTTGAGATGTCAAAAAAGATTCAAGTTAACATCCCTTTTGTGGAGGTGATAGCTCAAATACCTATCTATGCCAAATTTTTTAAAGACATCATCTCCAACAAAAGGAAGCTTGAAGAGCATGCTACGATTGCTTTAATTGAGGATTGTAGTGCTATTATTCAAAATAAACTACCAACAAAGTTAAAGGATCTAGGGAGTTTCATTATACCTTGCCTTGTTAGTCAAATAAATATTAAAAGATGTTTATGTGAATTAGGAACAAGTGTTAACATAATGCTTTTGTCTTTTTACAAGAGGTCAGGAATGAGGGACTTCAAGCCAACCACAATGTGCCTACAATTAGCTGACAGATTAGTAAAATATCTGATTGGAATCATTGAGGATATGTAGGTGAAGGTGGGAAAATTCTATTTTCTTGCAGACTTCCTGATTCTTGAGATGGATGAGGATGTCGACATCCCAATCATCCTAAGACGACCATTTTTAGCCACTGGTAAGGTGCTTATAGATGTAGAGCAAAAAAATCTAACATTCTGAGTAGGCAAGGAGGAGCATGTATTCAACATGCTTAAGGCATTGAAGAGTCCAATTGAAGATACATGCTTTATGGTGGAAACATTGAAGCAACCCAATGAAGACTCAAAGAGCACATAAACTGATATAGAAATGGCTCCTAAGATACAATATGATAAACATCTTCTTCGAGATGTTGATGTAGTAAAGCCTAGCCCAATACCTTCTATTGTAAAGCCAGATGCTTTAGAGCTCAAGCAACCTTCCCTTCCTGTGAAGAACAAGCTTTTAGAAGGTGATTTCAAGGAAGGAGAGACGGTTCTCCTGTATATTGCTTACTGTGTGGCATACCCTTGGAAGTGCTAAAAGAAATACTTGTTGGGACTATTTATAGTCCACAAGGTGTACCCCCCAAGCAGCAATTGATATGTGGAGCGAGAAGTCTGGGGCGATCAAAGTCAACAGAGGCATGCCTCATCCTCTTGGTGATCATCTTTCATAATTGAACAGAAGAGAGTCTGATTAATGACTATAAGACAAGTGCTTGTTGGGAGGCAACCCAATGTATTTTTTTTTATTTACTTTTATTAATAGCTTTAATTTAGTTTGTTTTATTTTCTTATGTGTGTAGGTACTTTGAGAAAGAAAGACACGAAAATTGCAAAGCAACAAATCTTAAGCAAACTAGTTCAAGAAGCATTTCTTACCCTTAACATTGTTATTATTATTTCATGTAGGGGTGAGCATGGATATAGTAACGGGTCTTGCTTAATAAGTATCTATGTATTAATTATGTAGGAGTTGGATTTTGTGATGCTTGGTTAGAGATTAAAAGAGCTATGTGAGAGTATTTTCAAAATCAAAAAGCTATGGGATTTAGATTAAAGTGTCATTTATTTCATATAAAACTAGACATCCGTAGGTTTTTGTACATATATAATTCATCTATTCTTATATATTTATATCCAAAAACTGAGTTATGTCTCCTCAAAGTCAAGACAACGAATATCCTTTTTAAAAATTCCAGCTTATGAGTTGACTTGATGACACATGTTCAAAGCCCAATTCTATTTGAATTTCCACAACTAAACGCATTCTAAAAGGTTTAAGATGTCTAATTTAATTCTTATGAAGGCCATAAATTCATCCAACAATGTTTGGACAACGTTTGGACCATGAAATTCCTGAAATAACCTTCAGTGGTCAAATTTGCTTGAAAGTTGCATCTTTAAGCTTCCAATATGCTCCAATCCATTGTCTTTCTTCTTCTTCCTCTTTACCAACCCGCTTCCCTCAAAATCTTAATCCATACTCTAAATTATCCACTAAAACTCCTACCCCTACCCACAATCAACCTGATTTCAATTCTCTCCCAAATTCAACTCTATAGTCCAATTGAGGTTTTTGTTGCATGTGATGTTCGTTTCTATTTTTCATTTAGTGCTTGTCTAGGTTTATATTTACTTGCTTTCTAGGACTTTGGCTTTACTCTTATGCTCGTTTGGATGCTATCGCATTCTCATCTTTCGAGCTTTGTGTCTGCTACTTTCTTTCTCTCCCTTACAATTTCTAATTTGCGTTTTGTAGGTCGCTTATACGAATATAATAGACATGGATATTGTACTCTTCCTTGTGCTTTTTCTGGGTAGTTTCATCATCTTTGTTATATTTTCAATTATGCTTTTTGTAACATTGGGGACAATGTTGGATAAGTATAGGAGAGTGTTTTAGTCCAAACTTTTAAATTTTTGCAATTTAATTGGTTGATAATTTTGATGTGTGCTTGCATGAGTTGCACATGAATTTCACTTAAATTCTATTTGAGTTAAAATGTTGAACGTCGATGAAAGTACTAACACATGCATGGTTGGTCTTTGGGTGTTATTTGACATTAGCTGGTCTGGATGATTAATAATGAAATTGTTCCTCACTTGAAAATTTTGTTTTGTAATGAATTCTTAAAGTTGTGCGACGACATTTTAGAGAGAGATGCTAGCCTTTAGAGATTTTTATGTAGTTTTTAATTATGTACACTCATTTAAAGTACTTGAACAAACATTATCTTTTCTTGTTTTGAAAATTTTTTGGGATATGATTTAGGAAAAAGAAATGAAAAAAAAAAAAGGTTAAAAGTTGTTAATCAATCTACTCTGTTGTTTTGAATTACTGACTAACTAGAGGTCGGCATTACAATTGTTGATCTTTACGTCAAAAAGTAGCTTAAATTATGAATCTGCAAAATACTCTAAATATCTGGTTGTGGAGTAGTAATCGGTATCGATACCACAAGTGATGGTATTCGTGTCAAAAAGTATGTTAGTATTTAAAGAAGAGTATTACAACCTCTAATATAAAAATAAAAATAGGGTTGAATAAATTAAATCCTATTGATCCCCATTATTGTTTCGTTTTTAAGAGGAGATGATTTTGTCCTTGGACTTTAGACAAATGTGTGTGCTTATTTTTTACATAAGAGTAGCTAAATGTTTTCATTGATCCATAAAGGGTTCTTAAACGCAGTTAATTATCTAAAAATTTGTTTTGTGTGGAGTGAGGACGCTATTGATTATGCTTGATTAGTGAAGTATTGGATTACGCTTTTAAATCAATCTTGTATTGTGTTAATGAGGCCATGTTTGAGAAGTTGATTTGAATGGAATTTGGGTGAGAGTTCATGTGTCTTTCTGTTATCTGTTTGTTGCGTGATTACTTGAGGACAAGCAATGGTTCTAGTGTGGGGAAATTTGATAGGTCCAAATATTGCATAAATATTACGAGGTTTATAAGTTTAAATTAGTTTCTTATTTGTGCAATTTATAAGATTTTTTACTATTTTTTATTTCTTTTGTTATTTTGTGTTTCGTAAGACAATCCGATGGTAAAGAAGTAAGATTGATGATTGATCGGACCTATCGAGAAAGTCGTGAGATTGAGGATTAATGTTCAATCTAATTCGAGTCCAGTCTAGCTTGACTCTAGGTTATGTCCAGTTGTGGTCCAGTTTGGTTTGGGATTTCTCTATTGTTTTCCTTTATACCAGTGGAAATTTAAGTCTGTAGAGATTTTAGGGGTATTTTTGGAAATTTAATATTTTATTATAAAACCAAAAATCCTTAGGAAGACTATCATCTTTTCTCCCAACAACAATTTAGAATTCACTGATGCAAAAGAGACGCGGACTGACGCAGAAGAGAAGAGGAAGAGAGAGAACAAAGAAATTGAAGATTGTGGTTCTGGTTTCGATATTTCAGGCACCTAAATGGAGTTTTCTTTTCTCTTCTTGTTCTTATGACTTTATTTACATACTTAGCTTTTGATCTTTTAGTTTTTAGCATGAATTATTAAACCTCAAGTTAGGATAAAGGATGTAGCATAATTTGGGGGGTTGAATTAATTAGTTTTTAGGAATAGTTTTTTTGTCTTTTGAATTACTATTATTATCTATTGAAGAATTAGATTTGATATATCTACCTTGAGTTAATTGTTGCTTTTATGTCTGATCACCATAGAAGTAAATATTTAAGTTGTGCTAAAATTTTGGGAGATGAGATCGTAACCATGCGCTAGGTAGATAGACATAAAAATTTTAATATTGGGAGATTAGAGATTTGTATAATATTAATGAGTTCTCTAATTTTAATGGGCTTAATCTATTTTTGCGTGATTTCGGGAGAAGTTTGCGAGTAGGTAAGTTACGGCTTTGTTACACCGAAGAGAGTGAAAGATATAATAGTAGAAACGACGATTAAATCACGAAACTCATGAAACACTAATGTAGTTTGCCCCTCCTAGGTTAAATCCTGAGCGCTAATCCCTTCTCATATTTAAAAACTTCGATTTTGAATTTTAATTTGTTGCTTTTAATTAATTTGGTTCTGTTAGTTGTTTTTATTTAATTTTCAATTTAATTTTTGAATTAATTAATTAATTGGGTTAAATTTGAGTTTTAGTTCATTAGTTCAATTTTTATTTTTAGTTTAATTAGTGGTCACAAATTTTAATTAATTTCATTCTCTTTAGGTTCGACACTTGTAATATTTGTCAGGATTTTATTATTACGATTGATCTTATACATTTGCAGGATTTATCCAATCAAGACTGTTTGAGATTATAAATTACAACTCTATCCTCATATGTATTTCCTTTATCAATTCTCCTATCTTCCTAGGCATAAAACTTTTCCACAAAAAATGAGTATGCATAGACGTAATATAGTGTTGATAAATATTTATTGTCAATGCAGTGATTAATCATCAAATTTTTGCATTTCATTTGACAAAAACATACTAATAAATAGAGATAAAATTGTTCTGAATTTTTATATTAAAATTACTATAATCTGTGATTATCAACTCGGTCACTTAAATCGAAGATTACAACATTTAAGCTCTATTAATGACCAAAAGTTTATTAATATAACCAAAAGCATACAATGCAGTAAAAGAAAAATATCACCAAAATTATGGAAATGGTAGCCGCACCAAACGCCCCACCGATGGCTTGAACCAAGTCCAGACGACTTTCAGTTTGTCTAGTCAATTAAAAATGACCCCGTAACTTTCAGACAAAGACAGATTAGGCGCATCCATTTTTACCTAACTTTTCAATTATGATTTCAAATTTCTCATGGTAGATTAACATTTCGAGGTCTTTTAATGGGTGTAAAGAAATCGTCTTGGTATTAACCCATAACAATAAGACAAAGAGGAATTTAGTATATCCAATTTTATCTAACTTTTTCTATATAATTTCAAATTTTTCGTCATAGATTAACATCTCAAGTTCCTTTGATAGGAATGAAGAAATTGTCTTGGTAGCGCCCATTACAACCAGATAAACAGGGATTAGGCACATCCAATTTTGTCCGACTTTTCACATATCATTTCAAATTTTTGGTCATGAATTAGCATCTCGAGGCCTTGCATAAAGAAATCGTCTCGGTAGCACCAAATAACAATAAGGCAAAGATGGGTTAGGTACATTAAATTTTATCCGACATTTTATATATAATTTTGAATTTCTTGCTATGAATTAGAATCTCGATCGGGGTCCTTTGATGGGCATTGCGAAATCAGCTGGGTGGGAAGCACCAAACCATTCTGTTTTTTTTTTTCTTTTTTTTTTTTGTGTTTTGAACTGAAGACTACATTGAATATTATAATGAAATAGCTATTGGTAAGCCAGCTGTGTTAACTCTTTCTTTATAATTTATATGCAGATTCATTGTTACATCAAGTTGAAAATTGCCTCCTCCAGTTGAGGGACAACCGAGATCGGGATCATGTTTGTATTCTTTAATTCTACACAGTGAGTTTAATTAAAAGTTAGATACATTGAATTTCACCTTTTATTTTCATGAGAAGATTATTTTTATGACTAGAATATGTGACTATCATATTATAATAGAGTAACTCTAATATTACTTCAGTAATGTTTTTCCATCAATTTCAATAATAAATATATGATAATAATTCCCAACTAGCTGTTCACAATGCAAATTATTTTTATATTTAATTTATTGACTGATATGGCATCCTTTACATGACATCCTGGAGTCTTTGGCTTTATCAAAGAAGCAATTTACTCATCAATAGGAGAAAGGCGGACCATTAACAAATTTAATAATGTACATAGAGTTTATGAGACAATGGGACAACCACTTTGCTTCACATACGGATAATTTACAAGGATTGAGAGTTGACAAAACGCCGGGGAAAAGAAAATTTGCGTCATTGAAAATACAATATATTAATTAACGGTAAACTTTTATGGCCAAACAAAAAATTAGTCAAACAATATCTGTGAATATAATAATAAATAATATTTACACAACTGTAATGATAAAATATACAACGAAAAATATTAATTTATTTTTGATTCACAATTATTTGTTATTATTTTATAAATTACAATAATTATTACAATATGAGTACTCTTTCTTTAATATTTCACCTGACCACCTAATGAAGTCCATCGAGAAATATAGTAGTACAATAAAAAAGTCATCGTACGGATGCGACCTGTTCACGAGGTAGGACGTAGTCCTCTTTCTCTCAATCCTTCAAAGTCATTCTTTATGTATTATATGGACAATTGGACATCAATGACAACCCTCCTCAGTTGCACCTTCATACAAACAAAAATACGTAATATGAGTCATTATATTTATTCCAATAATCTCTCGATAATAACTACTTTTTTGTAAAATCTAAGGATTATGCTTCAAATATACCGGAATACACTTAGTGATGGGAGTGAAAGAATCTTTTTAGTGTCGTATCTTTGTTTTAATAGTAATTATGAACGAGATTCAAACTTATAATCCTCACACTACTAAATTGAAGTTCATAAAGGAAAAAGGAACTTTAAGTGTGTTTATCTAACTCACAATTTCATTTGTGCGTCTTTCCTTTCTTTCGCTTTTTGTTCTTTGTTTTTTTCTCTTTAGTCAATTGGCTTTCAACCTTGGTTAGCACCTTAGGTCCTTAGCAAATTCCCCAAAATGAAGTTTCCCAAGACGGATACATTGGAAGGATCCCATATTGGGCCTGTTTCAGAATGTTAAAATCACAAAATCTACAGGTCTTGTAGTCTAAAGAACAAAGGGTAGCAGCGAGATCCAGTAGGCCCAACCTTTTTTAGTTTTTCGGACAAAAGGGAAAGGAATTGCAGTTTTTCGTTTGCTAAACATTCATTTTAGCCTTGTGTGCTTTAACCCAAGCAAATTTATTTATATCAACATAGAAGTTTCTTGGTTAAGTTAGTCATCCAGTTTGAAGAAGCTTTTTTCTGTTTTTTTTTTTCAAATTTAAAGTGATGGTGACTGTAATTATTTACCCGCAGAAGATGCAATTAGGTAGGCAAACCCTGCCACGCTTATAAAATCTGCTTTTTGCAAACTTGTCACATATTTGTGTTCACTTCTTCTGTTATGGTCTTAGTAGCCCATAAAGGTCTTAAGCTTTTGTTAGGCTGCCTCAGTGTTTCCAGGCAAGGGCCATTTATGCAATATCAGGCCCATAATTTGCCTCCTCTCTAAAATGTCTCTATCTCTCACTCTCTCTCTCTCTCTCTCTCTCTCTCTCTCTCTCTCTCTATATATATATATATATATATATATATATGCCTTTTCCAATTTCGTATTCCCATTTAACTCGTTCTCATATTCCCATCTGCAACTTGTTCGGTTAAAAATGTTATGTTGTTCTAACATATATGCAAAACCACTACTATACTTTCCCTTATTTATTACAAAAAAATGATGATGCTAATACTTAAAATGTTAACCAAATTTAATTACAGGGCAAAACTATAGTACAGAAAATAAAAAGTTCTGTACAGATACCTACTAAATTATAGTCATTAGATTTCAAATTTTAAATTATAACCGTTGGATATAAATTTTTTGGAGAACCTGTAACCTGCTAAGCAGGTCATTAGACCACAAATTAAAAAAGGAATACATATATTCAATTTAGGTACTAAACTATTTCTTATTCTGGAAAATTTGTTGGCTTCCTTTACTTTTTTTCCTTTTATTCATACCTGTGCTTCTTTCCTCTCGTTCTCTATACATCTTCTCTTTTTTTTTTTTTTGGTCATCTCCTTTTCTCTTTTTTTTTACTTTTTTTATTTTTAAAATCTCCTATTTTAGAGCCAATACCTCTTTAACAATCTGTTTAATTGTATTGAAATTGCAGTGAGAAGAAAAAAATCTGGTCTACTGCTTCACTCTCTTGGTTACGTGCATTGAAGTCCTTGAGAAGCCAAAAAAAAAAAAAAAAATCTGTTCGGGCTTGGCTTTCTCGGCTGCCTTGCGTTGAAGTCCATGTGAAGGCCAAGAACAATCTAGTGGCCATATCGCTTTCTTGGTTGTGCGTTGAAGTTATAGCAAAAAACACATGGAGCCAATTGAGATGCAGACACTTTACAATTTTGGAGTATTGGCAAAGACAGCTAGAATATTCATCCTCCTTCTCTCCACGTTTACTCTCTGTTTTTTTTTTTTGTGTCTTATGTTCTCTTTAACGTCATTTTCCTCTTGTGCCACGTTCTCAGCGTCACTTTCTACTTAGCTTATTCATACTATTATTTGCTCTCTCCAATTATTTGTTAAGAGAGAATCATATGAGATGGATGCAGAAGCTGATATACTCAGAATTTCAACACGATGTGTACCAAATATAGTCAGCAAAGTCATCGAGATTTAATGATGCGAAGAAAAAAGCAGTAAGAGAAATCGGATTCAATACCTTATTGTATATGAATTGTGGTCGAATAAGGCGTGAGCTGCTATGGTGGTTGATAAGTAATCTTAATCCTTATGACTGTTCACTTAACGTGCATGGAAAAGTTTTTGGCTTGTCATCGATTATTTTCAATAATATTATGGGTTGAATGATAGAGGTGATGATATTGAATTGCCTCACAAGAACGAGACACCTGCAACGTTTACTAGTCGATTTTGTGTTAAAACAGGTCATAATAGAGTTGGTATTTCTCTTGTGAAATCTGCTAAGTATGTCAGGGATAGTGATGGCACTGAAGTTGACTTCAAGAGACATTTTCTAATATTCATACTTGGAACAATAATCTGTCCTATTCAAAAAAAGGCATTGTGTATATCATATTTCAGCTTGGTGAAAGATATTGAAGAAATAAAGAAAAAATATTGGGCGACATTTGGATTTAACTATTTGATGGATGGAATTCAGAGATATAAAGAGAAAGGACAACGTCACATCTCTGGTTGCACCTTATTTTTACAGGTAAGTTATCATATCTAATTACTTAGTTAATTTAAAATTTTAACTGCATAATAAAGTTATAACACATATATTTTACGTCCAGCTATTCTATTTTGAACATGTGGCATTTGGTGCAACTATTAGATCTAAGTCCCTAATTCCTATAGCCAAGTGGGATGACAATGCGTTTGAGAAGTTCATGAAACTGTTACACAAAAATGGAGGATTTAACAATCCAAAGGTAATTTATTTAGTTTAATTTATTATTTTTTTATTCTGAATTTTAATTATATCTTTAATGAAGTTGATCTTTTAACAAATTGGTTTTATTATTTTAGATTGAAGTAGTAGCAGAGGAACTTCACATTACATCACATGAGACAACATACTCTAATCTAGTGATGTTGAAAGATACAGTCAAACGTCTTCAAGATAAAATAGATACATATTATGAGGAATTGAAGACGATGAGGGCACATATCGATGAAATTCAGACCTCACAAAAATTAAAGTTTGAGGACTTGAAAACCACTTTATCTTTAGAAGTGCATTCTTTATTCAATAAGGCTGCTGAAGAGATGGAAGTATTTTATAAACTTAACTTTGAGATTGAGAAAAAAAATTTGTTGCTCAAACTCGAAGACGTGGTTGAACAACACATAAGGAAGACCCTTCAGTCGCACAAATGTCACTGTTATTATCTTCCAAAAATGAAAGTTGACATGCAGAATTCACAGGAGACTCAACATGTTAGAGCAGAGTAAAATTTTATTGATTTAAGAGAGATGAATGAACATGTATGTTAAATAATTATAATTATAATTTGGGAGTTTGCTTATGTTCTTTTGATTTACCATATTTTGTTGTTATTTAGATTTTTGACCAAGTTACATTAGACATAAATTTAGAATGTCAATTATATATCCAGGTTTCTCGGAGTCCAATTAACATAAGGAGAACAGATGAGTGCAAGCGCAGTAAATTTCAAGTATCACCCTATGATGTCGATTTTGTTAAAAAGAAGCGAAAGAATTTTGTTGTTGGACCATTCACAGTATCACATGCTGTTAGCACCGATGATTTGGAATTGATCCGATACATTTTCAACAAAAAGATGGATATGAGGTATCATAATATTAGTCGTACCATATAGATTTTTATTTCAATTGAAGATGAATATGGTTTTTTTGTATTTTTACAGTGAGATTATAGTTCAATCAGAATTTTCACATTTAACGCGATTTGAGTTCACAAAATTGAGGCCAGAAACGTGGATAGACAGTTGGGTAAGTTTTTTATTTTTTTAAAGTTCCAACAATCTTTTATATGAATAACGTTGTTTCAATTCAGATTATAGACATGATAGTCGAAATGCGAAGTCTGAAGCAGAAGAAGCAAAACAATCATTTCACTTGGTATTTGCCAATTACATTTTCGGTAATTATCTTTTTAATATGAATTAAGTTTTTTGCCTGATCAACAATAATTGAGTGCTAATTTATTCAGTGTTGTAACGGACAAATGCCATAGAAAGTGTGCAGATATTAACTTCATTTGTTCGTTGTCAAAAAACAAAAGAGATATATATGTCAACATTGACCAAGTGCGAGCAGGTAAACCCCTTTTTGGAAAATAATGTCTCATACTTTTGCATATTATTTTAACATATCATAAATTTGGTGCAGATTTTTTTGCCTATTCACACGGGACAATCTTCTTGTGGCCATTTTTATATGTGTGTCATTTTTGTTAAGAAAAAGATTGTCGAAATATGGGACTCCATGTTATCTCTTCAAATTGACCGAGAGAAAACAATTAAAAAAATAGTAAGCATTGTGCCTTCATATCTTTTTTTTTTTAATTTTAATTAACCAAACATGACTAATTGTTGAGAATTGATTTTTTTTTTTTTTGATGTTAATATACAGTTACTAGGTTTAGATAGCATATTCAAAGAGGACATCATGAACAACTTTCCAAGCGAATGGTTATTTGCTAATTTTACCACTCATATACCAAGTTATATTCCTCAACAATCTAATGGGTCAGTTTTATTTCTTGAATATAAAATTAACAAACCAATTTACACCACATAAATTGTTGCTTTAATATTGCTAAATAATCGTTTAGGTATGATTGCGGGCTATATGTTATCAAATTTATGCAAATGCCAAAAGAAATCAAAGATCCAGATTTTAAGGTAATATTTTAATCCTATGTATTGGGTGTTAAAATTTTATCAATATAACATAATGTCTTTTATTGTGTAGTGGAAGAGTGAAGATGAAAGACTAGCCATCTTATTACAAATAATCAAGGATGACAACAATAAGTGCAAAGAGAGGCTTCAGGCAATCAGTGTAACTTCCCATCAACAAAATGAAATGCAATCGATTGTTGAGAAGACAACAATTATTAAAAGCCCACGCAAAAGATATCCAATGAAAACAAGTTTAAATTGCGAAGTATTTAGTTCAAAAGTGTATGGTAGAAAAAAGAATAATGTGAAATAAGATTTTAATATTTTATACAATTTTACTAATTATGAAAAGAACTTATATTGCTAATATTTTAGGCGGTTTTGCGAAGTACCTAAGGAAACAATAAAACTACGACCAACCCAAGAACACAACAGAAGAAAAAGAAAAATATGTCTAAAGAGACTCAAAAGAAAAAAAGGTCATGGGGTGCTAGTCCCATGATGTAATGCTGCTAATACTTGCTTAAGCATCTCCTTCAGCTCTACAATTTCTTTATCCTGCTCATCCAATCTGTGCTTGACATACTCCATCGCCTGGCTAGCTGAAACATTGTGCAAAGAAGAAGAAGAACCCTTATCTATATCTAACTGCCCAGTCTCACCAACTCCTAATGCATCCGCATGTACTGATTGTATCAAGGGGACCAGAGGTGTAACCAAACTATCCTCACGAGAATTATCCACTTTATCGCCTTCTTGAAAGTGGATTAGCATTTATATTCCGCCATTGACCATTAACCTTACGAATGTGTATATTGCGAAGGTTCTTATAGTGCAGACTGTCTCACGGAACTTTAACGTCTGTATTCCAACATTTATTTGACTATACTATACTCATTCAAAAATAGTCAAATTTGGTGGGTAGCGAGCTCTGACAGTCTACTAAATAAAAAAAAAGGAATCGCAATTTTTCAAGCTGTCTGTACCAAGTTATAGCCGTTCAACCAGAAGGTGTCAAACAAGAGAATCAATACAAAGCTGTCAAGAGGGAAACAACAAAGTATGCATGTGCAACCCATGGCAACGGCTCTAACAAGTTGCTAACCTATCTTGCAGCTATTTAAACATCACTTGAAGTTTTTTTACTTGTGAAGAAAGTTATATTTAAGTACTGCACAATCTCTCTCAAGGCAAAAAAAGCTTTCTTTACTCTAAGTGCTTTCATTGTAAAACTAGCATTCAAGCTAGTAAGTTTCATTTGTATTGTAATACATTGTGAGAATAGGTGAGAGCTCTCAATTGGGACTTGTGAGGATCATCTTGTAAGGAGTTAGGGTTGAACTCCAAGAAGGAAAACCTAAAAGAAAAGGGAAAGTGGTGTTGGCAAGTGGGACTTGAGTAACAAGCATTTTGAAGGCGGACGCAAGGGTGTTTGCAGAGTCTTCTTGTAAACTGTACAGTGGTGATTGGTGCGCCCAAAGGCAACCCATAGTTGAACTCTCAAGAATCTCCAAGAGAGGGATTGTTGAGAAGACCAAGGACGTAGCCATTTGGTGAACCTTGTAAAAATCGGTATTGTATTTCTTTCAATCTCTTGTTTACATTCATTTGCAGAAATTTTTATTTGAGAATTTCATTGGTAAAGCCTATTCACCCCCCCCCCTCTAGGCTTCACCCAAGGGACCAACATTTGGTATCAGAGCTTAACCTCACTTGTAAGGTTTAACATCCTTGAGGGATCCCCATGGAATCCTCATTTAATGAAAACAAGAGACCTTTCTTTGATGGTAGTGATTTTCAATACTATAAAGATCATATGGAAAGTTATCTTAAATTTAAGGGGATGAAAGTTTGGCAAAGTGTAGAAGAGGGACCATATGTGCCTAAGGAAGAAGTTGTTGATGATAAGGGAGTAAAAATCTTGAGAGTAAAACCAATAGGAAAATGGGATGAAGAGAACTATAAGAAAAACCAAATAGATGAAATAGCATATTATTATTTGAAAACGTCCATAGTTAGAAGTGAATATAACACCATCAAACATTGTAAAAATGCTAAGAAAATTTGGAATACATGTGTCTCTCAAATGAAGGGACATTAAAAGTTAGGAAAGTTAAACTTGGCATGCTTATGAAAGACTTTGAACTTTTCACTATGAGACCAAATGAATCGGTTAAAAGTGTGTATGATAGACTCATGATTATTGCTAATGGACTAACTGATCTTGGCAAAGTGTTTGGAAAGGGTGAACTTGTGCAGAAATTAATGAATTCGATGAATGAGGAATACGAAATGAAGATTAATGCCATTGAAGAAACTTACAACGTGGAGGAGCTAACCATGGAAGAGTTACTTGGGTCCTTGATGACTCATGAGATCAAACTCAAAAGGAGAAGTGCATTACCACAAGTAGAATCATCCTCAAAAAATGTAGCACTCATGGCCCTAGATGATAACGATGAAAGTGACAATGAGGTAATGGATCTTCCCTCTTATGAAGAACTTAGAGAAACTTTTGATGAGTTATTGACCACATTTAAAAGGAAATGTAAACAATATAAAGAGCAAAAGAAAGCATGTGAAAAACTTTTATTAGAGAAAGATGAAATTGTCTTGAAAAATAGTCTTTTAAAAGAAGAACTTGAAAATGTTAAATTAGATTATAAATCAACTTGTAGTGAGTTAAATTTTGTTAAACAAGAGCTTGCAATATCTAAAAAGACTCATAACATCAAAGATAATTTACATCATGCTTTGGAGAAAGAAGTTGAGGACCTTAAAGAAAAGAATTCAAATTTAGAAATGTCCTTTTCAAAATTCACATTAGGTAGTAATAAGTTAGATGAGATGTTATCTTTTCAAAAGAAATTTTTTGACAAATTCGGTTTGGGCAACCTCACTAAAAACAAGACTAATCCCATAAAAGAAAAGAAAATTGTTGTATCATGTTTTTATTGCCATAAAAAAGGACACAAATTTCACGATTGTAAACTTAGAAGACCTAGTAATCCCAACAAGTATGTGTCATCTTCTAAAGTTTGGGCAAAGCCTAATAAATTCAAACAAGTATGGATGGTTAAAGATTCAATGAAGAAGAATGATTGTTCTAACATTGAAGGACCCAAAAAGATATGGGTACCAAAATATTCTACATCTTGTTTTGTAGGTAGAAAAGCACTTGAAGGCAACATATTTTAAAGAAGATGTCATTTGGTACCTTAATAGTGGATGTGCAAGGCATATGACCAGAGAATCATCATTTTTCTCCACACTAAAAAGCAAGGATGGAGGATGTGTCACGTTTGGAGACAATGGAAAAGGCAAAATCATTGGGGTTGGCACTATAGGTAACAATGTATCAAGTTTTATTGAGGATATTGCTTTGGTAAGTGATTTAAAGCACAACTTAATTAGCATTAGCCAATTGTGTGATAAGGGTTTTGAGGTATTATTCAAACCCATGACTTGTGAAGTATATGATCCCCATACTAATGTATTGAGATTTGTAGGAAAAAGAAAAGGAAATGTATATGTGCTTGTTAAAACCCTAAGGTTTCATTTTTTGGTTTTGATTATTGCTAAACATAGAGAGTTACTAATATGTTTATTTAAGTGTGTAGTTGAATGATTTAATCTAATAAACATCAATTGAAACATAAGCAATGCTAGCATAAGGCAACCATTGATAATTGGTCACATTCAGTATAAGTACTATCCAGTATGGTCAATTTTAAAAGGCTCGTTTGCTCACATGGAGATGAACTAGATAATGTGCTATATACGGTTAGAAAGATAATTCTTTCTAGTTTATGAATTCCTAAGAATCATCTCAATTGGATACTTTTGGAGGAAGTTATAGTCTATGAACTGAAAGGTGCTCAATTTGTCAAGGCAGACAGGATCAGTCCAATTTAAGAGATGATTGCAACTAAATGGGAAGGAACTAGTTGTTGGGTTTTATATGCATACAAATATAATTCTGTCTAGTTTCTAAATTGACCAGAATCATGCAAATTGGAGTTCTGTAGAAGGAGATATTGCCAAAATACTAAAAGATATACAGCCTGTCCCGTCCAGCAGGATCGGTCAACTTCCAGAAGATACCACGGCTAGCTGGAGTGTAATCAGACCATGATCTATACATGTATGAAAAGCTCTATAAGTCTACTTCCAAATGAAAGAAATGAGATATAATTTGGAGTTATACAGGTAGACTTATGATTGATTCTTTAAGAAGTGTCAGAGTTGTCCCATTGAGAAAGGAAACAAGCTTAAATTGGGTCTTGGTGATGCTGCTTGAAAGAGAATCCATTTAAATAAGATTATGAGCTAAAAAGGAAACTTTTCAAACATTGCAAAGCTAATGTTAGCACAAATATGAAAGTTTAGAAATTCTAGCATGAGTATCATTTCATAATCATCTAAAATTGATTTACTGAGAGGTTTGCCAATGCTTTAGAATTAGTTGTGTGATGCATGCTTAGAATAAAACAAATACATACTTCATTTTCAGGTCAAGAGCCCAAAATCAACATCTCACACACTTTCACGAGGTTTTACATTTTGCCCCACGTCTTTATCTCATCAGTACAAGCAGACTTACCAAAATTGATAAGTACACAATTACAAGACAAATAACACCAACCACTTATTCATACATATTAGAGTACACCAACCATGACTCATCCATGTACTATGCACTACAAGACAACATCCCTGTGCATACATACATTCCAGTAAAGCTTTTTCTGTTGGAATCCATATTCCAAAGCCAGAAAATGTCTTCAGATCTTACCCCTGTCAGTCGCTCCTAGGAGGCCTAAGGCGTAGCTCTAGATCCATAAAGCCCTCATTGTTCGGCGGGTTGGCAATGTCAACAGTACCAGAATTTTCTTGCTGATTTAGATCACCTAGATGAACAGGAAAGAGACTGAGTGCTTCTCTTTCTCCCTCATAGGAAGAGTTGACCGATCTACTTCTCACTGGAGTAACGCTTCCTACTAAGTGAAAATATTCGTGGGAGTTTGATCTCTGACCCACATCAAAGATTTCAAATGATAAATGGGAAATACCTGGTTGCTGGTGATGCTGGTTGAGATTTCCTTGAGAAACAATTGTTGTGCTGGTGGAATGAATAACAGGAGGTGCTCTATCTCTTGTCACAATGCGTCTTCGATTCTGGATCCAGAGTCTAATGTTACTTGGCTGAATTGGACCATATTGTCTCAACAGTGAGGCAAGTTGAGCAAGTTGGCTTGATGTCGGACGAGCTTCTTCAATGCCATGAAAAATATTTTCCAAGATTTGTAATTGCTCCGGCACCGGTCTCCATCTAGAATTGGAAGAGTCTCCAGTTTCCAGGTTCTAATGGCTTGATGGTGGTCTCATCTTGTTGATGTGAAAGGTGAGTGAAAATTTTGAGATTCTGGAAACAACAAATGAAAGATGAAAGATGAACGATTATGGCTTAATGCTTCTCTCCCTCGATTCTCACTTTATGTCTGATGATCCGGAAATTACGCCTGATTCTCTGGCGTAATAATTGGCCAGCTGTCCTCCACTTTCACCTAACTGTCAGCTACTTCCGTCTAACCGTTCGTGACTTTTTTGACTGTGTGCCACATCTGCACCGTTTCTAATTGTATACCATGTTAGCTTTCACGTAGGCAATTGACTGCTGAGATGGACTTCCACGTAAGCAATTTGACTGCAGGTAATATTTTTGACCTACTCATGAACTATTATTGAAGGTAATGATCTACATTGGATTTTTGGTAACATAGTGACCTAAGTTTGAATAAAGACCTTTTTTTAGATCTTTTTTTAAGAAGAAAATTGGGCATGTCACACCCCATGCATTAGCATATGCTTAATTGTCTTCATTTCCTTAATTTAATGATTGTATTTGAACTCTACAAAGCCTTCATTTCAAAGTTACTATACCTTATATGCCAAATTGTAAATGTGAACTTGTGATACATGAATACATTAAGGGGGAATCTTAATCTGTTAACCTAGTTAGCATTCACATTTTTTGTTTCAACCATTTTTATTGACGACAAAAAGGGGGAGAAAATTAAGAGAGAGTCATCAAGAAAGAGCATTTCTAGAGGAAGCTTAGATTAAGGGGGAGCATCTATTTTAAAGATTTTGTCATCATCAAAAAGGGGGAGATTGTTGGAAAATTCACACCCATGCATACATTAAGAAATTGTTACTAAGTGTGAATTCATGTTTTGATGATGAGTGTTTTGATAATGAGCTATGAACCAATCTAACATAAGTACAAGTGAATTTCATTTGTATGTTCTTCAAGTATACAATTCAGGTTCAAGACGTCCAAAGAGGTATACATATGTTGATAGGAGCTGGGTCCTCATTATTGTTCAGTATTTTTAGAACTTTTTCCACTATTACATCACCAACAATTCACCTAATATCTTTGGGAAAAGAAAACGAGTAAGCCATCTGGACCTGATGCTTTATTAGGATGCATCTGTGACAAAGCTTCATATACTACCTCTCGTGAAAACATCCTCGTTAAGTCATCGTTCATGTTCTGAGTAACTTTTGGGTTCACTGCATCTAAAGCAATTTGCATATCCATACTTCCCCCGAATTAAAATAAATCCTCAAAGTAGGCAGTCATGCAATCCCCAATTTCCTCTTCTATTTTCCACACTAACCACTTCCATTGGTAATTTGTTTAATATAGCTACGCCGTTTCCGTCCCGAAGCTTTGCTATAAAAGAAAGTTGTATTATGTTCTGAGTAACTTTTTGGTTCACGGCATCTAAAGCAATTTGCATATCCATACTTCCCCCGAATTAAAATAAATCCTCAAAGTAGGCAGTCATGCAATCCCCAATTTCCTCTTCTATTTTCCACACTGACCACTTCCATTGGTAATTTGTTTAATATAGCTACGCCGTTTCTGTCCCGAAGCTTTGCTATAAAAGAAAGTTGTATTTCGGTCCCCTTCATTCAACCATGAAACTCTTGAGCGTTGGGCCCACATCATCTCCTCATTCTTTAAAAGGTCGTCTATTTCAGCTTGTATATTTGAGAGTGCCTCAAGGTTTTTTTTTTTGTAGGAGGTCGTTTCTCTAAATGCTCTTGGTCACACCTCTTCTCTCGGATGGCCGAAGTTACATGTCCAAATGTGCGTTGTTCCCATCTCAGCAACTCACTATTACAAATATCCGTATATTTCAGAAAATCCTCCGATGGAAATCTACCACGGGCAGACTCCCAAGCCTCTTTAATCACTTACTCACAACTTGGCTCACATGCCCACTTTTTTTCAAACCTGAATATCTTTTTTCTAGGCCTCCCCGTTGGAGCAACTGGCTCAAAAGAAATAAAAATGGGATTGTGATCGGAGCCAAACCTAGGTAAATTTTTTACATTTGTATACTTGAAAATTTCCAAGAAATTCAGGTTACCAAATGCCCTATCAAGTCGCTCCATAACACATTCATTCCCGGCTTGTCCTTTTGTCCTTGTAAAATTTCTGCCTGAAAAACCCAAGTTTTTTAAGTTGTAATCATCGACTACTTTCTGAAATTCTGCGATACATGATTCCAGTCTTGAACGGCCACTGCTCTCTTCATGGGAAAAGAGAATCTCATTGAAGTCTCCACTACACAACCATACCTTGCCAGAGGAACAGTGAAGGCTTCTTAGAAGGTCCTAGGATAGGCATTTTTCTTCCTCTTGTGGCCATGCATAAAAACCCGTGAATCTCCACTCACCAGCTTGCATAGTATTAGTAACAAAAACATCAATATGGCGAGTAGATAACATTTGTAAACTCATAGAGAAACAATCCATACAAAGTAGAGCCAAAACACCACTAAGCTCTGTTCCGATCCTTCACAATCGACATAAAGGCCATTTACAAAAGTTGTGAATAGTTCGTTTAAAAATTATTTAAGACTCATTTAAAATTCATTAAAAATTTTATTTAGTATGTCATTAATTAAAATAAATTTGGGAGATTTATTTAAGTCATGAAATAACTTTATTACGAGAATAATAATAAAATTTTACACATTTAGCCCTTCTAAATCCCATAAATACGGATGACTTGTGTTCTTAATATCGACACCTTGTTTCATGAGATGCTCTGTTATATTTATATATACATGTTATAAATAATTTTTTTTTTTAATTAGTTAATTTTATTAAAGTAAATATTTTTCATAATTTAATTTTTTTAAATGAACTTTATAATTTTAATTATTTTTACCAATACTACAAAATTAAACGATACATTCATGAAAAGCTCAAAATTCAGCTCAATAAAAAATAGACTCAACTTTACTCGATTCGGTAACTAAACAAACGAAGCTTGAATAGGCAAAAATTCTGCTCAACTTTGGCTGGTTTACACCCATACCCATTTGTTTGTGTGTTGGGTTTGTGCCCCTCAATTAGTTGTGAGTGCGGATATAAGTAGAAGTAGTGATAAATTCAACATTTACATAGGTTTTTATGTTTATTTTTATATACATTTTGTGGTTTGACTATGTAAATATTGTGAATTTTGGCAGATTTTACTTCAGTTGCTCGTTTTATATTTTTCAGGATGATTGGATGTAACCAAGGTATTTTCAAAAAGACCTATCGGGTTTAACAAGCCAAGAACCAAAGAACTGAACGAAAGGTTTGGTTGGAAAGCTAATTTGTGGTCAGTTCGGGTAGAAATTCACAGTTTTGCGCATTGCTCGGTATTTCAACCATAACTTCCTCTACACAAGTTGGAATTGGATGATTCTTAAACCAAATCGAAGCTAAGAGATAGAGCTACAAGTTTTTTGTTTTGAACGACATCAGATTCTACATGGAAGGGGTCGCAATTTTGGTCCGAAGATACATGGTTAAAACTGTCCAGAAAATTTACAAATCCTTTTCTGACTCGAATTTGGGCTCTTAGGGCTTATTTGAGGGGATAAATACAGAAGTTACATAACATACAAGAGACTTTTTGGAGGCTATCATTTTGAACAGAAAGACGATACAAATAGAAGCGTAGAGAGCGAAGAGGAGAAGAGCATAAGGAAGGAACGTGAAGACGTCGGAAACGAGTTTTTTTTAATTCCTTTTCTTTTCTTCTGCTTCTTTTGAACTCAATGATGCTAATTGTTAGTTTTTCTTTAATTTTTAGCATGAGTAGCTTGTAACCCTAAACTAGGGCGAAAGGGATGTAGCCTAGTTTAGGGTTCGCCATAGTTTAGGGTTGGATTATATGATTTTTATGGATATTTTAGAGTTCTTTGGATTATATTGCAATATTATGTTGAGAACTGGAATTTGATTTATTTATTTTGTTCTTAAATATACTTTTGTCCCTGATCACCATGAAAGTAGTTATAGAATTTGTGTTGAGATCGAGAGATGAGACACGATTCGTGCACTAAATAAATAAACATATGAATTTTGAGTCAGAAATGAGATAAATTTGTATGATGTCAATAAAAATTCTCTATTCTTAATGAGTTTAATCTGATTTGTGTGAGTTCGAGAGAATATCACAATTAGATTGAATATGGTTAGGGTTGCTTGACAAAGAACACTAACTAAATAAGAAGAATTGATATTCAAATCGATTGTTCACGAAAATTTCATATAGTTCAATCCTTTCTAGGTGAAAGCTCATAGCTTTAGTTTTTGTATTCTTGAGTCGTTTCCAAGTTGTTATTAGTTTTGTTTAATTAATTTACTCTGTTTAATTTAGCAATAGTTATTTATTTATTTATTCAATTTATAATTTCCACAACATAAATTTTCTTTTCAATTAGCATAAGTTGTAATTAATTCTTTGTTCCCTTGGGTTCGACACTTGGAGTATTCACCAAGATTTTATTACTACAATCGGCCATTTACGCTTGCAGGATTTACCCGGTCAAGTTCTTTGGCACCGTTGCCGGGGAACAAAGTGTTAATTGTGATTTTTGTTATTCTTATTTGCTTTGTTATTTATTTATTTAATTTTGTTTTAAATTTTATTTATTTAGTATTTGTTTGTTTTTGCTTAGTTACTT
Source organism: Carallia pectinifolia (assembly GCA_037832335.1). Classification (NCBI taxonomy): domain Eukaryota; kingdom Viridiplantae; phylum Streptophyta; class Magnoliopsida; order Malpighiales; family Rhizophoraceae; genus Carallia; species Carallia pectinifolia. Next base: position 14,359,488 of record CM075445.1, on the reverse strand, counting down.
GCTTATTTATTCTCGTGATTGCAGGTAGTTTATGCATTGCGAACATCTAAAAGCGATAATCTCCTTCCGTTGAACCCCGAGATTGAAAAGCTTTGTTGACAGAATCGGGCACTAAAACGATCTAAGATGGCCGAAAGAGTGGGTGACAGGGATGGTCAGGTGATAGAAGATCAAGCACTCAACAATGGGCAGGAGGTGAGGGAGTAGGCTAGAATTAGCATGAAGGACATCCAAAGGCCTGCGATTGGTCCTTCTCCATCTTGCATCAGGCTGAGTACAGCAGCTTATAACTAGGAGCTTAAGACCATGTTCTATAACATGCTACCATCGTTTTATGGTCTATCGAGTGAAGACCCACTTACTTTCCTTTGGGATTTCTACAGTACTATCGAGACCTTTCCTCTAGGGAGGTGTTCAGCGGATGAATTAAGGATGAGGTGTTTTCCTTACACCCTCAAGGATAAGGCAAGGACGTTGCTGATCAATCTACCAGAGGAATCAATGAATACTTGGGAGCATATTTATGATAAATTTATGCTCAATTTTTAGTCCCCGCAGAAGACTGCAGAGCTTCGAAATAACATCTGTCCCTTCTCACAAATGGATGTTGAGCTCTTTCACGAGGCATAGAAGCGATTCAAAATGCTTCTAGTGCAATGCCCACAACACCAATTCTCCAAGCCTCTTTAGATGCAGTTCTTTTATAATGGTCTCATCACTAATTCTCAGATGTTAGTGGATTTGGCAGCTAGAAGATATGTGGGTAATAAGTCAGCAGACGAGCTTTATGGCATATATGAGTTGCTAGCAGATAACTCTCAATAGAAAGCTGTCAGACGGCGTAGAGCTGGAGTTTATGAACTAACTTCACAAACAGATATGGTATCAAAAATTGATGATCTGACATGACAAGTGAAGTTACTTGTGAGCAGAGACTCAATGCATAAGGAACAATGCTCGTACTGTGGACGATTTGGACACAATGAAAATGCTTGCTTGAGTATTGATTCTGGAAATTCCTTTGAAGACGTCAATTATGCTGGAGCTTATGCAGGAAACAAGCAGCATAATGATGCATATTCTAGTACATATAACCCAGGGTGGCGCAACCATCCAAATGTTGGTGGAAAGAGCAGGGTAATGCAAGGCCAATAGTACCACCAAGGTTTTAGCAACTGAGAACTCAATTTCAAGGTCAACCATTTTAACCTGAGGAGAAGAAGCCATAGATCGAAGACATGTTTATGCAGTGCGTGTTAAAGATGGATGAGAGGATGTCACAGCAAGATGCTGAGATGAAGAAGTTGAACTTGAAGATTGACCAAGTTGCATCTACCCAGCAAGCTTCTATTCATACTTTGGAAGTGCATATGGGTCAGCTAGCAAAAGCAGTTTCAAGTAGGAATCAAGGCCAACTCCCTAACGATACTGAGGTGAACTCAAAAGAGAATGCCTTAGCTATTACCTTGAGAAGTGGGAAGGTGGTAGAAAATCCCATTGATGCTCAGCACAAATAAAAGTTCATCGAGAAAGGTCACAAAGAAGAGGAATCTGTGCCTGAAAAAGTTGATGATAATGGAAAGGGAGGGCAGAACAACAATGAGGAGTTAGTTCCAACCACTCCTCCCCCACAAGTCAAGCCATATGTCCCACCAATTCCATTCCCCAACAGGCTAAAGAAGAAGAATGATGACAAGAATTTTGTCAAATTCTTGGATATGTTCAAAAAGATCCACATCAACATCCCCTTTGCAGAAGCAATTGCACAGATGCCTTCATATGCAAAATTCTTGAAAGAGATTATATCAAATAAGAGGAGACTTGAGGAGAATGCCACAATTTCCTCGACTGAAGAGTGTGGTGCTATTCTTCAGAATAAGCTACCTCCAAAGTTAAAGGACCCAGGGAGTTTTACTATCCTTTGCACCATTAGTAGTTTAGTCATTGAACGTTGTTTGTGTGATTTAGGTGCAAGTATTAACTTTGTGCCATTATCTCTTTTCAAGAGGCTCAGAATAGGAGAATTGGAGCGAATATCAGTATCCTTGCAGTTAGCTGATCGATCTATCAAGTATTCCTATGGAAAGATAGAGGATGTGCTGGTTAAAGTGGGAAAGTTTTACTTTCCTACTGATTTTCTAGTGCTAGAGATGGAGGAAGATGTTGACATCCCAATAATCCTAGGAAGGCCATTCCTAGCAACTGGTGGAGCCATTATTGATGTGAAGCAAGGGAAACTTACACTGCATGTGGACAACGAGAAGCAGGAGTTTAATGTCTTTAAAGCCATGAAGTATCCTCAGCATGGAGACTCTTGTTTCAGAATGGAGATTTTGAATCATATTGAAGAGATAGCCTACCAAGTAGAGAATTTCAAAGAATCACTTGAGGCATGTCTCACCGAGAGCATTGCTGAGGAGAATGAGGATCTAGATGGCATGGAATGTATCATGCAATTGGAAGGCGATGGATTCTTACCAATAAGAGCAAGAGCAGTATTTAAAGAGCTGGGAGAGGGCAAGCCTAGGCCATTACCATCAATTGTGAAACCGCCCCAGCTTGAGTTGAAGGAGCTACCTAGTCACCTGCAGTATGCATTTTTGGGAGACTCAGGTACTCTACCTGTGATTATTTCAACTGCTTTGAGCAAAACAGAGGAAGAAAGGATACTACGGCTGTTGAGGGAGCATAGGATGGCTTTAGCTTGGACTATTGCTGATATCAAAGGCATTAGTCCCTCTTTTTGCACAGATAGAATCTTGATGGAGGAAAATCATAAACCATGTGTACAGCACCATAGGCGACTTAACCCACATATGAAAGAGGTTATTCGAGCTGAGGTTTTGAAGCTACTCGATGCAGGGATCATTTATCCAATCTCAGACAGTTCATGGGTGAGTCCAGTACAAGTAGTTCCGAAGAAAGGAGGCATGACAGTCGTGAAGAATGATAAGGATGAGTTGATTCCTACAAGAACTGTCATAGGATAGAGAGTTTGCATAGATTACAGGAAGCTAAATCCAGCCACTCGGAAAGACCATTTTCCTTTGCCCTTTATCGACCAGATGTTAGAGAGACTGGCAGGTCATTCTTACTATTGCTTTCTTGATGGATATTTTGGCTATAATCAGATCCCTATTGCTCCAGAGGACCAGGAAAATACAACATTCACTTGTCCTTATGGTACCCTTGCATACAGGCGAATGCCCTTCGGACTTTGTAATGCGCCAGCTACTTTCCAGAGGTACATGATGGCAATTTTTTCTGACATGGTAAAGAGTATTATTGAAATATTCATGGATGACTTCTCTGTTTTTGGGGCTTCGTTCGAAGCATGTTTGAAGAATTTGGCACTAGTTCTCTAGCGGTGTGAAGAGACCAACTTAGTTTTAAATTGGGAAAAATGTCACTTTATGGTTCAGGAAGGTATTGTCCTAGGGCATCGAATCTCAAAGAAGGGTATAGAGGTGGACAGAGCAAAGATTGAAGTTATTGAGAGATTACCCTCACCAAGTTTAATTCGGGCTGTGCGAAGCTTTCTCGGACATGCAGGCTTCTACCGAAGGTTTATTAAAGATTTCTCGAAGATTACCAAGCCACTCTATGCACTTTTAGTCAAGGACACTCCCTTTCACTTTGATGATGAATGTTTGAAGGCATTTAACCATTTGAAGAAGGAGCTGACATCGGTACCTATTATGGCAACACTACATTGGAATTTACCTTTTGAGCTGATGTGTGACGCTAGTGACTATGCAGTAGCAGCTATCTTGGGACAACGGAGAGAGAAGCAGTTACATGTGATATACTACGCTAGCAGGATACTTACTAAGCCCCAGATGAATTATGCAACAACAAAGAAGGAGCTGTTGGCGATAGTTTATGCCTTTGAGAAATTCTGCGCTTATCTTGTTGGTTCCAAGGTTATCATGTATGCAAATTACTCAGCCATCAAGTACCTGCTATCAAAGAAGGATGCAAAACCTAGGCTAATCGGATGGATCTTATTGCTTCAGGAGTTTGACTTAGAGATCCGAGATAAGCAGGGTACAGAGAACTTAGTAGCAGACCATCTTTCAAGATTGGAGAAGGCTGAGCAGTAAGAGAAAATGCCAATTGATGATTGTTTTCCAGATGAGTTTTTGTGGCTAGTGCAAAGTAAAGATCCCTGGTATGTAGATTATGTTAATTACTTGGCTAGTAACATTATTCCTCCTGATTTTTCTCATCATCAGAGGAAGAAATTCCTCTTAGATATCAAATATTTTATTTGGGAGCAACCGTTGCTTTTTAAGAATTGTGCAGATGGAATTATTCGTAGATGTGTACCAGAGGATGAGATGGAGGCCATTCTAACTCATTGTCATACTTTACCCCGTGGAGGCCATTTTGGGGCTAAAAAGACAGCAGCTAAAGTTCTTCAGTCTGGATTCTATTGGCCTACAATTTTTAAGGATGCTCGAACTTTTGTGATGGCTTGTGACAGGTGCCAACGGACTGATAATATTGGTAAGCGTCAAGAGATGCCCCTGACAGGTATTCAAGAGGTTGAGCTATTTGATGTATGGGGGTTGGACTTCATGGGACCGTTTCCACCATCTCATGGTAATCTTTATATTCTAGTATCTATGGATTATGTGCTCAAGTGGGTTGAAGCTGTAGCCTTACCTAACAACAATTCCATAGTGGTTGTGAAGTTTGTAAAGAAGAATATCTTCTCATGTTTTCGGGGTACCGAGGGCGGTAATAAGTAACAATGGAGCCACTTTAAAAATAAGGACTTTGAGGGTCTCTTAGGCAAATATGGGTGTCAATTCAAAACTAGTACTCCATACCATCCACAAACGAGTGGCCAAGTGGAAATTTCCAACACAGAGATCAGGTCCATTCTAGAGAAGACTGTCAACTCTTCGAGGAAGGATTGGGCTATCAAGCTAGATGATGCTTTGTGGGCATATCGAGCAGCTTACAAAACACAGTTGGGACTGTCCCTATATCGATTAATCTTTGGCAAGCCTTGCCATTTACCTCTGGAGCTGGAGCATCGTGCTTATTGGGCTGTGAAGACACTAAATTAATACTTGAAGTCTACTTGAGAAAGGAGACTTCTTCAACTTAATGAGCTTGAAGAGATTCCCAGGGATTCATATAAGAATGCTTGGATTTATAAGGAGCGCACCAAGGCTTGGCATGACAAGGACATACAACGAAGGGAGTTCAAGGAAGGGTAGAAAGTGTTGCTATTCAACTATAGACTTCGATTTTTTCCTGGAAAATTGAAGTCTAGATGGTCAGGTCCTTTTGAGGTAACTAAGGTATTCCCGTATGGAGCAGTTGAGATTCAAGGCGAGGACCAGAAAAAGTTCACTGTCTACGGGCAACGACTAAAGCTATACTTTGAACATGATGGAGTGGCAGAAGTTCATTCCATTATTTGGCTTGATTGATTGATTCAGCGTATCTCCGTCTAGCTATAGGCGTTAAATATAGCGTTTGTTGGGAGGCAACCCAATGTCCAGTGATATTTACTTAGTTTAATTTGATTGGTCAGTTTGATTTAGTTGTTCTCTTTTCGTGTGATTGTAGGAAATTGAGAAGAAAGCATATTCATCGCAAAGTAATGGATGAGGAGCAGTGGCAGAAGTTCATTCCATTATTTGGCTTGATTGATTGATTCAACGTATCTCCGTCTAGCTATAGTCGTTAAATATAGCGCTTGTTGGGAGGCAACCCAATGTCCAGTGATATTTACTTAGTTTAATTTGATTGGTCAGTTTGATTTAGTTGTTCTCTTTTCGTGTGATTGTAGGAAATTGAGAAGGAAAGCATATTCATCGCAAAGCAATGGATGAGGAGCAGCTTGATTTAGGGAGTAATTCTTATGCTTACCTTTGGCAATATCATTTGTTACATTGATTTTTTTACCTTAAGTGTGGAGTGTGCATGAGTAGGAAAAGAATCCTCTTTTTGAGTATGTATATGATGATTATAATGTTTATATTAATATATATACTCAAAGAGGATCTGTGGTGGAAGCGTAAGGTCCCGGGCCGAAGGAGGATTTTTTAAGGGTGTATTATTCGACTTCATTGTACCGAGGGCTATTGGAACTTGCAAGGGCGCTAACCTAGTTCGGTCATAGACGGGACTAGGTCCGGTTGTATGCTGGAAAGTGGATGAGGGACCGTCCTGGTCCGATCATGGTCTGGTCCCTTGCTGGAAAATAGATGAGGGAACTGTCCTGGTCCAGGTCATGAACCAGACTTGGTCCGGTCCCATATTGGAATGTGTGCACAGGACTAACGTGGTCCGGTCCCATTCTGCCCATAGAGACCTCTAGACCGGACCTGGTCCAGGTCCGGACTAGGTCCAGTCCTATTCTGCACCGATTTAAAAAAAAAAAAAGGTTTTTAAAACCCAACGTTGTCTTCCCATGTTTCTTTCTTCTTCTTCTTCTTCTTCTTCTCTTAATCCCTTCAATACCAAATCCCAATCAATTCATATTCCCTCTACTCAACTCTTTCTTTCTTTCACAAATCTCTTCTCCTATTCCCCCATATCCCAAGCCGAAGCATCCATAATCTTTCAAGTTTTCTCATCCTTCTTTTCCTTACCCATCTTTTTCTTACAACCCTCTAGTTTTATTTCCCTAAGCTTTTGGTTTTTCTTCTTCTTGGAGAGGGTTCTACCTTGGTTTTAAGGTTTGTAATTGCTACCCATATCCTTTAGTAAAGGAAACTAGGATAATGTTCTTATTTTTTGCTTCTCTTTCAATTTATTACTTGATTGTTGTTCATAATCCATGGGTATTTGAATTTGATGTTTGGGTGTTGTTTATTTGGCTACAATTCATGATAGGTGTTGTTAATTCTTGTAAATTTATGCTTGAATGATGCTCAATTTTGAAATTGATGATTTGGTTTTCATTACTTGGTTGAAATCTTTGGGATTGTGAATTTTAACGGGTGTATTGGGTTAATTATGCTCTCTCATTGTTGGGTACTGATGTATTATGAACCGCTCTTCCCTTGACTACTTTCTTGCATTGATTATGCGTAGTGTTGGGTCATTGACTTATGAGTTCGCTTATGGCATTGTTGTTGGGTAATTTCACAATTATTGGGGGTTTTATGGACTCAAGGCTTGGTCATTATTGTTATCCTGGAATTTAAACGGAGTGATTATCACATGACTTTCTTCTTGTAGGATTGGATATCATATTCACTATGTCAACAAGAGGTCGAGTCAAGAAATCCAAGGGTGGAAGATCTCGAGGAGCAAACCAAGCTACAGGATCATAGGACACTACTCGATTTAGCTCTAAAGCTAATTTTTAGTGGTATTCATCTCGTGCTCAATGTAAACTTATTGTAGAGCGCTCTATTGCTGCCAATGTGGATGAACTTTGTCTTCTTCGAGATGAATTTGCGAAGCTTGGTTGGGAGTCTATATTGGATCTTCAGGGAGACTATTACCCCTACTTTGGTTCGTGAGTTCTTTGCAAATATTGAGGACAAAACAAGTGATGACTTGCATAGGATTGACTCCTATGTAAAAGGGGTTCGGATTACCATTGATCACGACTATCTAGCTGCCCTTCTTCACCTTCAGAATGAAGGCCCCATGTTTTCGTCCACGAATAAAGCCGGTATTTCTGATCCATATTATGATCCAAATAAAGGTGAAAAGCAGTTAGGATTTGCTCGATATGTTTCTAAGGGTAAAAAGCGAAGGGTGAAAATTTTAACCAACAAGCGTGACTTGCGTGAGCGGCTCCTGATTTACTTGTTTAGTTTCAATGTCATCCCTCGTGGTGGCGGCTACAACGAGCCCCGTATAACCGACATATACTTCATGTACAAGATGTTCAAGGGTATGGATGGCATCCCAAGCATTCCTCTCGCTTCCATTATTATACATTCTATGAGGGAGGCTGCCAAATCGAATAAAGAGCACAAAAATCTTTGTTTTCCTTTAGTCTTGACAAGGGTCTTTCGAGATTTTCAAGTGGACCTCACGGATGAGATTATGGCTAAGACGACTGGTTCGCATGTTGTCTCTTATTCCACGATTGCTCACTTAGGATTTGTGTGCGTTAATGGTGTGTGGGAATGGCATGATCCTAAAGCAAAGAATACTGCAGTCCACACAGCAAACGATGACTAGGAAGATAATGTGGAGCCCGAAGATGGTGAAGTAGGTCCGAGTAATTCTCATCCGTTGGAACGTGAGTCTAGATCTCGATCTATTTCAGTGGGACGAATGCTGTCTGATGTGAGTCAGCGCTTCGACACTCTTGAGCACAAGGTGGAGGAACATGGCCAGTTGTTGCACCAGATTTTGGAGATGCATGAGCACCAATTTCGTCAGCTTATGGATGCTCTTGCTGCTCGCCCACCTCCTCCTTGATTTTACCCCATTCCTTGCTTTTAGTTTTTTTTATTGTTTGCGTTGTTTTGGTCGTGTTTTTCCTTTTCACTAACTTAGGTTCTTTAGGATTAGATTTATCTGTTTTTTTTTAGGCTTTAGATTAGCATATGTTTTTGCTCTCTGTTTCCTTCTCTTTGTCTTTAATTTCTTTGTCTGTTGTTGTGTTCGTAGGTTGTTTGTTCAACGAAGGCAGCGCATGTGAGTGTTACTCTTTCCCTCTGCTCTATCCGGGTAGTTTCGTGCTCTTTGTTTTCTTTTCTTTTTAATTATGTTTCCTTTCAACATTGAGGACAATGTTGGCTAAGTGTGGGGAAAGGGTAGTTTTTATTGTTTAGGTGAACTTTGGTGATTTTGTGCTAACTTGTTTGAAAATTTTCAAAACTTTTTGCTAATTCAACTTAGTTTGCCTGATTGGTTTATATTCACTGAAATTTTCATTGAGTTAAAAATCTTGGAAGCCAATTGTAGAACTGGCACATGAGATTTCGATTTTCGAGCATATTTGATATTGGGCTGATCATGAGTGATTGTTAGTTGAATTGTTCTTCATTAATACATATGTTAAGAAATTATTTATGCACGAACCCCTTTTTTCTAAGAGATATTGGTTGTGTAGTGACTTTTATGTAGTTTCTTATTAAGTTTACCTATTTGAAAGAACCAGAACTTATCTATTTAACTCTCAAGGTGAGAAAAGAATAAGGACATGCATTAGTTGAGATTATTTAAGTACTTCGAAAAAAAAAAAAGCGAAAAAACAAAAATATTTGAGGCGTGGCTTACGTTTAGTTACTCTACTACTCCTCTGTTTTAAATTCCTGAGTAACTGGGGGTTGGCATTACAATTGTTGATCTTCACGTAAACAGGTAACTTAATTTATGAGTATGCATAGCACTCTAAAACGCTACTGTGAAGTAGTAATCGGGTACTGAAACCACACGTGATGGTATTCGTGTCAAAAAGTAGATTAGCATTTAGAGAAGACTTCGGAGCCTCTCGGGAAAAAAAAAATTAAGTTTTATTGATTCTTGACATATATGTCCACAATGATGGAGAGAGGTGAGCTTATGGGACTTAAAGATAGGTTTATTTAATTAGATTTTACATAATTGTCACTCTGTATTTTCTATTCATTAATAAGAGGGTTTGGCACGCACTCACATTTTCTTGACTTTGTTATGTGGGGACTGATGAGATTAATGGCTGTGCATGGTTAGCAATGTATTTCATATGCTCTTTGATTTACGTTACTATGTGTTAATGAGGCATTTCTTTTCAAGATTTTGACTAGGAGAAATTCTGGTGAATATCGACACTCTCCTCTCTTGCTTGCTAGTATGGGGTATGGAGTGTGGGGGAATTTGATAGGTTCAATATTTACATAGGTTTTATGTTTATTTTATATATATTTTTGTGGTTTGACTATGTAAATATTGTGAATTTTGGTAGATTTTACTTCGGTTGCTTGTTTTATATTTTGTAGGATGATTGGATGTAACCGAGGTATTTTCAAAAAGACCTATCGGGTTTAACAAGCCGAGCACCAAAGAACCAAACCAAAAGTTTGATTGGAAAGCTAATTTGTGGTCAGTTCGGGTAGAATTTTACAGTTTTGCACACTGCTCGGTATTTCAGTCATAACTTCCTCTACACAAGTTGGAATTGGATGATTCTTAAACCAAATCGAAGCTAAGAGATAGAGCTATAAGTTTGTTGTTTTGACCAACTTCGGATTCTACTTGGAAGGGGTCGTAATTTTGGTCCGACGATACAAGGTCAATAATAAAAATTAAAAGATTGAAAAATGAAAAAAATGAAAGTTATTGTGTGATAATATTATTCTTACCCAATTAGTTATTATTTATCAATAAAATAATATTATTTTACTAGTCATTTTACTATTGCTCGTAAGAAAAAAAAGTTGAAAAAAATTATTTTATTTGTTGCTTTTAACGTCGTTCTTCTAGCTTTTTTTTGCCTGCGCTTTTATTTGTTTGATTTTGCATTTTGTTTTGAAAGACTCGCACACTCCACAGTGCTTTTACTTGTAATTCTTAACAAGCATTGTTGATGAGAACAAAAAGTAACTAAAATGTACTTTTTGGATCAGTTATATTTTGAAAGTCTTTATCAACAATCAATCAGCAATCCATAAAATATCTTTACCAAACATTCTCAAAACTACTTTTGATAACTGAAAAGCAGTAAAGAGAGTGTAAAAATTAAATCAAACACCCTCATATTTTAGGAGGTATATTGCAAAGAGAAGAATTAGATAGCAATAACTAGAGTGTAAAATGGTAGCAATGAAATATGTAGACTAATATGACCAAAAAAGAAAAAACAAAATATGTAGACTAATTACATCTCAGCTGGTCTTATAAATATATTGCTCTTTTAAGTGTTGTTATGAAATGGTGCTTTATTGCCAATTACCTTTTAAGTTCTCTAATGCTTTGTTTGGATTTAATGTTAGATGTGAAAGAAAATTATAACAAAGCAAATTTTGAAAAAAAAAAAAATGAAGGAAAAGAAAAAGTATTTTTTTTACTAGTTGTTGGGATAGGTCATGAATTGGTAGGAAAGAAAAGTAATAGAAACTACAATTTTTTTATTTGGATGAGGTGAGAAAGTGAAGAGATTGAAAAATTATAAAATAAAAATAATGTCCCCAAATTTCATTTCAAAATACATTGAAAAAATATGAAAAATAAAAATATTGAAAAAGAATGAAAAGAAATGCTTGATTTTTTTATGCTTATTTGGATAAGATGTATTGCAAAAACTAAACAAAAATACATGTTATTAGCCTTGTTGCTTACCAAATCGGTCAGAATATAAACAGGGTGCACCATGGGAAAATGTAATGGGAAAAAATAATTGTACGTTTGTTTCCAAATTTCAGAAAAAGAGAAATGAAATTTTCAAAAAATGAAAAATTGCGACATTGCCATCATTTTCTAACGTGGCAGCTAACGTAAAAGACAAATGGCAAAGATTAAATGTTTGTTTTTTCGCTCAAAAGTTTTCGGCAATGTGTTAATTCCCAAAATGCTCCCTGCATGTCTAGTTGCCCCTTTTCCCGTACATATTTCTTGGATCTAATTCATTTTCACTCAAAAAAGCATACAGGAGTCGTAGATTCCGTCCACCGCCCGTCATGCTTAAACTTGCACTGAAAGTTGGACTATTTGTTGAAGATAAAATTACGTTGAACTCATGCGAAGTTTTACCACGAGCAGATTGTATCCATTAGGCAAATATGGTTTCAATCATTGTCTAGCATGACATAATTATGAATATAAAGGCCCAAAGTATGAAATTCTTTTTTAGCAGAAAAACTAGTCAGCTCATACTATAACTTAAGGAAGAGGTGATACAGAAAAGCTGCTGCTCATCATCGAGGTATTCCACACATACAGCTGTGACTTTTTGATTGCATTTGTTCCTCGATTCAAAAAAGTTTGGTCCTCATATTTTGGTACACATACTCAGTATACATATTATGACGAACTTAAATCATTTCTATAATAAAATTGATAAAATATAATACAAAAAATTAACACGTTATTTTTTGTTATAAAAACAATAAGCGTGATTATATAAATAATTAAATTCGTCACAAAAAGTACATTTCGTATGTGTACCATCTGTATATCAACTTCTATGTACTAAATCAGCCCGTTTGGATTATGGGAGAAACAAAAGACAAATATTAAATAAAAGGAATATTGGGAAATAAGAGACAAAGATACTTTGTTACCCACAAAATGAAAGCCACTTAATTGAAACCAGTTGCAACTGCAATATCCCGTTACAAATGCGAAATTGAAAAAATGTCCAAAACATGACACTGGAGCGTCGTGCAACTCCATTATTTCTCACAGACAAATAATTAAACGCATAAGACAGAGTACACAAGTAACTAACGTCTGGAGTTTCTGCAAGCACAAGGGCATGACATTGTAAATGGTTGGTTTAAGAATTAAATCGGCAACCACAAGCGGCTAAAATTCAAGGATAGCGACGAGTCTGAGTATTGATTGGTCACAAGGGCGGGCGCCAAGACAGCTTCAGCTTTGATTAAGTCACTCCTATTGCGCTTCTGATTCAGCTGCTCTCAAGTTGTTGAATCATGGAAATGGAATGGATAGCCTTTTTTATTTGCACAAGCAATAACAGAAGTAGAAACTGAATAACATATTGAATGACCTACAAATGTAAGGGAATCCCGTTATTCTTTATCGGAAAATACTGATCAAGAACTGCAGCAAAAATATGGGGTATGATTTAGCAAACCAGTTTTTCAAATTCATGATTGCTAGAGGGTAATGACAATAGAACACTTTGCTTTCATCAGTTTATCGGAATAGCATCACTATGTTTAGATGACATATAAGAGCTAGATAACTTCATACATCATCACCAAATCAAGTGTGGCAACTATAGTTAGAACAAGTTTATGGCAGGATCATTAGATATGAAGGAAATGATAAGAGAATAAGTGGTAAATGGTTAGTAAAAGAAAAATGGGAAAAGGTACCTGCTCCACGATGGCTGAGGGCTTTATTTCTTGCTATTCAAATTCATCAGCGGAACACAGGACGTAATCTTGACTTTCTTGCATCATCTTCTATTCGTTCCCACCATCTTTTTTGGCAATCAATGACCGGTGACATTCTCCTATCCTTATTATCTGCTATTGGGATTGTTTTCAGCTTACCACTGTTGCGCACTATGATACTTTCTAGAGATGAAAATGGTAAGTCCTGACAGAAAATACTGCAAAGCTCAGGCAAATCACTCAATTCTAAATTTTTCAGCTTGTCAAACGGAAGTTGATCTGCTTGTGTGCCAGCAGGAGGATTGATTACTTGTGTTAACTTGGGGCAATTAGCAATCTTCAATGATTGAAGGGCTGGAGCATATTTAAGCCATGTAAGATCCATCAAATTCCAACAGTGGCTGATTTCAACATTGCAAAGACTTTCGAAGCATTTTCCTGCAGTGATTGCATGTTGGGGCAGAGAAAGCGATGCCGCTGAGCAACGAATAACATGAAGCACCCCTAATTTCTTGGCAGTTGCAATAAATTGTAGATTGAGTTCGACACCATCACAATTAATGATCACCATGCTATGCGTGAGATTCAGCTTGGAGAAATTTTCCAACTTTTGGAAAGCTCGATTACCACTTATTGTTACTGCTAGAACACCCAGATGATTCAACTTTTCCACATCTTCCAACAAGCGCAAGGTGCTAGCTCCTTGACTTTGTTGTGAACTTCCACAAGTACCACAATAGTAAAAGTTCAAATATCGCAAATCAGCGAGAGCTGAAAGTGTTTTCAGCAAGGTGACAATCAGTTCCTCTGTGAAACTCAAATCTAAAATTTTCAGCTTTGACAACTCTTCTAGATCAAAAGGGAAACATGTGATATTGGTGTGTGAGAGATTTAGATACTGCAAACTGGACATTTTGACGTTATTCAGTTCAAACCCAGGAAGAGTGCAAGTAGCTAAATCTAGCACTTTTAGACTTCCCTGTATGGAGTCAAAGACATCACTTTCAATCCTTTCCATCACGCTACGCCTGATAACCAAAGTAGAGAGGTTGGGACAATCAATTTTATTAAGGTTCCCCCCACATTTCATCAAAAATATCCTTTTTACCTCATTTTGGTGCTCCTCCAGCATTGTTGATAATTCATCCAATTTTCCATCTGATTGCCCGAAAATTTTCTCTCCGAATTCTCTTTCTGCAACCCATCTCGCCATACAATGAAATTGGCTATGCATTTTCACAGACGACTGCTGGTCACTGCTGCTTCTCAGCAGATGGGCTCGTTTTAACTTTTCCAAGATGGAAACCGCACGATTAAAGTAATCATGAAGTGTCTTTTTTCGCCTCACTTTACCCAAAAGTTCTTCGACCATCCAGTGACGTTGAAGCTCGCTTTCTTCAATAGCATGGCCATTGGGGAATAGAGAGCAGTATAGGAAGCATTTTTTCTCAGAGGCATCATCCTCCGAGTGGCTATCCTTCAAACAGTTGTACGCTTCCTTCAGACGAGCATACACTTTGCCTTCAGCTTCGTTAGCAGGTGCTCGTTCTGGCTCGCCTAGCCTCTCAAGTTCAGTCTTCCATTCTTCGGGGCGAGACTTCCTTTGCAAGTGTTCTCCAATGTTATCAAGGGCAAGCGGTAGGCCGCCACAGATATCGGCAATTTCATCAGCCATATCTTCTACGCTTTTTGTTTTCCCGGATTCATCAGTGCATTGTTGCTTCCTTATAGTCAGAGAATAAGGATGATGCTGCCACACTTTAAACTTGAACAACTTTCGAGCATCTTCTTCATCCAACAAATCCAGTTCAATCTCATGTACTGTTGCCCCAATGTTTCTTCCCGTTAATTTTTCTCGAGCTGTAAGTACCACCTTGCATAATTTAGGTTGATTATCTGGAGCAGTGGTGGGATTCGCAACTGGAAGTGCAAGTGGTCCTTTAGCTGGAGCTGGAGGAGCAAGGGCGGGCTCCAGAATGGGGATTCCCAAAGAAAGCAAAGTTACTCCATCGAGTAAATTGTCTAGCAAAAGAAGCACATTCATCCGGCTGAGAATCCCGCGCAGGTTTTTGCGTCGGATTTCAGGGCCTTTAGGCAAGGTCTGGCCCAACCTTTTGGCTATGTCATCTTGTATCCTTTGAATTTCTTCATCAACCTTGAAATTTGAGGACTGATCAACATAAATCACCATGTCATAACCACGATGATCATCAGAAAATTGGTCATTTATCTTCTTCAGGAAGGTGGTCTTGCCAATGCCAATCATTCCATGTATTCCAATAACTTGCACATTCTCTTTATGAAATTGTGTCCAGAACTCGTCAGAGTTTCTGTTCGCAACAAACACAGTGTGCTGGCCACCCAACAATCTTATCACTGGTTCCGTCTGAGCCTCATCAATAGTGGAGATGGAATTCTCATTTTCTCGAGCACATGGCACCATCAATCGATCATTTAGTCTTTTCTGTCTCTGAGACGTCCTATTTCCTAGATTACGGCAGCCGATTACATACCACCACAGGCAGTCCCCATTGTTCTCCAGTACTTGGTCAACCTCACCCAGAAATTCGACCAGATCATTATCCAATGTTACAGCCGTCTGCAACCAGTCCTCCTCCAATTGATTAGCCGTGCCCATGCTGACCTTCTTCTGCACTACATTTTTTATGCGACTCAACCTGCGTGAGTTGGCCTTCAAGTCGCTGTAATCTGCTCTGAACTCAGCCACCTTTTTCCTTATATTCTCAAAGGCATTATAACAATTGACGACACCTTGAAGACAGGAACAGCACTTAGCGCTCATTGTTATGCTACGTCTAGATCAGGTTGAGAGCTCAAACGAATGGAGATGAACTGGAGATTAATAAGTCTCCAATGTCCCCATTACTCCGGGTTCAAGCCCTCTGGTCTCGCTTTGGCTTTGGGTAGTCAAAGTCACACCCAATTTTGTTTGACAGATTAAAACAAAAAACAACCAAAAAAAAAAAAAAAAACGGAGAAGACGCCAAAGAATAGACACGCAGAGTCGACGCATTGACTTGTTTGTGCAACCAATAAATTTTTATTTTGTAATAAGACGCTTAATTATTATAACAAAATTTGAAAATATTTTTTTATTTATTTTTTTATTGTAGAAATTAAATAACTTATTGCATAAATAAACTAATTGGTTGCACAAACGAATTGACACGTCGGCTTCCTTCCGTGTTTATACCCACGCGTCCATCTAATCAAAAAAAAAAAAAAAAAAAAAAAAAAAAGAGAGGGAAGATTGGGTGTTTCCAATGTACAAACAAGAGACCCGCGTGCTCTGAGGTACGAGGAAAGGTCGGATGGATGCATGTAATGTAATTATTTGTTCAATCAATGCCATATAGTGAGAATCATAAGTCACGCCAATTTTGTTTAATTTGTGGGTCATATAATAAGAATTAACTTCCCCAAAGTCAACTCAAACATCCATTTATTATAAGATCTCGTGTCACGATAAAATTAAAAAAAAAAAAAAAAGCGAAGGGGCTAAAATACGTAATACAACTAGTCCTGGACAATCCTTTTACACCGACATTTCTTGTATTTTTAGTTTGCAGATCTTTAGTTTTTGTTAACGTTTTCGATAGTTTGCAGATCTTTACTCCTGGGCTAAAGTAGGCTTGTTATTTACACCAATTGTGAATTTTTTTTAGGAAAAAAGTACAATAAAATAGAAGTAGGACCTTATGGGAAGCAATAAATTGAGATTTATTACAAGAGCTTAACGGGTATAGTGAGGTCTGTGTAAATTAGAAAATAACCCGAGACTATGGAACAAAGGATTATACTAGACTTATCTATATCTATACCGAGGCTTTGACGCTTCTCAAATATCGCAGAACAATAATCGAAATTATTATAATATACTACTTGCATATTTCTATTAAGAATGAAGGGTGAAAAGAACAACATTAGTATAGTTGGGCATTGGCATTGAAACAAAATAATTTGGCTCCATAGCATCTATCCATGTTTTATGGGTGTTGTGTGAATAATTTTCTACTTAATATATAAACATATATTTATTTTTTATTGATTGGCTCTGATGCAACTCAAAGTAAACATTTTCAGTTTACTGCACTATCATTTAAGTATGGGGTTAAATGAATTAAACTCATATGAGGTTTTAATTTAGGCATTAAATTTCATTTTGGTTTCCAATTTTTACAATTTACTCTTTGGCTAAGATTTTATTAAATTTATTAACAGAAATTGACCCAACTTACATGGTTCTGTAATTGTTAACTTTTTTTTCTTTAACAAAATTATAAAAATATGTTATATATCTCTCAAATATAACTTTAATGCGTATTTAAGCTTTCATTTCACATTATATCTTTCATAGTCCTTATTATTTTTAGTCCATTAGGCATGTTCTTATAAATGTATTCGAAACAAATTTTACTGTCAACTTCTACATGAAAATATGATGAAGTTTCTATAATCACAAAATAATGTAGTTCTAGCCAATTTTCATTAATAAACTTAACAAATTGCGCTCAAAAAGTTAAATTGCAAAAATTAAAAATTTTAAAAAAATTTATTACTTCAATTAAAACCGCAAAAAGTAAAATACAAAATAACTAATCATGGAAGAATTTAATGTATTTAATCCTTTAAATATGTCATCGATGTAAGCGACTTATTATTGTGTAACTAATGAAAATGTAACTTGACAATCCGATTTTATAATCACGCCTATTTAGGATCCCGATCTCGTTGGCCCAAAAGATGGCAGTGGGGACCTGCCCCTACAAGTTCCCGTTGGGGGCCACCTTAATGGCGGCAGGGACAGTGCATGTTAACCAGGAATTGGAGATCCCCGACCCATTCCCTAAATTTTGAAGCGGTGATGGGGTGGATATGTATTCAATATCCTTGCCCAATTAAAGATTTATTATTTTGTTTATTATAACAATAACATAACATTTTTAGAGGGATAATTTTGACAAGTCTCTATATGTAATGATTATTGAATGTATTTTTTTTTACTTCAATTGTAATATACCATATTATATTTTATATAACAATTATATAACATTTTTTTAGAGATAACTTGAAGTATTCTCTTATATAATATTTATTTAAATTATTTTTTGATTAAAAAACGGGGACGAGTTGGAGAAGGGGATGAGATTCCAAAACCAATTCTTGATAGAAACAGGGACAGGAACGAAAATTAAGATAGACGGTGAGAATCGAGAACAAGTATCGAGACGGCCATCCCTGCCCCACCTGCTCCTTTGCCATCTCTAGTTGTCCCTCAAGATACTGGTGATTTCCAACAAGTAGCAATAACTATGTAAGTAAATTAATTAATTTCCAATATTGACTACTCGACAAGGTTCAATACCATAAACAAATATTTTATATTAAAGAGATAAAATTTTATACAATTTAAATCCTTTATCCTATATAAAATATATCTATATAGTATAAATATTTTGTATATAATAAAAGCTTTATTGTGTAGAAATAAATTCATTAAATATGTATTCATGAGGAATTCCACAAAAAGCATTTACAATCTAGCTATTTACATATTCCTAAAACGGAAAATGTTGGTGGTCACACTATGATATTATACGTTTCAGTCATATGCAACAATGTCTATAGTTTTTGCAACAACAACTATATTTTTTGCAACAAAAATTTATAATTTATTTTTTTGTTGTAAAAAGTATGTATATAGTTACAAAAAATTTGTGTCTTGTTACAATATAACTAAAATATATGATAATACAGAATACAATATGCCTACCTAATGAAGCCGTTGCTAGAATTGCCTCGGGGAATATACCCACAACTCTTTTTCTTATTTGGTACAATAGATGCCACGTGAGCGCGTGAGCTACCCAGCCACATTATTTAGAGGTGTCAAAATTTTATCTGATACAACAACTTGATCCGAATTCACAAAAATAAGTTGTTAAGTTCAACCTAAAGATGACCGGAATCTAAGATTAACCCTAAAAATTTTAAGATTAATCCGAACTCTATTGAACCCGCCCAACTAACAAGAGTTTGGGTGTATTTACTCGAAAATAATATTATTATATGGAAAATCCATTGTCCATTGAGTGTGTGATTTATAATATTTAATAAAGTTTGTTATATAAAATCCAAAAGAAAAAAAGGTCAAATAAGCCGATATGAATATTTCTCATCAAGAGTTCTTTATAATGCTATAAATACCAAGATTTCCTGACTCTCAGGTTGTACTAAATTCTCTCTTAAATATTAACCTCTTTCTATTACTCTATTTATAACCTTTGACTTTAGTTTAGTAAAGTTAAACTCTCAGTCTCAGTCTTCTCCTTAGCCTTTTTTTGTTTGGCCTTGCAACGATATTACTTCAGCTCGCTCACCTCAAAGTTAAATCCCATTGTAAGCGGATCTCTCTTGTCCGAAATTCATACTTGGGTCTTTTGATTACGGAAAAGGTTTGCACCTGGATGGTGCAGCCGGACAGAGGCTTCACACAAATTATAAAAATGTAACCGGTTGTGAATTTTGGCCATTGCAGTGATTTTTTTAGGAAAAAAAACTTTTTTCCAAGAAAAAAAAGTTAACGTAAATTATATGAGATACATACTTTAATTTTTATAATAACACTTATTTAATTTTAAATTTTATTTTTGTAATTTATTGTTTCACATTTTTTAATATAATTACACTAAATTGGTGAATGGTTGCATTTTTATATTGTATGGGGCCAATAATGGACCAACTTTACTTAAAAAAATGAAAATGAGCGACAAGTTATAAAGCCAATGAGGTTTAGTTTAGTGCTATTAGTTTCATCTCTAGAGTTTAAGATTTCATATTTGAGCAATATGGTCAACTAAAAAAGACTTTAAAAAAAAGCCCCAGGTGTTCAAACTTGAGAAGAATTAAAAAAGTATATTTCCAACTAAGCTTCTTTTTTTGCTCCATATTCTGGACTTTGTCTTCGAATGAAATCATATTCAACATTGAAAGTGTCCGTTTTGAAATGGTTAAAAAAGGTTACCTAAGTTTGAAATTCCGTCCAGCAGCAATTGTAAATGCAACAATTTTTTTAATTTGACGGCACACGGCAGGCTTTTCGAAGCCCATTATTATGATCTAAAACCGAAATCAATACTCAAACGTGAAACCAACGGCTTCGTCCTCTACCATGTATACGAAAATTAATAGGTGACTAATAATTTGTTCCTTAGGAAATCACATACAAAAATAGTATTATTTGTCTAACACAAAAAAAAAAAGGACAAAAATAGTTTTGATGAGGAGATTATTTGAAATAGAAATATAGTACGTATTGTGGTAATACCAAAGAATGACTTCGACGATTAAGTTGGTTGACTACATCATCCATATGCCAGCGAACAAATTGTCTAAAATAATTTGCATTATTACTACAGCTGGACAGTGAAATTAATGATGCGAAAGAAATGGTTCAAGATCCAAAGCGTATGGCATAAAAATGGTTATGGGTAGACGTGACAAATAATTTAACAGCCTATTAATCAACGAAATAATCCTTAAGTAAAAAACAAGCTGTTATTTGACTGTACATGAAATAACTCATTAAAAACTAAGTATTTTTTTGGGCAATACTAAGGTGGAATTCAGCCAAGAAGGAGAGGGAGTGATTGATTTTGATAGATAATACATAATAAAAAATGAAGTTATTAAGATTTTGCTTGGGTTACCTGTTGAATGTCTCTATTACTGATTACTGTTACTGATTGTTGATAGCTGATTCTTATTTCTTGTTGCTGATTGCTGATAAAACTAATCAAATATTTGGTTAATTTTATACTTGCTATTGCTGTTGAATAATAAAATATCTAATTTATACATCTAATTTATGTAGATAAATAATATTAAAAATTTTATTTTTATATTTTATATTTTTATATTTTTATAATAATATTTTATAAATAATATTGAGAATTGTTCTACATAATTTTTAATATTTTAAAAAAATATTAATTTTTTACAAGATGATAAAATTATAATGTTTTAGATCTTTTATAAGTGTCAATATTAAAGAAAATTGAAATGAAAAAAAAATATTATTTAAAAATAGTTAAAAAAATATTAAATTTATATAAATATTAATGAAATAGATTAACATATCTGTGAAATAGAACCTGTATGTGCAAGTCTACAACAGTTACGTCTCGAAAAATACATATGCAAATTATAGATAAAAATTTAAAATTTATGTAGAGTCGATTTCTAGATAGATTCTCCAACTAATACTCATGTGTGATGTCGTCAATGATGGTGAAGGCTTGATATTGATCGAGAGAGGTTAAATTTTCACAGCGTACTTTTGAACTGTAGGAAATAAATTCCACTTAAGACCAAAACTTGATCTCATGGGATGTTGAAACTCCGATGAGGACCGTAGAGACTTAATCTCGTTCGGAATGGTTTGGTTCCCATGAGAGTAGTATGGGTTTAGTCTCAGGTAGACTGATTTGATTCAATTGAGGGCCGAGACCTAATCCCACTCGGACTGTTTAGCTTCGCTGATGGCCATAAAGGCTTTATCTCAGGTAAACTGGTTTCGCTAAGGGCCGTAGGAGCTTAATCTCAAACGAATATTTAATATTTTTGGTATTTTCTTTCGTAGATCCCGATCTGAAGCGACCGGAGAGTATACACCCAAAATATGTATAGAAATACGTATATTAAATATTTTGGGACTTATATCTAGAAGATCGCACTTAATAACGTCTAAAATGCATATACCCGAAATATGAAAACGTCTAGGAAAAAGTTTTGCAATACTTTTGCCCCCTTTTGGCAAATTGATTTCGCCTAGTTGCTGTGCCGTGTTTGTTTTCTGTTGGCCTCTGCTCCTCCCATTGGCTTTGAGTTTATTTATAGGCTTTCTGACAGTACTGTGTCACTAACCAGAGGGATATTTTCCTTTTTTTTTTTTAAATTTCCTCTTCTAGATGCCGCCCCCCTTAACTTTGATTTTTTTTTCCTTCTTTTAGATGTCGGTCACTGACTTGGACTTTTCTTCCTTTTTTTTTTTGTTGTATTTACAAATGCCTCCATTTCAAGGTTTGGTGAGGAAGAACTTTAGGGTGTGACTCGAACCGAGTTTTGAAGTCTAGTTTGAAATTTGAGACATCTTGACGGACATTAAATTTTGAAGTTTCAACTTTGACTAGCCCAGTTGATGTCGAGTTTCCATAGCTCGCAAAGGTTCTTTGAAATTCCATAACTCTGGTGAGGATGATGCAGTAGGCAAAGGACTTGAACCTCCCCATAGAGAATGTCCAATACCAAGGAGCTTCAATGCCAGTGCATAGAGATACAAGCTATAGTAATGATCTCTGAGTCTACTTCGACGTAAAGAGAGTAGTTAGAACTTCCCTATCGTCGCTACATTTGAGAAGAGATGAGGATGATCACAACTTTTCGGCTTGCTACGATGGATGTGAAGTAAGGAAAATGGTTGGAACTCAGCCAATCATGACATTGATAGCGTTAGAGGTTGAGATTCGAGGGCCTTTAGAGATCCCTTGAAGAGGACTACTCCTTCTCTTCTTAGCTCATATACCTCCAGTTTCCTTATCAAAGAACTTTCTGAAAAAGAAAGTGTAAGAACCAGTCATTGTCTTTTTTAAGAGAGAAAAAAGTTGAGGAGACGATTTCTGTGACTCAGGTATGCAGAAGATATATACACACCAAAAAGCTTTTTTTTTTTAAAAGTAAAAAAAAAATATGCAGAATCTGGTGGGGTCTTCCTCGTCCCTTTCTCCATATGAGACAGAAGAGGCAGCGGCTAACGCGTGTTGCAAAAGTCATTACTGCTTGCTGCTAAAGTCATTGCACTTTATCCCTGCCAGTTGTCCTGACAGGGTCGAAGGTGCAGCTCCAAGTCAATCCTGGCCTCCTTTGGCCGGTCGATGATGTTGACGCTGCTAGAGCCTTCCGACCTGATTGATGCTGCCGAGATGTTCTGAAAGGAGAGACAAAACATCACCAGAGCAGCTTCCTCTTAGTGCAGGGTTTGCTCTCGGATTGAAGCACTCGTAAAGGATGAACTCATGGCTGACTCCATAAAACCACTAGGACCATTACGTGTGCCCCGACAGGCTACAACTTTGGTTGAAATAACCTTGAGGGACCATTGAAGTAGTGAAGCTTGGACCTGCCTCATTTGAGGTTGACGTCATACTGGTGAGATCTACAACAGATGTGCCCATAAGGGATGAACCCTTGGCTAACTCCATAAAACTACCAGGACTAGTATGTGTGCCCCCACAAGCCATAACTTTGGTTGAAATAGCCTTGAGGGACCATTATAGTGGTGTAGCTCGGACCTGCTTCATTTGAAAATGAAGCTATACTAGTGAGATCTATCATGGGAACAACTGCGGTGGTCGAGTCAGGCTGTGTTGTAGAGCTAGTAGCTCTCAGTGCTGTTCTTGCCTTGTTTCTCCAGTTCTAGAACCAGAAATACACATTTTTTGTTTTGACTGCTCCGTATGGTTATAGTCGTGAAGCAAGTTGAGAGAGTTGTGATAAACTAGGACAAGCACCTTCATCGTTGTGAAAATACTCCTCCAAAATTTATAGTTGCATTGAACTTGGTTACCATCTAACGTATGGCGACCTATCCTCTCCTTTCTCTTGAAGTTCTGCAACTGATTCTATCTTTTTTCCTAAAAGAGAGCAGAAGCTTGTCATGAGTTGAAACTGAAACAACGATTCATACTCAACCTTTAATTGCTTTTATATTTTTGGGCAGTTCACAGTTTATACTCATACGGGCCAGAAGTGAGTCTGGTTTTGCTGTTGAGCAGGTCGTCTTTTATATTTATGCAAGGCATGAGTGTTATTTTGTTGCTATAGTTGTCACCTTTTATACTCGTGCAATGCAAGAGTCTGCTTCAGCTGTTCACCTTTTATACTCGTGCAAGGCAAGAGTGTTGAACTGTGGTGTCACATTTTATACTCGTGTGAGGTAGGAATGCTGAACTGTGTTGATTGATTATCACCTTTTATACTCATGCAAAGTAGGAGTTTGGTTCAGCATTGGACTGTCGCCTTTTATATCCGTGAGGTAGGAGTGCTTTGTTGTTGAGTTGTTGTCGTCTCGCCTTTTATACTCGTACAGACAATGAGTATTGAATTGTGGTGTCGTATTTTATACTCGTGCAAGGCAGGAGTGTGTCGTTGAACTGTTCGCCTCTTATAATTGTTTGAGGTAAGAGTATGGGTTACAAAACTGTAGAGCTGCTGAGCTACTGAACTGTTGAGCTACTGAGCTATTGAGTTGTTGAGTTGTTGACTTGGGTTTTGATTCAGGGTTTAGGCTTTGAGTTTTGAGTCAGAGTTTGAGTTTGGCATTGGGGCACAAGTTTGAATTTGGACTTGGATTTTGAGCTGAAATTTGGATCCAAGTTTGGGGTCTGCCCCCGAATCTAGATTTGGATTTTGTGCTGGAATTTGAACGTGGGGATTTGACCCCGGCTTTGGGTTTGAACTTGAACTGAGATTTGGTTTTGGGTTTTGACCCGAGTTTGGATTTAGATTGGATTTGGGTCTGGATTTGGAATTTAAGTTTGTGTTTTAGGTCCAGGTTTGAGGCCAAGTTTAGGTTTGGGTTATGGTTGGAATTTGAGTCAGGATTCAGGATCTACCCTCGAATTTAGATTTGGATTTTAAGGATGCGTCTTGCACATGAGTTTCAGACATTTTTTTTCTTTTTTTGGAATTTTTTTCTCTCTTTTTTTCTTTTTCATTTTTTTGCTTTTTTTGGTTTTTAACTTCTTTTTCCTTTTTTTTAATTTTTAAATTTTTTTTTACATAACAATTAGAAATTTACCGCTATTTGGGCCATTCTAAATGTCTTCTTTTGAGATTGGCAATTAGCTCTTCTAAGATCTCCTACTGCTGTAAAAGTCATATTTCTATTTCTGCAAGTAGTTCTTCAAAGTTGGGAGCATCAGTCATTATGACGTCAACATTGGTAAACGATGCTCCACGAAAAACTGCAGAGTGGGCTCTTCTGATTTTTCCCGACCTGTTTTAATATAATGTGTCGGATTCTGCTGTTGACTAGAATTTGATACTCTACCCCCAACTTGAATCAGGGTAAGTAATCGATTTCTCCATTTACGTGAGAAATCTAACTACTATGTGAGCTGCAGATCTTCCATTTGAATTTTGTTGGTGGCGAGGAACCGTGTCCTTGCGCGAGTTTGTGGACTGTTTTGAGTGGTAAGGAATTATATCCGTGCGCGAGTTTGTGGACCTGCGTACTCAAGAAGGGTAGTTGATGCAGGTAATGAAGCAGTCGCCCTGTTATTGGTGGCGAGATTTCTAAGCAAAAGATGGGCGCAGAGATGTCCTGCTGAGCTTGTCAATTTTGTGAAATGAAACTCGTACATTTAGAACCTGCAACAGTTAGGTCTCAAAAAATACAGACGCAAATTATAGATGAAAATTTAAAATTTATGTGGGGTTGATATCTGGATAGATCCTCCGATTAATACTCCTGTGTGATGTCGTCACAGGCCATGAAGGCTTGATCTTAACCGAGAGAAGTTGAATTTCGACAGAGTACTCTTGAACTCGAGGAAATAAATTCCACTGAAGGACAGAGCTTGATCTCAGGGGATGTGGGAACTCCGATGAGGGCCATAGAGGCTTGATCTCATTCGGAATAGTCTGGTTCTGGTGACGGCCGTATGAGTTTGGTCTCAGGTGGACTAATTTGACTCTACTGAGGGCCAGAGCTTGATCCCACTCGGACTATCTAGCTCTGCTCATGGCCGTAGAGGTTTTATCTCAAGTGGACTGATTTGGTGAGGGTCGTAAGGATTTAATCTTAGACGAATATTTAATATTTTGGATATTTACGCTCGTAAATCCCGATTTGAGGCGACTAGAACTTATATACCCAAAATATACATGGAAATGCGTATATTAAATATTTTGGGACTTATATCTGAAAGATCGCACTTAATGGGGTTTAGAATGCATGCGAAAATGTAGAGGGAAAAGTTTTGCAATATTTTTGCCCCCTTTTGCCAAATTGATTTTGCCTAGTCACTGTGCCGTATTTGTTTTTTGCCGGCTTCTGCTCTTCCCATTGCCTTTGAGTCTATTTATAGGCTCTCTGACAACACTGTGTCACCAACCGAAGAGATATTTTCCCTTTTTTTTTTAATTTCCTCTTCTAGATGCCGCCTTCCCTTGACTTTGGTTTTTCTTTTTTTCCTTCTTCTAGATGTCGATCACTAACTTAGAGTTTTCTTCTTTTTTTTTTTTTTATTTACAATATCTAATTCATGCGGTAATTAAAAAAAAAATAAAATTATATAAACATTCTTTAACGGTAATTTAGTCCGTATAAATTATTATTATTATTAAAAAATAAAAAATAATCCAAAAAACAACAAAAAATAGTCTAAAACTGCTTTTCAATCAGCTGTTTTTAGGGAGTCGTACAAGAAAATAAGCAAGATTAAATAACCGTACTAAAAAATTTACCAAACAGCTATTTTCTTACTTTTTGAAAATTAAATGCAAATACACTCCTTTAAGAACATATCCAAACACTCCCTAAAGGTTGTAGTGCAATAATAGAAGATCTCATTCATACTCTAAATTCGCTTCTTTGTTGGGGCGCAATCTTCCTTTGAAAGCTACGGGTACTTTTTTTTTTTTCGCCTAAAACAAAAAGAATCACTTTGACTATTAAAAAGTGAATGACTGGGTGAGTCAACTTGATCGCTATAGGTTAGGTTTTTTTTTTTTTAACAATAAAAAAGATATATTACAAATATATCAGTCATCATACTTATCTACTGGAGTTGCCTTATTTAATTGTTGTGTCTCCATTTAATTAACTTCTATAAAGAAAGACCTATTACCTGAGTATTAATGAGGGCTAACAAGACACTGTCACTGAAATTACAGTGATTACTGAGCTTAGAACTTACAGTCGATTTAATCTTTTTCAGTTATAGCGAGTACCCAACTTTTTAACTAAGGAAGAGTTGTGAATGTAAAAACTCGAATCTGAATTAATAATATGAAAAGTATACTGATTTATTACTAAACTATTACTTCAGATTCTCTTTAAGTGAGTTAATTATTAAGGCTAAAATTATTTACATTATTAACAGCTGGTTGTGGATTGTTTATCAAAAAGGGGGCAGATCCAAAATTTTTCCTTAATTAATTAGTTAAAGATTCCAAAACAGGATCCCAATCTCATTTGTCCCACCATCGGGGGGCAAAGTCAACTGGAAAAAGGGATGATAAAACCGCCAAAAAAATTATAAAGAAAGACTGAATACTGAGGTGCAAGTTAATAGGCTATTAATGATATATTCCTTAGCAAATCACATACAAAAATAATCATTCATCAAAAAAAAAAAGACAAAAAATAGTTTTTTGATCCGGAGATTATTAATTTGAAACAGAAAATGAGTATAGTACGTACTGTGGCAATATATAAAGAATGACTTCCACCAAAAAAAAACACAAAAAAGTTTGGTATCCATACTTTACTAGGCATACTTAATATATATATTATAACGAGTTTGTTTATTTCTACAATAAAATTGATAAAATATGATACAAAAAATTAACAAATTATTTTTTGTTACAAAAATAACAGAAATAATTAAGTTGGTCACAAAAAATACATATCATATGTGTATCATCTAGATACCAGTGTGTATACCAAATCAAGCCAAAAAACAAACAATGACTTTGACGATTAAGTTAGTTGACCTACTTCCTCCAATTCAATAAAAAAAATCACTAAAATATTCTGCATGATTAGTACAGTTAGTCGTAGATTTACTTGGAAAAAAAAAATCAAGATCCAAAGCTCATTGCATGAAAACGCCATATGGGTAGATGAGAAAATTAATTTAATAACTTATTAATCAATAACATGACAGGTCAATTATGATCTAAAGATTAATTGGATAGAGCGTGGTTTGACTACCTGAGAATTGGAGTCCGATATATTATTTTAGGAGTAACAATCTAATAATTTTTAATAATAATATACATATTTTAAATAAAAAAAATTTAATAATAAATTTTTATTACTAAAAATATGAATATTATTACTTAAATTTCATACTTATTACTTTTGGGTAATAGTACAGCCAAAGAGATCATATGTTCAGAATGTCATTTTCAAAAAGTCCCTTCGAAATCAAGCACTGGAGGAGATCATTTTCATTTAATTTTATTGTCTATTTTGGTGTGTCCGCACTGTTCATTAAGTTGCCTGTGCTGTCTCGGGCCAAATTTGTTATGCTTACAGCCGTACAAGATTGAGTTTCCTTTTCTTAAACACGCTAAGTTATCGCATTTTCTTTCAAAATCACTGAATTGGATTTAGATCATAGAATCTTATGATAA
Organism: Carallia pectinifolia; assembly: GCA_037832335.1. Lineage (NCBI taxonomy): Eukaryota > Viridiplantae > Streptophyta > Magnoliopsida > Malpighiales > Rhizophoraceae > Carallia > Carallia pectinifolia. Next base: position 14,331,049 of record CM075445.1, on the reverse strand, counting down.
TCTTCCAATCCTCTGTCCAAATCTTTAAGCATTGATTTACAAGTCCTTGTTATTTATATGTTGCTTCTTTCTACTTTTTCAATGTGGAATTGTTATCACAATTCATACTGTAAAATTCTAACAAGTCTTAAATATGTGTACGTGACTATTTTGAATTCATCACTCCCTCACCACAGTCAAGTTTTTCTGCGCACGCCGGAACAATGATAGAGATCAGAAAATTAATAAAAGAAAATGGGTGCTTTTTTTATGAAAAAAAATATTGGTGTGCTAAATTTTAATATTCTAATTAAAATTAAGACTAATAATTTTAAAATAAAACTGATAATTTTTAGAATAGAAATTAACAGTTATTATTTTTACATTTTAAAAACTATCAATTTTGTTTCAAAATTATTAATTTTAGTTTCAATCAGAACATCAATCGAAAACTAAAATTCGAGATATATATTGATATTATTTTTTATATTATACCAAATGATATTGCATTCGTTTAAAATTTTAATTGACCTTTATTGTGTCAAAGATAAAATTTAAGTAAAATTCTTCATAATATTTGGTGTCATGATTTTATTGCTACCACTAACGTATTCAAGATGATATAGTATTTCTTTTAGGCCGTTGCCCTTCATATTGACCAAAGAAAAAAGATACGGTTTCTCTATAAAGATTTTTTTGCTACTTCTAAAAAGATGATAAGCTAGCAAGAGAAATGCCCATGCATAACCTGCATAAGGTACTGAACTCCAGCTCAAAAGTGCCTACAAGCTAACAAGAGAAATTGCCATGCACAACCTGCCGAACTCCAGCTCTTCTGTAACAGAGGGTTGGAAGCTTATCTGGTCCCTTAACGTGCGCAACAAAATATGGCATTTCATGTGGAGAGCAGTCAAAGGTTTTGTTTGGAAATTCTCCCATAGTCAACTGAACTTTTGATACTACTGTTGTGTTGTGGAAGTGTGAAAACCGACACCTACAAAAATAAAAATAAGGAAAGGAAAAAAAAATATACTGATATAATGTGATTCGGCTTAAAATCTACATCTATCGACGAAAATGGATAATAATTTTATTAATAAAGCAAATAAAGAATTAAGTGTTACACAAAAGACACACTATACCTAAAAACTCGATACACCTAAACGGACACTTATCATATTTGCACAAACCTCATAGCACACAAAATATATAAGAGTACGAAACTTGATATTGAGTGACAAAAGTCTCTCTCCCTCTTAGTATATCTCTCACAATCTCATCTGCAAACCTGATACCACTAATATAGTATATCATAACGACACCCTCAAACTGGTACTCTTGACACCACAAAGTGGTACAACTCTTCCTGCTAACAAAATCCATATTTATATGTGGAGAAACTAGACAAAGATGGAGACAAATTAATATATGAGCAGATCATCATAAATAATTTTTTCTTTTTAGTAATTTCTTTCTCCTTACTCTAAACTTGCTTTATCCCCACTTAACGCATACTTTGTCTCCACTCTACCCAGGATTTATTTCATGACCTAATTTGGGTTTGACACCAACAATTCTCTCCCTCAAACCCAAATGGGGAAATCTTCATATCATTCTTGTCAGAGCCAAGTGAAGTAGCAATAGAATACAAAATTCCTTCAAAATTGTCTTCTCCAAAGTGAGACAGGATATTGTAGACTCTAGTGAGGAATAAATTTTTCAAAATTCCAAAGCCAACGGATTTTTTTTTTCTTGATATGTAGTCACAAACTAATATTTTTCTTTTCCCGAACAAAGCAAACTATTTTAGCCAAGAACACCTTAACTGCAACAAAAACTGATTTTATGATTGAACTTTTTGATAACAGAATTTATTGATGTCATACTCGAACCTATCAAAAAATAGAACCTTAATTGTAACTTGTCCCTCGTTGAACCATTAAATCTGATAGCACTGTTGGAAAATTCTCCCTTAGTCTACTGAATCTCAGATACCACTGTTGTGTTGCAGAAGTGCAAAAATAGACACCAACAAAAGTAAAAATAAGGAAAAGAAAAAGAATACACTAATATAATATGGTTCTGCTTAAAGCCTATATCTATGGGTGAAGACAGACCAAAATTTTACTAACCAAGTAAATAAAGAATTACAATGTCTCACAAATGCGCAGCACACCCAAAAGCCTGATACACCTAAACAAACACTCACCATATTTGCTTAAATCTCACAGCACACAAAATATACAAGAATAAGAGACTTGATACTAGGTGACTAAAGCCTCTCTCCCTCTTAGTATAACTCTCACAATCCCATCTGCAAACCTGAGACCACCATTACAAGATATTATAATGACACCCTCAAACTGGTACCTCTCGACACCACAAAGTGGTACAGCTTTTGCTACCAACAAAACCCATATTTATATGTGGAGAATTAGACAAAAATGGAGACAAATTAATATATGGGCAGATTATTATAAATAATTTTTCTTTTTTAGTAATTTCTTTTTCCCTACTCCAAGCTTGCTTTGTCCCCATTTTACCCAAACTTTGTCGCCACTCCACCCAGCATTTATTACATGACCCAATTTGGGTTTGACGCCAACACGTTTTTTGGCTACTTGTTAGAACCTGTTCTCCAAAAGTGTAGCAATTGATCCCTACTACCCCCAGTGTGGATTGGTTGAAGAATCCATCACTCAGGCCTTACTTTTTTGCCCTTGGACGAAATGTGTGTGGTTCCTAAGTCCAATCAGATTGAGCATATGTGATCCTGAGGAAATTGATATCTTCCACTGGTTTTTAAGTGTGCCAAATGATTATGCATTTGGAGCTCTAGAATTGATTCCATAGTGTCGTGGTCAATTTGGCAATCGTACAATCTCTTAGTTATGGAGAATAAAAGGCTAGATTACAGGCAGACTCTCGACCTGGGGCTCAATCTCTTTTGTGAGTTCAAGTCAACACAGGACATTGCTGAGGTAAGAACTGCCCACCTTGACATTAGGTTTGGACCCCTCCCACCCTTGGTCATGTAAAGATTAACACTGATGCAGCATGTCTTTTGAACGCATTCCAATGAGATCTCAGGGGCTGTCAATAAAGGTTTTCATGGTTCTCTTTTGGTCTAGATAACATAACTCATGGCCATTAGATTTGCCTTGCACATAGCTCTGGAAAGGAATTTTTCTTCATTCGTGCTTGAATCGAATTGCCTACCTGCCATCCAAGCAATCATTGCAGAGCATAGAGATAATTCAATTTGTGGTCTTCTAGTTGCAAATGTTTTAACTATTGTGGCATTTTTTGTTAGTTGTTCTTTTAGCCTTAAGCTACGTGAGACTAATGTTGTTGCTCACCTGTTAACCCAGAAGGCAATCTCTCATACGAGAGTGCAATTTTGGGATAGAACTACTTTTTGGCCAACTTTATGACATGGCTAATCATGATGTAAGAATGTTACTCAATCAATAATGAATGATATGATTTTCACTCAAAAAAGAAAAAAGAGAGAGATGATACAATGATTCAGTGTGATCCAATTGTATATTGACATTATTTGTTCAGTTTTTCTTATTAATAGTTTCTTTAAACTGAAACTTAATGACACCTTGAAGGAATCCTTACTTACTGTGCATCATGAAATTGAAATTAAGTGAAGCGCAATAAATGAAAGATTTGCTTACTTGTGATATCAAGTTTGAGTCATGGATCCAAAAAAAAGTTAGTGAGATTAATGAATTATGAGATTCTTTTGAATTTTGATTTTACCAATCTTAGAATATATGTGGATCACATTAAGGATAGGTAAACCGAATACTAGAAAAAAGAAACCACAAGAAGTGTCAGCTTCTTGAAACTGTATAAACCAAAAATTGTGGACCTTTGACACTCTAATCCTTAATGGAGAAAAGTATTTTATCACCTTTATATAAAATTTTTGCTTTATGATAGTATGTAATTATTGTTAGAATTTTTTTCGAGTATTAGCTTTGATTTTTGTCTCCCATTTATGATTGACGAAAATGCACATAGATTATATAGTCATATTCAGTTAGTTGATTAATGGATTGATGGATGAGCTTATATGATAGGAACTTATTTCGTTTATACATATTTATGGCAAGATCTTTGTATTTGAATTTGAATGAGCTAACATCTAAGGCAAGATCTTGTAGTTTTCTATCAAATTCTCATTCACAGAAAGGTATTGTATGTGATCTTGAGAGATCATGGTTAAAGAAAGAAGTTTCCAAAAGTTGGAAGTTACAGCAAAGTCAGACTGGTCGACCTGACAGCTCCCCTGGTCGATTGGGTGATCAGTGAAGAAACGTTCAAAGTTACAAAAAGTCTAAATTGATCGACCTATGTGTCTCTGGTCGACTGAATGTGAAGAAGGTTGAAAATGAGATGTTACGAACTGAGGAGTTACATAAAGTTTTAATCGGTTAACCAAATGAGGTCTGCAGTAGACCAATAGTTCAAAGAATTGAAAACTAGAAGAAACAAGAAGTCTTGGTTGGTTGACCAAACAAGGTCTATAGTCGACCGTTGTAATAGAAACCTAGAAGCTGAAAGTCACAAAATGTTTGGCACAGTCAATCAAAGCCAGCCTATGCTTGACCGATGCTTCTATAGTAGCATAATATAGCTTCCTTTTCGAGGAAGATCTATTTGTTTTGAAAAGGATTTATAGCTTAATGACTAGTTGTGTGTTAAAAGTCTACAACAGAGTTAATATACTCCTTTGTTATATCTTTTTGTAAATATATAAAAAAAAGTTGAAAAGTCAAATTTCTCTACATAATGCATGCACGTGGATAATGGCCATACAAGTTTCAATGGCCAACTACTTAATATTGCTGAATCAATTGTCGTGGTTGGTAGCACAGTGACCATTTCATAGCCTATAAATAGGCCATGAAATTGCCTTTGTAAACCAAATTCATAGGAAGTAAAGCAAATTACAAATTTAAAGCCTTAGCCCCTCTTCTTCCGTCTCTTTAAAATTCTAGGTTTAGTGTTTTAGGTATATACTCTCTAGTTACCACTAAGGTTGATTTTCTGAATAAAGAACTCAAAATATTAAACGTACCTTTTTAAAATTTGTAATTTTAATGTTTTGGGTGTATCCTCTCTAGTCGCCACTGAAGTGGATCTTTCAGATCAAAAATCAAAAATATTAAAATACTAAATATCTATCTGAGATCAAACCCCCACAACCCTCAATAGAGTCAAGCCAGTCTAATCGATATCAAGCCTCTACGGCCCTCATCAGAGTTAAGACATCCCTCCTAAGATCAAACATCGGCCCTCAGTAGAATTTATTCTCTTTTGTTCAAGATCAAACTCACGTAGCCCTTGGCCAAATTATAAAAGGATATTAATCGAAGGATTCACATAGAGCTCAACCCCACAAAAATTCAAAATTCTTATTTGTGTTTGTATTTGCATTTTCAAAGGCTAATTGTTTAAAGCTCGAAATTTACGTACGCATCAAATTTTTAGCATGGCTAGCTGGACATCTTTGCTTCTCATCTTTTGCTCCTTAGAAAAAAAAAGTCAAAAAAAAAAAAAAAAGGCAAAAATAGGTCAAAAAACTATAAAAAAAATTTAAAAAAAAGGTTTTGAAAAAAAAAGAAGAAAAAGTCCAAAACCCAAAAAAAAAAAAGAGGTTCTAAAAAGAAAAGTAGGAATTCAGCGCACTCATGACACCAAAGAAGAAAATGCCCACTTCCAGCAAAAAGGCGATTGTTCGCACTCATGATGCCAAAGAAGAGAATGCCCACCTCCAACAAAAAGGCGACTGTTCTATTACCTGTATCAACTGCCCTACTTAGAAACTCACGAACAGACACGATTCCTTGACACACAAATACATCAAAATATTTAAATGGAGAATCTGCAGCTATAGCAACAAGATTTCTCACTTGACTCTCTCACCGAATAGAGAAGTCGACCATCCACCCCAATCGTAATTGGGGGCAATGCGACAAATCTCGCACAACATCAAAACCCTATTCTGCTGAAATAAGCATTGAGAAATTAGAAAAGCCCTCCACTTTAGTCTTCCATAGAGCATCATCTGCCAGCATTGAAGAAAGGATTGTAGAATTAGAAAGCAGAATTTCACAGCTAATCAAAGTTTTAGAGGAAAAAGATTAACAAATTACCAATCTTAAAGGAAAGACTTTAATACAAATTGATCCTAAGACCAGTAAGAAGTAGCCATATCCGCCTAGTTTCACTCCAGAAGTAATGCCAACTAACATTTTTACTATAAGAAAACAACAAGGCGGTCCCACACAGCTACTGTCTTCAACTTCTGTCGCTTTATTATATATCTAACAATTATAGGATATGATAGCTGATACAATCTGCTTACAACAAACTGCATCATTTCAAAATTCACAAGTGTACGACAAACCATACACGAGATAGATTAAAAACCTCAGCATGCCCTTAGGATACCAACCACCCAAGTTTCATCAATTTGATAGACGAGGTGATCCTAAGCAACATGTTACTCACTTTGTCAAAACTTGTAACAAAGCAGGAACTTATATCAACCTTTTAGTGAAATAATATGTTTATTCACTCAAGGACACCGCCTTCACCTAGTTCATAAACTTCAAACCAGAATCAATTGATAGTTAGTAACAGTTGTAATGCAAGTTTCTCAACAGATTTTTTTAGCACACGTCGAACAGTGAACATGATGGAGCTTACAAGCACCAAGCAAAGGAAAACGGAGCCTGTTGTCAAATACATAAACAGATAACGTGCTCTCAGTTTGCATTGTAAAGATTGTTTGACAGAAGCTTTCATTGTGGAAAGGTGCATTGAAGGGATGCATTAGGAGCAGTTGTATATCCTATAAGGCTTCAAACATTGCTTTCTTTACCCACACCCTCTCTCATTTTTCTAGTTTTACCAATCTCTCTAGCCTCTCTCTCTCATTTTTCTCTTTCTACTATTCTCTCTACTCATTCTTTCTTTGGCTTCTCTCGCTCATTTCTCTCTCTATCATTCTCTCTATTCATTCTCTCTCCATCCTCTTTCTCTCTCTTTTTCTCTCTATACCCTCTCGCTCTCCCATTTTTCTCTCTATTCATAGTCTTTTTTATCATTTCTCTCACTATCCTTTCTCTATTTACTTTTTTATTCTTATAAAAAAAACAAAAATTGACAGTAATAAATATAACAATTCGGCAAACAGCAAAAACAGAAAAAAAAATAAGAAATAGTAACAAAAAAGTGACAGTGTCTCCAAACGGGCCCTTAGTTTACCCCTATTAGAAAAAATCCTAAGCCCTAGTCCCTTCTCAAATAAATAAAGCCTCAATTTTTAATTTTGTTTGTTAATTCTTAATTAATTTAAATTCCAATTCGACACCTATAGTACTTGTTAGGATTTTTATTACTGCGATTAGCGTTGTGCACTTACAGGATTTACCTGATCAAGCATGCATTTCAGCAATCTGCTTTTGAAGCTAGGAGTTCCAACAATACAAGAGGCAACATCTCATTTTAGTAAGTGTAGGTACATTAGCGAGATCATCCTCAAACAGATAAAGCTATAGGTATCAAATAAAGGGGCTTGGTTTACTCCTTCTAAGAGGAACGTTGAGCCAAGTGAAGAGATCTCAAGCTTAATGCAGCTTGTACCTCCTTCTCAAGCTGCAAAAGATGAAGTTGAAGAGCTTCAAGAGAACCTCAATGGTCTTAGAGATAATGTGGAATAAAATGAAAGTTAAATTGCAAAACTTTACGAAGGAAACCATAGAGTAGTTTGCAAACATTCTTGGCATACTTCAAGAAAATAACAACTCTAATGTAGGTTCAAAGGAGCAAAATTCTTAAAATATGTGCTGAATTTTATTGATGAAAAAGGGGAAGAGAGATATGATGACTGATGTTTTTTATCCTTTTGGACTTTGGACTTTTGTTTCTTTCTTGTTTGCTTGTTTCGATGGAACTTATGCTTTTCTACTTTTTATTCTCTTCTTATTGTTATGACTTTATGATTATACGCTGTGTCCTTGCTCTGTGTTAATGATTATATGTTGCTTTAATACTTGTTCTAGATGCCTTACATTATTCTTTTTTGTAGATTACAAAGGGTGAGCATGCATTTAGGGGGAGTTATACTTTCTTAATGTTCTTCATTCATTACTAGTTGTCATCATCAAAAAGGGAAAGATTGTTAGAATTTGTTAAGTATTAGTTTTGATTTTTGTCTCTCATTCATGGTTGATAACAATGCACTTGGATTATATTGTCATATTCAGTTAGTTGATTGATTGACTGGTGGATGAGCTTATATGGTAGGATCTTATTTTGTTTATTATTAATTATAGCAAGATTTTTGCATTCAAATTTGAATAAGCTAACATTTGTGGCAAGATCTTGTAGTTTTCTGTCAAATCCTCAATTATAGAAAGGTATTGTATGTGATCTTGAGAGATCATGGTGAAAGAAAAAAATTCTCAAAAGTTAAGAGCTGCAGCAAAGCCAGGTCGGTCCACCTGACAGCTCCTATGGTCGATAGAGTGATCAGTGAAGAAAATGTTTAAAGTTACAAAAAGTCCAGATCAATCAACCTGCATGTGTCTTTTATAGACGGGATGTGAAAAAGATTGAAAATGAGAAGTTACAAAAACTTCGGAACAAATAAATAAATAAATAAATAGTTGATACTGAGTTGAATGTAAGCATAGCACATATATCATACCATACAAATTTATTTCATATATTTTTTTATTTCAACTAGAATACACTTTTTTTTTTGTTACTCGAAAGTGAAGTTGAGTTATTTGACTTAGATTTTAATTAAATCAAATTAAACGTCACCTAAATAAATAAGTCAAGTTAATAGGCTATTAATAATATATTCCCTAGCAAATCGCGTAGAAAAGTAATAATTTATTAAAAAAATGTCAAAAATAGTTGTTTTGATCAGGAGATTATTAATTTGAAATAAAAAATAGAGCATAGTACTTATTGTGGTAATACATAAAGAATGACTTCGACCAAAAAAAAAAAAAGAATGACTTTGACGATTAAGTTTGTTGACCTACTTCCTTCAATCCAATTAAAAAAAAATCTAAAATAATCTGCACGATTAGCACAGTTGGTTGTAGAATTATTTGAAAAAAAGACTGGATCAAGATCCAAAGCACATAGCAAGAAAATGGCATATGCGTAGATGTGACAATTAATTTAACAGCCTATTAATCAATAACATAATATGATGGTCCAGAGATTAATTGAATATAAAATGACTCCTAATTAAGAATAGTAATAATTTTGGGGGTAATGGTTCAACCAATGAGGGTGGTTGTGATTGATGCCAATGTAATACAACATAAAAAAAGAATGACTTTGACGTTTAAGTGAATGATTCGTCTATAACTTGATCTCTATGGATTAATAATTAAACTAATTTGCATTATTAACAGTTTGCTGTGGAATTATTATGATTTTCCGTATCCTTAAGAGACAAAACAGGATTTCAGTCTTGTTTGTCACAGAGGCTGAATTGTTAATGATTCTTAAACCTATTATAAGAAATTGATTAAGAATTTAGTGGAGTGTTGGAGCAGACCACGTGATACATGCAAAGTTGTCAGAACCGGACTGATTATTGAACTGAAAATATTAGTGGGTCAAGATTCAACCGGTTAAACCGGTATTTAATAATATATACATTTATAAATGTAATTAAAAGAATAATATTTATAAATAATGATTAAATATTCATTTTTTTAGTTTTAAGGATTAAATTAAAAATTTTGATTAAGTTTTGGACTAAATTGAAATTTTAAGTATAGTTAAAGGTCAAATTATAATTTAAGTAAACAATGAGGGTCAAATTATAATTTATAAATTTTTGGTTCAATTCTAAACCGATCCGACCGGTTCGATTTTTGACCGATTTTTACCAGTTTGGACCGGTTTTTGACCGGTTTTGACCGGTCCGGTCAGCTCTTCCTTTTTATGCCTAAACCGGACCGGACCTAGGACCGGTCACCGGTCCAACCGGTTGAACCGACCGGTCCGGTCCGGTTTTAATTACACTGGATACATGTTCTCTTTTTTTTCTTTTTTTCTCTTAACAGGAATTTTGTTTAAGAAATTAAAAAAAAAAAAAAGCAGCAGGATTTTCTGTGGCTAAAACCTTGTTGTAACAATAGATTTTGAGTTAATACCAAAAAAAAAAAATCGTCAATTTTGTGATTCTTTTCCAAATATCCTACCAACTTTTTTTTTTTTAATCTGTTATATTTTATATGTCTACGTAGTCAAATTATTATATTATAAAATTTATCTGTAGTGTTAAATCTATCATGACATCAACAGACTGACAACAAAAACTACTAACAGCATTACGCTGACTTGTTTTAAATAAAATTTCATGGGTTGTTGTTTGATTAGCATAATTGACTAAGTGAATAAATATAATGTCTCCTCCCAGCCCGAGCTCATGGGGAGCACCTCTCTATACGAAAATTCATAACCCTTGGTCTCTTGCTGTCGTAAATTTTGAAAATTCCAAATAAGAATTAAATACAAAAGATCGATTAAATATAATAATACACGGAACTTATCAAATATAAATTAGATAACGCAACACGCCATCCTATTTCCTTTAAGAAAATTAAATTTATCTTTTTCTTTTAATTAAATTATCTTTTTCTTTTCTTTCTTTTTTTTTTTGGTGCAATTTTCTTTTCTTTCTCCATGTTTTCCAAACAACAAAAAGGAAATTGAAATATTTCGCTTTCCTTTAGCTATTTTTTCTCATATTAAAATGCCTCCGCATGTCCAACATCCAACAGGAAAAGGAGTGCCATTTTCCTAATCAACTTCACCTCTCCTATGGAGAGTCACAAAGATGGAATGTCCTTTTTTTTTTTTTAAATAAGAGGTCTAATAGTTTGCAAACTATATATATATATATACCATAAAAAAAATCCGTCGCAGGTATCTCGGTCATCGGATCTGCGGACTGAGATGGAGGTCACCCGTTTTATACCGATTTAACTCCACTTACAGAAGGGGACCCACCTCTCGAGCATAGTTGGGACTGCTCGCAACTCTCTCAAGCCGACCAAGTGTTACAAATCGTGAATCGGAGCGCGTGCGCACCAAATATTGCTTGGCTTCTTCCAAGAGGACAAAGCCTCAAGCGCAGCTCACGAAATTCAAATCAAAGTCGAGTGGGAAAAACACACTAATTGACTAAGCAGGCTACTACCTCACGTGGTGATTGCAAATTATATAATATAAATACTTTTTTACATTTTCATAAATTTTATATTCTTTTCTTAATATTAGATTAAGAACTCTCGATCCAACTTCATCTTTCTTCCATTGTCCTATTGGCCTAGAAGGGGATTATTTTATTGCGCATGTTAAACATAAGGCTAGTTGACACAACCGGCAAGGCAAATTAACAAATAAACCACTATTATTTTTTTTTTTTTTTGTTAATTTTGGATGATCCGGATCGAAAAAGCTACAGATCCAAGTGCTCTTAGGAAGCCAAACACCAAGAATAAGATGTCAGACATAATATGGAAAACATAAATGATACGCAGAGGAGCAGCAGGACATGAACCCCGAAAAAATGTCATTGTTGTCAACTGCACAAGGGTAATCTTTAAACAAATTATGTTCAAAAAATCTTTAAACTAATAAATATAATATAATAATAGTAATACATTGTTTACATTCATTTCGTCCTCCGAGACAAATCCGTAAAATCAGAACCCGTATAGGATTGTTGCACACACTTTTCACCGTTTGAAACTTCTAACCAAAGTTTAACGTCAAGAAGAATCCATTTCTTTGCTTTCCTGCCAACCTCACTTCACCATTTTTCATGCCCCATTAGCTTCAATTCCTTTCAATGTCTGATAAAGCTAGTAAAAGAGATGCTCTGCTCGAGTTGCTGGACCAGGCTGATAAATTGCAACGGCAAAGAAGCCGCGTCATTGAGGGCCCCAGCGATGCCCTTGAGCAAGGAAGGCAAAGAAGTTCCGAAGTCGATCAGTGGCTTGGCAAGGTGGACAAAGTTTTAAGCCAGGTGAATAAACTTGAGCGGAAGTCTTTTTCATCATCGACATTTCTGCCCTTCAAATTCCACAGCAGAAAGACACTGAAATTGGGCGAAATGAAAAATACAATAGAGTTACTAATAGAGGAACGAAAACGTGATTCCCAACCTGGTATGGCCCCACACAAGAGCCGGCCGATCTCTGGTGAAGAACCTTTTGTGGGTTTATTAGCTTTCAAAGAAGTATGGAGCTTCATTGCAGATGGTGAGGTTGGAATAATTGGGATACATGGACCTGGCGGAGTCGGCAAGACAACGCTTTTGAAGCAAGTTTATGATGCGCTGATGGACAAGATCCTCGATTTCGATCAGATAATCTGGGCACAGGTGCCTGGAAATTCGTCCTTGAAGAAGGTTCAGGATGCTATTTGGGAGGCGTTAGGCCTTTCTGATCGCCTTCGCAGATCTGAAGAAGTTGATCAAGAGAAAAATCTTATTAGAAGGTCCTCGGTCATCTTCAATGCCTTGAAGGAGAAAAGATTCGTGATCATGCTAGATGACATGCGGAAGCCTGTTGATCTTGAAAAAATTGGAGTTCCACTGTCAAAGCTTCATCAACGTAACTCCAAGATTATGTTCACCACACGATCCCCTGAAGTGTGCGATGGAATGAAGGCCAAGACGTATCCACTTGAGACTCTGTCAGCGGAAGATGCACTGTTTTTGTTGAAAACGGTAGTAGGGGATGACATTTTCGACCAAAATCCAACACTTTTTGCTTTATGTGCAGAGATCGTCAAGAAGTGCGGTCCTTTGCCATATGCAATTGTCACCGTGGGCAAGGCCTTAAGAGGCAGAAGACATGTGGATGAATGGGAGGACGTCCTAAAGCAGCTGGAAAGGGCAGATAAGGACAAGGATAAGCCTTCCTGGTTTGCTCCCCTAAAGCTGACTTATGAGAGCTTAAGCAGTAGGACCACGAAAGAATGTTTCTTGTATTGCTCCCTATTTCCAGAAGGGTACCGCATAGACAAGGATCAACTGGTGGATTACTGGATCGCTGAAGGATTCATGGGAGAAGTCAATGAAGAATTGAAAGATCGTAGATATGAAGGGTACGGCTACATTGAGAAGCTTATTGCTGCATGCTTGTTGGAAAGAGAAGAAAATTTTATTAATATGCATCAACTTGTCCGCGAGATGGCACTGATGATAGCTTCTGAACATAGGGAAGAGGGCAAATACTTTGTGAAAGCAGGTGTGGACTTGTATGAAGTACCAATTGATGAGATCCCCAAGGAGGCCGTAAAAATATCACTGATGCAGAATCTTGTAGCAGAACTGCCCCCTTCACCTCCATGGCCCCAAGTTTCAACTTTGCTTCTGTCCGGAAATAAATTCAAAGAAATCCCAGGTGACTTTTTTGCGGATATGCCTTCTCTTCAAGTCTTGGATCTGTGCAATTGTGATATAGAGGAGCTTCCTGCGACAATTGGCCTTTTGGTGCAGTTGCGATATCTCGATCTCTCGTGGACCAAATTAAGAAGCTTGTGCATGCAGCTTCAAAATCTTGTAAAATTAGAAATCTTGCATTTGAGTTACATTAATGGACTGAATTTCTTTCCAAAAAATCTGCTTGCACAGCTTGTGAGTCTGCAACGGTTAAATATGGATCATTGTGGTCATCAGAATTGGATGCATCAAGAAGAGAAGACGGAAAAAGATGATCTGCTGGTTGGAGGTGAAGCATTCCTTGAGGAGTTGGAGAGCTTATGCAAACTACAAAATTCGGAAATCAGCATCAACAGTGATGGCGCCTTGAAAAAATTTGAGAACTCTCCCAAGCTACAGAATTGTGTAACCATACTCTCAATTGGTGGGTGTGAAACTTCGACGTTATCAGCCATGAAATTTAAGAATTTACGCTTTCTCGAAGTCAGCTCATGCCCCAATTTGTCGAGTTTCCAGATTGATTCGCCAGGGAAGGGGGCAATGACTTTTGCCAATGTTTTAGAGCAAGCCTATTTTAACAACCTTCAGAATGTGAAGATTGAATGCTGCTGGTCGTTAGAGGCGCTTTCGTGGCTTTGCTATGCTCCAACTCTTCAAACACTGCATGTTGAAGAATGCATAAATTTGAAGGAACTCATAGCCAGTCATGATGATCCAGCTGTAGATGCAATCACTGGCACGTTTTTCAGTCTCAAAAGACTATATCTGCATAACCTCCCCAGTTTGACAAGCATCAGCAACCATCCTATGCCGTTCCGTTCATTGGTGGAGATCTCTGTTTCTTATTGTCCAGTGTTGAAGAAGCTCCCAATTAACTTAGACAATGCCAGCAGGGCCTTGCAAGTGATTAAAGGAGAGGTGCAATGGTTCGATGCATTACAATGGGATGATGATAAAACCAAAAACTCTTTCAGTCTCTATTTTATTCCCATTTAGTGATAAGAAATCTCAGGTTCTTTATCATCCTGTTCTCCAATTTATAATTATTATAAGTTATTTGCCTCAGTTCATGTGTTCGTTTTCCACTTTCCACCATCACAACAGCTTACCGATGCCTTTTCCCGAATAACCCTGCTCCATTTGGTTCTTAATAGGAAGCAATTGGCAAATACGCAACATTGATGGAGCTCCTGCAAGTTAATGTGAAGTATTTTGTTTCAACTGAAGCAGTTCACGCTTATCTCTGCATTCCCCTACTGTTCTTCTGGTCTACCTGTACTAAACTATAACTTTCTTTACAGTTCCAATAATTTCAGACTTTTTCCTGCAATTTGGATGTTATCAGGCAAGTTGAGCCTCCCATCCATGTCCCTCCAGGCCTGCCTGTCATATTTTTTGTTTCTGTTGTAGTTTTGTGTTTGATGCTTTATTTGTAATGTTCCCTGTTTATCTATTAGCGCTGTAACTTTTCAACTGCTTTCAATAAGATGCCAAATCAGGCATGACCCTTTAAGCTTTCTTCGACTAGATTTGTACCAAGATTTCCCAAGGATGCTCCACTGAAAATTTTTTCTTTTTATTGTCCAACAATTAATTATGTTTTCACTTTCATGGCTTACGGTACCCGAGCTTGGAAAGATAGAGAGAGAGAGAGAGAGAGAGAGAGAGAGAGCGCTGTATTTTAGCTTAGAATTTTGCTTCCATGGCTAGGACACATATTAGGACGGACCCAATCGCAGTTATCTGAGGGCCAAAACTTGGGAGATTTCTCATGCCAGAAATAATTATCTCGTCCATATCATAAAGTGAAATAAGAGAGAAATGAAAGAATTGAGTTTTTCTATATATTATTTTGACCGATTACATATTTATTTATATACTTAACTTTGTATACAAAATAGTAAAGAAATAATCAAAGGAATTAAGGATACTTGATAATAATTACATGAATCACTAATATGATTCGCTCATATTCTACGTGACCTCTAACGGTTCCAATACTCTCTTTAAACACAAGGTGATAATAATGTCAACTTTAATTTAGAAATCAAATCAAAGAATCATAAGTGGGGATGAGATTTCCAAAAGATATCAATAATCTCATCGACAGAAGCAACATAAACCAAGCAAATTGTGTTTTCATAACGTGTTGATAAATAAAAGAACAATCATTTTCAATATGCTTAATTAGCTCATAAAAATACACCATTGCGAGCAATTTGTACGAAACTATAATTGTCAAAATGAGTAAAAGAGACAGAAAAATGTGTGATACTCATATCCTAGTGCGGTTATCTCAGCCATAACAATTTGCAAACAGTGTATGTGAAGACTTAATATTTGACCTCAGTACCAAAGTCAGCAGTAACTGTATGCTGCTTATTCAATAGATGAGAATCTTCTAATAAAAAAATAGTATTTTTTTTATCGAGCGTTAGTCGATATGTCTCTTATCTAATCACCGCCACAATATAATTGTCACTGGAGCCCTTTTACGTAGATGAAAAAAATAGAGATGAAGTAAATGAAAAATTTTTTTGTACAATCACTTGATTTATTTATGTAATAAAATATTTAATTTTTATGATAAAAAAATAAATAAAAAAATATTTTTAAATTTTATTGTAATAATTTAATATTTTATTATATAAATAAATTAATTAATTATACAAAAAAAAAATTTACTTACTTTATATCTTCTTTTTTCCATCCACGTAAATTTAACCTTGTCGCTCAGCCAACAAGCACAAAGAAAAGTGGAGACCATGGAAAGCGGTTTCCTTGACACCGCGAAAAGTACAAGAACGGCAGCAAAATGAGTGGATTGAGGAGTCCACATAAATTGCCTGACTAGCGTACAACAAAAGTTATGTTTGGCTGTAAGGAAATATGTCAAACTTTCAAGTTCTAACTTGTTAGTACTTATCGGTAAAGAGTAGCGTACTTCTGTGGTGAGATGTGTTATCAGTAGGATTTAAATTTGACATTGTTATTCATAGGAATAGGGAAATTTATGTTGTCCCTTATCCTTGTCTGGAGCAAATCACAGACACATTTGATTTGAAACATAATATCTTATACCATAAAAACAGAATCTCTAGTTTCCAAAAAATAATTGAGTGAGTCAATATCTTTCGTTTCAAATCATTAACCGAAATACGACTTCCAGTCACTAACATCTGGTAAATTATCTCTTATTATAATCATATTAAAGATGTAAAGGGAGAGAAGAATGACTATTATATTATTTTTATAAAATAAAATTGATAATTTTATTCATACCTATCAAAAAATATTTATACTTATCCTAACAAATACAGAATTAACGGTTATTGACTGAAGAATGAGATGAGAATTCTTGTTCTCCATATTTTTTCAGCAGATACGGAGATCTCATACTCGCCATGTTTAATTTATTATTATTATTATTATTAACTTTTTTTTATTCTTCTTATATTTTTTATCAACTTATTTATTCTTGTTTTAGTTGCAGCAGGACAGTGTGTTTTGTCTTCTTCTTTTATCTACAAGAAGTACCACAGTATTCAACTTTTTCCTTTTCTTTTTTTTTTCTTTTTTTTTTATCAAAACCAGAATTTAAATTTTATATAACTTTGAGCTGCGCTACTTGATAGCAACTTGGAAAATACTGTTGGTGAACTTGTGAAGAATTACACCACGTATCGTGCATATAGCAACTCAACAAATGAGAAAGCTACTAGCTTTGTCGATCTACTTTTGGCCCATGAAAATTTGTAGATTATGCCAACCAATAATGTTTTATCACTTGCTTGTCTTCATTTTCTGTTATTGCCTTTGCATCCCACCAAGTTAGGGAGCAGGATATTAAAACAACCCAAATATTATGCATATTTTACGCGTCAGATTAAAACAAACATCTTAAAGAGATAAAGTTGTTGCTTCTTTTTGCAGACTGAAAAAATATCTTCTTTTGAACTAGTACCTTTCATAGTCTTGTATGTATTAAGGTTGTCAAAATTAGATCGACCATCGAATCAAAAATATTAGTGGATTAAAGTGCAACTGATTGAACAGGTTAAACCGGTATTTAATAATATATATATATATATATATATATATATGTAATTAAAAGAATAATATTTATAGATAATGATTAAATATTAATTTTTAATTTTAAAAATTAAATTGAAAAGTTTGATTAAGTTTTGGACTAAATTGAAATTTTAATTACAGTTAAACGTCAAATTATAATTCAAGCAAACAATAAGGGTCAAATTATAATTTACAAATTTTTGGCTCAATTTTGAACCGGTCCAACAGGTCTACTTTTTGACCGATTTTGACCGGTTCGAGTCCTTATCCAAAAAATATCATGAACCAAACCAGACCTTTGACCGGTCACCTGTTGAACCGGTCGGACCTGCCGGTTCGGTCCGGTTCTGACATCACTGGTATGTATTAAGGTGTTAAGACCAAATCGACTATCAAACTGAAAAATTTAGTTGTTCAATGTATAACCTATTTAATCAAAATTAAATCAGTAAAACCTTTATTATATATATGTGTGTGTGTGTGTGTGTGTGTGTGTGAATTAATGTTCTTTTTATTATTATTTTTTTTGACTAAGGGAAATGTTGCATTAATGATAATATACCTGCAAGTGTTGAATATACCTGCACTCAGCAGGAATAGAAAAAGGCCAAGCGAAACCTACAACAACATGGTCGAACTGACCATAATCTAACGGGATATGAGACTCGTTTCGACAAATTCCCATAATAGGAAAAGAAGTCAAACTAAAGCTAAACATATTTGACTCAAACAGATCTAACTTAGTTGGACCAAGCTGCATATAGCAGTACAAGCTGCACATCAGCGGATCCACGACGGAAATCAAGCGGGTATACTCTGCAACGATTTCCCTTAAAATATAATTACAGATAAACACAGTAAACAACACATAATCTTCCACAAAATAAAACAACCAAACACAATGGACTGCCTATCTCAAAATGCAACAATAAACTGATACAGAAGAGGTGGTGACACACAGCGGGGCTAGCAACAGCAAAGTGGCCAACGGCGACAGGAAGAACAGAGGCAGCGAGGTGAGTTCCGGCAACCCAAGCAGCAACGTCTCTAGTAATAGAGGCTGCCTCAGGGGTGGAAGTAGCAAAGAAGCCCTCGAACGACAACAGAGATTGAAAAACTAGCATCAGTGGCACGAACGGTGGTCGTCGGGCCGTCAGCAGTGGCTCCAGTAGTGTAAGCTGCGACAACGACCCTTGTGAAGCCGTCTTCTTTTGAAACCAAGTGGTCCGTAGCCACACTAACTGTGGCCAGCGCGGCTACGGCGACTCGTGACGTGGCGAGGCAGATAGTGGGGCAGATGGTAAAAACAACGAACATGATGACAAGCTTGCAGGGAACCTGGATCCGATGAAAAGAGGGTCATATGTGTCCTTATTTGAGCAAGATCTAAAGAAACTAAAAAAGCACATTGACCGAAAAGGAGGAGGAGAGGTGGAAGAAGAAGGAAATGGTGGAGAAGGGGGGGACAGACACTAGAGGGAAGAGGAAAAGGAAGATAATAGCAAGAAGAGGAGAGAAGGTGGCTAGTCGGTGGTAGTGGCTATCAACCGCCAGCTAGGAAGGGCGACAAGCCTTTTAAACGACAAAGGATTTGAAAACTAGAAAGAGGTTTCAATCCTAATTTTTTAAACATAATCTTTTTTAATTAGATAGTTCACATTTTTGTTGCAAATAATATAATGAAAAATTTTAATAAAAGAGAATGGGTATTTTAATATAGTTCATTTTTATACAAGATATTAAATTTTATATGAGGTAAATCATAATCACTATTATATTTAAAATTATTTTACAAAAGAAAAATACAATTATGATGAATATAGTTTTTCAATAATAAATTACAATTTATTTATGTTTTTATAGTATTCAACAAAAAAAAAAGAAAAAGAAAATATAAATTATGATAATAGAAATAAATAAAATGTATATATGATATAGGAATAAGTAACAAACAAAATGAACACTTAGAGTAGTGGTAAGTAATACCTATTTTCAAAGAGAGGGTAACAGGTTCGAGGCATTTAAGGAGCATAGAATTTTGCTCATTTTCAAAGTTAGCTACTCTGCCACGTGGCACTTCACTGGTTTGCCATGCAACTTGATCTGGTATATGGTTGGACCAAAAAAATTCGGACCGATTCACCAGTTTCTGATAGTTTGTGGACTCTTAAGTTTCAAGGAGCTAATTAGATCAGACCATAGACTTGTCTCCAATTCAACCGGACAGATCGACCGATCTAGTTTGAGTTTGAAAACCATGGTATGTATAATTCTGATATGCAGAAAAGTAAATATGTAATTATCACTAATAGATAGTATCATCGAGGTGGTAGTTTAGGGGGTGTTTAATTCACCTTTTTTTCCCTTAGAAGTGGGAATGAGAATGAGTGATTCCTGTTTTTTATGTTTGATAGGAAAAAATCTCATTCCTATGTATAATTCTGATATGCAGAAAAGTAAATATGTAATTGTCACTAATAGATAGTATCATGGAGGTGGTAGTTTAGGGGGTGTTTAGTTCGCCTTTTTTTCCCTTAGAAGTGAGAATGAGAATGAGAATGAGAATGAGTGATTCCTATTTTTTATGTTTGATAGGAAAAAATCACATTCCTATTCTCTTACTTTTGAGAATGAGATTCTTCTATTTATGGCAATCAACATTTCTACCTTTAGGTAATTAATCATTCTCATTCCATCATCTTCTTTCTCACTTTGTAAATTATCTTATAATAAAATATTACAAATAAATCTCATAAATAATAATAATAATAATAATAATAATAATAATAATTAATGATAATGATAATGGTAATAAATATTTGTATATTATAATGAATGAAATATTTCAAAAATTAGGATAATAATTACATTATAAATAATAATAATATTATCTATATTTTCATAATATTAATAATAACCATAAATAATAAAAGTATGTGCATAACAATTTCATAATTTTAATAATAATTTATTTATTAATAATGACTTATTTTATAATATCTAAAATATCATTTTGCTTATAACAATATTATTCATACTTCTTTTTTGTTATCATTATTAATAAAAATTTATGTTATTTTTTTATTTTGGATTTTATATTTATGATTATTATTGTGAAATAAATAATAATAATAATAAAATAACATAAATATTTTTAAATAACATAAATAATAATATATGATTTATGATTTATGATTATTATTATTATTATTATTATTATTATTATTATTATTATTATCATTATTTAATATTTTTAATTTGAAATTATGTTACAATATTTTTTTATTTTTTAATTTTTATTTTGATATTCATACTTTTGTATTTTTTGAATTTATTGGTTATTTATTTTTAATGAAATAAATATTATCATATATTTGATATTGATTTCGATTTCAAATTGAATAAACGATTACAAAAAGTTTTGATTTCGATTCTTGAATAAATCAAACATGTCATAAAAAAAAATCATTCCGTTCCCGATTCTGCTTGATTCTATTTCCGATTCCGATTCCGATTCTAACTCTTAAACCAAATGGCCCCTTAATGTTAAATGAACGTGTTTTCATACTGTGAAATTTAGGTTCAAGTTCTAACGTCTGCATTTTCTTCCAAGTGAAGTGTTAGGTTCTCTTTGTGGGTAATGAGTAAGATGAAATGTTGGTTGTAAACTTGGCAATTGCTATGATTTTTAGCAGAGGAGACTTACTTGGCCCCACTTTAGCCCCAATGGTACTTTGGTAACAAGTCTGTCTCTATGGAGATGACTGAATAAGAAAGGCAAAAACAGAAGTTACTTAGAGTTTCGGTTTATATATACTTACGATTCATCTTTTATTTTATCAAAAAAAAAAAGTCACCGATAGACGACAAAATTTTACAGATGTATATTTGGAGACCGTTTGAGGGTGTAAATTACAACTCTATTCTCCTCTGTATTTCCTTTATTAATTCTCCTATCTTCCTAGGTATAAGACTTTTCCACAAAAAATAAGTATGCATAGACATAATATAGTGTTGATAAATATATATTGTCAATGCACTGATTAATCATCAGATTTTTTCATTTAATTTGACAAAAACATACTAATTAATAGAGATAAAATTGTTCTAAAATTTTACATTAAAATTGCTATAACATGTGATTATCAACTCGGTCACTTAAATCGAAGATTACAACATTTAAGCTAATATGAACAGCCAGAAGTTTATCAATATAACAGTAATCCTACAATGCATTAAAAGAAAATTGGATTAAAGTTTGGTTGACTGACAATTTTTGAGCCCGATATATGTACAGAAAGTAACGAGCGTTGAGTTTTAAGTAACATCATTCACATTTTTAGTAATAAAATTTTATCATTGAATTTTTTATTACTTAAAATATATATCTTTTTATTAAAAATTATTGATTTGTTACTTTTGGAGGCAATTTATCGGGCCATTTTCGAGGGCAGCAAAACCGTGCCCAAGAAAATTATCACCTAAATTATGGAAATGGTAGCGACACCAAAGGCCCACCGATAACTTGAACAAAGTCCATACGACTTTCAATACAAAAAAAAAAAAAAGGACGACCCCGTAATTTTCGGACACAGACGGATTAGGTACATCCTCTTTTATCTAACTTTTCAAATATGATTTCAAGCTCAAAAAAAAAAAAAAAAATTCAAATATGATTTCAAACTCTTTTGATGTAGATTAGCATCTCAAAAGACATTGAGGGGCGTAAAGAAATCGTCTTGGTATCACCACTTAACAACAAGACAAAGAAAACTTGAGTATATCCAATTTTATCCAACTTTTTACACATAATTTCGAATTTCTGGTCATTGATTAACATCACAAGGTCCTTTGATAGGTATGAAAATATTTTCTTAGTAGCACTCCGTAACAATCAGACAAACTGGGATTAGGTACATCCAATTTTATCTGATATATCATTTCAAATTTTTGGTCATAAATTAGCATCTCAAGGCCTTCCATAAAGAAATCATCTTGGTAATACCCCACGGCAATCAGACAAAGAGGGATTAGGTAAATTAAATTTTATCTGATATTTTATATAAGATTTTGAATTTCTTGCTGTGAATTAGAATCTCGAGGCCCTTTGATGCGCATTACGAACTCGACTAGGTGGGAAGCGCCAAAACATGTTTTTCTAAAATTTTTGTGTTTTGAACTGACGACTACATTGAATATTATAATGAAAGAGCTATCGGTAAGCCAGCTGTGTTAAGTCTTTCTTTATAATTTATAGGCAGATTCATTGTTACATCAAGTTGAAAATTCCCTCCCCCAGTTGAGGGACAACGAGATTGGGATCTTGTTTAGTATTCTTTAATTCCACACAGTAAGTTTAATAAAAAGTTATATGTTGAATTTTACCTTTATTTTCACGAGAAGCTTATTTTTAAGACTAGAATATGTGACTTTCATATTATAATAGAGTGATTTTAATATTACTTTAGTAATGCTTTTTCATCAATTTTAATAATAAATATATGATAATAATTCCCCACTGACTGCTCATAATGCAAATTATTTTTATATTTAATTTATTGACTGATATTGCATCCTTTACATGACATCCTTAGGAGTCTTTGGCTTCATCAAAGAACCAATTTGCTCATCAATAGGACAAGGGCGGACCGTTAACAAGTTTAATAAATATACATGGATTTTCTTCATCTGTATAGAGTTTCTGGGAGAATGGAACAACCACTTTGCATCACTTACGAATAATTTACAATGATTCAAAGTTGACAAAACATACTGTATAATCCGGGAAAAAAAATTTGCGTCATTGAAAATACATTATATTAATTGAGAACTATACTGATACAAAAAAAAGTCCTCGTACGGATTCGGCAGCTTCACGAGGTAGTAAGTAGTCCTCTTTCGCTCAATCCTTCAAAGTCATTCTTTATGTATTATATGGACAATTGGACATCAATCACAACCCTCCTCAGTTGCACCTTCATACAACCAAAAAAATCGTAATATGAGTCATTACACATATTCCAATAATCTCTTGATCATAACTATTTCCTTTCTTAATCTAAGGATTATGCTTCGAATATACCAGTACACAATTAGTGATGAAAGTGGAAGAATCTTCCCATTTTGTATCGTATCTTTGTTTTAATGGTAATTATGAACGAAACTCAAACTTGAAATTCTCCTATTGCTAAATTGAATTTCATAAAGGAAAAAAGAACTTTAAGTGTGTTTATCTAACTTGAAATTTCATTTGTGCATCTTTCCTTCCTTTTGCTTTTTGTTTTTTTTTTTTCCTTTTTCTTTCGTCAACTGGCTATCAACCTCGGTTAGCACCTTAGGTCCTTAGTAAATTCCCAAAATGAAATTTCATAAGACGAATACATTGGAACGATTCCATATTGGGCCTGTTTGAAAACGTTACATCACGAAATCTACAAGTCTTGTACTCTAAAGAACAAAGGTAGCAGCCAGACCCAGTTGGCCCAACCTTTTTTTGGTTGTTGGGATAAAAGGGAAAGTAATGGAAGCAGTCCATAAAACGGTCATAGTGAGCTTTTCTTCTGCTAAACCTTCATTTTAGCCGTTGTGTGCTTTAACCCAAGCAAATTGTTTTATATCAACATAAAAGTTTCTCGGTTAATTTAGTCATCTAATTTCAAGAAGGATTTTTTTTTTCTTTTGAATAAAAATAAATATTACGAAAGTTTTTTTTTTGAAATTACAAGAAAAGTTCATAAATTTTAAGGTAATACTAAACTTACAAAGGGTTTAATTTAAAAATAAAAGTGATTTAAACTTACATAGGGTTTAATTTAAAAAATAAAAGTAAATCACTGAAAATTTTTTGCCACATCAATAAAAAAAACAAATCATGAAAAAAAAAAACTTCGTATTATATATTACTAATCTTTTCTTTTATTTTCTTTTCTTACGTTTAAAGTGATGGTGTGATGGTGACTGTAATTAAGAAGACGCATTTAAGTAGGCAAACCCAGCCATGATTATAAAATCTGTCTTTTTGTGTTTTTTATTTGCAAACTTGTCACATATTTGTGTTCACATCTTCTGTTATGGTCTTAGTAGCCCATAAAGGTCTTAAGCCTTTCGTTAGCTGCCTCAGTGCTTTTAGGCAAGGGCCATTTGTGCATTATTAGTCCTATAATTTGCCTCCCCTCTGAATCTCTCTCCCAATTGAGCTGGACTCTCTAAAATGTTCATGGACTGTGATATTCTTAAGTTCAATCCATGTATGTTGTTTAAAGACTATGGATCTATGATCACGGATACAAAGCCCAATTTGATTGTAAACCATGCCTTTTTGTTTTTTTTTTTTGGTCATGGTTATTACTAGCTGATTGCTTTTTTGATCTTATGAAAAAAAATATATATATTTTTCAGATTAAATTTTGGCCAATAAATCCTAAATTCAAAAGAACTAAAAAAAAACTAGTGAACTGCAAGAATCACGAATTGAAGTTCATGCAATTTCTAGCTCCAAAATATCCTATTCTCTTTCTACTTTTCAAATAAAATTTCTTTTAAAGAACGAGAGCACACCCCAATAAGCAAAAAATCAGTAATAAACCTTTATGAATTTTTTCAATTTATTGTTTTTACTTTTTGATTTTTCATTTGAGTTTTAAATGTTTATTTTTTGTTCTATATTAGACTAATTTTGGATGAAATTAGTTAATTTAGAGAAATAATAAATATGCCTCAAGATATCTAAATTTCATCGAAAACATAGAATGAAATGAAACAAAACATATACAATGTGAAAATAAAAAGATAATAGAACTACAATAAACAAAAATTCTATAAAAATTGAGGACTCATGTAGCTTGTCTCCAATTTTTTTTTTTTTCTTTAAAAGGTCCAAGTGCATGAATCACATTTGTAGGGGCTGGAAAAGAGTCGATGTACACAACATTCTCTTTATTTTACCAAGAAGATTATTTTCAGAATTTGTATTTATGATTATCAAATTATAATAGAGTAATATTTTCGTTATCGTCCTTCTTTATCTTCATAATAGAATAACATAAATCAATATGTACAACATGGACCAATTGTAATGTAGGATAGGTGCAGACTAAAAAATATTATTTGATTATCTGATTGTGTATTTGTGATGCTCATATATATTGATTATAATTATAAATGTATGTATGAATGGTGGTACGTGATATTTTTCGATGAGGTTGGGCAATAAAATCATCGTGGATAAAAATTGGGCTACTTTCAAAATAAAGTTTCTCCAAAATCAAGTTTCCTAAGACGGATACATTGGAAGGATCCTATATTGGGCTTCTTTCAAAACTTTGATCACAAAAACTACAAGTCTTGTACTATAAGCCAGACCCACTTGGCCCAACTCCCTTTTTTTTTCCAGGGCAAATGGGTAAAGAATGGATGTGGTTTTCTCCAAATAAAAGGTCATTGTTGGCTTCTCTTTTGCTAAACCTTCATTTTAGCCCTTGTGTGGTTCAACCTAAGCAAATCTACTTACGTCAACATCAAAGTGTCTTGGTTAGGTTCATAGTTGTTAAAATCGCGATCCGGATCGTAAGATCGTACGATCCTACGATCCTACCCAAGGCCAACGATCTGGATCCCTCACAGAATCGTTTTTAGGTAAAATCGTCGTAGAATCGCGATTTAAGTCGTTGAATCGGTAGGATCGTACGATCCCACCGATCCAAGAAATGGATGGACCCCATTGAATTTTTTAGATTATTATACCTGAAAAGGAATAAAAGAACTAAGTCTCCAGCTTAGCCTAGTGGTAAGCTAACATTGTCCTTTACTTATTGGTCCCGTGGTCGAGCCTTGTCCTATGCATTTGTTGCCTTTGTTTTTTTTTTTTTTTTTCTTAAGGTTTGAATGATGTTGCTTTTGTTTTATTTTCCCCCTCTCTATGTTCTACTACTGTTGCCTTTGCTTTGTTATGAATTTTAAATGAACCTTTTTTTCTCATCTTCTTATTTTTAATGTTAACAAAAAAAAATAATAATGAAGAAAATTATTTCATTAATTTAGTTTTTATTTATTTTTGAATGATGTTACTTTTGTTTTTTTTTTTCCTCCCTATGTTCCACTGCTGTTTCCTTTGCTTTGCTATAAATTTTAAATGAGCCTTTTTTTTTCATCTTCTTATTTACAATGTTAACGAAAAAAATAATGAAG
Source organism: Carallia pectinifolia (assembly GCA_037832335.1). Taxonomy (NCBI): domain Eukaryota; kingdom Viridiplantae; phylum Streptophyta; class Magnoliopsida; order Malpighiales; family Rhizophoraceae; genus Carallia; species Carallia pectinifolia. Next base: position 14,304,297 of record CM075445.1, on the reverse strand, counting down.
AAAATTATTTCATTAATTTAGTTTTTATTTATTTTTAAAATTATTTGAATAAATTTTTCTTATTTTAATATCTAATTTTAAAAATATTTTATCTTTTAATAAAATAAATTATTATAAATAGACATTAATATATTGTTTTGTAAAATTGACATTAGTTTTAAAACATTAAAATTAGGTTGTTAACTATAATGATGTATTGGTTTTGTATTGTTAGATATTAACGGTCATCAAAATAACTTGGACATGAATTTATCTTAAATATGAATTGTCTTAAGTAGTCTACGTGTGATTGATGCTTTCATTATTGTTTAAATACATATATGAGACTATTTATACTTGAATTTTAATATAGAAAATTTATGAAATGTTTCAAAATTTAAAATTACATTTCTTTTGTTATTTTCAACTTTTTTTTATTGATTTTGGTAGAATCTTACGATTATACGATCCGATCCTGACATCTCCAAAACGATTCTAGGTAGAATCCCGATTCTAACAACCTTGGTTAGGTTGGGCATCTAGTTTCAAGAGGCTTTTTTTTTTTTTTAAATTTAAAGTGATGATAACTGACCCTATTGCTCTTATGCCGCTGCTAGCCATGCTTCTGCCGGTGCTGACCGCCACCATTGCTGATCCAGAAGGGAATGGCCTTTGTTTGCTTATTTTGGGATAGGTGATGTGTAGTGCCTATGAGCATATTTATATTAGTAGTTTATTTGTTTTGGAAATCATTATTAGGCGTACCCGATCGATTTTCGTCATAAGACTATTGAAGTGCAATATTTGTTGTCTCGTATAGTTTAGTCCCGACGAATCTAGACTTAACAAAAATCTCAATTTTTGGTAGGTTTAGCTTTAGTCTGATAGGTACTCTCTTTTTGAAGAATTTGTCGAAACGGGCGTTATGCCTGGTTAGTTCATGGTCTTTTGACCATATTAGTTGTAGGTCATTGTTGTCATTCTTGTTACTTTATGCAAGTTTTTTTCGACGCTTTCGCGTTGTATACAGGTTAACATAATTTAATGCAATGATTTCCTTATGGTAAAAAAAAAAAAAAGTAGAAGCTGAAAGAAAGAGTTCAACTTTTCTCTCTCTACACGTAACAAATTCTCAATAATTAAAAAAAAAAAAACTAAAACTAGTCTAGATGTTAGTCTTGTATAAGCTATATAGTAGAAAAGGCAAGAAAACTCCTCAACTCATTAATTAAGGAAAAAATATGTAAAAAAACTCTTCCTTATATAAAAAAAAATCTTTCATTAATTATTAAGCAAAAAAAGTTAAAAAAACTCAAGTTTAACTTGAATAAAAAAAATAATGAAGGTTTTAAAGGAATAAAAAACATATATTAAAAAAAAAAAACTCCTCTTTAAATCCTAGCTATCCTCAAAGGAAAAAAAAAAACTATTTAGAAACTTATTTAAGAAACTTAAATAAAAGAAACACTCCATATTTTCAAAGAAAAAAACCCATCTTGAAGTTTTAGCTCACCTTCACAAAAAGAGAAAAAAAAAAAGAAAATTTAAATAGAGATCTAAGTCTCTATTATCCTCTTTGAGAAATTAGATAGAGATTAAAGTCTGATAAATTTTCTTGTTTAAATAATTAAATAGACACCTATATAAGTTAATTTTAATCCATTTAAGAGCCACACTATTTTTTTTTTTTGAAAGATAAGAAAATAAGGCTTTTCCCTCCATCTTCTTGCTTTGTAAGATCTTCTGTTAAGTAAGTTTGCTGGATATTATATATATGCACTTCAAAAGATGCCTTAAGAATTGTTGTTTTATCTTTTCTGCCCCTTTCCATCATTTTCCTTTTTATTTTGCAAATTGTGAATTGTCTTCCTAAAACTGCGTTATGGTCTTAAAAGCCGATATAAGTCATAGCTTTTCATTAGGTATTTAACCTCTTTATGATTTAGTTGCTTTGTATTTTAATCTCAGTAGTTTTAATATGGGCAATAGATCCTTTAATGATTTTTAATTTCAACAATTAATTCCTAACAGTAATTTATTAAATTTGTTAATAAAAATTAGTTATAATTACGTTATTTTGTGATCATAAGAATTTCATTGCATCTTTACATAGAAATTAGTTATAGATATTGTCTCAAACACTTCTATATCAACATGCATAGTGCATTAAAAATAATGAAAACATTGAAAAATATAATGTGAAATGCAATTCAAGTAGACGCTAAAATTCAATTTGAGAGATATGTGACATATTTTAAAAATTTTGATAGAAAAAACTAATTAACAATCACAAAACGATATAATTTTGGTTAATTTTTGTTAATCAATCTAACAACTAAGGAAGTAAATTGTAAAAATAAAAAACTACATGAGGATTTAATGTCCAAATTTAAGTTATATTGAATAAAACACAAAATAATCAAACTGTAAAAAGTTGACTATATTTAACCCCTTTTTGTTAGCTCCCTGAGTGTTTTTAGGCATGGGCCATTTAGGCAATGTCAAGCCTATAATTTGCCCCCTTTTTATGTCTCTCTCCCAACGCCTATTCAATTGAACGGTCAAATCTGGCTATTTTTTGCTCTCCTCATGTGCATCATACTCCCAACAACAAGGGCCACCAAGCACACTCAAGCCAAGCACCAGGAAGAAAATATGGCAAATTAAAGCCCCCCCACCCCAGCGGAGTCACAATGCCTGCTAGCAATATGGGATACATGCCAACTTCCACAGGTTTCCTATTATTTGCCAAATGGTGGGAAGGTAACTTATAAGCTCTCACATCCTCAAACCAAGCCGCAACAACGTCCAACCTAACAATCCTTTGTTTGCAAATTTGGAATGCCATAAATGAAGCAATTTTTGAAAAAAACAGGCCTAACCCCATGATAACAATGGAGAAAGCACGAAGGCTGCACTAGGATTCAGTTGTCATGCCTACACAACTGTGAAAATGGGACCCGTATGGTTTCGAGCCTGTAACAGTTAGGCTGCAAAAATACAGATACAAATTATAAGTAAAAATTTAAAATAAAATACGGGTTCGATATCTGGGTAGATCCTACGATTAATGCTCCTGTGATTTAGCCAAGGGTTGCACGAGCTTGATCTTGACCGAAATATGTTGAATTTCCAGAGCATGATCTTGAACTGTAGAAAATGAATTCCACTAAGGGCCGAGGCTTGATTTCAGGTGGTGCTGGTACTCGGATGAGGGCCGTAGAGGCTTGATCTCGTTCAGAATGGTCTGGTTTCGGTGAGGGCCGTATGGGCTTAATCTCAGGTGGACTGATTTGACTCCACTGAGGGCCGAGACTTGATCCCACTCGGACTGGTTTAGCTCCGCTGAGGGCCGTAGGGCTTGTTCTCAAGTCGTCTGGCTCTGCTGAGGGCTATGGGAAGTTTTATCTTAGACAGATGTTTAATATTTTGGGTTTTTGATCTAACAGATCCAACTCAGCGGCAGTTAGAGAGCATACACCCAAAATATTTGGAGAGAGAAGAAGAGGTATGCAAAGCTTTAGAAGAGAGGATTTTGCTTTGCATGGGATGAATGGCTTTGAGGGGATGCCTGTTTATAGGGTTTTGAGGGAGGATGGAGGCCAAAATTGTATGACTTGGATCATGCATGGCAAGGGCCCTCTTTGGTGGTTGAATTTTGACATCTTGCATGGCCATCAACTTTGCCAACTTTGAATGATGTGGATCTTACATGGCAAGGGTCCTCTTTGGTGGTTGGATTTTGACTTTTTGCATGGTCACCAACCATATAGAAATCATCATTTCCATATGCATGCACTTGTAGCTTTCATGTAGGGCATGCATTGAATTTTTTTTGTGATTTTTTTGGTGTTTACAAATGCCCCCACTTAAAGGCTTGGTGAGGTGGAACCTTGAGATGCGATCTGAACCGAGTCTTGAAGTCCAGCTTGAAATTTGAGATGTCTTAATGAATATTGAATGTTAAAGTCTTTTAATTTTGGCTAACCCAACTGTTGTTGAATCTTAACAAGAACCGATACGATCTTGAGGAAGTCAGTCTTCTAGCCAATATAGAAATTGACATTCTGGCTCCAGGTGACGTCGAGCTTCCATAGCTCGCAAAGGATTTTTTATATGTCCTGAAGTTCCACAGCTCTGGTGAGGATGATCCGGTAGGTAAGGAACTTGAACCTTCCCATGAGAAAGGTCCAAGACTAGAAAACTTCAAGGCTTGCGTACAGGGAGATGGACTGTAGTGATGATTCTCGAATCTGCTTCGTCGGAAGAAGAGTAGTTGGAACTTCCATGTACGTCGCCGCATCTAAAGGAAGATGAGGATGGTTGCAGTTTCTCGTCCCTTTATGGTAGATGTGAACTAAGGAAAGCGGTTGGAACCCCATGACATCAATGACGTTGGAGGTTGAGATTCGAGGGACTTTAGGAATCCCTCGAACAGGACTGCTCTTTCTCTTCTTAACTCGTGCGCTTCCAACTTCTTGATCAAAGAACTTCCTACAAAAGAAAGTGTAGGAGCTAGCCATTTATTTTTTGAGAGAAAGAAAAGCTTAGGGGCGAGTGCTGTGACTCTAGCGTGTAGGATATATATACAAAAAATTAGCCCCCCCTTTTTTCTTGAAAAATTAAAAAGAGTATACGCAGAATCTGGTGGGGTCCTCCACGTCCCTTTCTTCCATAAGCGACAGAAGAGCTAGCGGTTGACGCGCGTCGCAGAAGTGGTTATCGCGTGTCGTAAAAGTCGTCACGCCTCATCCTTGTCGGCCATCTTAGTGGGGCCTGAGGTACAGTCCTAAGTCAATCTTGGCCTTGTCTAGTGGGCTGATGATGTTGACGTTGTTAGAGCCTTCCGATTGGTTGATGCTATCAGAATATTCTAGAAAGATAGGTAAAATTTCACTGGAATGACTTCTTCCTATTGGAAAAGTTCATCCTAGACTTAAGTACCCGTGAGAGATGAATCATTGGCTGACTCCGTAAGACTACCAGGACCAGTACGCATGCTCCCACAGGCTATGGCTTTGATTGACATAGCCTGAAGGGACAATTGTAGTGGTATAACTCAGACCTGCTTCATTTGAGGATGAAACTATACTGGTGAGATCTACTATAGGAACGAGAGGCCGTGCTTTGGAAATAGCATCTCTCAGCGCCGCTCTTTCCTTATTTTTTTGATTTTGGAACCAAAAATACACATTTTTTCCTTCGACTGCCCCTAACGGGCGCAGTTGTGAGACAAGTTGAAGAATCTGTGATGAGATAGGGGCAATACCTCCATTGTTGTAGAAGAACTCCTCTAAAATTTGCAGTTGCGTCATAGTTGGGTGCATCTTTTGCAGGGTGACCTTTCTTCTTCCTTAACCTGTTGTTCTACAGATGGTTCTATTTCTCTGCTACAGAGGAGCAAAGGTCTAATATGCAAGGAAGACTGAAACGAGACTGAAGCAGAGACTCAGACTCAAACTCAAACTCACAATTGCTTTTAAATTTTTGGGTTATTCACAGTTTATACTCATGCGGCCCAGGAGTTTTGGACTAGATCCTGTGTTGTTGTTGCCGTTTCGCCTTTTATACTCATGCGAGGTAGAAATGTTGAACTGTAGTGTCGCCTTTTATACTCGTGCGAAGCAGGAGTGTGCTGTTGATTGTCTGTTATACTCGTGCAAGATAGGAGTGTTGACCTTGTTGGGTTGTTCGCCTTTTATACTTGTGCGAGACAAGAGTGTGTTGTTAAACCGTTGAGCTACTGAGCTATGAAGCTATTGAGCTTTTGACTTGGGTTTTGATTCAGGGTCTAGGCTTTGCCCCCGAATATGGAATTAGACTTTGAGTTAGAATTTGGATTTGGGCTTTGAGCCCTGGTTCAGATTTGGGCTTTGATATGAAATTGAGTTTTGAGCTGCAGTTTGAGTTTGGACTTTTGGATCCAGATTTGAATTTGGATTTGGATTCGGAACTGGAGTTTGGATCTGAGTTTTGAACCCAGTGTTTGGACTTGGGGGTTTTGAATTTGAGTCAGGATTTGTGATCTGCCACCGAATCTGAATTTAGACTTTGGGTTGGGTTTCGAACCTGTACATGCGTTTTAGACATTTTTTTTTCGTTTTTTTTAATTTTCTCTTTTTTTCTCTTTTTTTTATTTCTTTTTTTTTTTTTCACTTTTTTGGATAGCAAAATTTTAGAAGTTTACCGCTTGATCGAATCAGGTTGGGATGCGTTTTTGGGTCTGACAGCAGGCAAGCGTAGATTCATGTTGACTTTTTTCCCACGGATTTGAAGAAACGGTAGTCTGGTTGGCTGACGCTACGTCTTCTTAGTCCAAAATGATTTTATTTTGGTCTATGAGCTTCGAGATTAACTCCTTTAAGACAAAACACTTCTCGGTTGGATGGCTGACTGTGCGATAATACTTGTAAAATTTCGAATTATTTATCTGATCCTTCTGATTAGGTTGCTTGCACTCCGGGAGCTTGATTAGCTTAGTTTCCAAAAGTTGATCGAGAATGTCTGGAATATCAGAGTCAGGGAATGGATACTTCTTATGTTCCAACTCTAACAAGGTCATCCTTCCCTTTTCTTGTTGTTTCGGCTGATTTGCCAGTGTTGGAAGACTCATTTTCGCTTTAGCTTTAACTTTTATCGGTGAAACATCAATGGTCATCACTTCCTTGCCCCCATGTTGGCCCAGTTGGATGGGAATCGTACCTCCAGAGGTTTTGATACTTATTTCCATATCATGTGCGCGAGTCGCCAATTCCTCTAAAGTTCGAGGTTTGATGCCTTGCAAGATGTATAGCAGTTCCCAGTGCATTCCTCGAATGCACATTTCTACCGCAGAAGTTTCCGTCAGACGATCTTTGCAATTCAAGCTGAAAGTATGCCATCTGTTTATGTATTCGATGACAAGCTCTCATTTCTTTTGTCTGGTGCTAGTAAGCTCCATCATACTTACTATTCGACGGGTGCTGAAAAATCTGTTGAGAAACTCGCATTGCAGTTGCTCCCAACTGTCAATTGATTATGGTTCAAGGTTTATGAACCAGGTGAAGGCGGTATTTTTGAGTGAACCAATGAACTGCTTTACCAAGAGATCTTCGTAAGTTTCTGCGTTGTTACAGGTTTCAAGGAAGTGGGCGATGTGCTGTTTAAGATCATCTCGTCTGTCGAATTGTTGAAATTTGGCAGTTGGTAGCCCAAAGGCATGTTGAGAATTTCGATCCACCTGGTGTACGATTTGACGTACATTTGTGAACCTTGAAATGGTGCACTTTGTTACAAGCGGATTGTATTTATTATCATATCCTGTAATTGTTGGACAGATAGTGAAGCAGCAGAATTTGCAGGTAGCAGGTGTGTGGAAACGAGACCTATATGGTTTCGAGTCTGCAACAGTTAGGCTGCGAAAATACAGATACAAATTACAAGTAAAAATTTAAAATAAAATGTGGGTTCGATTTCTGGGTAGATCCTCCAATTAATGCTCCTGTGATTTACTCAAGGGCTGTACGAGCTTGATCTTGACAGAAAGATGTTGAATTTCCACAGTGTGATCTTGAACTGTAGGAAATAGATTCCACTGAGAGCCGAGGCTTGATCTCAGGTGGTGCTGGTACTCCGATGAGGGCCGTAAAGGCTTGATCTCGTTCGGAATGGTCTGGTTCTGGTGAGGGCTGTATGAGCTTGATCTCAGGTGGGCTGATTTGACTCCACTGAAGGTCAGGGCTTGATCCCACTCAGACTGGTTTAGCTCCGCTGAGGGCCGTAGGGCTTGTTCTCAGGTAGATTGGCTCTGCTGAGAGCTATAGAAAGTTTTATTTCAGACAGATGTTTAATATTTTGGGTTTTTGATCTAGTGGATTCAACTCAATGGCAGTTAGAGAGCATACACACAAAATATTTGGAGAGACAAGAAGAGGTATGCAAAGCTTTAGAAGAGAGGATTTTGCTTTGCATGGGATGGATTGAAAGGCTTTGAGGGGATGCCTATTTATAGGGTTTTGGGAGAGGATGGAGGACAAAATTGTATGACTTGGATCATACATGGGAAGGGCCCTCTTTGGTGGGTTGAATTTTGACATCTTGCATGACCATCAACTTTGTCAACTTTGAATGATGTGGATCTTACATGGCAAGGTTCCTCTTTGATGGTTGGATTTTGACATTTTGCATGGTCACCAACCATATAGAAATCATCATTTCTATATGCATGCACTCATAATTTTTATGTAGGGCATGCATTGAATTTTTTTTTGTGATTTTTTTGGTGTTTACAACAACAAAATGGGAATCCTCCACAGCGCCCTCTCAGCCTAGAGAGATAGAAACCACCAGGGGAAAGAATGCTGAAGATCAACTGCAATGCATCCTTTGACAATGTATCCCACATGGTAGGCCCAGCAGCATTATGCCACAATAAGCAGAAAATCATAGATGGACGACAGGCAAGGAGAAAAGTCAGGTTAGTACTAGTAGCTGAAGCACTATCCCTCCTTCAAGCATCCCAAATGGTGGCATCCCTAGCATTACCAAATGTCTTGATAGATACGGATTCAAAAGCGATTATTGAGGCGCTGAATGGCCCTCATTAGCACTGGCCTTGGGAAATTTGTCCAATCTTAAGGGACATTAGCCAAACCTTAGATTCATTATCCTACTGTACCTGTATTTGTATTAGTATAGTAGCCAATCAAACTACAGATTGGGTGGCAAAACAATTCAAGGGCGGGACATGTCCTTTGGATTGGGTGCTCCACCCTTCAAAAAGCATAGAAACTATCATATGTAATGACACATTGCAATGAACGAAGTTCCAACCTCTTGTCAAAAAAAAAAAAAAAAAAACTGAACACAAAAAAATAAAACATATATTTACACTTTAGCCTTTTCCAAGTTCCTATTCCCATCGAACTCGTTCCCATCTGCAACTTGTTCGGTTAGAAACATTCATGGACTATGAGATATATACACACTATATACATACATATATACACTTTAAGTATTCATTGGTCACCCCTTGGTCATGTATACACCTTAAATATTCATTTCAATGTCTGACTATCAATTTGCCATTCAATTCCTATACGCACCAAATTTGCATATGGGCTAACTGTGAGCATATTATAGATAACTATTTGGGTTAAATGCATTTAACTTTTTGTAGTTTAGTTGTTTTTGTTTTACTTTCATGTGGTTTTAATTTAGATAATAAACCTTCTTGTACTTTTTAATTTTGGCAATTAACCTCGCTAACAGCAATTTATGAATCAATTAATAAAAATTAGCTATAACTACATTGTTTTATGGTTGCAAATACTTTATTATATTTCACATAGAAGTTAATCATAAATACTATTTCAAATACGTGCAGAACACTGAAAATGACAAAAACTGTGAAAAATATAATATAGAATTCAATTAAAGTATACACCAATATTCAATTTGAGAAATATATGACATATTTTTTGGTAAAAAAAATAACAATTACAAAATAATGTAATTTTGACCAATTTATGTTTATAGATTTAACAGAATCTTGACTAAGGGGATAAATTGCAAAACTTGTAAACTACACGAGGATTTAATGTCTAAATTGAAACTACAAAGGGTAAAAAGTAAAGCAACCAAGCTACACGGGTCAAATTCATTTAACCCTAACTACTTTATACTACACATAGTTACTTTCATGTGAAGAGCAAACTTATTATTGCGTAAAGTCTCTGATCAGAATGTTTTTAAAATGCATTATATGTTTTAAGTAAGGAATTACAGTAGTGAAATATCGTGCTAATAACTTTATATTTATTTAAAAAGAATTATAATTCATGAAAAGAAAATTATACATGACTATTTGCTTACAAAACCATGTTATATAAATTAAAAAGCTTAAATACTAAATTAGTGCTTAAGATTTGAGTCAATATTTAATTATGAGCACCAAGTTTTCCCTTTGTAAAATTAGTCCAGTACTTTTTTATTATCTGACCATTAAATTTATTGATATAAATATTATTTACTCGTCATGAAATCATACCATCTCTTATTAGAATGTCATATCATTAAAAAGATGATAGAGTGATATTTTTCCCTATTTTTTTAATTTTTTTTCCTATATTTTTAATTCAATAGAAAATTAATGGAAATTGAAAAATAAAATAAAATAAAGTGTTACGCCATCATATTTTTAATGACTTAGCATCCTACTAGAAGGTAATCCGATGACATAACGAATAGATAGTGTATATCTCGTTAAATTTTACAATCGGATAACATAAAATTACCAAATTATTTAACAGCAAAAACATGAGAGCCAATTTTGTAATAAAAAAAAATTGTGTCTATAATTAAATATTGATCTAAACATTAGACGCTAATTTAAAATTATAATCAATCTAAAACAAGACTCAATCCTCCTTCTTTCCAATCTACAGAGGAGATAACAAGATTATTGTATAATAAAAAAATAAAAAAAATTGAAAATCAAATTTTAATTGTTCTAATTGGTAGTCATTATTTCTAATTCTCCTATTTTGTTGGGTTAGATAGATTAATCGACTGTTAAAGGCCGTAACGGTGAATTTTCATGGGCCAACTTTAGGAACAAACAATTAAAAATCATATATTATTTTATTTTATCATTTTTTTTTAGAATAACAGCTGCCTATTTATCAAATGTCGCCGGAGTTATGAACCCGAGCTTGCTTGAACCTTAGCCGCGTGTTTAAATTGTGAGAATGTTGTGATTAAGAAAATTGTGAAAAAAAAATTTAATAGCTGAAAATTAGGTGAAAAAATGAAAAAAAATTGAACAATCATGTCTACTCACGATCATATAGAGTATATCAAAGTTTCAGTTTTTTTTTCAATAATTAGAAAAAATAAAAAAATTGCAGAGTCTTTAGTTTTACACATAGTCATTTTTGTCGGATATAAACGATGCGATCAAATATATGTCTGCTCATATTAACTAAAAAAAATTCCGTCAAGAAAGTAAAACAAAAGTTCCCCTTTGTTTTACAATACCGTCAATACGTTTTCTATTAAATCGATACTTTCTATTATAGTGATCAAAATAATAATTAAAAAAAAAACTTTCTATGATACATTTTGACATTTTTTATTATTGGTGTAACTTTCTATGATACATTTTCACATTTTTTTATTATTGGTGTCAGCTTTATAAATGAAAAAAAAAATTCATTCCGTTTAATTTTATTTCTTATTATAGAGAACTTAAAATCAAAAAGTTTTATATTCAAATTACGTTGCTTTCATGTTTAATTATAAACGTTTACAAGTAAGAGAAGCCTGTCATTTATTAATGTTTTAAACATAATAAACTTTTGTGTAAATACACATATTAGAGTTTAATATTTTATTTATTTACGAAATCTTTTAATACTAATAATATATTTAAGTATTTGTTCTTTAAGAAATACTTTAATGATTAAAGTTTAAAATTTTTATTTTAGAGGTTTTAGATTTAAATCTTGAGATAAGAGCATAGGAGTTTATAAGAGAGAAGATTTATTTTTATTGTATAATTCATGACTCTAATGGACAAAAAAAAATTATTTAAGTATTTAATTTAGTAGTTTAATTAAATAAATAAGAAAGACCATATTTTTAGCACCCCCGTGTTTCTTCTCTTTTGCTCATCTCGAACATGTCATACACAAAACGCCTTTCTGCGCCAAATTCTTAAAAAGGCAGATCCCACGTTAATGGAGTTTTTGTTTTCCACTTCCACCCGAATTCACAAAACTAGTATTTGAACATGAACCGGTTAGAATTTTACAACACAAAAACAAATTATAGAAATTGGTATCTCATTAAAATGTTAAGGTTTTAATATATTTATTTTATGTTGATTTTCAAAAAGTATATTAGGTCATAAATGATTTTGCAGTACTTAAATCAAAAAATTAAGTAGAATTTAAGGCAGAGTTACATCTATTAGATGATAGCTTTCATCTTTGTATAATATTTTTGAACTTAGTTATGTAACAATTCATTGACAAATATGCAAAAGACACACAACTCGAATTCACCAAGTTACTTTTAATACATTTTCACCAAATTTTTTTCCTTATCTTTGGATGCATAGAAAATATGTACAGTCAATTAAAAATATCCAAACTGTGCAAAACTCAACTTTCCTTTTATATAGTGAAACTTTCCTTTTATATAATAATAGTATTTTTTTTTTGTATAAAATATAATATTATTAATGGGATTTACACAGTAAATAAACAAAAAGAGAAAAGAGGAAGTTTTTTTTTTTTTTTAACAAATGCATATATAAATATATTTAGTAATAATAGTAAAGGAGATATATTTCTACCCGAAATAGTAACTTAGATGGTGTTCTGACGTATATTTCATGTAGTCAACACAGGTTTAAATTTTTGCGGTGCGCAATCCCCTTAACTAATGTGCTGGGTGTCCTCGTACGAAAATTGGGTTTGAAGGATTTGGTGACTTAAAGGAGATAATATTATTGAACTTTCCTTTTATATAGTGAAACTTTCCTTTTATATAATAATAGTATTTTTTTGGTATAAAATATAATATTATTAATGGGATTTACACAATAAATAAACAAAAAGAGAAAAGAGGAAGTTTTTTTTTTTTTTTAACAAATGCATATATAAATATATTTAGTAATAATAGTAAAGGAGATATATTTCCACCTGAAATGGTAACTTAGATGGTGTTCTGATGTATATTTTATGTAGTTAACACAGGTTCAAATTCTCGCGGTACGCAATCCCCTTAACTAATGTGCTGGGTGTCCTCGTTCAAAAATTGGGTTTGAAGGATTTGGTGACTTAAAGGGGATAATATTATTGAACTTTCCTTTTATATAGTGAAACTTTCCTTTTATATAATAATAGTATTTTTTTTGGTATAAAATATAATATTATTAATGGGATTTACACAGTAAATAAACAAAAAGAGAAAAGAGGAAGTTTTTTTTTTTTTTAACAAATGCATATATAAATATATTTAGTAATAATAGTAAAGGAGATATATTTCCACCCGAAATGGTAACTTAGATGGTGTTCTGACGTATATTTCATGTAATCAACACAGGTTCAAATTCTCGCGGTGCGCAATCCCCTTAACTAATGTACTGGGTGTCCTCGTACGAAAATTGGGTTTAAAGGATTTGGTGACGGCCGGTTGTAAAAATCCGATTCAATACGCTGTGGTAAGTTGTGAGAAGTCACACTCATGTCTATTAATATTCGGGTGATAAATTCTCTTTATAGGAGAGATTGAATGAGAACCCCAACAGGTGGCCCCCAGTTTTAATTTAAGAATTCGATAACTCACACACTAGTAAAGTGATTTTCTACTGCTAAAAAAAAAAAGTAAAGGAGGTATATTTGTGCATATAGATTTATGTAAAAAAAAATTAGAGGAAAAATTATTTTCCTTCGTTTCTTCTTTCTAACCCTCAAACATAGTTACCAATATAGGGAATCTTCATTAAGAAAACATACAAATTCCATTATCAAAACAGCACAACGTGCTGACATTGTGCTGGTTGATCAATATTTTTATTTCAAGTAATGCTCTTTATTTGTCGACAGTCTCAGCCATAATGATGCTTGAGGTAGTTGAACAGAGATGCTCTGTAGCATCTCACAGTTTTTATGCTTGCCTGCAGTAAGTGGCTTGTGTTATCTGGCAGGGAGTTCCACTTTACGTTTTACGCAACGGATCATCTACGAGTATCTTGTACCGAATTGCATATACATGCACGTGTTTGCATAGGTGTGAACAGAAAATCAGATTGAGAAGCAGCAACTTTTGCCCTACGTGTGAAAGCGTTATGTGTGCCACAAAAAAAGAAGTCCAAATCGTTCTTTCCAGCCTAGCCTCTCAGACCAAAATTTAGTCTTTAGCCCCGGCCCTTTAGGACACTAGCAGATCATCAGCTCCTCCCTCTATCTTTGATTTCTGAGTAATATCCGTCCACACCCAACAGCCAACCACCAACAACATACCTTCTTAGCAAACCTTCTACAACCACGGAAGCTCCGCGAAGGGGGAGCCTTTCTAATTTTTTGCACTAGGTTTTTGAAATCTAATCTAAGTGGGAGAAACTGCGCTATCTATTTCTTCTTTTTTTTTTTATGTCCAAAAAAGAAAATTTCCACGTTTTTGTCCCCGTAAGCTGCTCCCGTCCACGTCAATAAAAGGTTTCAGCGTCCACATCATACGTATATGCCACTCAGTTTAAGTTTCCAGTACACGTAACATTTGCGTCCTTCATGCAAATTTGTCATAAGCTTAAGAACCCAGTACCCCCCATGAACCATGGCATGCAATATCACCAACCTATCCATTAGCAAATATAATGACCCCAAGCAAGTTTGAGTAGGTATCAATGCATTGGAGTTTTCATCATTCAAGGCAATCGCGAGAACGTGGTGGACCAAAAAAACAAAAAGAAAGGAAAGAATCAGAATCGCAATACTCATTTTATTCTCCATGAAGGAATGAGTACGCAGGGCTCAAACAGCTAGTGCTTGGCTGTCCTATATCATATGATGCTGAACTACGGATGGGTTTGAGGTGACGATATGGCAAAAACAACTTGGCAATGCCATTTCCACTGTTCAGCAAAACTAGGACAGTCCATTGTGGATATTTGCATTTGATCCAAATCTAGCACAAGCTGAGAAACAATAAATCTCATTCCCACGTACATCCGACATCAGCTATTCAAATCTTTTTTCCATCTTGCGCTACTCCGGGCCCGATTCCCTGGCTGAGGGCATAGGGCCTCTGCTCTCACCAACCTCAGTTTTGCAGAGAGGACACGACGCGTTTATCTTCAACCATTTATCCACACAATCCACGTGTAAGACGTGGAAGCAGGGTAGTTCTCTCAGCTCATCATTATCAACATATTTATTCAAGCAAATACAACAAACCTGCACAAGTTTATGGGAGGAAAGTCTTTGCATTAGGTTTATTGCTCTAAATTTTAAATGTCAGAATGGTAAGTGCATGTAACAGGAATCAAAAAACGAACAAGAAAAGAATAGATTCTATATCTGTTTTGCACTGTCAAATAAAATAGACCTAAACGAATATGTTATGCATTGAATATGCACCAACTAAGATTAGATGGACAGCGTTAAGCACATGAAAGGCAGCTATAGAATCCACTATCATACTTACAGCATCTTCTGCTGATATTGCACGCTCTTTTTCTGTTCCGGCAGCCAAGAGCCCACCACCAGCCATGCCCAACTCACCATGATCATCGTCATTCCCACAGTTCAGCAACTTGAATTTATATGTTGGCAAAGAATTGATAGATTCCATGGTTGCTCCTCTAGTATGAGAATAGTCCTCCCGGAAGCCCAGGAGAGATATTATGCAAGGCAAGCAGCAACAAATTGTAGCACATATTATAAATGGCATGGCATATCCTATGCAGCTAAAAGTAAGGAACACTATACATAACCTGCAAGGAAGTCAAAGAGTTAAATGGTCAACAATGATGCCCTCTGTGGAAAAATATAAATTAAAAAAACAAATATCCATCTGCCATACTTGTACAATTTCGGAGCATCAGCAGGAGTAGAGTGACCCCCAAAAATCCAAACGTTTCCCACAACAAACCATACTGCAAAGAAGCAATCTAGAACCATCTTAAAATGGTCCATTAGTCCATTAAGCCTGCAAGGCATGAACCAGAGATCTCTCAGGTTTTGTGATCAATAAATCATTACAATAAGAACATAAACAAAACATCACTCAAGTGCTTTAATGTAATTTTCTGGTATGTATTTGATATCTCTACTGACAGAAAAGTACAGACTATACTCCTACATTTACATCAGCGTCAGGTGGGCCCAAAATATTAACAACGTGAAGTTTTCAGCAGACAGTGTCCGGATCCTAAACTGACCAACTAGGCAAAGTTAAATATGTATAGAATATTTTTTCCCCTTGGAAAATATGGCCCCTAACAAATTTTGAAACTTGTAACAGCAATGGACAAATCAGGATAGAGGAAGCAACCAGTTGGGACCGAGCTATCCCTCTGGCAGGCAACAAAAAATTGCATTTGATTTCAAATAGATGTCAGTTATTGTGGAAAAGGATCTGACACTCTCACCCTGCATGTCAACCAGTGCACCCTAGAGGGCAATTGAGGAACAAGAACACTATCCTTCCTTAGTGTTTGAAGGCAAGCATGCAAAAGAACTAAATCTTTTTTGGGTTGGTGATCCCATTAGTAAAATGAGAAACTATAAAAGACAGTAGATCTATTTTTTCCATCACATCACCATAACTTGATTCTTACAGGTGATCATAAAGGCACTCCTTTCCATTGGCTGTTACAAATGTGTGTGACCCACACAAGATTGAAGCTTAGTTGGATTGAGTTTACGAAAACGAAATGCAAATTGACCTTAAAATCTCTATCATTCCTGATTTGTTTAAACAGAAATGTAACTTTCACATACTTGCAGCAGCTTTGTAAGAATACTTAGATTGTTAAAACTTTCCTGACAATGATTTGCCCTTAATCATCATATCCACTAGTCTATCCACCATTGGATAACATGTCATATAAATACAGTCAAGTGATCCATGGCATGTATACTTGTCTACACTAGACACATATACTTGTCTAACAAATGCTTGCACATTTAATGACTCTATTGGAATATATAACACAAATCAAGAATTAACTGCAAGTATTCAGCTGATGATCCTGCATCAATTTCGATCACAGGACTGATTAACACACATGGAAAAAGAGGGAAATCAAACGCCCAGGGACTGCATTGACAAAGAAACAAAAAAACTTTACCGCAAGCTTAGTTGGCCTGTAATTTGGCCGTTCCTTGTGGTTGATTGTATGGAGCGCGAAGCTTCCGCATCCGAAGTTTGATTAATGGAGATTGCTGTATAAGATGCAGCTTCAGGAGGACTTCTTTGAGAAGAGCCTTGCCGTGATTGAATGGAGTCTTGCTGGAAACGCCGGTTTCGGTTACGAAAACGCCAATACAGGATAGGCAGTGTCGCAACACAACCACATGCATAACCGACCACCCATGCAAATAATGGAGCTTGTGGATTTTCATTTCTTGACATAGACAAAACAACAATAGATGCTGCAACTTGACCCACAGTGACAAGCAATTCCACCGAAATCCATAGCCCAGAATTCAAGGGGCTCCTCTGCCGACGACCATACCCATCACCTCTCCTTGTAAATGTCGAATTCCTAGAGTTTAATCTACTCGAGGAAGTTGAAGAAGTTTGATGAGCGGGACCTCCTGAACTACTTGACAGCCTATCTTCATGATGATGCAACTCCATTTCAGAAGGCTGTTCATTATGTGATGAGCTTGACGACCCTTCAGTATTCCTTGTTATATCTATTATGTGTACTTGTTCATTATGGCTTTCCATCCGTTCAACAAGCAAAGGGTGCCGATCAGCTAGGCTATTGCTATTTGCTTCAGAAGGAGAAACATCCATCTAAGTTTGACAACCAACTTGGCAGGAAAGCATAGGTCAATCCTGTATAGCTTCTCAACTTTTGTTAACACTTCCCTCAAAATTCTCTATGTAAATCAATTATGAATAACATCTATGTCTAATGAGCTTAATCAAGCATCTGAAGCACTTGCATCACAAGTTAGATATCATTCTGTGATTTTCCATTGAAATATATATTATCTGCCACAGGAAAAAAAAAAAAAAAAAACTGCAAAAATTTCTCAACCTTTCACAGAAGCCAGTACATCTAGGAAAGGTAAAAGATAATGATACCGGTAAACGAGCATTCAATACTAAATTTTGTGTAGAAAATCTAACACCAACACCAAATTCACAGGAAAAAACTCTATTAGATTCTCTCACATAAGAACAATCATACAATGGCCAAATTTTGAATAGTAAATGCTACAAACTACACTTCCAGCCAAGTATTCTAACACTCAAAACCCACAAAAAAAAAAAAAAAAAGAAACCCACAAGTCAATAACCAAATTGTAGCAATGCCCACATAATAAATAAAGCTAAAAAATTAAACTTTCCATAACATATCAACTTACATAGACCAACACAATAAGTATCATGCATCAGCTGAGAAGAAAAAAAAAAAAATAAACATAAACCCATTTCAGCAAATTAGCGAAATTACAATCAGAGGAGACCTACTAGGAAATTAAGCTCGAAATGGTCAAAACATTGCAAGGAGTATATTGACCCAGAAGTAAAGAAAATAATAATAAGATGCTTCAAGAGAAAAAAAGAGAGAGAGAGAGAGAGAGAGAAAATTTGGAGATATTATACCAGATTTCCACAGGAAAGCTAGTGTGCAAACTTGCATGGGCAATAGATCAGTGTCTGAACAAGGGTTTTGGAGGATCACTTGTCTTTCATTTTTCTTTCAGTTTCTGTCATTTTCTCGAGAAAATTAGAGTGGCTTTTTTGGCTTGCTCACACCAACTCTTCTCGAGAAAGATAGAGAGTGATCTTCTTAGTGGAAGTGAAATCAGGACCGTCAGATTTTCCTAGTGGAGCCCACGCAAGAGGTTGATCTAGCGGTTTTGGACCATATTAAACAGAGTTATTGAATACATTATTTTGAGAGTTAATTAATTTTCATTTTGCAGTTTTGAGCTAAATATGAATTTGGATGCTTTTCCAAGAAATTACCCATATTAATAAACTTTAGAGTTCATAAGGTATTATTGAAATTCTGATCAGCAATTATACCCAAAAATTGTAATAAAACTATGTTAAACAAAAGTAATAATAATAATAATAATAATAATGGGTAGAAATTACTTTTTTTTTTTTTGTTACAGTTGATGATTGAGAAAAAAGAAATAGAAGGGTATCAATTAGATTAGTAAGCAACATATATCTCTTATAATTCAATTGAGAATTATTATTTTTATTTTTATTTTTTTGTCTTTGAAGATGATCACATCCTACGTACATACACACATATATATATATAGAAAATGTTTAAACTTATAACTTCTCACTTAATATAATTTTCAATTACGAATTAATAGTTGCGTGATTTCATACATGCATAAAAAAATAAAAAGGTATTGTAGGTGTAAGAATGGCTATGCTAATAGTTTTTCCTTTATGTAATTAAAATGCATTTGTAAGTAACAAATCTCGGAATACAGCATTATCTCGTATTCTTTTTTTTTTTTTAATTTCTAAAGAAAATCATTATCTTATATTCTATAGTACATTAGTCTGCTGAGATTTTAATAAAAATATAGGAATTTACAAGTCTTCAATTAATATGAATCCAGGGAAAAAAAAAAAACAGTCTTCAGTTATGATTAAAAAAAAAAAAAGCCTTCAATTAATTCTTTCCCTGTAAACTCTTATGTCGGATATAAGTGAATTAGGATAACGGAAGAAACTCTATTTTTCATTCATCATAAGCTTTCTTTTTTCACCTAAAACCATTTTATTTAATTGATTTAAATTAATATTCAAAATCGGGATCTTCAATTTTTATTTAAAAAGTAGACCTCTCGAATCACATTAGTTTAGAATTAAATAAAAAAAAAAATGATTCTTCTATAATATGAGGCCATATTTCCATTAAAGGGAAAATGCGAAACAGTTTCCTAAAACCGCGTGTAATAAAATGTCAACGGTCTACTGCTTAAAGCAGATCCCTTGTCCAAGACTTTGAAGCCGAAGAAAAGAAGATCCACGGCAATGGAATTGAGGTCCATTATATCAAAAAAATCCCAGAAATCAAAGGAAAGTTTCTTCCTCAGCAATGGGGGCAAGATGCTGGAGCAGATCATAGCTTGTTTCAATGGCAAGTGCAACCACATCAGGTGCTTCTCTGAAGAAGAGCTCAAGAGGGCAACAAACAACTATCCTGATGATGCCCTCCTGAGGGAGGATCTCTACCACACTTTGCATAGAGGAGTTCATGACGGCCGCGAAATTTCGGTGAAGAAATTCAAGGAAAGATCCACGGTGGAGTGGATCGTCAATGAAATATCAATTGCTTCCTACATGAGCAATCACAGGAACATGTTCAAGCTTTTAGGCTGCTGCCTGGAAACTGAACTCCCCATCTTGGTGTATGAATATGCAGGAAAAGGTGTGCTATCCAATTATATTGGTGCTGGCAATGATCAAGAGTTATCTTGGGAGACCAAGCTGAAGATTGCAGGCCAGTTGGCAAACGCAATTGCTTACCTCCATTATGGTTCATCTAAGGTAATTCTTCATCGAAACATAAACACGACGAATGTGATTCTGGGGGAGGATTATGTTGCCAAGCTGATGGATTTTCAGCTGGCAATACCGATTCCTGCTGGTGAGAATCATGTTGATACAGGAGATTGTTGTGGGATTGTTGGCTATGTAGCTCCGGAAATATTCTTGACAGGGAGTTATACGGAGAAATGTGATGTCTACAGTTTTGGAGTGATACTCCTGGAATTGTTAGCAGGCAAAAGAGTGAAGAGCTTTTTACATGATGAGTTTGGGACTAACAATGCTTATGTTAGTGGATTGCTTTTAGAGGAGGAGGAATCTTGCGATTCCGACGCGTGGAACAAGTTGGTTGCAAAGCAGTTGAAGGATAATGTGCTGGGAGGAGCAGCCGGCAACAACAGGCAAGTCGAGGAATTTGCAGAGCTCACACTCAGATGTCTCAAGAGGAATCCTGAAGAAAGGCCTACCATAAAGGAGGTTTCACAGGCACTTAGCTGCATCAAAAGACTCCGTGTCCAAGAAGCTTAGATTGCTTCTCATACTTTGAAATTCAACAGAAATCTATGGCTGCTGCCTACAGAATACTAAAGGAACTTGCTTGCTTGTTTTAAAATTTACCAACCAAATTCAGAGAAAACAAGCTTTTGCTTTTCTTTTTTTTTTTTTCGATCAGACATCTTTTTTAGGCTTTTCAAAGCTACAGTTGTGTTCATGACATTATGGAAGCTACACAAGGTTCATCCAGAAGTGGTCAATGAAATGTGCAGCAAATCATGCAGGATGTGCAAAACAATAACTCATGCTAAGTAAATGAAGAGTTTCATTCAGTAGCATAATTTCAACTAATTAACCTCACAATGGCACACACAATAGCGGGGATTCAGGCAAATTGGTTAGCGCGGTTAGTTGAAGAGTGCAGCTGTCCAATGCCACGTTTTATATAAGCCTAGGCACTGCATTTGCCTTCCCACATAGCAAGAACCGTTCGCTTTATCTATGGCAGGAAAAAATGGCCAAAGAATACAACTGAGAAATTTGTGCGGTGCAAGCCAGCCTTTGAAGTTCAAGCTCTCTTTCAAGACGATAACACAGTCTTGAACACATAATACTTCACAATATAAAAACTCACAGGTTTCTGACTTGGATGCAATTGATACTGAAGGGGGAGAAGAAAAACAAACAACAAAAATAACATTAACCACAAGCCATTGATTTACTTCAATAATTTGAAGGCCATTTTAAAAGAACATTTTTGCACCTCTCCCAGCGGCATCCAATACAAAAAGTACCCTGCATTACAGAAGGTATGTATTTTAGAAATTCAAGATGAACATTGCATATTACATTGAGACTGACACAACATACATCATTATTATACATTAGGAACATACCTAATTTACAGGTGATAAAACTTGATATGCATCAATCCGGACCAAATTCTAGCAATTCTGAGTTTTAAGAAACAAACATATCAAAAGTCAATCGACAAAGAGAAAGAACAAAAATTAACACTGAAACTTTAAAGGCATAAACATGTTACCATTTTCGGGTTCTTCCATCTCTTCCATATCTTCTTCCACAGGAACTGGTGGTGACTTCCGGAGCCAATTCTGAGCACATATCAGAGCTTCTACTGTCTTAAAAGTCAAGGAGCTCCTGAATAAGTCAAGTACTTGTACTTGAGGGTTAAAGATTGACTCCGAAGTAACTGCAGAGATAGGAACTGCCAACACATCACGTGCCATATCTGAGAGAATAGGAAATCTAGTACCATTAAGCTTCCACCACCCCAAAATATCAAAATCCACACTATATTCTTCAAGTGGATCATTTAGATACCTATTCAACTCTGCTTTACCATCTGCAGATCCCATTGAAGATCTAAACCTCTCATAGCGAGACTCCATGATCCTTTTCACCCTTTCTGCAGATGACAGATTCTCAACACTTGACTCCGTTGAAGTTTGAAAGTTATTATTTGATTCGCTGCTTTGAGGTGGCACCAAATTCCCATACTCATTTAACAATGCATAGACTGCCTTTTTCACCTGTTTCCCAAAAAATAAACCCCTCTCACCCTTGTACATTTCAGAAAGTGCAAACTCCATATATCCCAGTTTGAATCTTGGGTCGAGAACAACTGCAATGTGAATCAACTTGTTCATTTCTTCAGGATAGCCCCAATATTTATTGTACTTTTCTCTTATGCAACTTGCCATTCTGCTCAACTCAGGGTCCTCACTACTTTGCAATTCCTCTAGAAGAAATTGGAGTGTTGTACTCTCCTCAAAGAAAATATTAGATGTAACATGTGATGGCCTTGAAACTCGCAATGCAAGTTTGTAAAATTGTTGCAGAAAGCTCAACAGCCTCCTGGCATTAGCCCAATCACTACTAGTGGGGGCACCATCTTTGGCCAATCCATCTTCATTAATTTCCTGAAGGTCACTTCTAAAATATTTGTAGTCCTTCTCATACCTCTCAAAGCCCTTTTCAAATTTTTGAGCTGCCTCTAACATCAAATAGGTGGAACTCCAATTATCGGTAACATCTAGAGGCAACAAACACTTATCTTCTATACCTTCCAATTCGAGACATTCTTTAAATTCAGCTAATCTATATGGAAATTCTTTCATATATCTCACAGCATTTCGAATTCGTTCCACCGATTCACCAAATTCTTTGAAAAGGTCAACCACAATTAATTTGGTGATATGCGCAATGCATTTCATGTGAAGGTATTTACCTTGCAAAATGCTATGCCCCCTTCCATCAATCATTTTCTTCAAGTGGTCAATCGCATCATCATTTGCATTTTCTTTGTCCACTGTTACGGTGAAAATGTCGTCAATGCCCCATTCAAGCAAACAGTCATTAATTGCCTCTCCAATAGCCTTGCCTTTGTCCTCACAAACCGGAAAAAAATTGAGTACCTTTCTATTTAATTTCCAGTCATTGTCAATAAAGTGGGCTGTTAAGCACATATAGTTCAGCTTCTTCAAAGAAGACCACCGTTCAGTAGTGAGACAAACCCTTTGACGCGTGCTTCTGAAAAACTTCTTCAATTTTAACTTTTCAGATAAATAAAGCCGATAACAATCCCGAGCAACTGTAAGTCGTGATGGAATACAAAATCCAGGGTTCAAGGCATAAGTAAATCTTCTGAACCCCTCATGTTCCACAATTGCAAAAGGAAGACCATCGACAATAATCATAAAGGCCAAACTCTTCCTTGTAGCATGTTGGTCAATCTCTTGAACAATCACTTGAACAGTAGGGGTATCCGTTTCCATGTCATTCTCTGCATTGGCAGTGCCATTGCCTTCTGAATCACTGTCAGAATCCTCATCATAATGAATACAATTCCCTTTTACATCACAATCTTTATTAACAAACTTCGTATCTTGATGATGTGCACCAGATGCTGATTTCATTTCCACTGAGTTGGAACCTGCTTGAGTAGGTTTTGGGCTTGCATCCCCATTACCAGCATTACGTGTGTCATCTGGTTGGGGCATCTAAGAAGAACAACATTAATATTAGAACATTAAACTCAAATCAAAAATGAAAAACAATAGCTCAAAATCAAGCATGATTGGAAGGTTAAACTTACCTTGTATGATATGTTGTCGATGCCACCAGTGTGAAACAGAAACCACACCACACTCTACAATCAATTCTCAGAGAAAGAAAATTGGAGAGAATCAATTTAAGGGTACACCAATACTAGCATCCAAATATGCTAACGTATTCCTTTCCCCTGCGTGAACCATGTTGCAAAAATGAGCAGAGAAAATTAACCTGATAATCTCATACTAAATCATGATATCATGCATACTCAAACAACCAGAGGCATCAACCCCAGCATCACCTGGAACACAGAAATTTCACTCAAGCCACATCCATCCATCTATTCTTCATTCTATAACACTTTATTTTTGCTGAAAGATCGACAAGTAGTTCACTTATGGTCATCATTCACTTAAAAAGGATCACAGTAGAGCCATGAGCAACATCTTATTCCAGGTTTTTAACCCTTTTCCTTTTTGTTTATTTTTTGCCAGCCTCAATCCTTCAACCATACAAACACCTAAAATTGTTGAGTAGTACCGATAAAGAAATATACTAAGTCATGAAAACTACGGCAGCCATATACCACTCACTCAGCTACTGGAAACATAACAAGCGAAATACAACCCAAAAAGTAAGTTCATTCTATTTCCTCCAGAAAATATGAAGAAACTGCAAGAAAGTCTCCAACTTTCATTCATTTCTCTCCTTTTCCTTTTCTCATTTTCACATATCCCCCTAGCCAACACCAAAAAAAAAAAAAAATCAGAAAAAAAAGCAAGAGAAACCCCCCACCCCACACCACCCCCCCCCCCCCCCGAAAAAAAAAAACCCACCATCTTTCTTAAACCAAATATGCTGTTAAAGTGCTGTAATGAATCAATAATGAAAGACAACCCATTTAGAAAAAAAATGAGAAAAACAACGAAATGGGTCTTCAAATTCAGAAGTTTTTACCCAAAATTTAGTGCAAGGAGAGTGCTATCACAAGAATGAGCTAGGGAAAGCAAGGGAAAGGCGGCCGCTGGAACCTTGTTAAGAGAAAACGAGAAAACATAAAAATAACATCATAAGAAGCTACGTGTTTTCCAGTGGTCCACTCCGGTTCGGTTTTTGGTCGTTCGGTTTTCTGTTTCACGAATTTGATTTTAAGAAGTCTTGTCTGAGAAAGCATTTGCAATTGTAAGCACTAAGCAATATGTTTTGCTGTGGTGCCTTTACGCCACTATGGGAAACAAGATCCCCTTGGCTGCCTGCCTGTAATGCATTTCATTCATTAATTGCCCCCATTAGTCAAATCCTTGAAACTTTGGATTTTTTTTTTTTTTGGAAAGTTTTTTTTTTTACAAGAAAAAAAAATGCATTGATTAAAAGACCTATGTACTTTTTTTTTTTAAAAAATTAAGAGATCTCTATACTAAAAATCTTAAATTTTAAGACCCATTTGAAGACGCTGTCAGTTTTTTGTTTCTATTGTTCATTTTTTGTTTTTAGTTTTTGCTGTTTGCTGAATTTTTATGTTTATTGCTGTCAATTTTTGTTTTTTTATAAGAATAAAAAAAATATATAGAAAAAGGATAGTGAGAGAAATGGTAAAAAGAATATAAATATAGAGAGAAAAGAGGGGAAGAGAGAGAGAGAAAGAGGGTAGATAGTGAATGAGTAGAGAGAGAAAAAGGAGAGAGAAAGAGAGAAGAAAGAGAATGAGTAGAGAGAATGATAAAAAGAGAAAGGGTTGAGAAAGAATGAGTAAACAGAATAGTAGAGAGAGAAAAATGAGAGAGAAAGGGTAGAGAGAGAATGAGTAGAGAGAATGATAAAACAAGAAAAAAGAGAGAGAGTCTGGGTAGAGAGAGAATGACTAGAGAGAGAAAAAGGAGAGAGAGAGAGGGTAGAGAGATAATAGTAGAGCGAGAAAAAGGAGAGAGAATGTAGGTAGACAGAAAGGAGAGAGAATCTAGGTAGACAGAGAATGGTGGAGAGAAAAGAGAGAGAGAGAGAGAGAGAGAATGAGTAGAGAGAATGATAAAGCAAGAAAAAGAAGAGAGAACGGTAGAGAGAGAAAAATGAGAGAGAGAGTGGGTATAGAGAGAATGGTTAAGGGAGAAAAAGGAGAGAGAGAGAGAGTGGGTGGAGGGAGAATTAGTAGAGAAAATGGTAGAAAGACAAAAATGAGAAAGAGGGTAGAACAAGAATGAGTAGAGAGAGAAAAGAGAAAGAGGGTAGAGAGAGATGGTAAAGATAGAAAAAAGGGAGAGAGGGTGGAGAGAGAATGATAGAAATAGAAAAAGGAGAGAGAGGGTAGAGAGAGAATGGTAAAGACAGAAAAGGGAGAGAAAGGGTAGAGAGAGAATGAGTAGAGAGAGAAAGAGTAATGAGAGAAAAGATATAGATGGATAGAGAGAGGATGAGTAAAGAGAGATATGGTAAAGATGATAGATAGAGAAAGAAAATGTTGTAAGAGAAAGTATAAAAAAAAAAGTGAAAAACAAAATTGGAAAACTAGTTTTTATTGTTTTCCCAATTTGTTTTTTTTCTTTGAAAAACACTTTTAATTTTTCAAGAAAAAAAAAGAAAACAAAATCAATACCAAACATGTTTTCTGTTTTTTTTTTGTGAAAAATAAATAGAAAACAGAAAACAAAATCCATTCCAAATGGACCCTTAATTTTTTTAAAGGAGTATGAAATTTGTAAAAGTGACATGAGTTATTTAATGTGTTATTCGTGGTTCAATTAACTTCTTAACAAAAAGAAATGCTTTATAAAATAATTTTTTTATTTATTAATTTACATAAATATCTTAAAATAAATTTATTATTTTGAGGAAAAAATTAAGAGAACATAAAAATAGTTATAAATTAGTCATAAATAGTGAAAAAAATTTTAGCAAAAATTTTTTCTTGGTTTTTTTCTAAATCAATGCTTAGGATAATATTAAGAAAATTTATTATAACACCAAATACGTTTATAGTTTAATTTTAAAAAAAGTCAACTTTTTATTACATTTTAGAGGCTAAACTCATTCTTATTATTACTTTACGACTATTTTTTATATTCCCTGGCGGGACCCTTATTTATATGCTATCAGGATTGTTACACGTATAACGTATTATTGAGGCTGGTAAAGTTTAGGAACTCGACAAAATGTCGCTACCTGTTTGTTCCAATTATGTATAAAAAAGTAATTAATTATTAATTTTTTGCAGTTAGATGTATATTTTAAGTAATAAAGAAAATAAAGTGATATGATATATTTTATTTTTTCATTACTCTTTTTATCTATATATTTGTAAAAAATTAATAATTAATTACTTTTTATTACATAATTGGGACAAGTTTGTAGGGACATTGTATTGGGCTGCTAATCTCTTCCTGATTGAGGCGGAGCTTGTTACCTAAATATAGGACGCACCATGCAAAGAGTTACATTCTAAAGACATAAAAATTAGTAATAAAATTATTATAAAAATGAGTTTAATCTTAAAAAATTGATAAAAAATTTATTTTCTTAAATTAAATTTTAAATGTATTCAGTATTACCCTAAATATACTCATTATGACTCTAAACCTTGATTTAAATTTTTTTGCTTAAACAATATTTCTATTACTTATAACTATTTTATAACTATTTTCTATTTTCTCTTAATTTTTCTTCTATCCCATATATGCTCGTTTTGTCTTGACATTCCATTAGTTTTGGACATTTCATCTCCTCCCCATTTAGTTTGAATTTAAATTTTGAAATTTCACTTACAATGTTTAATTTTCACCACCAAAAGACTAAGAGTGTAAACAAATCAATACATTTGCTAAAAGATCGAAGGTTTAGTTTAATAAAAGTTTGTTCAAAATTTGATATCAAAATTCATTTAATAAATGAACAAAACTTGAACAAAGTTAAACTCAGCTTGTGAAACTCGTAAATAATTTATTTAAATATTATTTAAGTCTTATCTTAAATTCATTAATTTTTTAATATGATATCTTCTAATAACAATATTATAAATGAGTAGTTTAAAGAAAACTTCTCCCTATTTGTAGCTTCAAATGGCATTGTTAAAATTTTTTTAAAATAATGATATAATCTTTCTCAAAAATTCTAATCTTCTAATAATAATATTATAAGGAGGTAGTTTAGAGAAAAATTCTCCTTATTTCACTCTCAAAATTAATGACATCTTTCTCAAAAAAAAGTATTTAAATGATATAAAATTTATAATTAATGACAAATTGTTAGGCTATGATTAATTATTATAAATGATTTTGTAACATTTCTAACAATTATTGCTATGAAATGAAAAAAAAAAACTCTTACTATTTTGTAACTTTTTAACAATTATTACAATAAAAAAATTATCAAAAATTTGATTTCTAATATTTATGTGAAACTACTACTATACTTCTCCTTATTTGTAGCCCAAAAAAAAAAAACACTAATAGTTAATGTCAACAAAATTTAAATTTTCAGACAAATAACAAAATTTAATTATAGTACGTAATTTTATTTGAAAAAATTTATAAAATTTATATCATATATTAACATTATAAAAAGGAAGTTTAGAGAACACTTTCCCTTATTTCACTTTCAAAATTAATGGTATCTTTCTCCAAAAAAAAAATATTAAATTATATAAAATATATAATTAATGACAAAATTTTAGGTTATGACTAATTATTCTAAATGATTTTATGACATTTCTAACAATTATTTCTATGAAATGAAAAAAAAATTACAATTTTGTAACTTTTTAACAATTGTTACAATAAAAAATATTATCAAAAATTTAATTTCAAACATTTATGTGAAATTGTTACTATACTTTTCCTTATTTTTAGCCAAAAAAAAAAAAACACTAATTGTTAATGTCAACAAAATTTAATTACAATAATTATGTTTAGAAAAACTTAGAAAATCTAGATCTAAATATAGGTGTCAAATAACAAAAAAAGCATCAACTTCCGCAACAATTTTCACTTTAATTTTTCCTCTATCTCCTAAATTTTTTTGAACAACTTAAATCTTGAATTTATCTCCATTAATGCTCATTAATTGCTAAAGTAAAATGTTTTCACTAATTTCCCATATAACTTCTTAGTATTTCCAAATTATCACTCTTGACAATTGCATATATATTCAGTTATTCATAAATGGTTACAATTATGACAGAACTCTCCTCAATTGTAATTGTTATAATTATATCCTTGATCAAAACTCATGTTTCTGATCGAGTTCAATTTTTTTAGTTAAAAATTTATTTCCACAATTACATTTTATTCCTCAAATCATCTATCTATATAACAACAATATAAGGGAAAACTGAGAAAAAAATTACCCTTAATCTGACCATACTAATAAATGATAATGCTAAAAAAAAAATGAAAGAAGAATGAAAATGAAAATTTTTCATATTTATTATAATAATCACCATAAATAAATTCTATTTTTCACTATTATTAGTAGAGGTTATCTATTCGTATTAATCCCTCATTAATTAGATTCTTTCCTTACTTAATTATAAATAAGTAATTTCAATCACTATTTGACTTATTTGGTATATTATCTATACATTATTAAAATTAATTGCAATTTGATAATATATCTCATAATTTCCCATTATTAACCTTCTCCACATTTGTCTCATTTTTCTAAATTCACTTCCTCATCTCCACAATTCATCTTCTTTATTTGTCTCTATAACGAAGCTTTCCTCTTCTTCCTTTTGCCTTCAACCCCAACTTCCATAATCAGGACCAACAGATTAAAATGCGTTTATCAACAGTTCTCCGGTAAAGAAAAATGTTCTCAACAATTTTATTTTCACATCTCTTTTTATAAGTGCATTCCTATTCATCTTTTTGACTCAATCTCTTTCTCACTCCCTTTGCAGTCATAACAAAACTCACCGAGGATTGTCACCATAGACGAATACCGAACAATTTGACTATGATAAGAATGGAATACCATATGGGTAAGTATTAATTTTAATGAATTTATGCTCAAGTTAATCTCTTTTTTTATTTTTTTTTCTTTATTAATGTCTAATATAGTGTAACATATAATATCCTTTTAAATAAATTATATCGTAATTTTATAAAACAAGTGGTTATTACAAACGATCAAAGAGATAACAAAGATAGAAAGTATATCAAATGTATACTTTTTTCTTATCTCATTAGAGTGTTTAGGTCTACTATATCATTCTTCCATTTTAAAATTGTCATGGTATCTTATCACTGTACTTCTAAAGGTCGAATTCTCTCTTTTATTGCACATTGTTACCAAGTATTTCTTGGATTCAAAAATCTACAACCAAATATTACATGTTAACTTTCATGCATATTACAATTGTGCTTCGCAAAAAAAATAAATTATATAAACATTTTTAAATTCTCTTTAAAAATTATCACAAATAATGGATCATAAGTAAATTTGAAAAACTAATAAATAATAACTTGACTATGTTTTACTCTTTTTTTTTTTCAACAAATATTAAAAACTCGCGCAACGCACGGATATGAATTCTAGTATGTATATATATATATATATATATATATATATATTGTTCGATATTGTACTATTATGTGTCTAAATCTATGACCATTTACTCCTTCGTTGAACTAAAAATAAGGGAATTAATTGCTAACCCATAAATTATAAATCCTTAAGTGAACATTTAAGTACTAGATTGCTGAAAATTCGATTCAATAAGGTAAAATCATCTCGCCTTCATCCACATCATAAATTGTCTTAACATTTAACAATTAAATAATTGATGCTGAATCAGTGAATTGCATAAATTTGATTCTGATTTCAACATTTGCACGCTGCCGAACCGACACCATCCCAACTCTTAATCCAAAATAAAAATAAATATTTGATTGAAGAGTTTATTATTTTTATTCTTTTTTTAATAGAACTGTAATTTTATACGATATAAATATATTTTTTTATTTTAAATAAATCTCATTTATTGTATAATTTAAGATTACACTCATAAAAAATTTGAATTAAATTAGAAATTCTTTCTTAATTATTAAACCTGAGAAATGGAAACTAATAGATTTTTTTTCAAAAAATCAGTGAAGATTGCGTCAGTGAAATTTTGGTAACATACAAAATCAACTTTGTATCTTGATCGGATAAACCGTGAACAATAGATAAAGATAACTCCGAGGTAACCAACACAACTTTTAAAAACAGAACCAATTGCCCGAGAAAATCTCCTCCAATCGCGCCTTACCGATCCCTACCTCGCGGCCTTGCCACGTCTCTCAGCTCCCCTAACAAATCGATCGAATCTGAAGGAGGAAAATCTCAACTAAATCCACCAAAATCCTATAAATGAGAGTCCTGTAACTCCACTAAACCTAAGACCCTTTTCGAACTCGCCATCTTGAGGGAATTTATTATTGTAAGAGGGGGGAAAGAAAAGCAATTCTTAGTTTCCATGTCAGCGTCGGTGCGAGAAGCAATTCTGGTTGGCACAATTAGTTGGTCAGATCATCATATCTTCTTAGTTATCATGTCTTCTATGCTCTCTGTCTTTTCCCTTAATTGTGAATGGGTACTATAAGACAGGTTTGTCACAAACTCAGAAGACTGATGATGATAAAGCTGAATTGAATGCACGACTTGAGGTATATCGTAATACTAAGAGTTTCCACTTCTACAACTTCTAGAGTCACTGAGTGCTCTTTTAGTTGATTACCTTTTCTCACAAATTTTTTTTTTTTTTTGCATTCGAATTCTTTTTTTCATTTTCAAAAGCCTCTTCACTCATAAAAGTATTTGTTCTCTTATATTCTTCCATTAGTCATGACAGTTCCAGAGAGGAGAGTATGGACGGTCAGAACGGCATCTGTGCAGCGGTTGGTAGAAGAACTTCAAGATCAGAGATTTTTTCCTCTTCCTTCTGGTTGATAATTTTTCCATTCCGCCTCCAACAATATGCCATTTCTTTTCTGCTACAGCCTGAACTTCTCGATTTAGGGAATTCCTAGCCTCACACCTCAAACAAATTTTTTAATGTAAATATAATAACGATATAATAAGTGCCATTATTATATTTGCATTAAAAAAATTGTTTGAGATGTTGGGCAGGAACTCAATGGAGAAGTTCACGCTGTATAAGAAAAAAATGAAATATTGTTCGTTCAAAGATTTTTCTTTTTTCATTCCTTTTGTGTGTCTTCAAAGTTGTACATGGTGTTGTTTATCTACGTGGTGACTCTTTTTATTTAGTAATTTTTTTTGTTCATAAATCTATTTAGAATTTTATCATGAGTTATATATTTGTCTATGCTGAAAATTTTGAACCGGAAAACATGCTAATTGGTTTACTCGAAGCTAAAGGTTCCATGCACAATCATGTTAAATCTATCCAATTAAGAAAATTTTAAAATGGTAAATTACTCGTCTATCTTTTTTAAGTGAACAATAAAGCAAAATTTGCTATATCAATGCATCTTTAATTAATTAAATACATAAATAACATAAAAAAAACCTCACTTGATAAAATTGGGATGTTCACCAAGATTTTCTCTGTCCTGAAAAAAGTAAGCGTTTTTTTATCCTTAAAAAGTTCTTTATAGATCTAAACTAAGTTTTATAGATCTACGTTAATTTCAGTTGGATGAAATTTTTTAAAAAAATTAAGATTAAGTTGAAAATTTTGAAATTAATTTCTCAAAAATTTATTTGCCCTCACTTAAAAATAGACATTGCCCCTTTAAATTAATAAATTGAAAGCATGCAATTTTCACATGCTATTAATTTCTGATTTTTAATAAGTGTACAAATAATATCATAACTTTGAAAGATCAAAAGAAAGGGCTAAAGAACACAAATTAAAGGCATGAGTATGGCTAATTGTAGTAGGTAGGAATTGCTTCAATAATCAATGTCAATACCCCTTCGATACAGCAATGAAAGCCCAAAAAACGAGTCCCGAAGTCTCGATGATTCCCCAACTGGGACCCATAAAGTGGCCCAATTGTTCGAACAACCTAACAAACGCCGAAGAATGTCATTGCAAATCTAGGCCCAAATTTTTTGGTATCTTGGCACTTTAAAAGAGCCGAACAAAGTGGGTGAGCTGTAATTCAAGTGGTGGGGGTGGTAACCTCCACCACGCTAGACGGAAATTTGACTCCTGCCTGGATCACATTCCTCTTTTTTTTTTATGTAATATTCATAATTGAGTTCCAAAATGACAAAAAAAAAAAAAAAAGAGCCGAACAAAAAGCCCAATTCCGTACGTCGGAACACTGGGTCTCTTAATATTTTCCCTTCTTGAATTCCGTATATAATGTAAAAATCCACCGAAATCACGGTCTCGGTAAATTTCTTTCTGAAATCGTAAAATCAACGGTAAAAGAATCTTCTATGCTGTAATAATGGCCGCCGTAGGGGTAGAGCGAAGCAACCGGAACCTGCGATCTGAGAGTAGACGTGCTTTGGCACGGTGGCGGCGGCGAAGCAAGGAGAGGGACTCGGCAATATTATCTCCAACATATCCACGGGCTTCAGCTGCTTGTTCGCCAGAAGAATCATAATCTCAATCGCCTTGAAGCCCAGCGTAATGAGCTCAATTCTAGAGGTACGACCTCCTATCTATCGCCACTATTAGAATCTTCCTGCAGGTTTCTAGGGTGCGCATTGTGATTATTCAAATTAGGGATTGATTTTATTCAATTGTGGTGAATGTTCTTTTAGCTAGGGTTTAATGGTTGGTGTTAATAATAATAATAATAATTAAGAATTTAATCATCTTCTGGTGCTGAGCTCAAGGTATTCTTCTTCTGCTTTGAATGTTTTCAATTGAACGCTTGATTTATTCATGTTAGATAGCCGTCTCAAACTAGCATACCATGCATGCTGAATTTGTTTTTAATGAGTTGGTGCCTTCCGTTGCCGTTGTATTGAACTTTATATATAAGCTATATCGAAAATAGATGAATGTGAGATCCGAAGGCGGAGTATATGTCAAAAGAAAAGAAGTTTCTAAATGCTTGGTCTTCTGTGGTTGGAGAGAGAGGGTTTTAAAATCTGTTAAAACTGCATTTGCTGGAATCTATGTGTCTCCTTTTTACTTTAAGAAATAGTTTATTAGCATGCCTTTATATTGCGTTGGTGTGAAAGCGAGAGAAAGCAGAGAGAGGGATGGTGAAGGAAAACTGTCAACAGAAATGATGAAGTGCCCGTGCAATGTGTAATTGCATTTTGCTATGCTTTCACCGGATGTGTGTACAGAGGCAGGCATGTTTGCGCTAAGAGAGAGGAGAGTCCATCCATGTAACACAGGAAGATTTTGAGATGGCAGTAGCAAAGTTGATGAAGAAGGAGACTGAGAAGAACATGTCATTACGAAAGCTCTGGAAGTAAACTAAATTATCGTGGTGTTAGGTTTTTTTTTCTAAAATCTTTTGGGACAACTGGGAACATGAAGAAAAAAAATCAATTAGTAACGTGCGTAGCATGTGCAACGTATGCACCAGCCTCCTGCACTGATCTACTTGCTGTCACGAATGTGATCTTGTTCTCCGAGGTCGAGGTTCCTGCAACACTCACCATTACTTCCTGTGTTTCATTTAGAAGGCCTAGGCTTATGGATATTATCCTGTAATTTGAAGGACATCTGCTAGTCCCTTGACTGGCACGATTCTTCTATCTGTTCTCTCGTATTTGGTTTTTTGTGCCCGTGCTTGTTCGATTTGAAAGTTTTTTTTTTTATGCTATTTGACTTGTGCCTCATGTTCGTTATTTTTCCCTTCTTAAAATTCCAGCAATTTGAATTTCCAAGGTTTCCAAACGCACTGTGGTTAGAGAATGATTTGTATCGTTCTCTCAAAGGCTATTCAGATTCACAATGTCAAACAACGTTTTTGGGGCTTTTTTGTGTTGTTTCCTATCATAATTTACCCTTGCTATCAGCTTTCCTGGACCAGGACCCTCTCCTTGCAGTACGAGGGTGGGAAAGTTTCACTGAATAAACAGATTGGAATATTTTAAATGGTTCTCCCATTCGGATTGCAACGTCTAGTCTGACCGGTAAGGGTTGGAGTGGACGAGACTTCCTTAGCTCTCTCTAAACTCATACACAAAAATAAATAAATAAATAAATAAGATCTGTATATTGCAGAATCAGCTTTTAGAACCAAATGGCTAGACCCCATTGAACGTTTGACTCCTATGGGGACAATAAATAAGCCTATATTGAATCATTAAGGAGAAAAGCAGCGTTGGATTAACAAAGAAACTCACTGTAGCCTTTCAAAAGATAAGAAAAATCATGCACCACTTGTTTGGCTCATTGTAAAAGAAATTTTACATAACAGTCGATCTCCTGATAGCCTCTGCAATTGTTGCACTTAGCTCTTTGGTTATCAATGAAATCAGGTCACTATCTGAAGAACTTCGCTTGCTCACCAAAAATAAGGCCATCCCAATTGTCCCTGGTGGCAAGCCTTTCCTAAAGCAAGGAGTGAATGTGAAAGCAAGCTGCTATCCCTATTCAATTCACATCTACACATTCATATTCAAATTCATATTCAGAGAAATGTCCCAGCAGTCAGTCATAACTCGGATTGGGAAACAGTCTACTGCAATGAAAGAGATCAAAATCTTTAAAATTATTAATATTAATAATAATATTATTATTATTATTTTGAGAGGACTTGAAATTATTTATTAACTGGTTCCAGTTTCTCGAAAATAACCAACTAAAATTTTATGGGACGAAAACAACCTGATTGCTAAATACTAACACAAAGATCGAACAAATTTTATAGTTGAACCACCAAGAGAGGAAAATAAAAAATTAAAAATCAGGGAGCTGCAAAGAAATAGTACCTAAGCAGAATTAATACCGATCATAAAATCTGAATGATTGTCGTTGAAGAACTCTTGGTTCACACATAAATGTGTCTTTCCTTTATACATGACCATTAATATTAAATATGCAAGACTAAAGCAAAATGAAACGTATCTTTAGTAATAATTTTGATTTATGAAAGACAATAAAAGAGTGTGTAATTTATATATATATATATATATATGTTATTTTTTCATAAATTTAAACTCACCTTAGCTAATTTTCGTATATTTTGTTGAATGTTGACATATTCTTACCATTTTCATGTTTAATATTTTAATAAGCCACTCTCATCAAACTTAAATAGGTCACAAAATCCTTATTTACCATCTTTATATAGAAAGCTTGTTATATAGTGACTGAAAATTTGAGAAATAGATAAGTTACAGATTATAAAAATAATAATGAAGATTAAGTTTGAGGGGTTTTACCGAATTACACCTATAAATAAGGATGAGTTGCTGGTGAGAGATTTTAAGAGAGGGAGTGAGAGAGAGAGATGAAGTAATAAATAGGAAATTAAATTTTAATAAATGTAAATATCTTTTAATTTAATATCCTTTAGCTAAAATCAAGGAAAAAATTTCTCTCCATTGCACTCAAGAGTAAATGACCACTATGTATCCGTTGTTTTATTTTGCAAAACATAATTTTTTTATGGTAACGTAAATAGCTTTTAATTCTGTTTATTAAAAATTTGTGTATTTGTTAACATGATAAATTAGGAAAAAAGTTTCCTTTCTTGATGTTTCATCTACAAAATGAGGTGTAATTCTTTTCAGCTTGATTGCTTGACTAAATCTTCCAAATATATTAAAAAGTCGACACCAAGAAATCAGTTAAATGTTTTTTTTTTTTTGAAAAAGGAAAAAGTTTCTTACTTAATATAGTAGGCTTCTCATACATTGATTTTTTTTGGTCAAGAAAGGACTATGATTTTTTATACATTTATTCTTTGATAAATAAATTGGAAAAAAAATTTAAAGGAGGAATTAATTTTCACATAACTATTAGGAGAACCATCTCTCATATCTTTCATTTAAAAGTCTAATTATAAGAAAGAGATTTTTTAATTTTTTTAATTTCTATGTCAAAATTTTATTAAAAAACTAATCTAATTAAATTAGATTTATTTGGAAGCATAGATTAATGGGAAGTTTTATAATATTGTTATTAGATACATTTATTTGGGGAGTGAAAAAAGGAGAATTTTTCTTTCTCTTATTCTTTGAAGAGTGAAATAACGAGAGAACTTCTTTTAGTTATTCATTTATATTATTGTTATTAGATTAGATGATATTTATTTAATTAGTATAAAGGGGAATTTTAGAGAAAAATTTCTCCTTAATCTTAGCTCTTATTTGGAAATTTTACAAATTTTCCTTTTAATTCTTTATATTCTTTAATTATTATATTTTACCTTCTAAATTCTTTATAATAAATATTTTTTCCTAATTAAGAAAATTGAAAAAGTAAATTTAATGAAAAAATTATGGTGCATTTATTATTCTTCTTAATTCCTCTTTAGCAACAATTATATCCTTCTTTATTACCTTTTATAAATCGAAATTATTACCAAGATACGTTTTGTACATTTTATTTGCTTAAGTCTTGCATATTTACTAGATAAATCTACCCACATTCGGTTAGTTCCTCCTAAATCATTAAATCATCCTTTCATCTACCTAGAACTTGAGCGGGATTTTCGATTACCATTGGTGAAGAGCATCATTGTCGGCAGGCACAAGTATGGATTAGTCTATGTGGATGTTAGATGGGTCATTTGGAGGAGTAAGACAGACTTGCCTGAAGAACTTATATCTTCCATTTTAACAATCTTGGAGCCGATCAACTCACTTTCACCGCCAACTTCTCTAAAAGAGAATATTCTAGCCTTTATTTTTTCTTTTTGGAACTAGCCAAATTATTGTTATGGTAATGCCAAATTATTCTAGCATATTGTTATGGTAATGTCAGCAACTGAATTTCAATAGTCATCTTATATGTTTGAAGTTCTTTTAACTTTTCTCTTGCAACTTCTAACCAAATTGTTCAGTATTACCAACTCATTCGCTTAGATTTTGAGGTTAGTCTATCTTTATTGGTGCATCACTTAATTTGCACTTAAAAGGAAAAAAACTAAATCATATAGAAATTTCGAACAATTATTCTTATTTACCTGTGTCATGTGTTTCTATTCTTTCAATTGGAACTTTTTATTGACCTTTGTAAAATTTAATAGCAATTTTATTTTAGGAGTCTAGGAGATGAAGAAGAGAATTATGGTTGTTTTAGAATAATAACAATGTTATTTTCAAACTTGCAAGGTAAATGTTTTTCATTGGTAGACTCTTCTCAGTTTTCACATTGTCTAATGTCTTTTTTTCTTTGACAATGTTTTGAATTGTACAATTGTATGCCCTTTTTTTTTTTTTTTTGTGATTAACCTTTCTCTATATTGTATCTTTTAATCTAATTCCATAAATTATTTTTAAGATTTACTTCATGTTTGTGATTGTGAAATGCATAAAGATTTACTTTAAGAGACTAATGAATCAAATTTTAAAAGTCAAATTATTTTAAATAAAAAATTTAGAACTCGTACAACACGTGAGCTAAACTCTAGTTAGAATAGATTTGGGAGTCTTATTCGAATCATGAAACGATTTTTTTTTTAAAATAATGATAAAATTATGCACATTTGACCCTCTATAAATTTTACAAAAGTAGGCAACTTATGAATTGAGATGCTATGTTATATTTATAATTTAGACACTTATTTTTAATTAGTTAATCTTATTAATATAAATATTTTTATCAATTTAATTTTATTCATACAAGTAATTTTTGCAATTCTAATTATTATTGTTAATACTATAAAATTAAATGATATATTCTTAAAAAACTTGAAATTCAAATTGATAAAATATAAACTCAATTCAACTTGACTAGTTAACTAAATACTAGTTAACTATTATCTGACTGTTTAATTTACTAAAAAATATATCATCTATTAGACCACTCTTTTTAGGATGCATTATTATGTACTTATTGGAAGGTGGTTTAACAGATGATGTAAGGAGGTGGTTTAATAGATAATGTAACAGATGATGCATTATTAAGTATTTATCTTACTATTTAATTTACCAATATAAGGAGATGGTTTAACAAATAATGTATTTATTAGTAAATTAAACAGTTAGATAATATAAAAGTATTGAATTATTGCACAATAAAAATGTCAGGAACCGATTTTACCAAAAAACTGTTATGTCCATTATTAGATTTTGGCCAAAACATTGACAAACGTTATATTTATAATTAGATTTTAATCCAAACATTAGATACTAATTTAATATTTTAACCTATCAAAGTATCAATTACTATTAGGTTGATTACTATTTTGGTGAATGTACCTTTTCGCCCCTGCGCTAGTTGGCCTGCCACGTAACTGGCATCCAGCGACTCCGTCCATACGCAGCATCTCCCTAACAGAACTGAATTCCTAAACCCTAAAGTTGTTCCATTTGTTGCGACCGGCCGGTTTCGCAACAAGAAGAAGAAAGATCATCCAAGAAAACAAAGGTTGTCCCACCACAACAACCACAACAAGAAGCAGCAGATGTCCGGCAAGAAAAGAAACGACCTGCATGAGGAGCTGGTGACGGAGATACTGTCAAGGCTTCCTGTGAAACCTCTGATGCGTTTCAAGTGTGTGTGAAAGTCATGGTTGGCCAAAATTCAGGACCCGGATTTCGTTAACAGGCATCTCCTCTTCCATCACGGCAACCACAACAACAACAAGAAGAACCACCAGGACGAGGACCCTACTAATCTCGAAGTGTTGCTGTCTTTTTATGGCGACAGTTCTACTTTGTTGTCCTTGGACACCTTTCAAGAGGGGAAAGTAGACGTAAGAATACCCTTCGCTGGCAAGTTTCCCCTAGAGATTTTGGGTCCCTGCAATGGTGTGTTATGTTGTTTCAATCGCGATTATGAAATGTGGCTATGGAATCCGGCTAACCGAGAGGTCAGGCGTCAATCGATTTGGCCACATGGATGGCCTTTGGGTTTTTCCATGATCCGATTACGGGTAAGTACACGCTGTTAAGATACACCATAGGTTTCCCAACAGAGGAATTCTACGTCCATGAATTTAACTTCTGCTCATCTCGTATCAATTCTTTGAAAAAATTTCACATTCCTAAACCTAAGGGTTGTCCACTTTCTGATGGTGTAAGCCTGCCAAATGGGGCTTATCATTGGTTATATCACGGCAACGATCCCCTGGATAAATTTTACGGTATCATATCCTTTGATACTCACCAAGAAACGTTCTAAAATACATTGATTCCTGCAGAATTCTTTGCTTTGTTTGCCTCAGAAAATTCTTTTCATTACTGGGTGCGACTAGCGGTATTTGAGGGATGTCTTGCAGTTTGCTTTGAAGTTGTAATTAGGGGAATGAGGACCAAACAGCGTTATGTCTATCATATTTGGGTCATGAAAGAGTACGGCGGCATCAAGGAATCTTGGGCCAAACTGTCCGCAATTGGCCCCGTCCGTAGACTTTGTTCAGCATCCGGAGTGAGTTGATCTGGCACCACCTGAATACCAAGGAGGTGAAGATATTTGATATCCACAGCCCCCATTCTGGACGAAAAGAGCAGATGTTCATTAAATCCGCTGCTACCCTATCTGAGAGCTTGGTGTCTGTTTATGGGAAACATGAAAACAAGCACAAGATAAGTCGCATACCATCCTCCTCTTGTCCTGATGGCAATCCATCTGGTACATGCTGCTTGGCTGGGTCAGAGGTTCGAGGATTGGTAGCAACAATGGATCAAAACCCATGTCCAGGAAAAAGAAAGGGGGAGAAAAAAGAAAAAAACAAGATAACTCGCATGATTGCTTCATGAGGGTTGGCTACTATCTGCATGGATAGCCAGAGACGTGTATTGAGAAAAGAGAAGACAAGGGAAGAGAACTGTGGATTGCACTTGCTTTTTCTGTTTTTGTTTTTGTTTTTGCATTTTTTTTTTTTCCATTTGAACTGGCAACCCAGGGGAAGTAGGTGAGGAATCGAACTCTGTCCTTGTAGTTGAGGCACACTCCAAGTAGGCTGAAACATCATTGCACTTGCTATTTGATCAGTCACTATTCACTACACAGGAGGTTTTCCCTGTCCTTATTATTTAGTTTTTTTTTTTTTTTTTTTAGCTTCTTTGATGGTATAGCTGCTCTGCTTCATTTTGTTGCTTTTGCTGTCAAATTACTTAATCTTAGATTCTTAAATAGACACAACTCCCCTTCTTATATTCTACAGAATGGTCGCTTTCCAGCTCTGATTTCCTCTTGCATTTTTTTCTGATCATATATATATGAGAACCTCCATGGAGTTCAGCCTTCAGGTTGAAGAGGGATACCTAGTTCACTTGTGTAGTTCAATATTATTCACTAAAAATGGAGACCAAGGGAACAAATTTCAAAAAAAAAAAAAAAACAGAGATAAAAATAGTTGAAGCCGTAATGGAAGTTCATGTAAATGAGGAGGTTAAAGCCAATGCCAATGTCCAAAAGAAGGGTACTCCACGGACTCGCGGAGGAAGATTGTGTTGTTTCAACGTGCAAGGGAGCATATTTTTAGGCCTATCAAAATTATCAAGTCACTCTCATAACTGTATAAAAATAAATGTATGTTCAACTTGATCAATTGTTTTAGCAGGAATTCAAAAGAAACGAATTTTCTAACAATTAAATCACAACTACCATCGATGGTGTAGAAGTCAGTTTCTCATTCTTACGTATGCCCAGTAATCAATCTAGAATTCTAGATCATTGAATCTATGCTCAAGATGCGAACCTGATCATTTATTTTCAACGCTGTAAGACATAAGACATTGGCAGTAAGAGTGGACTTGGTTATGAGTTCTAGTTTTTCCCCATTAATTCTCCACAGCTAAAGAAAAACAAGAAGAAAGAACGGTGCATTTACCAAGTGAATTTGTTGTTTTTGGTACACAGGAATCTAATTTTTACATTTTGTGGCAATTTTGAATTAGCTCATATTTGAATCCTTGAGAGGTTTGTTCTTGTGCTCAACCAGAGTATGCTTCGTTGATTCTTTGGTGAATTTTATTGACTTAAAAAGAAAGTAAAAAACCGAAAGCAAAAAGGGAGAGGGAAAAAAAAAAGAGTAGTGCTTGAAGTAAAAAAATTTAAGATCAACAAAGCTCCAGTGTTTATTTGGAAGTTGCAATTTGAAAGACATACCCAGTGACTATAACTCACAAAGTTGCTTCTATTTATCATAGCCAGGACCAGGAATCAATTTTTAGTAACACGCATGTGTGCAAAGATCCAGATTTTATAGACACGAAAAATAGAATACAGGAAAATTTTACTCAATTATATATATAAATTATTATTATCAAAAAACCGTTAAAACAGCAACTAGCACTTGTATTTATAAATTTTGAGCCATTATTTCAATCATATTAATTTTTCATGTTTTTATAATATTTTTGAATTTTGTAACTTAAAAAATTTTCTCAAAGAAAATCATATGAAGTAATAATTTAGTAGTAAATTAGTGTGCATTTTATGTTCACAATTCATGTTTGAATTTGGGTATGTGCAACTCAACCTGGCCAAAAAGCTGAGTGTTCACTATGACTGATTGAGAAAAGATTGAGTGTACAGTTGGGTTACAAAAAAGATTGAGTGTTTTTAGATTCGACAATCACTATAGTCTCCAGGTTCAAGTAACAGGTTTCTCCTTATAATAATTGATTAAACGAGAATACAACGGTCATGTAAAACCTGCCATACTCCGACATACCTATAAGTTGAGGTGTTTCTTATAAAACCTTTTAAAGTGCTTATGTATTTTTAATAAAAACATATATATACTATTAAATTTTTAACATATGAATCATAAAATTTTCAATACCACGTCAAATCACTTGCTCAAAGATTAAATTGTATACATTGTTATAAGACTAAAAGGGCCAAGAATCCAACAAACATTTAACTCTGGTAGTCTAATAGTTATTGCTCCTTTCGGGTAGAGAACTCAATAAGAATTCTAAAAAATTGAATAATGACAGGTGACCCAAGTTGCACATAATCTCATTAACATGAAAATATATTAGTCACAATCTTGGCCCCATTTTTTTCTTTTTTTTTCCTTGACAAACAAAAAGCTATGCCATTGAAAACATATGTGGGGGAAGAAGTAACCCTGCGAAAAAAGGGTCAATTTTCAACACAACTGGAAAGGCAAAACAAAAATTTTGCAAGATCAACAGTTTAAGATCGAGCAGGAAGATTAATGTATAATAACATTAGCAGAATAAGAATAGCAGAAAATAAGCATACTTGAAAATGTTCAAGCAGAGATTAAGAAATTTTATTGGACTTCTGACTATTTAAGTGCTGGAAAGAGGCCATTCTGTCGAATTTTAGAGGAGTACTTGTGACTACTTGAGGGACAGAGATTAAGAAATTCATCATCGAAAGTAACAAAGTCAAGCAGATGAAGACAAATATAGATCAAATTAAGAAGCTAAGCCCTCATATAGTCAGAGAGCCCATCATCATGCTTGCTTGTCTTCTTGTATCCCATTAACATACACTAAGCTTTCAGACAGGATGACAACGAATTCAATGAAAATCCTATCTTTTGGACCCCAAAGGGGACTGTGGATATCAACTTTCTTGACCTCCTTTGTCTCCAGGTGGTGGCATATCAGCTTACTTCGGGCGCTGAACAATGCACCATTCTTCCAAAATCCGAGTAGCTCAAAAAGTTTGCAGATGGGACCGATTACGCAGAGTTTGGCCCAAGATTCCGTGATGCCGTACTCTTTCATGACCCGAATGTGATAGAAATAACTACCTATGATGATCTCCTCCCTTGTATAATATTCCATACAGACTGCAAGGCATCCATCATATACTGCTAGCTGTAGCATATGATACAATACAACCAATGATAAACTCCATTTAGGCACACTCCGTTTAATGGACGACGAGCATCATGAATAGTAAAGTGAATTTTTTCCGAAGAATTTGTACAAGATGGGCAAAAGTCATATTGATCTGAACTTGCTCGTGTTCGGGAAAAACCGCAAAGGTTGTACCAAGAAATTGTGTAGCCTATTGGGTTGATGACTAACCTCTCGGGTTGTAAGAATTCCATAGCCACATGCCCTGATCACCCCTGAAACAACAGACCACACCATTGCAGTGACCTAAGATCTTCGGGGCAGGCTTGCTTGCCAGAGGTAAGTCGACATGTTCTTTCACTTGACAGGCTTGTAAGGATAACAA
Organism: Carallia pectinifolia; assembly: GCA_037832335.1. NCBI lineage: Eukaryota > Viridiplantae > Streptophyta > Magnoliopsida > Malpighiales > Rhizophoraceae > Carallia > Carallia pectinifolia. The sequence continues at coordinate 14,260,286 of CM075445.1, read as the reverse complement.
GGACAACAAAGTGTTGCGAGAAAGTCCGTGGAAAACAAACTATAGCCAGAGTTGGAAAATTTATGGCGAGCGACAGAGACTGTCAGCGGGACTTCAAGAGTATCCTTGTTCTTGTGGAAGAGGAGATGCTTGTTAAAGAAATCCGGGTCGCGAATTTTGGCCAACCATGACTTGCACACGCACCTGAAACGGATCACGGAATTTACAGGAAGCGGTGACAGTATGTCCTCCGCCATGTCCTCAGGCAGGTCAGCTCTTTTGTTGAGAGACATATAGGCTCGCTGTTTTGGGACACCTTTGTTTTCTTGGCTCTTCTTCTCCTACTTCTTATTGAGGATTTGGCGATTTGCTTCAAGAAAAATTGATCTGGAAGTTTTAAGGAATTCAATGATTTACAAACCTAATTTATTACTCTAATATCCGCATTAATTAATTGACATCATATTACAATTCGAAGAAATTATTTAAGGTAATTTTGGGATTTGGAATTCTTAGGTCACATTCAATTCGATACTTGCCATTTGGACGGGACTCAGAAAGGACTGAAATTAAGGTTGTTAAATTCACAAAGTTTTGACCAGTTAAGATGTCAGTCTGCAGCAGAATCATCACATGTAGCTCTGTCTTATTCCTGTCAAGATTTCTAGGAGCAATACATATCGTAGCAACATATCTTGCAAAAATGTGTTTGCATCACTGCCTTAATGGAATTGCAATATCAAGCCGTACACATGATAAAAACAAATGCAAGAGGAACTGCTTAGTTATGCAGTAACTATTCAGATTCTTTGCATGCACCCTGAAGACCACAATACTTGCTAGCAAACACCACCCTGCTTTCCCAATTTATTTATGAACAAAAAATCAAAAAAATGCAAGAGGAAGTGCTTGAAAGTGAGAATTCTTTAAAATTTAATAAGACGAGTTGTGACAATCTAAAGGATTAAGATAAAGAAATTCATCAGCAAAAATTAGTGAAATGAAGCAGGCATGGATCAAAAAGGCTATACTAAACTTGGGAAAAAAAAAAGGACAAAACTGATTAATTAGGATCTATTCTGAAACAAAAACTCAGACATTATGTTATGACATTGTGTAGCGAACAAACAGTGACTGATCAAATAACAAGTGCAGGATCCACGGTACTGTTTCCTTTTCCTTTCTTAGTTTTGTCTCTGGCAATCCATGCTTATAGTAGCCAAGCATCATTTAGTCATCATGCGAGTTATCGTGTGCTTGTCTTCGTGTCTTCCATTAACTGACACCAAGCTTTTGGATAGGATAACGGCTGATTCAATGAAAATCAACTGACTTTGTGTGATGAACAATGCGCCATTCTTCCAAAATCCAATTAGCTCATCCAGTCTACAGATGGGACCCATTACAGATAGTTTGGCCCAAGATTCTTCGATGCCTTACTCTTTTAAGACCCAAATGTGATAGAAATGGCACTCTTCAGTCCTCATTTCTCGAATTATAACAGCAAAGCAAACTGCAAGACATCCATCAAATACGGCTAGCTGCAGCATGTTATAAAAAGCATATTGTGGGTAAATCAAACTGAACATTCTGCATTCATATTGATACTTCCAAAGGTCTCTTGGGACGCATCAAAAGATATGATGCTGGACTTGTTATCGGGGTTTTCGCTGCAATACAACCAATGATAAGCTCCATTTAGGCATACACCATTGAAAAGACAACCCCCATTAGGAATAGGAATAAGAAATTTTTTCATAGAATTTCCCCTAGACGAGCAAACGTTATTCCGATGGATGTAGAATTCACTTAAGGAATGTCTGGTGTATCTTAACACTGGGTGCTTACTCGTGATCCGATCGTGTAAAAACCCAAGTAGTCGTCCATGGGGGTTGCAGGAGGGTTCTATAGCCACATGCCCTGATCACCATCGAAACAACACAAAACACCATTGCAGGGATCCAAAACCAATTGGGCACTCTTGCTGGTGAAAGGTATGTCTACATGTTCTTTCACTTGAAAGGCTTCTAAGGACAATTAAGACAACATAGTGCAGTAAGAAAAGTCCAACGAAATAGAACTGTGGGTCGACCTGGAAATTCGAGACACGAAGACAGTCAGTCGAACGTCGAGATCAATGGGGTATTTCTTGTTCTTGCTCTCGTTCTTGTGGTGGTGGAAGAGGAGATGCTTGCTAATGAAATCTGAGTCACAGTAGCTCATTTCTTTTGTAGCCAGACATCGGCTTGCTGTTCTGGGACACCTTTGTTTTACCAGTTCTTCTTCTTGCTGTTCTGCGGCTTACAAATTGATTGGTAATAATGGCGGACTTTATAATTCAGTACGGTATTACATTCCTAGTGTAACTCTAACCGTAATATCATTATCCATTTTTGGTTGAAGAAATGTTAGCGAGCCACACTGCTTACGGACGCCACAATGTAATGTTTCCATCATACTAATCCCTGTACTTGAATGATTAATAAAATAAAACTTTATTGACCAAATGAACTATAATACAATTGATGTTAGATTCATTTTTAAGAATGAAAATCTCCAATTTCAATTCTAGCCAAAACCAAATTAAAAAAAAAACAATCGCTACCACCTAGGAAGTACAGATACTTCTAAAATAATGAGTGTCTGTGTCGGACACGACACTCATCCGACACTCTTTAGATATATGTCAGACACTCCGAAATGTGTCTAACAAAAAAAAAAATCAGACATGCATGTCGGACACTTATAATTCACATGTCGAATACTTCTAATTCACGTATCAGGCACTTCTAATATATATGTCAAACACTTTTATATATATTTGAAATTTTAATTAGTATATTATATACACATATATATTATTTTCTTAAATATTTTGTTATATATATATATATATATACGCACGCGCACACGCACGCACGCGTACATATGTGATATATATATATATATATATATATATAAATAATATTTTTTTAAAAAATTAGGAATAAAATATAAGTTATATTATAAAATGTCATAATAATTATTATTATAAATTATATATAGAAAAAATTTTAAATTTATTAAAAATATTTAAATTACATATACACGCCGTGTCTGTATTTTAATTTTTTTAAAATTTTTTTATTTCTTTATCCATAACATGGCATGTCATACCCGTATTTTATATCTGTATTCGTGCATCATAGGCTACCGCTACTTAACGAGAATGTTAGCACAAGTCAAAAACATGAAAGGACTTTTTAGCCCAGTCTGCATACAGAGTAATATAGAGTAGTAATGCTGTCTAAGGCTGAAAGACGACATGACATCCCTATTTTTCTATGTTATGCAAATAAACAAATAAGCTCTTTAGCCCCGTTTTGGAGACTTGCAGTCTTTTCAAATTAATCTTACTTATTATATCCTAGATAATTTCCATAATGTTGTAATGTAGTATGGTTCGTGCAATTGAAGCAATATTATCTCTAAGTTTGATAAGGGCATGGGTACATATCCCGGCAAAAATATCTGATTGTTGTCTGATGGTGAGGATCACCGCTTAAAAAAAAAAAAAAAGTTGAAGGTATTTTGAGATTTTTCCTATTTTGGATAATTTTTCTTGTCATTCAGGTACTGATCGGACATCAATTCTCTGGCATTCTACTTTTTCTAATTTGATAAATAACATTAAACCAAGGAATGCGGGGAAAAATGGCAGAAAAATATACAAATTACATTCAATTTAAAAATATCTAAAAAAATTTATCCAAAATAATATAATAGTAATCATAACATCACCCTAATAACCCATGACCTTTGATTGAGTAGTAATCATAATACAATAGCATGGAGGGGAAGGGACGAGTAGACATGATTCCATCAAAGTCACGATAAGTGTTGAGACCATCGGAACAAGAGATCAAAAGTCATGCATTTTGTACAGGTATTGGTTAGTTAATTTATGTATGATAATGTTTTATTATTATTATGGGTTAGTACAATCTGAGAGAATTAAACTCATTAGGGGTGGATCTAAAATTTTTTGTCAGGGATGAAGTTCACATGTATGTAAATTAGTTCGTTAATCAATCTCATTAATTTTGTTTAGCCCAAAGACCTGAAGATATAATAATCATCGTGTAGAGGAAAAAATTTTGAGAATGGGCAAAACATAAATTTTCATAGAAACAACAATACAAAAATAACTCAATCATGGATCTTTTTTTATTTTTTTTTTGGTTCACTGGGGTATTTTCCCCCAACATCATTAGCTTGGAAACTCATGAATTGTCGTATTTTTATGGGTTATTATTACTCTATTATATCTACAATAGTTTTCTATATTTCTAATTATCATTTGTAACAATTAAAAATAACTAAAAAACAAATAATTGTTTATTTGAAATAAAATTGGAGTTATTTTATGATATCATGCCAAGATTATTGTGTTATGTTTAATTATGTACTTTAATTTGATTTGTTAGATATTTAGTTGTCTTTTTTGTTACTAAGAATGAATTAGTATTAATTAGTTTCAATAAAAATAAATATAATAAAAGTTTCAATTCTTTTATTACATGCATGATATTATTACTCAACGACGTCTAGTGTTCGAATTTCGAATATCAAATTACGTTTATACAGGCCACTATAATTATATCTAAGTAGATATGGGGGAAGATTTTATAGAATCTACAAGTCAAAAGAAAAATTTTTGTGCCATCTTACCAAAAGTATGAATTACCGCAATCTCTCTCTCTCATTTTTATTTTTAATTTTTTAAGAAAATTGATAGTAAGAAAAAAATCCGTCGACTTTTAAAATCGTGAGGTTTCAAGTTCCTTTATAATCCGAAAAAAAGGGCTCGTTTGATTCCCTAATTTGTTATTATATTTTCTATTTTTACGATTCTCAATTCGTTATCTATCACAAGATATGTGAAAAAAAAAAATTTAGCTTGGATGCGTTTGTTGAAGAATCAAATGGATGAGAAAAGAAAGATAGAATTGTGGAAAAAGAAAGGCTCCACGTTCTCCAAGTGATTGATCTTAGCGTGCTAGCTGCTGCTCTATTTCATATAACAATAACGTTTTCTCTTTCTTAGCGCTCTGCCCCCCTATTTATTGTAACTTGCTTAGTTACTTATTAAAAAAAGTAAACTTTTTTTTCATAACTGTTGCGACTTACAACAACATTTGCATTTTATAAACTAGCAATGCAGTGGCCAAATTCATAACAAGTTAAGAAATAATTGTTTATCTCTTACTATTCAAAATTTCACCATTCACATATTGTACCCACATTTTGTAAATTATTCATTCGTACTACTTATGCTCGAGATGCAAGTCGGAAACGTGTGAGTACAAGTACCATAACAGTTCACTAAAAAGATTAGCTTTTCAATTGCTTCTTATGTTTGTTATTAGTTCAAAAATAATAATATAGACACCCTCACCCATTCTTTATCTACTCTACCAAGCATATGTAATGAACGACATGGATAGACATTGACCAAATTTAGAAATCACAATAAACGTTTACATTAGATTTTTAGGAATAGGGATGCTCACGGCATGTGTTTTGCATATGGGAATCAACCAATTGATCATCTTGAATTAGTCTTATTGATCTCAATGGGGAATTCTCTACTTAACATTCTTTGAAATTAAAAATCCATTTAATTTGGTTACCAAGATTGTTGAGTAAAGAATTCCTCATTGTAATCGTATTTAACCAATTCAATATAGGCAATTGGTTGATTTCCATATACATGTGTGCCGTGAGCATCTAACTAGTGTTGCCAAGATTCAATGCTACCTCTATTGAGATTTCTAAATTTGTCCAGATCCATATCCATTACATCTGCCAGGAAAAATCCACTGTATCTAAAGAGTAGATAAATAATTGATGAGTGTATTTATATATATATTTGAACTAATAGCAAACAAAAGAAATAATAAAAAAACTAATCATTTTACTTAACTGTTATTTGTACTTGACCTTAACGCTTGTTCAACTTGTGTCTCGAGTGTAAGGTGGTACAGAAACATTGTCATAATTGGTGAATAGTGAAATTTTGAACGATAGGAGATAAACGATTCTTTCCTAACTGGTTACAATACTAAATGTGCCAGTGCATTGCTAATGCTAAAAGGGAAATGTGGCTGTGGGTGCAACTGCTGTGCAAACAACGTAATAAAATGGATGAGAGATAAAGAAAGCATAGAAGTGAACTCTTTTATAGTTTTGAGAAATAACTAAGCAAGTCACGATAAATATGAGATCCTCTGTTGTGGTTCATGCTTTTAGTAACCCACACATAAAAAAAAAAAAAAAAATTGGTAGCTCATACTTTTTGTAAGATAACACAACAAATCTGTGTTTTAACTTCTACCTATGAAAGTTTTAGTAAGATAGAACATCAAATTTGTGTTTTGACTTCTATATTCTAGGAAATCTTCCGCAAAACTACTAGATATAAGTATAATGTCCACCACTTATAAACGTGAATTGATATTTCAAATTGGAATCCTAGACTAAGAAGTAAGGTTATCGGATCACTAATTCAACTATCGGGTCATTAGTTATACTGTATATATAATTAAATATATAATAATAATAATAAATTAATCTAATAAAATATTTGCATCACTTTAATTACAAAAATAAGAAAGTTTAATCTTAAAATGTAAAAAATTATAACAATACACCATTCTTACAATCCATTATTTCTATTCATTAAATAATATTCGAGATACTCATTTTTTATTTTATCTTAAATCTTATTCTGCACTTTTTATTTAACTGCTATGAACTAAATATACTTATTTTTACTCAAATAACTTGCATTTGTGAGAATTCAAAATCAACCTGTATCTCGCAGGTTTTCGAAATCAAACAAAAACCATAAGAGTTTGACAAGGTGGTAAAGCAAAGAAGACGCTTGATATTTACGTGTCCAACGAACTAAAAAAAAACAGAGACAATAATTGTGATTTTTTTAATTGATAACAACCATATAGGTTTTGAGTTTTAGCGGGTTGTTGAGTTTAACCGAATTTAGCTGCGTTTGACCAAATTATATACATTTTAGTCTGATTATGCGAACCAATCAAATGACTGGGTCACTGGATTTTTAATTAGATCGGTGGAGCGGGTCGGTTCTAATAATACTTCATGCATCTAATAGAAGAATCTATATTTATTTTACTGAAATTAAATATTAATTCATTCTTTGTAATAAAATAGACAACTAACAATCTAAAAGTACATAACTAAACATAGCAAAATAATCTTGGAATGATATCAAAGTAATTTTAGTAAAATAATTATTGAAGTTTTTTTTTTCCAATTTCATTTCAACTAAACAAATCATTTGTTTTATTAGATATGTTTAATTGTTAAAAATGATAATTAGAAGTATGGAAAGAATATTTTAGATAAAATGGAGTAATAAAAACCCATAAAAATATGACAAGACATGAGTTTCCGGGTGTGAGAGTTTTATGGTTGTGGGCGCAAATACTCCCCTGAACAGAAAAAAAATATCTATAATTTATTTAATTTTTGTGTTATTACTCTCATTAAAATTTGTATGTTACCTCTTCTCGATGTTTTTTTTTTTTTTTGGTCTCCAAACAACAATGATTTTGTCTTAAGGTCTTTGGGCTAAACAAAATTAATGAGTTTGATTAATAAACTAATTTACATACATAAGAACTTTATCCTGATTAACAAAAGATGTTGGGTTCGCCTCTAATGAGTTTGATTCTCTTAGATCGTACTAACTCATGATAATAAAACTTTATTACACATAAATTAACTAACCAACACCCACACAAAATGTATAACTTTGGTCTCTTGTTCACTGTCTTATTGGTTAGATTCAGAGGTCAATCCTCTCTCATATGCTGCCAGAAGTTTCCAGTAAATCAATTTCTTTTTATAATACAGCATTATATCATTTTTTATGAAACACAGTTCTCCTGATTTCATTCTCTATTAAAGTAAAGTCTAAAAAAAAGAGGACAATAGAAATAACATAGAGTTATCATAAAAATGAGTTTAGTCTATAAAAAATAATAAATTTTTTAAAAAAATTAAACTTGAAAATAAATTACGTTAAATATATTTAATATTACCTTAAACTTTGATTTTTTTCAAAAAGAATGATTATTTATGACTATTTTATAACTGTTTTTTACATTTTCTTAATTTTTCCGACTAAAATAACACAAATGGTCTATCAAAAAGAAAAGAACAGGTAGAGATACTTTTGAAGTTAATACACCAAACTTGTGTTATATTTAGTTTAGATCCCAAACTAGCAAAACTACCCAAAGAGGAACTTACATTATAGTTATTTAGAGACATTGAAAAGCTTTATGCTAGCCTTCTAAATTGATTTTACATGAAACTTAAGTTGTTATCATTAATTTCACTATTTTAGCCAAAAATACTAGGACCAAGGTTCTTTAAAAAACAAATAAATAAATAAAAACATGAAAAAATTTGACACAATACGAGGGTAAATTCTACTATCCAAACTTATATTACTTTTAATTTGGAAGTCAAAATGCCTGTCGATAATTTTTTCTTTTTAAGGCGATCCAGGACTTGCATGCGTGCCCGAAATGCATTACAGATTTAACAGAAAGCTATGATAGTATCTCCTCTATTTAGATAACATTCATTTAAGTTATAAATTTTTATAAATTTTTGTAATTAAGTTCTAAACATTTTAACTTTTTCGATTGAGTCCTATACCTTTAGTCATTTTGTTGGTTTCACCATCCAAAACATATTAACCGTTAGATGAAACACCTTTCAAATCTATTAGATCAAACACATTTTTATAAAAATTCTTATAGGTTTAGAACTTAAATAGTTGTTATTCCCTCCTCCGCCAGATTCTCAGACAGCTCATTTCTTTTGTAGCTAATCGTCCGCTTGCTGTTCTGGGAAACCTTTGTTTCACCGGTTCTTCTTCTTGCCGTTCGGCGACTTACAAATTAATTGGTATGAATGGCGTACATTATAATTCAGTACAGTATTAAACTCCTAATATAATTCTAATATCATTTTTCATTTTTGGTTGGAGAAATGATGGCAAGCCATACTATTCTCACCATGGGGCGCCTCAATATAATGTTTCAGTTATACTAATCCTTGTACTTGAATAATCAATAAAATAAAATTTAGTGACCAGTAAACTGTAGCACAATTGATATTATAATTATTTTTAAAATTAAAAATATTAATCAAATTCGAGTTCTAATCGGAATTAAATATTAAAAAAAAAACAATTGCTACATCTAACTAAACGAGCGTGTTAGCACAATTTGAAGACATGAAACAGTTCTTTAACTCACTCTAGATACAGAATCATAATAATGCTCTAAACATCATCCATATTTTTCTATATCATGCAAAATAAATAAATAAGCTCTTTAGCCTACCTCCATTTTTTTTTTTACTTTTTAGTTTTGAGATAAGCTCTTTAGCCCACTTTGGAGACATGCAGTTAAAGTCAAGATCCCTTTCAAATTAATCTCACTGATATCCTAGATAATTTCCCTCATGTAGTAATTTAGTATGGTTCATGCAATTGAAGCAATATTATCTCTAAATAAATAACATTAAACCTAGGAAATGCAGAACAAAAATGGCAGATAAATACCAATTACACTGATTCAATTTTATGATATCTAAAAAAATTATCCAAAATAATATAATAGTAATCATAAGAGCACTTTAATAACCCATAAACATTGATTGAGTAGAAATCATAATTAATATAATAGTATGGAGGGAAAGGGGCCGCTAGAATTTTTCTCGTCCTGTGATAGCTGAATGTTTTCCTTTGAAGCGCCAGTCTTGGAGGTGTCAACTTCAACATACTTCACCGGACGATAACCAAGGTACAAACTTTCAAGCAAATTTAGATGGATAGGACATACCGCCGCCGGGCTTGGAGCCTTTGTTGCGAGCTTACCAACCGTTGGGGTGGCTGCCCCAACGATTGGTTAGCTCCTTTTTCTTTTTCATTTCTTCTAGTTGTTGTTTTAAGTTATCCTTTCTTCTTATTGTCATTTGGAAAAAAAAAAAAAAAAGAAAGAAAGAAAAAGATAGCCATTGCTAACTGGGGTACCTTTAATTTTCTGACTTAAACCGTTGCTTAGAACTAATATAAGAAATTAATTAATAGAATTAAAAAACGAAAATATCTCTTCCATAGTACTTTTTTTTTTTTTTGCCCATACCAATTTCTACCTTTTTTGTTCCCCTTTATCTCTCACTCTGTCAATTATTATCCATTTTTTTAATCACAATATTTATTTCAATTATTAAAGTTTAATTGTTTACTTTTATTCTTATTATTCAAAAAAAAATTCTATGCTTTTTTTTTTTAATTTTCAAACTAACTATATTTTTTTGTTACAATTTGTTATAATCTCAACATTGTTCTTTTTTTGAGGAAAATCTCATAGTTATTGAAATTAACTCTTATCTATGAATATATATATAAATATATGATTTCTAAAAATAAGACATAAATACCATAAATTTAAAACAAAGAATTGATTCTATTGTCAGACTAATAAACCGGTGACTTGAAGCTTTAATTGGTCTAGTTCTATAATTTGGCTTGATAAGAAAGTGATGCAAAAAAAAATTGCTCGACGATAAGAAAGTGATGCAAAAAAGCTGCTCGACCTAGACCCAGACTCTATCGGTTGGGCCAATGTTAAATTTCTTTTATTATTTTTCAAAAATTGTAAATAATTATATAATTTTTATTAAAAAAATTTATAAATATGTCATTAAATATTATTTTGATAATATTTTTATTTATTTTTATATAATAAAAAACAAAAATTATTTTTTAAAAGAGAAGATGTAACCAATTCAATAGCTGGGTTTGACGGTGGGATCATTAATCCAACAAATCAAACCCCAAATCGAAACAATGTCCGGTCCGGGTCGAAAAAGGTAGTAAATACAAGCGAAACAAAATGCAATTTGTAATTTACGTCTTCATCAAACTTCTTCTAACTAGAAGTGCTGTAAAATAAAATATTGTAAATAGAAGTATTGTGAACAAAATATTATGATTAAAAATAATATTAATTATAATTATAAATTATTTAGTAATAATTATAAAAAAATTGTAAAAAAATTTAAATTTTGAATGTTTTATAATTTTTTAAATTAGTAAAATTATTTTTATCACTTTTTTTCTAAAGTATGTTTAAAATATTTTTGTGAAACTATAGTTTTAAAAACTATCACGTTTACAAAATTCTATTTAAAAAAAATTATCAAATATTAAAAAAATTATTTTAAATTTAAAATACAGTTATTATACCACAACACACTTTTCATTTCAATATTAAATATAACTATAATTGGCTTGTTATTCTTCGCGGCGTTATCTTCCGCTGGTTTCCGTCTCTGGCTGAGCCACCGCCGATCTCGTCACTTCTCTGTTTTCCGTCTAATTCATGATTCGCCGGTTTCTTCTGTTCGAATCAGGTTCAAACCTTCGCCCCATTTTCCAATTTTTTTGTATTTCCCAAAAATCTCTAACAAGTTCTGCTGTATTTATTCAATAATTTATAAGATTAAAATTCTAATGGTCATGGAGTTGGGAATTCTATGGGTTTTTTTTTTTTTTACCTTCTTTTATTGGATTTTTATCCTGTTTAAAGTAGTTTTTTCCGTTAGCGGGATGAAATTGCTCGTTGAATTATGGTTATGGACATTTTTTTTTCTTTTTTTCTTTTAAATTAAAAAGAACTCTCATTCTGAAGCTATTTACTTGGTTTTTTTTTTTTTTTTTGACTTATGGGTTTGCTTAATCTTAGCCCTTTAAATGTCTGCAACTTACAAATGGTTTCCATGATCATGAAATATATTCTTCAGTTTTTTGTTTAAAGACTTTCTACAAAGGCCACTTTTTTTCTTGCTGACTGCTAAATTATGCTTGTTTAAGTGATCAGGGTGCCGTGATCCGCACTAATTGTCCGATACAGAATGTCTGATAACGAAAGAAGTGGACTGCCTGAGGATGTGGTTTTGAACATCCTGCCGTGGCTTCCTGTGAAATCTCTCATACGATTCAAGTGTGTATGCAAGTCTTGGTGCGCCAACATTGTAGACCAGAATTTTGTCGACAAGCACATTACCATCCACTGCCACAACAAAAACAAGGATTCCAACCTTGAGCTCCTGCTTGCATCTGCGGGAAAAGATCGTAAGGGATGGTCCTTCACTCTGTTATCCCTATCCTTTGAAAATCTGGAAGTGAAAGGACATATCGACTGGCCATTTGCTAGGAAAGGTCTCTGTACAGTATTGGGTCCTTGCAATGGTGTATTATGTTGTGTTACTTATTGGGGTATGTGGTTATGGAATCCTGGAACGCGAGAGGTCAAGCATCTTCCTGAATCTACTGTCAAGCGACCGGATTGGGCCTACAGTTTTGTAAAATACCCAGAGGGATTCGGCATTGATCAAATCACAAATGGTTACAAGGTGTTCAGGGTTGTTTCAAGCTGGGAGGAAGAATATCCTTCCTGCATCCACCAGTTTGACTTGTACTCATTAGATGACAATTCTTGGAAAGAAATACCTCTTCCTCGTCAGCTGATGAATGGTGTCTCTGTTCAGGTCTTTCCCATTCTTCATTATGATGATGATGGGGTATTTCTCAATGGAGTTTATCATTGGTTGTTTTTTGACAAACACCGAGGTGGATTGAATTCCATCATATTCTTTGATGTAGCTCGAGAAATTTTTCAATTCATGCCAATTCCAGATTTGCACCCTTTTGTTACCCCCGAAACAATTTATTCTCTGCAGCTTGCATTATGTGATCAATGTCTCGTACTTTGTTTAGATATTTCAATTGGACCAGGGGAAGCTGAAGACTGCCATGTTTACCACCTTTGGATCATGAAAGAGTATGGTGTCGAGCAACCTTGGACCAAACTATCAGAGATTGGACCAATGGTTGGACTAAACAAGTTAATTGGGTTTTGGAATGATGGTGCACTGCTTTTTGCACGTAGTTATCAGCAATTGATCTGGTGTCACCTCGAGACTAATGAGGTCAGGAAATTTCATATCGATGCTTCCCTTTCTGGTCAGGATGATCGGATTCTTATTCTTTCTGAAAGTATGGTTTCAATTAAAGGGAGACAAGAAGAGGAGGAACAAATAACTCGCTTGGCAACCATGTGAGCTCGGCAAGGAGAGAATATTAAAATACGAGGATAGAATAATACAGATTGTACTTACTATTTGCTTAATCAGTACTCATTATGTTTAGTCTGAATTTTCTTTGTAATTTTTTACCTTTAAGATTTTTCTAATTTAGAAGTGCTTTCTGGTTTCTGTTTTGTGTCTTTGTTTGTGACATTTTAAGATGAATTTCTTTTTTTGGTGACTTAAAGAGCCTTTTTTCTTTGTATGTCATTCTGTTTGCCTGGTTGTACAAACCCTGTTGTTGAAATTCCCTCTCAGACAACTAGAAAATGCAATACTAATTTACTACTAGTCATTGCGAGGAAGAAAAATCTGTATCCATAGATCTATCTTGTTCTACTTATTGATGTCTTTTCTTTCATGTGGAACTATGTCTTGCACATTTAGGTATTTTAGCCTGATTCCGTGTTTTTAAGTCTATGCAACAGCCACTATCTCTTATGCACAATGGCAGTTGGTAACTGGTGAAACTGCTTTCATTATCCATCTTTGAGGTGTTTTACTTGGATTGTGTAATTGTCTTGACTATCGAGATTCTCATTGCAAGAGTAGTGACATATTTAGTTAACCAAGATTACCGTCCATGGACACTAAATAACAGTTGATAATGTCATGAAGAGAAATCGGTGCATTCTTGGTCCTTTGATAGATAAACAGAAGTTTTCAGTTTTCTCTTCTTATTTGTGTTTTTACCTTGCAAATCATTCCTTTGACATACAAGGTGGTGTGTTGACTCTGATACTTGGTTAGCAAAGTTGGTTACTATTTCTAGTTGTGATTCTGATGTCTTTTACCCTCAGTAATCCAATTGCGTTGTCTCCTACTTTATTATATTTTGTGTGTACAGTTCGCGCATCGCCCCTCTCATTTTCTAGTCAGCCTTACTCTTTAAGGTTGGACGGCCTGCCTTTTTTCCAGTCATAATGTCTGGTGATCTTCTTGTCTTTGACAATACTATGTCTGCATTATGCCTTAACTGTTTTGTACGCATCCAAGGTGGCGTACCCTTCATTGTCCTACGTTGAAACAATCTAAGATTGCTTTCAAAGTCTCCCATGTTCTTACTTCATATTGGTTTGTGAAATTTCTTCATTGGTCTGCCTTCTTCCTCTTAAATCACTTTTCTCTGAATTTCCTTCACCTGCATACCTTCTTTAACCAGTGCTCCCTGTTCTCATCATTTTACTTTGTAAAGATGATTTCACTTTTTATGATGGTGCCCTCTAGTTGGCTTATGAAAACAAGGAAAACACGAAGTTGTGGCCTGTAGACGAGCTTGGTAATTGTTGCTACTGGAATTCACATTTCTCTTTGGCCTAATTTGTCAGTCCACATCTGGATCAACGTTGTCTCAGGCAATCACAATTCTCCCCTTCCTGCCATCCTTTTGATTTGCTCTCTCTCCGAATGCTGCCACTATTTGCTAGCCGTTGAAGATTGGTTTGCTTGGATAAATTTCTTCTCTTATCATGCTAAATGGGTGCATTCAATTTCTTTTCTTCAGTTATTTTTTTAGATGCTGCTGAAAGAAAGGATGGAAAAGGCCATTGTCCGGAATTGATTCTGATTTCAGTCCTTATATTTATATACCTGATTAAGTTTTTTCTCAGTGTGACAGTATGTTGTTTAATTTAACGTCTGTGCACGACTATAGTTACATGGCTATAAGCTAAATAATTAAAACTTGATATTTAAATTAGAGTTATGAGACACAAGTAAGAATAAAAGATAACAATTATAAAACTAAATTAGATGAAAAAGGGATAGATGTCCTATACAACCTCTATTGTGTGGGCATCTTTATTTTAACTAACTAAATATAGAAACCAAACTATCCCCACTACAATGCCTAGTAGATCAGAAAATATTTTTTTTGGCATGGCATGACTAGTGGGAGGGTAAGTGGGGGTAAAGAAGATGGGGTCAGATAATGATCTACATCGGCCAGAAAATTGTTTGGGACAAGACTGTAGTCTCTCATTCTTGTCCAAACAAATGCAAATTTCCCAGAGTTGAAGCACATGAGTAAATGGATGTTCATTGCATCTGATCTCTGGTCCAACTTTTAATGCCATACTCACAGCATTATATATATCTTGGACCGTATACATACTCTGATCTGGAATTATATCTGTTTCAAGAAAAATAAAGATGAGTTAGCATAAAATTCTTTGATATAAGAATAATCTTTCAAATAAAAAGATATGTACTTTGATTGCCGAGAACGTTAAGTAGGGAATTCCCTATTGCGATCGATAAGGCTAATTTAAAATACGCAATTGGTTGATTTCCATACGCAGAACACATGCCATGAGCATCCCACTCGTGTTGCCAAAATCCATTGTTACCGTTTGGTGAGATTTCCAAATTGGGCCAATATTTATCCATATCGTTCCTAACATCTGGTGGGAAAATTCCTCTCTATTTAAAGAATAGATAAAGAATGGGTTAATATGTGTCTATATATTATAATTGAATTAATAACAAACATAATTAACAATTAAAAAACTAATCATTTTACTTAACTATCGTGGTACTCGGTATTGCGCTTGTGCAACTAGGATCTCTAGCATGAGGTGGAACGGATGAACCATTTGCAAAGTGAGGCCACAATCCATGAATGGTGAAATTCTGGATAATAGGGGATAAACAATTGGTTCCTTGCTAGTTGCAGCAGGATTTTGGCCATTGCATGGCCAGTTTATAGAAAACAAATGTGGTTGTGGGTGGCATTGGTTGTGCAAACTACATAACAAAATAGACGGGGAATAAGGAAAGGATAAAAGTGAACCCCATCCACTTTTTTTTTTTTCTTTTTTGGGTTGTATTGAGAAGTAACAAGGCAAGTTACAACTAATATAAGATTAGTGGTTCATGCTTTTAGTAACCCTACACCAAAAACATAGATTTTGGTAGTTCACGTTTTTGTAACTAACCAATAACCACACAAAATGTATGACTTTGATCTCTTGTTCAAAAAAAAAAAAAAAAAAATCTCTTGCTCAGATGGTCTCAAAACCGACGATCAGGCTAACACCTCATTAGCTAGGTTCAGAGGCCAAGCCTTTCTCCCGTTAGCCACAATAGTCCCTTGTATATCAATAGGAAAAAGTTTGACATTCATTTGATAGTCATATTTAGTATACATATTATAACGACTTTATTTATTTCTTCAATAAAATTAATAAAATATAATATAAAAAATTAACACGTAATTTTTTGTCACAAAAATAATAAGCGTTGTCACAAAAATAATTAAATTTATCACAAAAAGTATATCTTATATGTATACCATCTGAATACTATCGTATGTACACCAAACTGAACTCATATCAATATATCTTTTAAAAACACAACATTATATTATTTTTTATGAAATGTGGACTTCAGTTCATTATCTATTAAAATAATGCAGGTAATCTATCACAAAGAAAGGAACAAGTTCAGACACTTTTGGAATTAATACCCCGAAATTGTGTTATACTTAATTCAGATCCCAAACAAGCAAAACCACCCAAAGAGAAACTATTGTTGAGATGTTTGGTTTTGCGTTTCAACTGTATTATTGTTATTAGTGTTTTGGAAGGTGATAATTAAAGTGTTTCATTGAGTTTTAGATTTGCAGTCTATTGTTGAAAAATGACTTGAAATGTTATTGATTAAAAAAGCAGAGATCCGTTTATTTTTCATTTTTATCAGAAATGACTAATAATAAAATTACAAAATTGAGCTTAGAAGGACACTTTGTCGCACTGTGGGAGGAACGCCTTTTGGTTTTAGGGAAGTACCTCAGAGGGACGCTAAATTTTTTTTTTTATAATTTTTTTGCAATTTTCCTTTGCGAACATAATTGAAGATAATATTATTCTGTCAAAACTCGGCATGCGGGAGAAGGACGCTAAAGCCTTTTTTTTTTTTTGGGCAACTCTTCATTGTGAATAGTATATAAAAATAATATTATTTTATTAATATCCTATATAGGCATTAACGTATAAGTTTATTATAAAAATAATATCATTTTAATTACGGTGACTTCTTTTCTTCCTTTTTTATGTTTATTGTATGAACGGTAATTCACATAATAAAAATAAAAATATTTTTTCAAGTATAGTAATCTATATAATAAAAATAACATTTTTACAAATAATAATATTTATTATAGAGTATGATAAATCTTCATGTTACATATTTAATGATTTTTTATTTATAAATATATATGTGTTACGTTTTTATAATATTCATTTACATTATTTAGAAATAAAAGAATAATCTATTTTAAGAAAACAAAAATAAAATTTTTTAAATGATTATTTTACAATTTAATCAATAAAAATTAAAATTAATTTAACTAAAAATTATGATTTTATTTTATTTATTAGTAATAACAATCAATAATCATATATAAAATATAATAACAGAAGTTTAGAAAATATTTAAATGTTTATGTGACAGTTTTTAGTACTAAAATTCTCAAAAACTAAATTTTAAAAATTTTTAAATTTTTTTTTTAATTTAATACAATCTCAACAGTTATATTTTTTTTTAATATTCTAACAGAATTAAAATTTAATAATTGTAATCTTTTTTAATATTCTCAACAATTATTCTATTGTAATAGAATTATAATTTTAATTACTATAGGTATTTCTTAGTATTCTATTAAAATTAAAATTTTAATTTCAAAAAATTTTAAAATTCTCATATGGATATAATTTTCTTTTTCACACTATAAAAGTACAATTATTTTTTACTTATAGAATATTCACACACTTACGTGACAGTTTCTGGTACTAAAATTATCAAAAACTCAATTTCTAAATTTTTAAATTTTCTAATTTAATAAAATTTCAATAAGTGTAGTCTTTTTTAATGTTCTAATAAAATTAGAATTTTAATTTCAATAAATTTTACGATTCTTATATGTTATCTCTTTCACATTATAAAAACACAATTATATTTTTATGTTATAAAAAGATAACTATCTTTTATTTGTATTATTATTCTTTTTTTGCCTGTTCACTAGATTTCTTAATTTCAAATTTTAATTTTTCTATTCAAATAAAGTTTCATCAAAATCAGTGCTTACAAATTTATTTGTTGTTTGTAGATAAATAGCATATTGCAAATTATCTGATTTCATCTGCCTGATGACATTGCAGATAAATAACACTGCCGAATATGGTCGCTAATGACTATTTTTTACGTGGAGATCAATAATCCAAGTTTGATGTCCTTGAGTAGGATGTTAACCAATCTGTAATCAAAACGATCTGCAATGCCAAGGTAGACAAAAGATTCAGTAAGCACATGCTATAATATTTTCATCAATGTTGGTTATTGTTGGCTAAAATTTTTATATATCTTTCACATTATAGAAACACAATTATATTTTTATATTATAAAAGGATAACTATCTTTTATTTACATCATTATTTTTTTGTTGTCTCTTTATTAGATTTCTTAATTTCAAATTTTAATTTTTCCATCTAAATAAAGTTTCATCAAATCAGTGCTTACAAATTTATTTGTTGATTTCATCTGCATATTGCAGATAAATAATGCTGCTCAATTTGGTCGTTAATGACTATTTTTTACGTGGAGACCAACAATCCAAGTTCGATGTCCTTTAGCAGGACGTTAACCAATCTGTAATCAAACCGATCTACAATGTCAAGTTATACAAAACATTCAGTAAGTACATGCTTTATATTTTCATCAACATTAGTTATTGTTGGCTATAATTTTCATTATGATAATAAAATAATTTAATTGAAAAATTCTTTTTTGAGTTCAATTTTTTTTTTGTTCATTCTTTTTTTCTCAAGAATCAAGGAACTTGAGGTTATATCGAGCAATTAGAGCGTACCATATTCTAATATGTATCCAAAGCAGTTGCTCAAAATTTTACAATGCATATTTTGGACTTAGAAGGACTCGCTGAAGATTTTTGCTTTTTTTTTTTTATTATATTTATTTGGGTTTACTTTTGCCTCTTATACTACTTTGCCCATCTTTGAGCCTATCGGAACCTTCTTCAAAATTGAAAGTTGCAATTCGATTACATGGTCCGGAAGATCTGTTTTGCTATTAAAATTCAGTTTTGTTTTCGCATCATAATTTTCGTTTTTTTTTATTTTATTTGTTTGCAATTAAGATTTTCCACTTTTGTGCTGAAGTTTTTTTTATTCAAACAATTTCTCAGTGCTTATAATTGATTATAATTGATTACAATTCTTATTTCTAGAGTCATGTTACTTTCTTCAGTTATTACAACAGATTTTACAATAGTATGCAAGAAAATTGCATGAGAATTTAAAATTTCCTCCTATGCTCGTGTTATTATTTATTATTGTTTAAAAATAATTTAATGATAATCTGATGTCATTGTTTATTATTATTTAAAAAAATTATAATTATAATTATAATTTTTTTACTTTTTATTTGATATATATGTAAAACATAAACTCGTACTAATCAATTCTTTCAAAAAAATTATCAATCTCGTGCATTGCACAAGTTATTTATTAGTAATAATTAATAATAACAATCAACAATAAATTACCTATTAATAGTTCTTTTCTTTGTTTTTTCAATCTTACAATAAAATATTATTTGAATTAAATTAAATCTAAGTCTAATTAGAATCAAACTTAGAATATGATAAAAATTCACAATTAATTAATTCATAAAATAAATTAATGAAATTTATTATTTTATATTTATAAAATAATATTATCTCTTTTATTTTTATAGTCTGATTTATCTTAATATTATCAATTTATACAAAACCCGAAAACCCTTGCAGCTCCCTTCTCCTCTCCACATGCAGCAGCCACCGTCTCCGGCGATTGCAACCGCCACAAACCAGTCGCAATCTTCCTGGATGACACCGTCCTCACACTTTTCCGGAAAGCTCTCCGGCCACCACTTTCCCCCGGCTTCTCCACGTCGTCTTCATTTGGCTCTCTTTTCTCAGTCTTCCAGTTCAACAACTGCGTCTCAGCCGGATTATTATGGTAAACAAATCATCTCGGTGCCAAAGACATGGAAATTTGATCGAAGATTTTGGCATTGTTATCAGACCAAACCTTGCAATCTATGTACAACTTGGAAATTTTCCCTGCCATGCGTCCCATGTCAGGCCGTTTATCTGAGTCCAAGTGTACGCAATCTAGAGCCAGACGGGTTAGCTTTTCCACAACATCCAGTCCCTCAGCTTGCCATCCACCCATTTCTTCAACCTCCACTCCGTTCCACCGCTGTCGTCCCCTCCGTCGACGGCCGCTCTTGCCGTGTCGATCACTGAAATCCGTACAAGATCACCTCTCCTTTTACCCTACTTGTACTTCAGAGGCTGTGTAAATCAACTATTAATGTCATTGTTTAATTTTAGTTATTTATTAAAAAATAGAAGTAGAGGATAACAAATATGAGTTGTTATAAATTTATTAAGTGTAAGAGTCAAAAGTCATTCTGTTGTATTTTATTATGTTATATTGTTGTTTTATATCATTTAAATACATGATAGATTAAGTTAATAATTTAATTTATTTTATATTATATTATTTTATATTGGAGGGTTGAAGGGAGGGATAGCCTTCCTAGTTTTTGTGCCCACTTTTAAATCTTATTTTCTTTTCTATTCTCATTTCCGACGGGGAGAAAATTTTAACTTTCATCTCCATCTTTATCGAGTTCTGAGATTCTTATTCTTGTACTATCCCTATCTTTAATTTAGATCCAAAATAAAAAAGAAAGATAAATTTGTATGTAAATTAAGTGATACTCAAGAGAAGAATTTTGACATGGTACATTAATGCAAAGGGATTCAAAGGGCATATAGTAATAGGCAACATGTAATCTTTTTTGGTTTCAAAACCATAACATGTAATCATCCAAATAGAATTAGATGATAACAATCATCCAAATAGCATTAGATGATAACAATCAAAGATATATACTAAAATATGATGTAAATGCACTACTGTTAAAAATCAAATGAAGTACAAATTTTTGAATCAGACACGAACTAAAAGCCTAAGCGCTAAATACTCACAAGCAATTATGAACACGACACCACCACAGTCCTACAATAACATTATCTTTTTTCAAGCTGTTGGGGCAGATGGTACGATCACACTTGAATATAATTTCTCTGCAATTCATTATGGAATCATTTAATGATCAAGCATAATGTTGTCTTCTGTAATTAGACACTTAATATGGAGGAAAAAAAGTTGAGCACTTGAGTTCTGCTGATGTCATATGCCTACAATTTATTGGATGACTGAGTCTCTCCAAAACTGTGTTCACATCAGCACATAATACAGGGCTGGAGTTCTGTTATGTGAAAAAAGTGATAAGTATGGAACTTATATCTTGGCTTCCAGGAGCGGTTCTAATTAAGAAAATTTTAGTTGCCGACTTCGGCCCGATGGGGCCTGTCGCCGTTCCCAGTTTGCTGGGTTGCATTGCTGGCTTGCTGTGGTGGGAGGCCTACAGGTTGCTGCATGGGGTCAGCCATTGTGGTGGGCTGGTGTGTGCATAGTGGGGTAGTCTATTTCCCTTTCATATACCATGGGTGTGGCTCTTGGGCCGGCCTTTGTATATTTGACCTTGTGTTAATGAAATGTCTTCCCTTTGTGATTAAAAAAAAACAAACAAAGGAACACCTACACAAAGTGTGTCACTTTGATCTCTTGTTCCGATGGTCTAAACACTGACCATCAGACTAAAGTCTCATTGGTTAGATTCAGAGGTCAATCCTCTCTCATATGCTGCCTGCAGTTTTCAGTATATCAATTTCTTTTTATAATACAATATTATATCATTTTTTATGAGAAATAGTTTTCTTTAGATCATTCTCTATTAAAGTAAAATTTAATTAAGAGGATATACGAAATAACGTAGAATTGTTATAAAAATAAGTTTAGCCTATGAAAAATAATAAAAAATTCTTTTTTTAGAAAACCCTAAATATGTTTAATATTACCCTAAACCTTGATTTATTTATTTTGCAAAAAAAAAAAAATTAGTTATGAATATTTTACAACTGTTTTTTATATCCTTTTAGTTTTTCCCACTAAAATAACACAAATGATCTATCAAAACCCAAAGAACGGGTTGAGATGCTTTTAAAGTTAATACTCCAAACTTGTGTTATATTTAATTTAGATCCAAAACAAGCAAAATGACCCAAAGAGAAACTTACATTATAGTCATTTACAGCCTGTTTGGAGTGCAAGGCTTGCAAGGGAAAGAAAAGGTGAGGAGAGAAAAGTACCAAGTGATTGGAATATTCCACCGTTTGGAGATTGAGAGGAAAGAAAGAGAGGCGAAAGTGGTAGCGAAAATTTTGAACCTCGTACAGTAACCTTGTACAGTACGGCCTTTCTTCCCAAAAATGAGAGAAAACTGGAGAAGAGGCATGAAGTGCACAGTAAAATGACGAAAATGGCCCTGTTAAGTCTGCAAAGTGAAATAACTTGGCTGGATGGAGACCGATGGCACTGTTCGTTCGTCGCATCTAGGGTCTTCTTTTGCAGTGGAGAAATTTTCAATCTTCAAATTAGGTGCCCTCTCTCTCTCTTCAGATCTCTGGTATTTGAAAAAAGCGATAATTTAAAAAAAATAAAACAAATTTATTATTTGATATTTTTTTATATTTTAACTTAATATTTTATTTAGATATATATAAATATATACAAATCACACATGCACGTATTATACACATATATGTTGATTTGGATTTCAAAAAAAAATAATTATTACCTACAAAAAAATGTCACTATAATGTGAGGATATAATTGTCATTTGTAATTAAAAAATTCTCTTTCTCTCCATTTTCTCGTTATATCCAAATAAATCATTATTTTCTCTCCACTTTCTTTCCTCACATTTCTCTTGTCACTCCAAACAATATAAGAAAAAATTAAATTCTCTCCCTCCACTTTCTTTCTCATCACTTTCTTTTTCTCCACTTTCTTTTTCTCCACTTTCTCTCCCCACCTTATTTACACTCTAAACAAAGTGTCAGAGACATTGAAAAGCTTTATGCTAGCCTTCTTAATTGATTTTACATGAAACTTGAGTTGTTATCATTAATTTCACTATTTTAGCCAAAAATAATAGGATCAAGACACCTGTTCTTAAAAAAAATAAATAAGAAAATTACATAGTTTGACACAATACAAGGGTAAATTCTACCGTCCAAACTTATATTATTTTTAATTTGGAACTCAAAATGCCTGTCCATAATTTTTTCTTTTGGCGATCCAGGACTTGCATGCGTGCCCGAAATGCATTAGAAATTTAATAGAACTCTTCTGTTGATAACACTCATTTAAATTCTAAATTTTTATAAATTTTTATAATTAAGTTTTAAACTTTTCAACTTTTTTGGTTGAGTTGTATATATTTCAGATTCTTTATAATTGAGTCTATTCATTGGTTTGACCGTTAAAAAAATAATTAAACGTTAGGTTAAATATTTTTAAAATTTATTAAGTCAAATACATTTTTATCTGTCAAACTCATAGAATGACTTAATTATAAAAGATTTAAAAATTATAAGACTGAATTAAAAAAATTAAATTAATTATAACTCAATTATAAAATTTTTAAAAAGTTTATGACTTAAATAGTGGTAATTCCCTCCTCTGCCAGATCCTCAGACAGCTCATTTCTTTTGCAGCTAGACGTCGGCTTGCTGTTCTGGGATACCTTTGTTTTACCGGTTCTTCTTCTTGTCGTTCTGCGACGACTTACAAATTAATTGGTATGAATGGCGTACATTATGATTCAGTAAAGTATTACCCTCCTATTATAATTCTAATATCATTTTTCATTTTTGGTTGGAGAACTGATAGAAAGCCATACTATTCTCACCATGGGGCGCCGCAATATCATGTTTCAGTTATACTAATCCTTGTGCTTGAATAATCAATGAAATAACAATTTAGTGACCAGTAAATTATAACACAATTGAAATTAGAGTTATTTTTTAAATTAAAAATATCAATCAAATTTGAGTTCTTATCGGAACTAAATATATATAAAAAAAAATCAATTGCTACATCTAACTAAACTAAACGAGCATGTTAGCACAATTTGAAGACATAAAATAGTTTTTTAGTCCACTCTAAACACAGATTCATAATGTTCTAGATATCATTCATATTTTTTCTATATCATGCAAAATAAATAAATAAGCTCTTTAGCCCACCTCCTCTTTTTTTTTTTTTTTTTTTGAGATAAGCTCTTTAGCCCACTTTGGAGACATGCAGTTAAAGTCAAGATCCCTTTCAAATTAATCTCACTGATACCCTAGATGATTTCCATCATGTAGTAATTTAGTATGGTTCATGCAATTGAAGCAATATTGTCTCTAAATTTGATAAATAACATTAAACCTAAGAAACGCGGAATAAAAATGGCAGATAAATAACAATTACATTGATTCAATTTTATGATATCCAAAAAAAAAAAATCCAAAATAATATAATAGAATCATAAGAGCAGTTTAATAACCCATAAACATTGATTGAATAGAATTCATAATGAATATAATAGTATGGAGGGGAAGGGGCTGCTGGCATTTTTATCGTCCCGTGGTAGCTGAATGTCTTCTTTACGCTATGTTTGGATAAAATTTTTGAAAAAGAGAAAAGTGGAAGAGAATATTTTCTATTCTCTTTTGTATTTGGAAAGAGGAGATAAGAGGAAGGAAAATTATAAATTCTTTTATTTGGAAAATGGTGGAAAGTGGAGGAAAGAAATATAAAATGTGTTAAAATAATAATTTTATCTTTCATAATAAATTTTACTAAAATATTTTATTTAGGTAAAATTGTAATTTTTAAATTATGTGAGGGATAATTGAGTCATTTAATAAATTTAGTAAGAGAACTAACAACTTTTCTCCTATTTTTAAGAACATTGATTTTTGTGGGTTAAAAAGAGTTAGGGGAATTAGAAATTTTCCTCTCCCCACTTTTCAAACATTTCATAAATATAACAATTTACTTTAATTCTCTCACTTTATTCCCCCAACTTTTCTCTCTCTCAAACCCAGTATTAAAGCACCTTCAACATACTTCACCGGAGGATAACCTGTGTGCAAACTTTCAGGCAAATTTAGATGGATGGGACATACCGCCATCCGGTTTGGAGCCTTTGTTACTGGCTAACCTTGTTCGGGTAGCTGACCCAACGGTTGATTAGCTCCTCTGTTTTCTTTCTTCTGGTTGTTGTTTTAAGTTTTACTTTCTTCTTGCTGTCATTAGAAAAAAAAAAAAGAAAAAAGAAAAAAGAAAACCATAACCATTGCTAACTGGGGTACCGTTAATTTTCTGACTTAAATCGCTGCTTAGAACTAATATAAGAAATTAAAGAATTAAAAAACTAAAGTATCTCTTCCATAGTACCTTTTTTATTTTTGCCCATACCAGTGTCCACCTTTCTTGTTTCCCTTTATCTCTCACTCAATTTTTTTAATCGCAATATTTATTTCAATTATTAAAGTTTAATTTTTTACTTAGATTCTTATTATTAAAAAAAATTCTATGCTTGTTTTTTTTTTTAAAAATTTTCAAACTAGCTATATTTTTTTGTTGCAATTTGTTATAATCTCAACATTATTCTTTTTTTGTTGGAGGAAAATCTCATAATTATTGAAATTAACTCTCATCCATGAATATATATATATATGATTTCTGACAATAAGATATAAATACCATAAATTTAAAAAAAGAACTGATTCTCCTGTCGAACTAATAAACTGATGACTTGAAGTCTTAATTGGTCTAGTTTGACTTGATAAGAAAGTGAAGCAAAAAACACTGCTCAACAAGCTAGACCCTGACTAATTGGTTGGGTCAATGTTGAATTTTTTTCTCATTTTTTTCAAAAATTGTATATAATTATATAATTTTTATTAAGAATATTTATAAATATGTTATTAAATATTATTTTGATAATATTTTTATTTATTTTTATATAATAAAAAACAAAAATTCTATTTTTAAAAAATAATTTAACTAATTCAACCGCTGAGTTTGACGGTGGGATCATTAATCCCATAAATTAAGATGTACGGACACTCCAAATTTGAAGCCGTGCAAGTGTCGGATATGTTTTGGACACGGACACGCGCCCGACACGCCTCGGACACGTGTCGGACACGCCCAAAAGTGTCCGACAAAAAAATTTTGAAAAAAAAAATCGGACACGCGTGTCGGACACGACAAAGAAGTGTGTCTGACACGCTTAGGACACTTTTAAGAATATTTTAGTATTTTTATTTTAAAATTTTTTTTAAAAAAACTTATCATTTAGAATTTTTTCGGATTCTAACCAACTTAATTCATCAAATTCTTTATTTTATTGAAATCACAAAATCAAGACTCCAAATTTTTGTTGTAGCATCCTTTATATTGCTTATAAATTAACAAATGCCTCAAGCAACCCGGAAAAGAGTTATAGATAAGTTGCTCTCAAAACCAATATAGCAAGAAAAAAATAAAATAATTCAGTTTTTATTCTATTAAAATATACACACATGCACACACACACACACACACACATATATATATATATAGCCGTGTCCGTCCCGTATTCGTGTCCTAATTTTTTTAAAATTAATATATCTCTGTACCTGTATTTACCGTCTCCGTGTCGCCGTATCCGTGTCTATGCAACATAGCCCATAAGTTAAACCCACATCCAAACAACATCCGGTCCGGGTCGAAAAAGGTCGTAAATACTAACAAAAACCGTATGCAATGTGTAATTCACGTCTTTATCAGACTTCATGGTATCTACGGGCAACGCAATGCGGGAATAAAAACACCAATTAGAATTGATTTGTTATTCTTCGCGGCGTTATCTTCCACTGGTCTCCGTCTCTGGCCGAGCCACCGCCGATCTCGTCACTTCTCTGTTTTCCGTCTAATTCATGATTCGCCGGTTTCTTCTGTTCGAATCAGGTTCAAACCTTCGCCCCATTTTCCAATTTTTTTGTATTTCCCAAAAATCTCTAACAAGTTCTGCTGTGTTCATTCAATACTGTATAAGGTTAAAATCCTAATGATCGTGGAGTTGGGAATTCTATGGGCTTTTTTTTTTACCTTCTTTTATTGGATTTTTATCCTGTTTAAAGTAGTTTTTTCCGTTAGTGGGATGAAATTGCTCGTTGAATTATGGTTATGGATTTTTCATTTTCATTTTTTTTTCCTCCTAAATTAAAAAGAACTCTCATTCTGAAGCTATTTACTTGGGTGTTTTTTTTTTTTTTTTGATTTATGGGTTTGCTTAATCTTAGCCCTTTAAATGTCTGCTACATTCAAATGGTTTCCATGATCACGATATATATTCTTCAGTTTTTTGTTTAAAGACTTTCTACGAAGGGCACTTTTTTCCTTGCTGACTGCTAAATCGTGCTTGTTAAGGGATTAAGGTGCTGTGATCCGCACTAATTGTCAGATACAGTATGTCTGATAACGAAAGTAGACTGCCTGAGGATGTGCTTTTGAACATCCTTCCGTGGCTTCCTGTGAAATCTCTCATACGATTCAAGTGTGTATGCAAGTCTTGGTGCGCCAACATTGTAGACCAGAATTTTGTCGACAAGCACATTGCCATCCACTGCCACAACAAAAACAAGGATTCCAATCTTGAGCTCCTGCTTGCATCCGCAGGAAAAGATCGTAAGGGATGGTCCTTCACTTTGTTATCCCTATCCTTTGAAAATCTGGAAGTGAAAGGACATATCGACTTGCCATTTGCTAGGAAAGGTCTACGTACAGTATTGGGTCCTTGCAATGGTGTATTATGTTGTGTTACTTATTTGGGTATGTGGTTATGGAATCCTGGAACTCGAGAGGTCAAGCATCTTCCTGAATCTACTGTCAAGCGACCTGATTGGGCCTACAGTTTTGTAAAATACCCAGAGGGATTCGGCATTGATCCAATCACAAATGTTTACAAGGTGTTCAGGGTTGTTTCAAGCTGGGAGGAAGAATATCCTTCCTGCATCCGCCAGTTTGACTTGTACTCATTAGATGACGATTCTTGGAAAGAAATACCTCTTCCTCGTCAGCTGATGAATGGTGTCTCTGTTCAGGTCTTTCCCTTTCGTCATTATGATGATGATGGGGTATTCCTCAATGGAGTTTATCATTGGTTGTTTTTTGATAAATACCGAGATGGTTTGAATTCCATCATATCCTTTGATGTAGCTCAAGAAAATTTTCAGTTCATGCCACTTCCGGATTTGCACCCTTTTATTACCCCTGGATCAATTTATTTTCTGCAGCTTGCATTATGTGATCAATGTCTCGTATCTTGTTTAGATATTTCAATTGGACGAGGGGAAGCTGAAGACTGCCATGTTTACCACCTTTGGATCATGAGAGAGTATGGTGTCAAGCAACCTTGGACCAAACTATCAGAGATTGGACCTATGGT
This sequence comes from Carallia pectinifolia, assembly GCA_037832335.1. Lineage (NCBI taxonomy): Eukaryota > Viridiplantae > Streptophyta > Magnoliopsida > Malpighiales > Rhizophoraceae > Carallia > Carallia pectinifolia. The sequence continues at coordinate 14,231,591 of CM075445.1, read as the reverse complement.
TGGACTAAACAAGTTAATTGGGTTTTGGAATGATGGTGCATTGCTTTTTGCACGAAGTGATCAGCAATTGATCTGGTGTCACCTCGAGACTAATGAGGTCAGGAAATTTCACATCGATGCTTCCCTTTCTGGTCAGGATGATCAGATTCTTATTCTTTCTGAAAGTATTGTTTCAATTAAAGGGAGACAAGAAGAGGAGGAACAGATAACTCGCACGGGAACCATATGAGCTTGGCTAGGAGAGAATACTAAAAAACAAGGAGGATAGAATAATACATATTGTATTTGCTATTTGCTTAATCGGTAGTCATACTGTTTAGTCATAATTTTTTTTTTTTTTTGCGATTTTGTACCTTTAATATTTCTTTAATTTATAAGTCCCTTATGGTTACTTTTTTGTGTCTTTGTTTGTGACTTTTTCAGATGAATTTATGTATTACAGTGGCTTAAAGAGCCTTTTTTTCTTTGTATATCATTCTGTTTGCCCGCTTGTACAAACCCTGCTGTTGAAAATCCCTTGCAGACAACTAGAAAATGCAATACTAGTTTACAGATCTATCCACCTGTTCTATTTATTGATGTCTTTTCTCTCGTGTGGAACCATACCTTGAATTTGAATATTGACATATAGTAGGAAGACTTTTTTGACCATTTTTCATGAATTGATCTTTTTATGATATAACAAGGAATTTTTTGTTATTTTACTTTTATTTTTTAAAATTTAATTCTAAATAGATTTATTATTATTTTAAAATTTAAAAATTTTCATAGAATTTCACAAAAAATATCATGCCGACTAAAAGAAGTACTTGCTAATCCTACTTATATTTTTTGTGAGTATGATATAAACATAAATTTATACTATATAAATTTATTTTGTCATTTATTTTGATTTCAATTAAACCGTAGTTAAATTTTTTTAATTGCTTTAAAAAATTTCAATTAGCTCACACTTTAAATGACTTAAAATAAAAATGTTCTCAAACCATAAAATTGTCAATGTGGGTAATTCTTCTTTGTGGTCGGGCCATCAAGCATGTGAACAACATGTTGCGTGCCCTGTCGAAGCTTCGAGATCGAATCACACCAAGTGATAGATAGTAATTTTTAAAATGAAACTGATTAAAAATGGCAGAGAAACTAGAAAAAAAAAATGATATAAACAAACTATGTATTGAGTTTTTAGAATTCTAAACGAAACTGAACATACGATTTTTTAATCTCAACACTGAATGAAACAAGGAACTAAATTAGTCAGATTCTACGAGTTTGATTTGATTTTAGTAACACTGAATGAAATAAGGAACTAAATTAGTCAGATTTTACAAGTTTGATTTGATTTTAGCATTTGAAGAGATGTAAAATATATCCATCATTTAATAATTAGAGTTATATTTACGAATATCGAATTTCCAAAATTTACATAGAACATCTTCAAATTTTTGCTCGATAATAAAAAAATCATTCGTCAAGGTACGATCAATTAAAGTTAGTTCACAAAAATATTATGAAAAATGGCAATAACGAATCAAATTGCGCTTCTGTTATAGTTATGTTGCCAATAACATGCCAAATTACCCTCCTCTATTGTCATTATTACACATCAGTCCACCAGAGGAAAAAATTGTTATAATAATTTTAGAAGCAGCAACAATCAGTTCAGCAACCGCATGTCAGCAGGCGATACCAATAATGCACTACATTTTTAGCAAACCTGAGGACAAGCTCACAACTATTTGGCCTACAAATTACAAAGACATAAAGATACAGAAATGACAAGTTACATTCACATGCCAAGGAAATTATAGCCAGAAATGCTAAGAAATTTTGCTGAAAATCTTTCCATTTCGAAGTTTCCCAACTCCGCAGATCATTATTTTATTTGAGGCCATATAATGAACCACACGGCAGGAAGAGTATTATTCACTTCAAGTCAGCTATCTAGAATTAATCAAGTGCACTCTCTGTGTGGCCAAAATATTCAATTATGCACACTTGTATCGCTTAAAGAGTTAAGAATAGAAAAATAACCACAAAGGCATGCACACACCAAAAAAGTGGTCAACATCGGTACAACAAATATGAAAAATATACGCAACTATGAAAAAATAATACACAAAAACTGGTACATTACAATCGATTTTTTTTTAAACGAGAAAGTTTTTTTTACAACAAAAAATAAAATATTTTTTATCAATTTTTTTATTATAAAAAAATATTTAGTTGCAAGAAAATATGGTCGATTGCCATACTCGGTTTCTCATCTTACTTACTTTTCCCATGATTATGTAATTAGACTCCAAAGAACAAAAATAAGGAAAAAAAAAAAACCTGGTAATATCACTCTCTCCCAATAATGTAAGGAAGAGGCAACCATTAAAACCTGTTTCTTTCAAATCCGCATTTGTGCCCCCTCGGCATCAATGGTATGACATAAAGTAACAGATCGCCTGTGGTTAACTTATTGGCTAATAACGGTCCAGACAATCACTTACACAGAAATAGACCCTTTTGAAAGTAACTCTCTCCGAATGCTACTAAAAATATGCTAGTCGATAAAAATTGGTTCGCTTATTAATTTTCTCTTCTTTCATATTTGCCAAATGATGATGCCCACAGCGGGTCTCTGGTGCTGCTGTTTTGCAGCCAAGCCAGAAGGTTCACTATCAAGTTCTTGCTTCCCTCCACGAATCTGTTAAGTTAGTTAGAGAAGATATTTTGCATCCTTGTTGTTAGCTTCTTACATACTCTTATACTGTATTTTGGATAAAATTATTGAGAGAGAGAAAAGTGAGGGAGAGAAAAGTGGAGGATGGGATCATTAGAGGAGAAGAATATTTTCTATCTTCTCTTATGTTTGGAAGGAGGAGATAGGAGGGAGGAAAATTATAAATTCTTTTATTTGAGAAAGGGTAGAAAGTGGAGGAGAAAAATATAAAATGTATTGGAATAATAATTTTATCTTTCATAATAAATTCTACTGAAATATTTTGTTTAGGTAAAATTATAATTTTTAAATTATGTGATGAGTAATTGAGTCATTTAATAAATTTAGTAAGAGAATTAACAACTTTCCTCCCATTTTTGGGAGGATTGATTTTGGTGAGGTAGAGAGAATTAAAAGAATTAGAAATTTTTTTCTCCCTCACTTTTCAAATACAGCAATTTACCTTAATCCTCTCACTTTTTTTTCTCTCCTCTCACTTTCCTTCCTCTCAAACACAATGTTAGTATTTTGAGTTTTAATTACTTCAAATAATTCATGTACTTATGTAAGATTAGAAAAGCTGCAATTTTTGAATTTTAAATTTAATTTGAATTTCTCTTGTGTACAAAAATTAATCTTATGTATTAAGCTTTACACAAGATCAATGAAAGCTAATCTATTCCAGAGCACTTTCTGAGCTTTCGTCCCTCCTTTTCTCTTGTTTTTCTTCTCCTGTTCACGTTGTTTCTATTACATCAAAACTAGACCAACTCAAACTCTTGCTTAACAAAACTAACGCTTTGGTATCAGAGCAGGCTGCATCCGAGAGACCTCCCCCCAATTAAACTAATTAAACACTCGAGTGAGGCTCTTAAAAAAACAAGAGAGTACTCCCACTAAACAAAACCAAAGTGCGTTTTAACATTTTTTTTTTTCGAAAACGTGCGTTTCCCACATATTCGTACATTTCATTAGTGGCTGGTAGTTGCTTTCGAGCCTTCTTTAGTGCACCACCAAAATGTGGGCGGCAGTATATATATATATTTTTAATTTTTTAAATTTTTCTTTTTTATTTTTCTATTTTTTCCCCTTGCACTCACAGCGACAACTCTCCTTTTCAATTATTTTTTTTCTTTGGAATTTTATAGGCACAAACACCACACAACCGGCTAATTTGGGTTTGACCCGACACTAATGAACTAATGATCAATACAAATACTTCTCAAGAAAATTACGGGAAGATAGATGAGAAAATAATGGGTGTCCGCTTGGTGGTTCAACTCATCTTGTTATTATTCCTAGCCAGGGAAATATTATTGGCAGCATTAGCAGAATCTCTTGGAAATCAGCATCAGCACTGTAACAGAACTTGTGGTGGCGTGGTCATTCCTTTTCCCTTTGGCATAGGCAAAGGCTGTTACATGGAGGAGGGTTTTGCTGTTACATGCAACAGCTCTTCTTCAGGCACTTTCAGGCCCTTTTTAAGTAGCATCAATACGGAAATCCTCAATATATCAATCTTTAACCTTGTTCGTGTCAGCAGTCCAGTCATAACATTGAGCTGCAACAACTCCTCAAGCCGTGACGAGGGGGTCAATCTATTGAGTACCCCGTTTCGCTATAACAGAGGGAACAGGTTTGTGTCTGTAGCTTGTGACCGGTTCGTATCCATGGTTGCAGATGATGGTAGGACATATATTGGTGGGTGCGCCTCACTCTGCAGCAAAGGTGCTGAAAGTAAACAAGATTATGGCGGTTGCTACGGTCGCGGGTGCTGCCAGACAGTGATTCCACCTGACCTCAGGTATTTTGAAGTGGAAGAGGAGATGATAAATAACAGCTCTGAAAAGCAGTGCGCATGGGCTTTCATTTCTGAGCCTGGAAAGTTTGAGTACTCTATTAGTGAGGCAATTCCCAAGGTAAACAAAAGCATGAAAAACTTTCCTGCGCTGCTAGAGTGGGGCGTGCTCAAAGGGTTTGAAAATAGTTTTGAGAACCGTTCAGGGACTGTTTGCACCGGCAGCGGCCACTGTTGGAAGGACTTGGGCTTGAGCTACCTGCGTATTTGCGGGTCTTCATCGTCCCTGGATGATGGTTTCTTGTATGAAGGATGCCAGGGTATGGATGTTGATTCTAGATTTGGTTCCTTTGATGTTGGCTAATAACGTGGTTGATCATGTTAACCAACCATTAAAATTTAATACTCTTGCTAATTAAATAAGAAAGTAACCAAGGCGAAGAACTTTGAATGCTGTATGATAAGAAAAATTCTTTTTTTTTTTTGTTTATACTTGATTTTCTGCGATATCTTCATTTCTTTTTTAATTAATTTTTAGAAATAATCAACTAAAGTATAAAAAAGCATCTCAAACTCAACACTATACCAACATTTAGTGTCCCACTTATGTCATCAACAACAATAACAACAAATTCTGTTGTGCATTAGTTAGGTCAATTGTAAGACTTAATTGTTATAAATCCTTTTAATTAAAAATTCTTAAGTCATCTTAAGTTTATTTCTCTCTCTTGTCACTCTGTCTACGTCTGGTCTCCTCTCTTAAGAAAAATGTCTACAAGTTTACGTTAGACATATCCAAATCAATACTGATGCCACTTACTTAATATTTGTTACACCTACATTTTACAAATATCCTCATTCCTAATTCGGTCATCTATAGGCTTAAGTTGCTAATCGGCTAATCCATTCACAAGAGTGATGTATACACGTTCAATCCTTCACTAGAGTAACTCTCATTAAAGCAGGACGTATTGGTCTTAAGCAACTTCAGTCGTTTGAAGTCAACTATTCCCATATTTGCTTGCATGATGATGCCATTAGATTTATATTAGCTACCATTTTCATGTTTGATTACTTGCATTCTGTTGCAAAAACTAAATACCTTGCAACAACTTGTTGGCTGACAGATGGCAGTAAGTCTTGCAATGATCCGAAAACATATTCCTGTGCGATCATTTGCATGAACACACCAGAAAATAAGAACTGCTCCACATGTCCTGTTGGGTATTATGCTAAGAATCAGAGTGATGGAAGTCTAGATTGCTTCCTGCAAGATAATTACGACAAAATGTCTCATGTTAAAGTTATCATCATTGCAGGTATGCATACTCTTTAAAATTTTTAATTTCATTAATTTTTCCAATTGAAGGTATATTAAATTATTAATTATTAGATTGCGATAGGTTGCAGTGCAGGCCTTGGTGTCATCTTACTAGTTGCAGTTGCATGGTTGACCTACAAGGCAGCCGAGAAAAGAAATGAAAAGCAGATCAAGCTAAAGCACTTCAAGCGGAATGGCGGTCTATTATTGCAACAACAAGTATCATCTGGTGATGGTATTGTGGAGGAAATCAAGTTGTTTCCGGCAAAAGAACTAGAAAAAGCGACAGGCAACTACAATAGGGACAGAATCCTTGGACAAGGAGGTCAGGGAACCGTTTTCAAAGGAATGTTGATGGATGGAACAGTTGTGGCTATCAAAAGGTCCAAAGTAGTTGATAAAAGCAAATTGCAGCAATTTATCAATGAGGTAGTAATCTTATCACAGATTAAGCATAGAAATGTTGTTCGGCTACTGGGGTGTTGCTTGGAGACAGAAGTTCCATTACTAGTCTATGAGTTCGTTCCGAATGGAACACTTTATGAACATCTGCACGAACCAATTGAACAGGTAAGAATCACATGGGAAATGCGCTTGCGGATTGCCGCAGAAGTTGCAGATGCTCTGTCTTACTGCCACTCGGCAGCCCACATGCCGATTTATCATCGAGATGTCAAGTCAATGAACATTCTTTTGGATGAGAAATGCCGAGCAAAAGTGTCAGATTTTGGAATTGCAAGATCAATTTCCACGGGTGGTACACATTTGACAACTCATGTACAAGGCACATTTGGCTACTTGGATCCGGAGTATTTCCGGTCGAGCCACTTTACAGAAAAAAGTGATGTTTATAGCTTTGGAGTAGTCCTTGTTGAATTATTAACCGGTAAAAGACCCGTTTCTTTGACTGGTTCTCATCACAAAGAAAGTTTGGTGGAACATTTTCTGGTTTCCATGGAGGAGAACAATTTGATTGAGTCACTTGATGTTGGGATAGCAAAGGAGGGCGGGGAAGAATCGATTACACCAGTTGCAAAGCTTGCAGAAAGGTGCTTGAACTTGAGTGGCAAGATGCGACCTACAATGAGAGAAGTTTCCATGGAATTGGAAAAGATCAGGCTGTCCCAAAATGCTCTAATTATTCAGCAAGATAGCAATACGCTCGATTCTGATGTGGGAGACATGATTAGCCCAAGGGAAGCTATTTTATGTTCAACCAGGTCATAAGAGAGTAGCACTATAGAGGGCAGGCCTAGCCCGAGTGGTGCGTTCCCCCACCACACCACGCCAAAACCTCCCCTGGTCCTTATGCCCCCTTCTCCAATGCCCAACTATGGGTTTCCCAGCCACTAAGCTGCAGAGACTCAAAAAAAAAAAAAAAGCGAGTAGCACTATATTTTCCTATCAAACCTCCAATTTATAGCAACTATTGATGATTCAATCTTGAGGTACTTGTTATCCAAGATTTCTTTGGGAGCATTTGAGGCTCTATGTAATTCAGTAAGTTTTCGTCAGTGTGAGACGTTGAGTGGTTGAAAGCACTGTAATTTAGTATGCTGGTTTGTACTTGTTATGTTCACAACTACTAAAAAAAAAAAAGACTCATTTTTATGAGTCTCTGGAATTTTTAAAGACCTTTTATTTTCCTAAAAGGATAGTTTCAAAAGCGAAAAGCGAAAAATGAAATTAATCGAATATCCAATTAAAACTTATATGTTGTAAAAGGACTAAATCAGAATCCAAACAAGATAACTGTACCTTCTCAATTCTTTTGTTACAGCTGCATCACAAAAATAATATAAAAGGGTGTCCTGATCTTAAAAAAAGTCGGATGTTTATAATCTTATTCTTTTTCACAAAAAAGTTATTTCACGATTCAAACTCATAACGACTAAACCATATAGTAATCATTTTCGTTATACCAAGGCTCACCCTCCCATCACAAAAATAACATTGGCAAAAGAAATTGAATGCACTCATTTAGCATGATATGATACGAGAGATGAAAAATATTCAAGCAAACCAATTTCGATCGACTAGCAAATGGTTAGTAACATTGAGAAAAAAAGTCATTCCCAAGTGCACAAGGTTTTCACACATGTGAGGTCTGAAAAAGGTACAGCTTTATGCAACACTGGGAGATGGTTACTTATTAAATGTTTAGTTCCATAAAAGTGGAAGTCTGGACCGTTACAAGGCAATGAAATTAACTACAGCTTTGTTACTTTATGTACTCTTGATACCACAAGGCACAAGTGAGGTCTTAAAAGAAGAATGGCAGGAAGCGGAGACTTGTGATCAGCCTCAGATTACTATGATCCAGATTCAGAAATACAGAAATAAGGCCAAAGAGAGTGGTGAATCCCAGCAGCAACAATTACCAAGCTCGTCAACAATAAGTCTTGAGTAAAATTGTGGGGAACTGCAGTTCACTATCATAAAATTGGAATCATCTTTACAAAGTAAAATGATGATAACAGAGAACACTAGTTAAAGAAGCTACACCAGTTAAGAAAATACAATGAAAAGTAATTGAAAAGAAAGAAACCAGACCAATAGAAAATTTTCACAAATCTGGATGAAATAAGAGCATGGAGAATGACAGCAATCACGATTGTTTCAAGGCAGGACTATGAAGGAGACGCCATCATGAATTAACACTAAAAATCAGTTGCATAAGCTGGCAGAAAAAAAAGTACATAAAACTGTTAGACACAATGCAGACATAGTATCGTCGAAAGAAAGAGAACACCAGACATTGGGGCCTTAAAAAGGCATACCTTGCAACCTTAAAAAGGCATTCTGCATCTTTTTTCAATATATCTACCCTCCCTATTTCTGCTACCACTTCCCCTAAATTACGCCCCACCATCTCCCTCTCTCATTTGTGCAACTTTCTCTCATCCCCTCTGTTGTAAGACACCTATGTAAATGTTGTCATACATCACTATTGCATCAGCTTCAGGCTAAAATAAATAAAAACACAAGATATAAGTCCAAATGAGCAGAAACATTTCAAAATAAAAGAGGTAGATAGATCGATGGATAGAACATTTAATCCTTACAATGACTAGTAGTAAACTGGTATTGCATTTTCCTAGTGTCTAATAAGCAGGCGAATTTTAACACTAGCGTTTGTACAAGCAAGCATACAAAGTAAGATAGGAAGAAAGAGGCTCTTTAAGTCACTAAAATAAACAAATTCGTTAGACAGAAGTAACATACAGAAACACAAAAAAGAAACCATGATGCCTTTATAAAGTAAAGAAATGTTGAATTGAGATATGTCCTAGTACAAAATTCCACAGACTGAAGGTAATAAGCAGTGATTAAGAAATTAAGAAAATAGTAATTATAATTTGTATTGTTCTTGCCTCCGTGTTTCTTAGTATTCTCTCCCAGCCAAGTTCACCAGGTTACCGTGTGAGTTATCTGCTACTCTTCTTCTCGCCTCCCTTTAACTGAAACCAAACTTTCAAAGGGAATGAGAATCCAATCATCTTGACTAGAAAGGGAAGCATCAATGCGAAATTTCCTGACCTCCTTATTCTTCAAGTGACACCAGATCAATTGCTGTTCACTTCATGAAAAATGCAATCCACCATCATTCCAAAACCCAATTAGCTTGTCAAGTCCAACCATAGGTCCAATAACTGATGGTTTGATCCAAGGTTGCCCGACGCCATACTCTGTCATGATCCAAATGCGGTAAACGTGGCGATCTTTAGCACCCTCTTGTCTAATGAAGATATCTACACAAACAACAAGACGTTCATCATATAGTGCAAGCTGCAGGTCATAAATGGTTTCCCGTGTAATAAAGGGGAACAATTCTGGAATTGGCATGATCTGGAAAATTTCTTGAGCTACATCAGATGATATGATGCAATTAACGCCATCTCGGTAATTGTCAGAAAACAACCAGTGATAGACTTCATTCAGGTATACCCCATCATCATCATAATGACGAGCAGGAATGACCTCAGAATAAATGCCATTCATCACCTGACAAAAAATAGGAATTTCTTTCCAACAATTGCTATCTAAAGAGTACAAGTCAAACTGGATGGTGGAAGAAGGATATTCTTCCTCCCAGCTTGCAACAACCGTGAACACTTTTTAATCATTGGCGACGGGATCATGGATAAACCCATAAGGGAATTTTACAAAACTGCATGCCCAACCAGGACGCTTGACAGTAGATTCAGGGAGATGCTTGACATCTCGGGTTCCAGGATTCCATAACCACCACCAGAACAATAAGTAACACAACATAGCACACCATTGCAAGAACCCAAAATTGCTTGGAGACCTTTCCTAGTGAATGGCAGGTCGATATATCCTTTCACTTGCAGATTTTCAAAGGACAGGGACAGCAGAGTGTAGGACATTTCGTTACGAGGTCCTGCCCAAGACACAAGCAGGAGCACAAGGTTGGGATCGTTCTTGTTGTTGTGGCGGTGGATGGCAATGTGCTTGTCGACAAAATTCTGGTCACTGAAATTGGCGCACCAAGATTTGCAAACGCACTTGAATCGCAGGAGAGATTTCACAGGAAGCCACGGCAGGATGTTCGCCACAACATACTCAGGGAGTCCACCTCTTTTGTTATCAGACATTCTATTGCTGACTGTTAGTGCAGATCACAGCACCATGATTCTTTGCCAAGCAAAATTTAACAGTCACCAAGGAAGACAACGAGTATCCTTTTCTAGAGAGCCTTGTTTTACACAACAACTGCGGCGGCCACTCGTTTACATGAATGCATTTCATGAGCATGGAGAAAACATTTGTATGTGCAGACAATTGCAGCTTGAATTTTATGTAAAAAATAAGGACATGGGGTTTTGTATCAGAATCTGTTCAGCATAAAGAAACAAAGAAAATAACATCCGAGTCCACAAGGGTGGACTTATCGGTTACGGATTCGGTTTTTTATATACTCCATCTCGACTGTTATTGGAGCATCTTGGGACGCATAAGTCCTATTAAATTTTAGGCAACTTCTTAACATTAAAAAAAATAAATAAAAATCAACAGACACTAGTTCAGATAATAAGGAATTGATTTCATTTAAATAAGGTTTCGGTTTCGAATCCTAAGAATGCAACCGCGTTAAATACCTACTGAGAGACCTTTATCGCCCTTCGGAGTACTATTCAGATTGGTTCAGATTAGTCAGTCTAATGAGTTGGATACTTGGTGGTTTACACTAAAAAATAAATGAATAAATAAATAAAAAAAAATAACTTCAGGACGAGAGGTTTTTATTTTTTATTTTTTTTTATTATTTTGGTTTCTGAAGAGAATAACCATAATTCAACAAGCAATTTCATCCTATAAACGAAGAAAAAAAAAACTGTAAAAATTTTTAATTTAATGACCCTTTGAATTATAATCTTACGAATTCTTGAATAATACACTGCAGAACTTCTTAGAAACTTACGGGGAATAAATTTAAAAAAAAAAAAAAGAAGAAAAAGAAATTGGGGTGAAAGGTTGAAACTGATTTGCACAGAGGAAACGGCCAATCAAGAATTAGACGGAAAACAGAGAAGCGACCAGACGGAGATCAGCCGAAGAGAAAGCCGAAAAGAATAACGAAATTAATTATTATGATTTTTCTTTTCGTTGCTCTCTCCCTTCAAATGTATTTAAATTTTCATAAAACGAAGGTAATTTGAATAATGTCGAGATTTTAAAAAATTTTTAATAATAAAAATCCTGCTAGTATATAAGAAATTATGAGTGCAAATTTTTTTTTATAATAATAAGAATTAAAATGTCATTACTAAAACGGATGCTAAATTAAAATGATTGAGATAATCCAGAGAGAATGAGAAACTGAGGCCGTTTGCATCAATAGAAAAAACATGCTCGTGGATTGCATTGTTTAATTACCAACAAACTATTTATTTTTATGTTTAGAGAAAACAAAATTGTTATGTCTGTGAACTTTAAAAATTTTAAAATTAGTTTTATGCGTGTTTGATGCACATCTCAGAAGTATCCCACTCGATAGATAGAAGTATGTAGCATACAAGTTCAAGGCATGTGGATTGGAATTTTACACAAATTCATAACCTTAGAAATTTTTATACTCACGTAACATCCAAGTGAACCACTTGAGTAGTTTTTTTTTTTTTTTTTTTTTTTTAAGAATTAGTAGCCCAACATTTAAGATATTGAAAAGGATAAGAGAAAAATTAGGTTTAAACTCTAAATCTTCTAATTAAAAATTATTATTTTTAACGATTTCAGTTATTAAAATGATATTTGGCAGCATTCATTCTTTATCAACGAACACGTTGCTGTTTCAAAACGTTCCATAATAAATGGGACTTCCTGTTTCCTCGTTGAATATATGTTGTTCACGTATTAAATCCCTACGGAATTTTTAGACATTTTCCATAAAACATGACGAGAGCAAATGCATCCAAGGATGCAGAAAATGATTGTTAAAACAAAATAAAATACAAGAATATGATAACTACTTTTTCTTACTAGAACTAATTCGATGTGATGAGACAGAACATAAAAAATATTAGCTCCGGCGTAAAAAGCGATTATATGCCTGTATGGACGCGAGTTGTCACCACACAGGATAAATATATGTATAATTACACTATCATAACCATTTACGCATTTGTGAACATATTATTATCAATTATAATCACGCATGGAAGGACCGCAAATACAGAACCATTATTTTTCTCTTTTTTTTATTGGAGCAAAAATATAGAACCACATGATCTTAACAGGTGCAAGGTAAAATATTTTTATGAGTCAACATCAATACTAGCGTTCGTGCTTGGAAAGTATCAATTAAGCAACTGGAAAAGCGTGAACCTCGCAATTTGAATGTGAAAATAAAGATAGCTCAGCTTAGTATTTTCCAGTGATCTTCGGTTTAGATTACACTCATCAACGAAGAGGAAAAAGTACACAAAAATTAACGGCACCAGTCTCTTGAATCTAAATGCAACTTATAATATAACTACTTAGAAAATTTATTATATGCCATTGCAAAATATGTGGTTAAGCAGTGGAAAGGTGCATCAGTCGTCAACCTCTGCTTTGATCTCCCGCTGCAGCTCCTCCTTGTACTCCTCAAAAGTGCCTGGGAAAGTTCTCACAGTTCCGTTGTCTACAACCCAGATTTCGCTTCTTTCTTCGTCCTCGCAAACACGAGATATAAGCCTAGAATCATGACTGACCAACACGACCCCGCCAGTGAACTCGTCTAGCGCATCAGCCAGCGCGTCTATACTCTGCATGTCTAAGTGATTGGTTGGCTCATCCAACAGCAATATGTGCGGCTTTGACATGGAAATTGAAGTAAATACAACCCGAGCTTTCTGACCTCCAGACAACTTTGCAATAGGAGTAAGGTGATTGTGGCTGGCAAGTCCAAATTTTCCAAGCTTGGCACGAACGGCCTCCTGCTTGCTTAGTCCCTCTTGATCCGGATGAAGACGAAGAAGATATTGAACTGGTGTTTCATCCATCGTCAATAGGTCCACAAAGTGCTGTGAGTACCTTCCTATCCTCAACTTTTGGCTTCTTCTTACTTCACCCTCAGTTGGAGCCAAATCACCAGCAAGAAGATTTAGGAGAGTAGATTTACCAGCTCCATTGGGCCCAACAATAGCAACACGAGTCCCCATATCAATGCCCACATCAACATTTGAGAGCCTGAAATCCTCTCTGTTCAGATAAGCGAAGCTAACCTCAATGAGTTGCAAAAGTGGTGGGGTCAATTCTGTAGGTTCAGGAAAGTGAAACTCCACACTATAATCTTTCCACTTTGTTGGAGCCTCTTGTATAGGTTCTTCTTCATCAACCTTGCCCTTTCCCTTGCTTTTTGACGCTTCCTTTGCAGCAACAAACTTTGCCCGATCTTTAACCTTTTCCTGCTGAGCACGGCTCCCTGACCGCTTGGCAGCTTTCAACTGTTTATCATAAGTCTCATACTTCTTGTTCGCCTCTTTGCGACGCTGCTCATAACCACTTTCAAAATCGTCAAAGTTCCCACGGTAGAAGTGTAGCTTGAGTTCGTGAAGATGGATAATTTCAGTGCAGACTGTGTTTAGGAAATCCCGATCATGAGAGACAACAATAAGTGTTTTCTTCCACCTACACAGGTACTCCTCTAACCAGAGGACAGCCCTTAGGTCAAGATGATTGGTAGGTTCATCCAACAGTAACAGAGTTGGCTGCACAAAAAGTGCCCTCGCCAAGGAAATTCTCATCCTCCAGCCTCCACTAAATGACCGTGTAGGACGTCCCTGCATCACCTTGGTGAAACCCAACCCAGCAAGAATCTTTGAAGCCTGAGCCTCAGCAGCATCAGACCCCAAGATCTGCAATTTCTCATACAATTCTGCAAGTTTTTCTCCAGCGTCATCAGCATTTAGATCACCTTCATCCTCATTGCCAATAGCAGAAGCTGAATTCTGCAAAGCTGTAACTTCTTTCCGGACGTTAATTAGCTCTTCGTTAGCAGCAACAACTGCTTCCAGAGCAGTTTTATCATCTCCAACCACCTCTTGTTCAACCAGAAGTACATCAATATTTTTCGGTACTGGAAGCTTTCTCCAAGCAAGAAGCTTCAACAATGTAGACTTTCCTTTTCCATTGGGCCCAACCAAGCCATATCTCTTGCCATGTGATATCTTCACCGATGTATTCTTTAGGAGTTCCTTCCCCCGTGCCGAGACAGAGAAATTATCAATCGAAATATCTTTGACATTAGCATCTGCTTCATCTTCTCCTTCAAGGACTGATGTCCGGCTACCAATAACAACAGTGAAAGCATCATGATCATCCTTAAGAGCTTCTTTTTTGGCCTGCTCAGCAGCATGGGCAGCAATCATGTCCTTTTTTTCTCGTTTCTTCAGTTCTTTGTCAGTCACAGAGATCTCAAGCAACTTTGATTCATCCCTCTGCTTCCTATTCAACTGTTTTCTAGCACCAGCCTCTGGTTGTTCTTCCTCAGAGGCATAATCATCCTCCTCATCATCAGAAGGAGGAAGATCGATCCCTTCAGTATAAGATGGAGCAGCCTTTGCTTTGGTCTTACCAGACGCACCGCTTTTTGAAACCTTTTTGGGTTTATCAGGTTTCTGGTCCATGCTAGCTAGCATTGCTGAGACAGAGATTTTCTCTTTCTTTCCATCCTTGGAAGCATCTTTGCTGCCGGGCTTACCCTTACCAGCCGCACCACTTTCCTCCGCTTTGCTCCTTCCCATTAGGAACAATTATTCTTCAAATATAATCTATAACAAAAAAAAAAAAAAAGGAAACCCTGTAAGGAAATTTAACAAATGAAATATCCATAAAAATTGGGATAACTTTCCAGTGACTAGCTCTATAAAGTAACAACTACACGTCTACAACTGCCCTCCTTCAACCTATTCCCATGACAATTACTATCTCCTTACATGTAATTTGATCATAGCATCGACCATCAGCCCTTTTCTTGGGCCACCTTGATGCAAATCATCGCAAGGATTTCAAAATTAACCTTTACACTCTAATCATCAAACAAAAGCAGCTTAACAACACCACAAAATGAAACTATGATGCGGATATCAAACAACCTATACATACAACAGCAAAATAGATAATTGTTGCAATCTTTAGGCCTGCCGGAACAATTTTTTTCTCAATTTTCATGGAAATTTAAGTATTCGATCTAAAATTTAATTAGAATAACTTCAACCGGAATTATCAAAGTAATAAAGAACTAAGCACAAGGATTAGGGTTGTTACCAGTTCCCAAACTGCTGACAAGGTTTGGTACCGGCGGCGCCTGTGGTACAGATTGGCGTTAAACAGAGCGCGACGGCGACAAGACCTCCAGGTGCCAACGTGGCACGATGACGCTCTGGCGATGATGAACCCAACCAACGGCGCGTGAATGGCGCCGAAGACGTCTCTGCTAGGTCTGTGGAAGATTCCGCCGCGTGCTGTGCGAACAGTCAGATCGACAACCGGAAGCTCTGGCCGGGGATCGTCTGACGGCGATGGTGAGGAGGTGGTAGCGGCAACAGAAGGGAGGATTTGGTTCCCGCCGATCTAGTTTAGGAGGTTCGGAGGCTGTGTCTGACGGCTGCTTTCAAGAAAAATAAGGAAGAAAAGAAACGATCGAAAGATTAGCGTAAAACTTGAGAATCATCAGAAAACATACCTGCGCCCTCGGGCCGCCTTATTGCCTTATAGGCCTATAGGGTAAATTGAGGCGGCCTGACTATAGCATGGATCCTATTGCATTTTAAAAAATAAAAAAAAATTTTAAAACGTTTGAGTGTAATTAGTTGAATTTAATATGTGAGTATTTTTATTACAAATATAATTAGAGAAATAAAATAAGAATTTTTTTTCTTTACTTAGTTACACTTTTAATTAAAGTAATTATATATTAAATTTAATTAATTACATTTTGAGTATTTTTTTGAACACTTTTTTTTTTTGAATTCTAACTTTTTTGGTGTAGTATATAAATCATACTTTAGAAATTGTTTTTTTTTTTAAGTTTTTGTGGTTTATTTCTTGAGATTTTTCTTTTTTTTTTTTTAGCTTTGGTATATTGGGAGAGAAATTAGTGGGAGATTTCTCAGGCACATTTTTTATTTTCTTTTTTTTTATAAAAATAAATTGAATGTTATTTTCAAACTTGATTTTTAACCAAAACAAATTTCAATTTTTTTTTATTTTTCAAATATCCTCTTAACTGTTTTTTGGTAAATTTTTCTGCCCACAAAACTTTTTTTTTTTCTTCTTTTGCGAAAAAACCGAAAAATAGGCAAAAATGTCACAATAGGTAGAGGTACAAGACGTTGAAAGTTATTTGATACTGGCGTTAAGTCACTTGGATCCATTTCCTCAGTCCGGCCGAGGCCTGGTCCTTGGATTACGGGTGCCTTGCTTTGCTTGAATCTTTGTACCGATAATTATAATAATATTTTTTTATTATATATTATTTGAGATTTACGTGTTAAATTTTAGGATGATATTTATTTATATTTAAATTTTAATTTTGTAAATAATAATAATAATAATAATAATTTTTTATTATACTCATTACTTGTAGTGAGCTTTTTGCACATTGCATGTATCTGAACTCTACAACAAATATCTTAATTTATTTTAGTAGAAATTATGGATTCTATATTCCTTTAATTGTTTTTTTTTTCTTTTTTTTGAGTTAGTAACCAAATAGTAAGAAAATGAAAAAATGAGATGCAAGTCTAATGTTTGAACTCCAAACATGCAAATTGGAGGCACTTTTTAATAGCTGATGGACACTTTTTTCACTTTTTGTCTTGTAAAGAAATTTTAAAAAAATAAGTAGAATTTATTTATAATTTTACAATATACAATAATAAAGTCTACTTAAAAAAAACTTAAAAATTACATTTATAATGTGTAAAATAAAGCTTAAGTTTTACTTTAAAAAAACAAATAAAAATAGTCAACACATTGCGCAAAACCTCCAAAAGATTGGACTTATTTGGTGTACACATATAGATACATGCAAACGGAGAAATGATCGAGAAACAACCCCTTACAGGTGACACTTTGAGGCTAAAGATACAATCAAAGAATTATAAGAGTTTAGGGAAGGTTCTGCTATTTTATACATCCAAATAAATAAACTATCGAAATATTGATATAAAAATTAAAAATAGCTACAATGAAATCAGTAAGCACGAGGATCCATAAGGCAAAGAAGAAACTTATTTTTTTTGACATGGAATCATGTGAGATTTTATTAATTAGGGTCATGAAGACAAAACAAAAGATCGTAGTCTGTTAGAAGATTGCTAACTTAGTTCAAAGAAGAATTGGGTCTATGTCCCATGGAGAATTAGTTGAGTGGTGCTTTAGCTCATGTTAGACTTCCAACGAGTCGGTTTCAAAAATAAAATTTCGGCTTCAGCCATAAGGGCAGATCGTGAGAGCTGCAGAGTGGCTCAGGCAAAGAAGATACTAACTTGTAGGGTTCAGAGGAGATTAATAATAACAAATAATTAGAGAGGACAAGGAAAAAAATTTAAAAAAAAAAAAAGAAAAATAAAGAAGAACGGAGAAAAAGAAAAGAATATCCGGTTATCGGTAACAAGTAACTTAAAAAGATCACCGCATTTGTTTTGCAGGGGCACCAAATAGGTCTTTGTAATAGACAGGAAAATTCAGTAGAATATCAACATAATTAAGATTGATTTGTAACAACTTTAGGCCCAAAGTTCATATTGAAACATAGAACTACAATTCCTAACATTAGGCCAAATATCTGGTCCCCATAAGCTTTGGAGGCGAATCATGATAACAAATTCAACACAAGAACAAATGTAAATCACGCTTGCTGACATGGTGAAAATACTCTATGACTCAAAATTTTATGCCAAATTACTTGTTACGAGATGTAGAAAGAAACTCAAATTAAGTACTTATTAGTATCGTTTTCAAAAAATAAAATAAAAAACGTACTAAGTTGTATCAAGACAAATGAAAGGAAAATGATCAAAACTGAACGTCAAAGCAAGTGAAGATCCCAAAATCATACATTGTGGAATTTAGAGAATAATGAGATGTATGCAGACTTGCCCTTATTATTAAAAATAAATTATTATACGATTATGTCCATACTTACAATGAAATGTCCTTAACGCTTACTCATTTTATATAATAACAAAATAAGACAATAAAAATTAACGTGTTGGAGATGAAAAAAAAAAAAACAAAAAGGAAAAAAAATCTGGAATGACAAGAATCGCATGCATTCCTATATATGAATCCAAATACTAAAATTTTCTACATCAAAGAACAGAACAGAACACCGTCACCAACCAACCCCACCAAAGGCCAACCCTTTTAAGAGTTGCAACATAACTGAAAAAATACTTGACTCTAATCCCCAAGGACACTGAATCCAAGAAAACACGCACATGGGTCTCGTTGCAACTGTGTATAAGACGAAATTAACTGACTTGATCTCATAAAGGTGGAAAGGTTCGAGCTTTGAGCAGAAACAGAACAAAGATGATTGCGCCAATTGGCTCATGGAGTAAAATGGTGTTTTTTTTTTTTTTTTTTTGATTTATATGAAACTCTATTGAGTATTTGAGAAGGAGAAATGAGATTAGGTGAGATTTGAATCTCTCACATGTTGATTGAGAAGAACTCTTCTCAACCAGTTGAATAAATACTAAACTTCATGTTATTCAATTGAACGAGTAATCTCCCGTAGAAATTGGGCAAACGGCTACTAGGCCTGAAAGCCTTTTGAGTTTTGTGCGTGTGTCGTTCGGCCTGCCCATGGCAGGCTTCGTTTTAATTCAACTCATTGAACACTGTCACTGTGCCATTTGGGTGGACTGTGTATATTCGGCCCAATGGATATTTCAAGCCCTAAAACAAGCTCTATGGCAATGGACGCAAAGTGCCCCCGAAGGTTGCCCAAGTCTCATTTGTTGTACCAATTGGTTGGACCATACGTGCGATGACTTATTTCATATATGAGCTCTTTAATTATGTCCAAATGGCCCAGTTGCATCAAATAATAGAATAGAAGGAACATTTCACTCTTATCATTTCAACTCTAATTGACGCATCAAAAATAGCTCATTCGGTAGAACTCTGCTGTTGCAGTCGAGTTGTTTTCAGTAATATGAATGTGCCTTACATCTTACCACGATATGCAGTAGTCTACTTCTCTCTCATTTTCCTATAATTGACTATTACTGTAGCAAGCATGTTATGCTAGTTTCTAATTTACATGTACCTTCTGCATTCTACAAACATTTTATGTGTCACATTGATGCTTGGTACCTAATTTCATATCATAATCGAACGGTCCAGGATTAATTTATATATATTGTACAAGAATGATGCTTGCAAGTCCTCAATAATTAGTGGCTTGGGGGACAACCTTCAAGATCAGAGGAGGAACCAATTTGATGATCGACCCATGATGTCTAGCGATATGCCCTAACTAAAGCATATATCTTTATGATTTGGGTTTGATTGTCTAGGGAAGCTCATTTTTTAAGGACAATTGGGATCCATAGCCTTGCCGGTGGCAACCCCATCAAGTGTGATCAAAAGTGGGGACCCTCCCGTGCATCTCATTGACTTGTCTTGCCCTTGGGAAACATATGCTCGGTTGTAAAGGAACATCTTTTTAAATTAATAGCCTATGAATTAGTCAATTGCTAGCATCATATAATATATATATACATATATATTCGGCCTGTATTTATATACTGTTGGGTATCAGGCCAAGTGAAAACAATCTTGGAATTAGTTATTATATCCTAACATATTCGAGTAAAATAATATCCTTGCAAAAAAAAAAAAAATAATAAATAAGACAGTATATATAACCACTTTCTAATTCCTATAATACAAGAGTCTTAGAGTCTTGTTGAGTACTGAAGAACCCTAATAGACTAAAATCTGATGAGATCAAATATAAAAACTTACCATTACGGAGGTCAAGGTGAGCCAAGTTATAATCCAATTATAGTAATTGGGCTTATCATACAAGAAGGAAGCAATAATACAACTCTACTTGCAGATTCTAAGTATTACTTCAAGTAGTTACTGACCTTATTGACCAAATGTATGTTTAGGAGTTTGACTCCCACCACACTCCTGCTCTCTCTTTCTGTGTGAGTTTAATCATTCTTAAAAAAAAAAACTCTACCCGCTAGTGGCAAGAGAGACATTCATATATTCGCAGGTGGCCCATTCATCTAGCTGTTGTATCACTGCGGATCATGTGTTGCTGTTGCTAGCTAGAGAAAAGATCAATCCTTGTTCCTTGCTGGCGCCAGTGATGAAAGATTGGATGTCACTAGTATCATAATTTCCTATATTGGGTGTTGTTGGATGCAGAAATTTTTATTCGTGGGGTAACATTCACATGTGCATTATTACAAGACACATGAATTAAGGTGAAGAGAAATGAAATTACAAAAAGTAATACAAAATGTATATACCATTGGTAACAATAGAATTCAAAAAGTCGAACTTCTAAACATGTTTTGAGTATTTTTATTTATCTAATTTTTTTTTTTAAAAGTCTCATATCATTTTAAATTTTAGAATTGTGGGCGTTTGAACGGCGGGGGGGAGGATGGGTAACTAATTTTTCTTGGACAATCGTTCAAAATTTTCATAATAATCTTCCATTTTTTCCCCATTTTCAGTTGATTAGAACATTCTCCATTACATGTCATTATTTCTTATATTGACAGTATAATATGAGCAATTGGATTATTTTTCGGGGTTGAATAAAAAAAAGTTAATTTTAATATATCTGTTTCCTAATAAGTTTGTGAAAACCTAGTCAGTTTTATTTATACCGCATAAGGGACCCTAAATCTGAGCAGTTACACAACCAAGGATTCAATAAAAAAGACCCTGACCGGACCCTACATTTGCAATTGCGACTACAAATTTCTCAAGTGGGAGATGTAACCTGGTACTTATTAATAGAGACGATAATAAATATGCATCAATATGATCCTATTCTGCGACAACTATCAACAACTTCTTTTTTTTTTTCTTTTTTTTTTAACTTTTGGTCTGTCAATGTTAGGATTTGAACTCTGATTATTGAAACTAAGTGTCCGGTTGCTATATTTCCAAACCACATTGTTCGTGGCTCTTGCAGGACACTTTAAACAAATAAATGAGCAATATTGGAAGACGCAACTGCTTTCAAATTGCCTCAATTAGTTAATCATGTACCTTAAATACCATATATCTGGCCAGAGTAATTTAATCTAAGAGGGGTACTTCAGGTATATTTACCAAAGTATAGTTATTTTTAAGCCTAAATGACTTCAACTTCGTATCTTACTCCTAATCTTTTTCTAAATTCAATTTACTCGCAGCAGACAAGAAAAAGCGAGAGCAAATTATTCTATTATCTTCATTCCCTCTGATTTAGTTGAACATGTGATTAAGACCTAATGTCCAGATTTAGTAATGCAACGACAAGATTGCCTAAATGTCAGTGGTACAAGGGACTATATAATATACTAATTTAGTTTCTAAGTCGTTTGTAGTTGAGTCTTTCATTGTTTATGTCATTAATATCTTTTTATATCGTTGAGAAGATGCTTATGCATAGGAAGCATATCATACTAGTGTTTTAATATTGTTTATGCTATAATAAGATCCATCAAACTTAAGTTAGTTATTGCTCCAAAAAAAAAAAAAAAAAAACGCAAGGTAGTTATAGTTATCAGGGCAAACACACACACACACACACACAAGCACACAAAAAAAGCATATGTAATTTGTATCATCGATCGAACGTGGATTTGGGCATCTACGATGAAGTAATGTAACGTGCAAAGGAGATCTCCAATATGTCAATTAGCGATCTAATTTCAAATTATGGATATGGGGTATATTATATTTTGCCAATAAGTTGTTCTTTTGATTCTCTTTTTCTGTGACAATCACATGCCAAAGCTTGGAAGACGACTCCAATACCATTGGCCAATAATGGAGATGGCAATTTGGCATTATCAACTAAAATTGAAGGATCATGAAAGTTTTAGCCTTTATGTGACATGTTTGATGAACTTGTTTACAACATTTTTATTAGAAAGAATTGGTGCCAACCCACTCGACACTATATATTCATTGCCCAGTAGTAAATTTTACCCATGTTACTAAAGATCCCTTCTCTAATCAAAGTGAAATCACGCTTCCAATAATCAAGCAAAGTATTTGCCAATAATTCTTGCAAAACACATCAAAGGAGACAGTTCCAAAGGAGTTGAGCTTGGCAAAAATTTGTGAGCATGAGGCATATTATTTAAGTATAGCAGATAGTTCATATCTTACAATAGGTTAGAAAGATATTAAATGTTACCATTGAATACAAAGATGTACCATGATGCCTTTGAGTTCAGAACTTTCTTGAAAATGTCTTGACAATACTCCACCTGGAATCTAATAGTACGTGGAGTCAGAATATGTGAAGGTAACCTGATAGTAGGTTACCATCACTTGTGTATTGTGACCAGTTATAGGGCTGAGATTCCTGTAATAAATTGTAAGTTTGAGTCTTATTAATATTAAGTAGTGAGATTAAATTTATAACATATTTTTTAATAATAGGTATGTGTACGTAATTATTTAATTTTTTTTACAAATTTTTTAGGCATAAAATTACTCTGCCTCCTGACAAAATTAAGTACTACCCTTATTTTTTTTTTATTTTAAACACACGTATATGGGTGTGTGTGAAGGTAATTAAGTCCTTTTGGACCACATAGGTACATTATGCTTGTGGTGATTGTGTTGTAAGGTACTACATTGATTTCCATGAGAGTCCTTTTTGTGTACACTGATCAAGTGGGTAACTTCCTGGCTAGGACAGACAAGTGAGTGATAGTTTGCACTCGTTAGTCACTATCTAGTGTAATGATACATCACTCTCCATGATGGTGTTTAGCCCATATAGGTATGCAAATGAAATGCACTCAATGATTTCTTAACCAAATTTATTATATGTATTAATCACTTGTTCATTTTCAGCAATCAAAGTATATATAGTCAAATCTTAATCAAATATATATTTTTTTTGATTTAGTTAAGCTATAGTCAGTTGAAAATTGTATTCATTTTTGTACGCCTAAAAAAATCTCATGCCTTTCTCAAAAAGTAAACTTTTACAAGATAAAAATATCTTGGACACGAGTAAACGATTGTTTTTTAAGGAATTATTAAATAACTGTTATATATGATATGATGAAAAAAATTATATAATATAATAGAGGAATTATAAAAAAATTATACGACAGTGTCAAAAAAAATTATACAACGTATAATAAGTCAATAAAATTAAAATTTTTTTAATGGCTAGTTATATAAGTCATATAATTTCTTTTAGTACGTCGTATAATTTTCTCTACTAATCGTATAATGACAACCACTTACAATTTCAAAAAATGACAGTCAAATAAATTTTTTCAAATAGGAATATTGGTTCATAGCAGAGAAAAACTAAACTCAAATTGATATGCATAAAATAAATTCTTCTGACCCTCTATCGGTCTTTTTTATCTGCATCATACAGAGAATAATTCTTCCCTTAATGTAACTCTCTCATTTTGGGTGTTAGTGAGATTCGATTCCAAGCCTCATGAAACAACACTATAAAAAATAAAAAAAGGAAAATACTCTGACTTATAGGGTATTTTGAAGTTAAATGATTTTGTTCAACTCAACCCTGCATTGATGAGTAATTTAGTTGAACTTCCATTTCTAAGGAAAAGATTAGGAAGATATAAAAAATAGGTATAGAGTAATCAAAAGTAGTAGAAAATTCTTTTCTAGCCAAAAAAATTGAAAAAACTTTTTTTTTAAATCAAGATTTAGGATAATACTAAATCAATTTAAGATAAATACTAAATAAGTTTAGAGTTAAGTTTTGAAAAAAGAAAAAAAATTTTAATTATTTTTTAAGGGTTAAACTCATTTTATGACTACTTAATAATTATTTCCTATGTATTGCTAGTCAGACTCCATGTCTAATATGCACGAAGTTGGAGATTCAAGGCTCGGTGTAGTTAACATTGCCAGACAGGCCACAATGTCAAGTTTTCAATATTTTCATCCTGTATGATGTTACAAATTGCCACTCAATAATGTTTTTCTTGTTATTGTTTTTGGAAATGTCCCATTTATGCGGTTGGATTGAAGAATCTCCTACGTATTGTACAAACATATTATATTATTATTACAACTGTTAATTATATATTTTCACTCTTTTGATAAATGAACATAATTAATATTGATATGATATATGTGCCTCAAACGGTCAGATAATACAATGTGAGTATATTTTATACACAATAAAATTTTATTGCTTCTAGACAGTCTAAAGCTCTTGTGTTTTCTCTCTGTTTTTTTTTTTTTTTTCTCTGTCTTTGAAATAAGTGCTTCCCAAAAAAATGCAACTTGTAGTAGATTCTTTCCAGTTAGGTACGCATGATGTAGACAATTTGAGCAACCGCCCTTTTAAGGAGGTAGTGTTATGGCGTTGATGGGACCTGTGTGGCTTGTAAAGGTGAACTTGCTCCAATTTCCTATACAAATGGTGGTCCTACCTTCAAGACCACTTCTTCCATTCTTGTTATACCTTGCAGCAAAATTATTGCGGTATCTATACCTTCTATGGTCGCGCAACTGATCATTCTCACATGAGAAACTATTTGAAATGATCATGACAGCTTCATGCCATAGGACATGGAATCATGTATTTTAGCTCATGTGCAAGACAATATCTAGTAAATATATTGTGTAATCATATACAAACTGCTCTAATTATGATTGTATGCAAATGAATACCACGGACTACAAATGAAATTGCTTGTATTTGTTTCAAAACAATTCACGGTCACACCCTACACTAATAATATGTTCATCTAATAGCGACCAAAGTTACAATTATAGTCTAAAGATCCTAATATGAAACATGGGTTAAAAATAAAATTATGATTACTTCTGTGAAGGAACATATACTTCTCATTATCTCTTACAATTACAAAAATCACTTCCACCATCTAACCTTTATTGCAAAACATTTACCTTATTTTTAACTTCTTTACTTAATTAGGTCTAAAATTTGACAAATTTAAAAGTTCAAAGCTCTTCTATGCTATAATATATATGGTGATAAAGATGATTAATTCCAGGTTGGCAAAAACAATTTCTTCATATAACGAGAAATTCCTTTCAAACAAATCTTAAAATTATTAGTAGAATATTTCACTGCTACATCTCTCCACTTAAAATATAGAATGCACTTAAAAAATTGAAACTTTAAATAGTATATATAATTTTGAAGTTAGGATTCTAACTTTGTTATTTTATTTAGTAGTAGGGGAAAAAGCACAGATCAATCGACACAATTTAAATATGTATGTTTATGAAAATATAATTAGCAAACTTCCATTAATTATCCATGGATTAGGAGAAGGACACCAACACATGCAATATGTGGGCATGCAAATGTTGCAAAATAAAGGTGTCCCTATATACCATGGTGAGGCTTGTAGCTCTGGTACAACTCTTGCTATAATTTAATTGCTATAGACCCCATCAATAAGGCAGATCACATGGCATGTTTCCCAAGTTGCAAATCAGACGGCCAGAATGGAATCCTACCGAAATACTATAAACCCAACAACCCTTGGATCTGTCCCCCGTACACAACTTATGGTGCCGGACTTTAATGGTGTTTTTAGGAGGCATAAAGTCCCCTCTTTTGCCTCTCATGTGACCGACCACTAAGCCTTATTTGACCTGTCATTGCCCCCACTATGTCCTCTCTCTCTCTCTCTCTTTCTCCCATAATTCTCTTTGTGGATACATATAACTAAGTGATTTGATAAGTAAAAAACTGTATATGCGAAGACCTACCAGACACTATATAACACATTGAACCTTAGAGCCAAAAAAAAAAGAAAAGAATATTCATATATAACCAAACTTGCTAGAAATATTTTTAAGTGTCGCACCAGAAGTCCCAACCTATCACCAAAAAATGGCAAAAGAAGGTCTTGGGCTTGAAATCACAGAGCTAAGGTTGGGTCTCCCAGGTGGGGATGGTGAAGGTCACAAAAGTGAGAAGAAAAGGGTATTCTCTGAAGTTTCCGGCGATGCGACCAGCGACCAGAAAGTTCAAACAAAAGGGCAAGTCGTGGGGTGGCCACCAGTATGTTCATATAGGAGAAAGAATAGCTTCAATGAGAAGGATTGCCTTGAGAATTCGAAAATGTACGTGAAAGTTAGCATGGATGGAGCTCCTTTTCTTCGCAAAATTGACTTGGGCATGCATATAGAGTATCCTGATCTTGTCATTGCATTGGAGACGCTGTTTGGTTGCTTTGGCATCGGTGAGTCCCATCAATTCTTGTTAAAATTTGTCCGTATGACTAGTTTAGTTCTCGGTACATTACATTTACATACACGTAGCAATCTCATGAAAGAAGCTTGTAAGTATGTGAAAATAATTTTCCATTATGCAACAACCGTTTTATGTTGTCACATATTATGGCGAAAAAAAACTTTTAAGTTTTCGAAGAAATTGCCAGCGCTTTTTTATTAAATGAAATTGGTGAATGGAGGAGTAATAAATACGGGCTTACATTGTACTATCATAACCCTTGAGTTCACACCCTTGAGTTCACATTTGCGGTCTTCATCATTAATTAAGATCATGCATCAAAATATTAAAAATATCAAATTAACAATTATGATACTGCATGCATTTGTGTAAAATTTCTGAAATTTGATCGTACTAATTTCAACGGAAGCTAACTTAGTTTAATGTGGCAAATAATCGAGTAGGGCATATATTTGGATGGAAATGAAACAAAAATTGATTTTGAAATTAAAAATCAAACAATTATCAATTATCATATGCTTATATTGGACAGGCAAAGCGTTGGAGGATGCAGAGACTTGCGAATATGTTCCTATATATGAAGACAAGGAAGGGGATTGGATGCTAGTGGGGGATGTCCCTTGGGAGTAAGTTTACCTGGCCACCACTACAAAAATTTTTGATTATAATGGCACATGATTATTACATGGATCAAAGATACAAATTTATACATGATTAAAAATCAAATTTTATTACAGATCAATTAGATTTATGCTGCTAGGATGCACGACGCATTTTCATGGATGATTATTTTTTGCCATTATTGGCATAATGAGTCAAGTAGAGTTGAGAAATTTGACCTTTTAGACTTGACTGACTAAGAATTGTTTGATAGTTTGGATTGATTTATTAAGGAAGAAAGAGAAGTAAGATAAATCCACATTCAAGATAGAAGAGGATGCTAGCCAAAGCCGAGGCAATGAGATTTGTTTGCCTAATAGTATCTTGTTTCGCTAACTTGATTGAGCAAAAGTTATTTTTATGCTCTGAATTTTGTATTTCCCCACGCCAAAACAATTAATTACAAACATGTTCATACCCAGAAATAAAAAGAAGGAAAAATTTAGTTTGATTGAGATATAAATAACATGCCGTTAACAACTATGTATCAAGTTACCTCAATGCCTAATTAAAGAGCTTTTGAAGGGAGATCAGGTAGAGAGTTAGAGGTTAAACTTTGACATCTCATTTTACCAAAAATAAAAAAATAAAAAAGAACCTTAGAAAAAAAAAAAAAAGCAAAAGAGTGAAAATGTCATAAATTCAGCGGGGACTACAGCTATCCCTTGCTATCAAATAAAAGAAATGGGAAAAAAAAAATTAAATATTGTATCATTAACATAACTTGTCTGCAGATTGTGATTAGCCCCAGCTGCTTGAATCTAATTAACCCTGAAAATTAGCAAGTCATCAACTTAACTGCTTTTGTGTGCTCAATACTTACGAATTATGATGACCTTAACAACTACGATCTTATAAAAGGTTGATAGGAACTATACAATAAAATGGTTTTTAAAACATCATGTGATCTTTAGAAACTATGCCTGAAGGGCAACACTAATATCTTTTAGAAAATATTAAACACTAAAATATTAATTGATGTGACTTTGCATATTTTGCAATCATCAATTTAGGTCGCGAACTCTTCATATTTTATCAAACTAAGTTTTTTTTTTGGTGCAAATTTTATCAAATTAAGTTGTGAACTCTCAATTTGATCAATTTAGTTAGTCAATTCTAAAACTGTCGTCAAATAAGGTAGTTAATTTCATTATATTCTGTCGTTTAGAAGAATAAGAGTACTCAATAACATTTCACTTAATGATATTTATGACATATGATGTTGGACCATTAAATTTCCTTTCTCTTTTAATTAGCCAACTGTGGAAAGTATTGTGGCCAAATTGGGCCATGTGAAACACAATCTAGCATTTTCTGGTGTTGGCCAATTTACTTTTACAGTTCCTTATGATGTTGTTGGCCAGTAGATGACAAATTGAAAATGATGATGTCTCCAAAGACTATCATCTGTCAAGGGCCAAGGCATTATCACAAAGATGGAACTCCTGCCCCTGCCCAATTCCAAAATTAATATGCCTCTACTGCTTTATGTACTAATAAAAAGATTAAAAAAAATGAGTATTTATCTCAAAATTTGTCTTGAGTAAAATAGTAACTGTTATTTTTAAAATAAAAATTGATATTTTTGAAATACTTGTTATTTTTACATTTTAAAAATATCCGTCGTAATTTTAAAAATAACAGTCGCCGATTCATCCGGAATAAATCATGAAAAAAAAATGTTATAACATGTATACTTGCTCTAAAAATGTATACTTTTTGGACATAACACTTCCAATATAGTGATTATAATAGACCAATAGTTTGCTTCAATTGTTTTGTTGTTGTAGGGTTTTATATGAGATGATGGAAAACACTAGGTAACAACAAAGTGATATTTAGGTGTTGGATGATTGAAATTTAAAAAAACAAAAATTGGAGAAATTATTAGATACTGTTAGATGTAATGCATGATTATTTTATTATTATTTGAAATTAAGTTACGTAGTGAAATTTCAATATAATATATAAATTTCATTAACATGCACTACCTTAACTACTATTTTTCTCACTAATTAGTTACCATATTCTCCCATCTATTAAAAAGTTGCCTGATACATATATACATTATATGCATCAAATTGTTCTAGTATTATTCGAAATAGATATTCTTTAGCATTGCTTTATCTTTCTGATTAATAAAGGGTTATAAACTATTTACTATAATTTTTTTTCAAAGTACAAAATAATTTCAAATCAACGTGATATTAAAATTGCATTTTTGTTAACTCTTTTAGTGTACGTCTAATTAATAGTCCGATGACAATTAAATAATCTCGTTCGTCCACTCAAGTCCTTCAATATATTAAAGCTTACCAAAATATATACATAAATTCCTTAAAGAGTACCCCTAGGCACTCTATTAACATTTTCCTTGTTCGTGGCCTAATGACCAACAAGCCAAGCCTAAAGATGTTTCCTTTTTTTCTTTTTTTTTTGGAGCAATAAGCCTAAAGCTAAAGCACCCTCATAATTGAACCCGAAAAAAAAGCACCCTCATAATTAACTTTCCCTTCTCCAATTCAACTAAACAGAAAAAAAAAAAAACATTTTTGTTGTTCATATGAGCGCAAGCAATTACAATAATAATTTTGTTCTTTTCAAGGAAAAAGAAAAAACTTAGTGCTCTTGTGTATAACAAATCCAGTAAATTACATAACTGACCAATTATAATAGTCTATATAATCAAATAGAAATAAATGCACAAATGAATGAAATTTAACTTTTCTTTTCACCTCTCATGGGCCTGAGTTAACTTGTGAGTGAATTATACTTACTACAAAAAGTGAGTAAAATTATCCTTCTTTCCTTATCCTTACCAGAAGAAAACTTGTGGCACCATGAGAAAAGAAGGAAGAAATCCAGAGTCCAATGTCTATAGTTGCATTATAACAGGCAGGGTCCTGGGATTCTTATTTTTGCAGGATTTTTGGGTGCGGATTTTGAATCCTTAGTTCAATCACAATCTGGGTCAACTCTCCCAACCACAATTGGTTTTTAGTTGCTTTTCCACAAAGTTAATTCAAATGGTTTTCTTCTACCCAAAAAAAAAAAAAAAAAGATTGAGAGCCTGGCACGAGCTTGGATGCAATTTCATAATCAAAGTCACTAGAAGTTAAAACATTTATAAGCTTAACTTGCTGGCATAAGCCAGCCGGTTATTTGTTATATGTTATGACCAGCCATGAGACAGGGCCTATTATGTTGTTTGGGGATTTATCCCTTCTTCAAGACCAAAAAAAAAAAAAAGAAAAAGGAAAAAAAAAAACATTTATAAGCTTCTGATAAGTCAAGTATGTGAATCAAATAAAACTTGCTAGGCCTGAGCGGTAGGACTGCACGTCTCCCCCTATTTCCATCATGCCTCCATGTCTATCGTTGTACATTAATTTTCTTTTCAATAAAAGCTAAATAGAGAATATTTACAATTGTTTACAGGATGTTTATCGAGTCGTGCAAGAGACTACGGATCATGAAGAGATCAAAAGCCAAAGATTTTGGACCGGAGCCAAGAGGGCTTCTGAATGAAATTCCAAAAGATGAATGAAATATCCATCAACTAAAAGAGAAGAATGGAACCCAGTTGCTCTAAGCCTACGAGATATATATTTGGTATTTAATCAGTGAACTCTTTTAAACTGATGATTTATCTTTTGAATTACGACTGTAAGCCTTTGGTGTTTAGATAGGGACAGGACCCTAGATAAAAGTTGACAATTTGTTTTTAATGATGAATTACTTTTATATCGAGTTAATTCTCGCTTCTTTGCTTCTGATTAGCTAGATTTTTTTACTCATCTGATTTACCGGTTCTTTATAATGATATCTGACAAATTCTCATATACGTGAATTGTTTGTTTAGAGAAGAATTATGCACATGATTAGCTAGGAATTCACGTTGAGCCGTAGACTGATCCTGTCGGTCCAGAATCCAATTAATCTGCAGTCTCACACACTAGATACTAATTAATCAACCTTTTTCGATATATGAAATCTATATCTATGAAAAACATGCTACCGTATGGAATGTCTAGATTACCAAAACATGAAGATTTTTGGTCTTTTCAACTTATCTATCGATCGGATATTCTGAGTTGAATTATTTACCTTTCAATTGAAAAGATTTTCAAGTCGATCCAGTTCGAGTTATTCGAGTTTCAGGCGTTTCAAGTTAAAAATAATTGATTTATTTTTCTCATTAAGTCAAGCTGATTTTTAAACAAATTAAGAAAGATTGTTTTTGTTTGCTCTGTCAACTTTTGTCGCCGATTTATTGAATTTTTAAATGATTAAACAATAAAATTTTCTTGGGATTTGAAATGCAAAATTATATTTTGTTCGATGAAATGACAAAAGTACATGCACATGTGTTGTATATCGTGAATTATGGTGATTGGTGTCAACCGGATTTGTTAGAGAAGAGAAGTTGTCTCGAAAAAAAAAAAAAAAAGGAGAAGAGAAGTTAAATGTATTGGAATACCTGATAATGTATGCATTCATTTTCTATTTAGTGAACTGGCGGCCATGGATTCTTCAAATTTTCGAGGCTTTTGACTGTCTACTTGCGTCGAAATAATTAATCTGTGGTTAGCGAAACCAGCAGCTTTCTTCAGTTTTTGCAATTCACTCGCATCAGGTTACCGATTGCGTTTTATATTAAAGTTTGAGAAACGGCGAAGATTATAAACGAGTTGCTACATTCATTAGCGAGTTCAGCGGATAGTTTTGAAAAGAACTCAGCTGGAAATTGAATATTAAAAACCGTGTAATAAACGAACAAAGTTTGAGTAAGAACAAAATTAACTGTCAAAATCTTTGAACAGTTCATTTAAAAATTATTTAAAATTCGTTTTATAAAATAATAAAAAAAATTTAATATATTTTTTTGTTAGTATATTATTATAATACATTTGACAAGTTTATCCGAGTCATAAAAATGATCTCTTTACTAAAATAAGGTAATGCTGTCAAATGTGAGAATTATGTAAACTACCTTACCTTATTATGTTTATAGTTATACACAAAAAATAAAAACTTATTTTTTATCAAGTTAATTTTAGTAATAATTTTAATAATTTCAATTATTTCTATAAGAAGCTAAATCAACTATTCATAAAAAATTTGAGACTTGGATGAATAAAAAATAAATTTAATTTGACTATAACCCAGTAGTCAGAGAAACCAAAATGAACATGTCAAAACTCACTTGACTTATTTACAAAAACCACTAGAAGAAGTATTTTAAGAGGGTATTTGGGTTAACTTTTAGGAGAGTACATTTACATTTTATTTTCAAAAAATATGAAGACGAGTATTTGATTGTTTTTTGTTATCGTTTGATTCTGCTTATTTTTTTTAATACAACATCCTAAAGCAGTTGATTGAAAAGTATTTTAAGGTTACTTTTGATTGCTTGTTGAACAACTTTTCAGTTTTTAATATTAATAATAATTTATATAGACAAAATTACTCTTAAATAATAATTATACAACTTCATTATTTTTTAACTTACCTCTTAAATATGATTTGTTAATTATTACTCAATTTCATCAATATTTATATAAACACAATATTTTCATTTTTCAGCAATTCTTTTATAATATTTTTTTACTTCAAATTTTTATTAATATTGACACTTAAAAAATATTTTAAATATTATATTTTTTATTATCTATTAAACATTACTTATTTTTTGAAAAAATAAAAATTAAATGAGAAAATTTTTAATATTATTCATAGAATATTTATTCTAAAAATCAAAATTAATACGTCATTTAAGATAGGAACACGTTATGTTAATATAAATTAAATGTCTAAATTAGTC
This sequence comes from Carallia pectinifolia, assembly GCA_037832335.1. NCBI lineage: Eukaryota > Viridiplantae > Streptophyta > Magnoliopsida > Malpighiales > Rhizophoraceae > Carallia > Carallia pectinifolia. The sequence continues at coordinate 14,198,337 of CM075445.1, read as the reverse complement.
ATTTAATTATTTAACAGTAATAGCAAGTATAAAATTATCTAAATACTTCATTAGTTTTTTAAACAATCAACAACAGATAATAACAATCAGTAATCAATAATCAATAGTATCAATCAACAATAAAAATATTAAACAAATAAGCCAAACAAGCCTTAAGACTTATAATAAGTGCGAGTTGTGCTATTATAGGTGTTATGAAGTCTAAAAAAGTTTTTTTTAATCCATTAGAAAACCTGTTAGATCATAAATTACATAATGGAGTCACTTTTTTTTTCTTATAAATTTCATACCCTCCTTTTACACAATTAAACTCAAAACATCTTGAATAAAAATATAAATTCTAGTCATTGTGTGTACTTTGGAGGGACTAAACTTTGAAGGTTAACACTGTGTTTGGGAGGGGGGAAAATGGGGAGAGGGAGGGAAAAGTGAGATGATTAAAGTAAATTATTGTATTTGGAAAATATTTGAAAAGTGAGAGAGAGTAAAGTTTTTAATTCTCCTAATTTTTCCTACCCCACCAAAACTAATCCTCTCAAAAATGAGAGAAAAGTTATTAGTTCTCCTATTAAATTTATTAAATGACTCAATTACCCTTACATAATTTAAAAATTACAATTTTACCTAAATAAAATATCTTAATAAAATTTGTTATGAAAGATAAAATTGTTATTTCAATACATTTTATATTCCTCTCCTCCACTTTTCATCATTTTCCAAACAAAAGAATTTATAATTTTCCTCCTTCCCATTACTTCTTTCCAAATATAAGAGATGATAGAAAATATCATCTTCCTCATGATCCTCTCCTCCACTTTTATCTCTCTCACTTTTTTCTCTTTCAAAAATTTTATCCAAACATAGTGTAAATGAGGTATGAGCGTCTGTTTTGCACATTTTTTTAGCCCTATTAGATCACGGAAAAGTTCACAACGAAGCCCATATTCAAATTGTTAGGCGTTTTACTTCTTATCAGGCGATGCTGGGGGTTGTTAGGGATGATCATGAGTTCTGTTTTCAATTAACCGCGAAGTTGTGCAGGCCCAATCAAATACATACTTAATGGTCGTATGATAGTATAATTTGGGCGGGCTGATATTTGCCCAAGTGGTGGGAAAAGTGAGATACGAACCCTCGACTTGGTCCACAATTCCCTTTTCTGTTTAAATGTCTACATGAGCTCTTAGCCATTACGTTACAAACCTGAAAAAAAATTTAAAAAAACAATAGTATAATTTGGGTTCGTATTTGAGAAGCATCAAATCAATCGCACTATAAAAATTAGATTAAAATTTTGATAAGAGTCCAATTACTCTAATCAGAAAAATTGATAGGGAAAATCGATGTAAAAAATTCATAATGTAATTAACCGCTTAAATTATACAACTAATTATTTATTATTTGTAACAAAAAAAATTGATAAGAGTATGTTAATTTTATTGATTTTTTATTACAAATAACAATTATTTAGTTGTATAATCTAATCGGTCAATTATACTGTAACTCGTCTCAGTCGATTTTTCTTTCCTGTCTGTGTATGTTTTTTGCTTTAATAAATACATGAAAAAAAAGCATGTACACGAAAAACGATCATCTCGTTTCATTCACATAAAGCAAAACTGAAATTTAACCACCCTCACATAAGCTACTTACAAGATAGATATGTTCACACGAACCATTGGTCATGGTTTGTTCACAAGTTGATTCTGATTGTTACATGTAGCTACCTTCATGCTTAAGGCAGTGAAAGTTGCCAAGTGGGAAGTGCTCATTAAAGGCTTATTTCTACTGTTGATAAATAATTAAAGGCATATTTCTCACAGCTGCAGCCATTATTACATTTGGAGAAATGGAGAGGGGCCCGCCTTCTTGCTCATCTAACTAAATCTCCACCACCCACCTCAATAATGCAAGGGGGCAGCTAAACAGCTATGCTTGGGAACACCCAGTTCCATCATATACATGTTATGTGCATGTTTACAAATTATTGAAATACTAACTAAAAAGACATAGCAAAGTGCAGACATGGATGCTCCAGAAGCACAAAAGATGTCATACCGTGAACATATCCAGAAAAGACATGAGGAGAAAGGCTGCCTCTATGCCCTGTCAGCGTCTCACCCACCATTTTTTTTTTTCTTGATCTTAGTAGGTTTTGCTGGTTTTTAGTGCAGAAATATTGTGCATGCCTTTTGTATCTTCATGGGCTTTGTCTTCCAGTAATAGCCTTGGTGAATTGTTTGAGTAGAAGGCTTACACATGCTTTTCTTGATTTTTTTCATATAGATTATACACAATATTAATTGTTATGCTCCCATTTGTTGCAGACTTTTTACACTTTGTTGCTGCTGTTGCTGCTACGAGACTTGTGAGTGTTGTGTGGAGTGCTGCTGCTGCGTGGGTTCCCCAACATAGTTACAAGAGAGGATGAATTGGGAAGAGATGATCCATCCCAAGGTTTCCACATTCCATCATTTTTGTCAACGTTGTGTTGATGTATATAGTTTTTAGTACGGAGAGAAATGTTCAGTTTAAATTTTATGTTATTTAGTTCCCATCATCTAGCTTTATGCTCAAGGTTGTCGTCCATATGTAAATGCATATTCTCATTGTATCATTGATGTTTGCTCCTGACATATGATTTGTCATTCAACAAGAATAAAAATCTGCCTTTTGAGTTGTTATTTCTTTGTGAAAAATAAAGATAAAATTGCGAACATATAACCTTCTCTAAATTTTATAATGTGAGAGTTTTATGCACTTAGAACGTTCTTTTTTGAGTTTCTACATCTTGTGATATGAAGCCATGTGCGTTCACTAATACGACGAGGATAGATGAACTCAGTTCTCACCCCTACCTTGCTGGAAAGAGATACCAAGTTCAATTGGGGATGTTGATGGTAATACCATTCACTCACAAAAGAAAACAGAAAACTTACGTTCTTTTCAGGTCAAAGGTCCTAGCTTTTGCTCTACTAAAATTGGCATAAGAAAGGCAGAATGCAGGAATCCATAAATGGCGAAGCAGTCAAGACTAGACAAATACACAATGATTCTTAACAGTATCAGAAACAGTAAGGGAGAGATGAATGCATTCAAATATGAACAATGAAGGCACACTTTGTGAACAATAAAAAGAAGCAGGACCTTTTTGTTTAATGCATTGTTTTAAAAACCGGACTCGACTGGCCGATCTGATTAGCTTAACTGGTAACCGGCCAGGATTTTGGTTTTTAAGCAAGTTTGTGAACCGGTCAAGAACCGATTAAAACCGGATTGATCTAAACCGGACCAATAAGTTCATAAATTATAATTTGATTCAAAATTTTATTTAAATTATAATTTAAGGCCCAAAACTTAATTAAAAATTTCAATTTAATCTTAATTTGATCAAAACTTTCAATTTAATCCTTAAAACTAAAAGAAATTAATATCCATTTATCATCTACAAGTATTATTTTGTAGGTTATTTATATATATCAAATACTTTTAACAACTAATGTTTCTAATTAGTTTCTAATTTGATGATCAGTCTGATTCTAATAACGTTAGTTTAATGTTGTTGCTGTCAGCATTTAATGGACGGCCATTGCTTCAGCTAAGTATTGCCTGACATCTTCTAACATCTAAAAAAGGGTAATTGCAGAAATTTTCCAAATTGACACGTAGAAATGATTTATGACTGTTGTTTTGTTACCGAACAAGGAGTTAATTTCTTTCATGGAATGTGATAGACTTTTGTCCAGATACTATTCTTCTGAATAGCTTTTAAACTAGTAAGAAACTCAGAGTCACTTCTACCCCTGCTAGAAACAATTCTTGATGGAAGCCATTGTTCTTAGTATCTTTTGCATGCCATATGCGTAATGAATGCAGAATACCAAGAGAGGCATGATGCTTAGTGAAATTTTCTATTCATTTGCATGAAACATTTACATTCCCAGTTACAGTTGACCGTTCTGATTATTAAGGACAACACACAAAATCATGTGCAAGTTACATCAATTCAAAGAAATCAAAAATCGGCATTATGACAAACTTTTGAATCAATTAATTACCTAGAATGGGATTCCTCCCTTCATCAATTTCTATCAAAAGGACATTATCCGGATCGGAGCCACTTGGTCCTTCTGCATAAAGGCTGGGAAGATAAGCCTTATATGCAGGCAGGTACCGGGATACAAAATCTTTGACCTGCAAAAGAAAAACCCAAATGAAAACGCTTTAGTACAAACAAAAGTCTGCCTATAGAAATGCTTAAACCAATGTTGCATGTTAATCAGTATAATGTGTCCATAGTCAAGTGCACCTCATCATTTGTCATCCCGGGTAGGCCCGCCTCCCTCATGGCAATCTCTGCCTGCAAAAGACCACAAAATGGATCAGAGAGGTAATTTTATGACACAACAGTTCTCTGGCCATAATAATTTGCCCCAGAATAATGAGCAACCTGCAGTCTCCAGTTGTATACACAACTAGGGTCCTGAACCTTTATGACTACCCAAGCCTTTATAAATTTATCCCATGCATCATAATAAGCTTCAAGATTCTTGTTTACCGTCTCTAGCTGTGAAATAAACAAAACTTTGAGCTTACATTAGTAATAAGATATCACTAGCAGCATTTGAACCCAAAAAAAAAAAAAAAAAAAAAAAAAAGAACTTCCAGAAAATTTTTACCTGTGGATCAACAGCTCTCACAACATCTACTGGAAGCGGTTTAAAACCAAGCATCCAACCTTCAAACAGAACCACCTGTAAGTTTATCCAAAGCACAAAAATATTGGCATCAAGGAACATATTTCAGATAAAGAGCTCTTATGGTTGAGATAGAACTATCTCTAGTAACATTGGGTTATTTTTTGACATCTAAGCCCACCTATATCATTAATTCTAGGTGCCTCGATCAGGTTATGATGAATTAATTAGAGAAGAAAGAGAACAGGAGCACCAAAGTTACTTTGTTCAACAATGTGCCTACGCCCACAGGTTAGTCACCTGTGTATTTTTAACTACGAGAAAAATTGATTGAACAAAATCTTGTATACAAAGGATACATAAAACTTGAAGAACCTCAGCATACCCCTCATAATAAAATGCACACACATGACTGTACCCTACCGTGTGCGCCCAAGTTCCCCCTTTGCAGTGGCTTCAGTGTCCAGAACTCTATGTAAATATGAGTCATCTACCATAACTAAAGACGAGGTTTTAGAATTCTTGTAGCATTGTGCTCATGATAACAAATATACACTTGGCCATTCTCAGGTAGTTGTATTGGCCATTTTGCATTTTTTCAGCCAACCCAAATCCACCTGTCGTCCAGCAAATAATAGAAGATTTTCTTACAGTTAAGGGGCCTTCAACTTCTGGCCATGTTGAAGGATCAGCTCTGTCACCCCTCCCTCTGAATGCAGACTGCAAGTAACAAATATCTACCATGAGCATCTCTGAGGTCAGATAATTGCATGATAGGCAAAAGAGATAGCATTTTCTGCTTACTTTGTCATACCGAGGTAGCTTCATCTTCGTACCTGAAAACTTAAGATGAATCTTGTTTCAAGTTGAGACAAATGTACAGTGCAAAAGAAGACACAAAAGAAAGAAATTCTTACCTTCTTTTGTCAAGTTGCTTAGAGCTGTCAGTGTGTCTATTGAGAATGGCAGATCATGGCTCCCAGCATTTCCACGTAACTGGAAACAACCACAAAGAAAACCAAAGGATAAAAGAAAGATGCTAAACTATTTCAGCATCATTTTTGCTAATTCCCTCGTTTGACAAAAATTTAAAGCATGTATTTATCCCTGCCTCGAGTAGTGCATTTCCTGGATTCGCTTCTCTCAGTTTAGCCTGCATTTGATGTGAACTGGTATCAGCAGATAGAAAATGACAGATAAGATAAAAGTGCTAAAACTCATTAAAGTATTACCTGGCCCTCTGCCGTCAAGTAGAAATCATCTATGGATAATGTTGCAGATTTCCTGAGAGGGAAAGTTATGTCATTGATTTCAGTACCACAACAAAACATTTACAGGTCATTTGCAGCAAATGTAGCAACAAACCTGCCAGTTACTTTAAAGAGATAATCAAGAGCAAAAACGAGTGTGGTCTTTCCACAACCTTGAGGCGCACTAAAACCAATCTGCACGCAATTGAACATCAGTTTTACAAAATGAGAATAATTATCACAGATTGGCAGTGAGGATTAATGCAACTAATATAGAGAGGAATGTGAATAATGCAGACACTGGTATAAGAAGAGAAAGTGATAAAGGAAAATTATTTATGTACCACTAAAGGAGGTACATCTTCGCTGTCTTTGAACTGAGACCTGTGCTTGGAAATCTGATCTTCACACCATATAAAGACTGGTATGTAATAGTGATATAACCTTGCTTTTTGAGTAACTGTGAGTTGCAGATCATTGAGTTGGAACAATCGGCACAAGTATGAACCATATTTTAACCACTTGTCTATGGACTCTTCAATCTTATCAGATGTCAGACCCAACTGGTTTACAAGAGGACCTGAACATATGAATTCAAAAAGGTCTTGCACAGATGATACTTCTGCACGCGCCCTGGGAAACGCTGAATGGAGTGGGCCACATATCTGCTTCGTGCTGGAAGTGGAGTCTTGATGAACCAAATTCTCTTGAATCCATGAGGAACCGCTGCCTATATGAAGCATTATAAAGTATGTCTCAGTCAAATAACTAATCCAAAATGTAGCCAACCAATTGGCAGAGAAAGAAATGAACGTACAACCAAATTTTAGAGAATCTTATTCTACACATTGTCAATGGTATGCTCATCTCATTGCCCAAATGTGGCAACACATTAACAATTTAAACACTTGAACAACAGCACATAATATTTGAGGATTTTTTCCTACAATTTGTTATTGAAAAAACCAAATAAACAGCCCCTATTACACTATTACCACTATTTAAGAAAAAATTACAGATTAGTCATAGATAAGAAACAGTTTCATTTTCTTCAACCTTAATCTTTTCCACAAGCAAAATTGTATTCCAAAACTCACCATTGTTTTTGTACTGATTAAATGAACCAAACAAAACCAGTCACTTCTTTTGATAATCAAGGAGCTCTCTTTCCATAAGACTACGGAATACAACCAGTCCAATTTCCAATCTTTAGTGGCTTAACATCTTCTTATAACTAATCAATCTCTCATCTGAGCCAAAAAATCAAAAGCACACAACCAACCTAAACTGCGTTTCATTTAAATTGACAAGTCTAACAATTTCCATAAATCCACTACAGCTATTTATTGCCTTTCCCTGTTAAGTTCAATTCTTCAGAATCTCATAAAACCCATAATAGCTTCCTTCATATTCTTTTCACTTTCCCATCTTAATCCCCACTCCCCCCCCCCCCCCCCAAAAAAAACGAAGCCAGCAAAGAAGGACAAAACAAGCTGCTCTGAAAACACTGAAGACACAAGCTTTAATTTCTAAGCAAACAAACAAAACCCCAAGTAAATATTCTTTTGAAACTCAACAAAAGCTAAGAAATTTACCTGATTTTGAGAAATGGGTCGGCATTAGATGGATCTTGGAAGATAAACAGTTATACTTTGATATGATTTTTCTTGACAGTGAAGAGACAACACTGAAATGATGATGAGAAGAACAAGGTAGAAACTGAACACTATAGTTATAATTATAATTAGAATTCTGATTATAGTAATCATAGTTTTTGTATATTGACAAGCTCGTGCGTGGCGGCGGTGATATTATATTCAAAGCCGCCATTTTTTACGCTCTCCCTCCCTGAGTTTCTGGTTTCTGTCTCAGTGTTCCGCTTCTGTTTCTGCTTTTTTCTCTCCGAAGCATACAGGGTAACAGGCGAGATAAGCGTTCAGATTTTTTAGCATGGGAAATCTCTACCTTGGAGCATGCCACGTGGTGCTTTTTTTTTAATTTTCAATTTTTAAGATCATGACTGTCGCTATTCTCAAAAACAAAAACAAAAAAAAAAAGTTAATTACTGTCGCTTATCGTCAATATACAAGCCACTATTTTTTTATGATAATGTATGATAATTGAATTTTTTTTGAACAAAATGATAATTAAATTTTTTTATGTCCTTTTGATTTGTTTAATTTAATATAGATCTTCTATAGGATTAGGAATGAGAATATTTTATCGTTATATTATTACTGCATTAATTAGTTTAGTTGTTAATTGTTTAATACTTTTTTTTAAAAAAGAAAAAAAAACGTATGAATACATCGTAAATATGTTAATTATAGTATCTGTGAGTCGAGACTGAAAATCACTCATTACTATTTTCATTCAACTATCTTTTATAGGGTGAATCCACCATTTCAGTGTCAGTAAGGCGGAACGAAACTCCATTGTAAGCTACCACAACAAATGTTGAATTTTACCATAACATTGTACTTTAACCCGCCTTGCTTATTTGTGCCTGGGGAGAGTGCCAATGCAAGGATTTGAATCTAGATCTTTTGTATGAAAATATACCGATTTACTACTAAACTATCACTTTGAGTGGTTATTTCTCTAGTACATAATTTATACGATTGTGGTAAAAGACATTTTATATGACTTTTTTTTTGCATCAAAAAAATTTATTGTAGGTACGTCGGTTATCCGATCTGTGAGTCAAAGTCAGAATAAAGTCGTTTGTATGTCTCTTTCAACCAAACATATAGAAAGAGACATACTACTAAAATACTGTTAAGTCCGAATGCTCATTCTCCAAATCGACCATGACGGACGCATCATCAACGGTCAAACTGGACAACTTTGGAAATCAAAGCCTCTAGGGTATAGGACTGATTCAATGCGTCTACAATTACACATCAAATAAATAATAATTTGGTAGATCAAGAAAATAATATTACTTTCTTAGGAGATTTTCAATAGTTAAAAATTTAATTTTTAATTTTTAAAATCTCATATTATAATTTTTATAAAGTATATGAGATCTATAAGAATAATAATAACTATTAATTGTATAATTTACAGTTTAATAAATTTTGAAAAATAATAAATAATTACTTTTTTTTAATAGTAAAAAAAATTCTATAAAAAATATGTTGGTCATCGGATCTGCAGGCGGAGGCCGGGGTAACCTCGTTCTTTGGTGCCTCCTTCAACAACTACCAAAGGGACCGACCCACCACTCAAATACCAGTGGAGCCGAACATGGCTCTGTCACTAAAGACTACAGTGATTACCAAAACAGACTCCTGCAGCATGTTTTGATGCTTTCTCCATGTATTTTGGCTGCCTAGCATTTGCCAAAGGGAGTGCACACTTAAGAGCTCGAACCCAGGTCGTCAAGATAGAAACACGTCAACTCACCGCTGAACTGCCACCTCGAGTGGTAATAAATAATTACTGAAGTGCGTCAAAGAGTAATGGTACATGGGCACAATTTTTTGTGGTTGATCATGTAATTCAAGTAAATTTCTTGCAACGAGTTTATTTAATTGTTAAAGCCCCTTAAGTTTTATAATTTCAACATAACAAGGGTGCTTCATCCAATACAACTAGTAATAATATCAGTGAGCTTTCGAAAAGGGATGAAGCCAATTGATTTTGGTCCTAAATTAGGTTGTACAGATACGGATACGACGATATGGACAGCGAATACAAATACAGTGACATGTTAATCTTAAAAAAATTAGAATACAAACATGGTATGGACACACACACACACACACATGTTTATATACGCACATAAATATAGATAAATATTATTATTTAAAATAAATATAAATTACAACCTATATTTTAGATTAAATTTAATTTTTGTTCTTAAAATAAATCTTATAAAATATATTATTTTAAATATATATAAAATCTCACAATATATACTAAGTAGTAAGTACCAACACAAAAAAACATAAACTAAAAAAAAAAAAATTCAAATCTTCCCTCTCCACTCACATTTGAATTTAAAAACCGAAAAAAAAAAAAAAGGCAAAAGAGGATGGCCTGTCTCTATCAGCCACAAGATGGTAGGCCGATAGGCTATCCTTCTTTTTTTAATTTTTTTAGTTTTTTTTTTACTTTTTTTTTCAAGGCATGTCTTTTGCATGTCCAAAATGTGTCTTTAATGTGTTCAATCTGTGTCTATTTTTTTTTTTTGATTTTTTTTACGGACATTTTTTGTGGTGTCGGACATTTATCTGTGTCATGTCCAATGTATGTCCATGTTCGACGCATATCTGACACTTGCACGGCGCCAAATTCAGAGTGTTCGTGCATCCTTGGTCCTAGATCGTTTTATGCTTCAGCTTCCATGGAGTGTCTATGAATCAATCAGTGCCACAAGAGCCATATGGACAGGTGGCAGGTAGCTGCGGTCCAAGCATGTGAAGGATGTTTTTGTCTTTTCAAGAAGTAAAGGTTACAATAGTAATTATAAGGAAATGGTAAGAATCAGTTTTACAAAATAACTTCATTAATTTTTTTGTGAAACAAAATTTATATGCTCTGCAACTCTATCTCTCCTCTCAATATCTGTCTTCGAATTCTTTTTATTTTTGAACAAACTCTGTCTTTGAATCCATTTGGCCTTAAACGTGATTTGGGTGTCTATATCATCGAAATTACTTCATTCTTGGAGAAGCACTTTGCATGAGTTTGAAAATGAGGGAGCTCTCTAGATAAGCTTGAGAGGCGTTGATCTAAGTAAGGAGTCCAAATTACTTCAAATTTTAAAGGAGCGTTATCATTCAAGTGTACTTTTGGGCCTTGTGACAATTTCACGAGCAGAAAGAAGCGAAAGACACAGACATATATAAAGAGAGATGAGAGGGAGAAGAAAGCTCAATAAAGTATGTTTCTTCAAGGTAATTTCTAATTTTAATTTTTATTAAACAACCCTAGGTTATTGATTCCTTGATTTGTTTCTTGTCCTATTTCCTTCTTTAGTTTTTTTTTTTTTTACCTATTCGCACTCAATTTTATTTCGACGAACAATCATGGGTGTGTCAATTGTTCTGATAAACCATGACAGATTCAAATGGTTTTGATGCTGACCTTTTTTTTTTCCCCTATTGCAAAATTCACATTACAGTTGCATTCATATAAGAAGCATGTTCACAAAATTAATTACATGCTCCAAGGAGAGTGTTTCAATGCAACTCATCCAAATGGGGGTGGCATTAGCAGAATACAATGGCATATAGTATGTGAAAATTGAATAATGTAAGTCTTAATAATGAAAGAATACTGTAAGATACTAGATACTTTGGCTTCAAGTGTTTAACATATTTGTAAAATATAATTTGATTGAAGGCAAATTCTGTCATTTTTGCTAGAACATTAGGGACTAATAGGAAAATCAGAACTCTTTTTTTTTTTTTTTTTTTGAGCAAGGAGAAATCAAAACTTTATATAGCTCAATTAAGGCATGCTAGAAGAATGTTGTTCTGGTTGCTCTCTCAGAACAAGGGCAGTGAATAAATTTGGGCTCTTTTCATTGTCATTGTTGTTATTGTTGCTATTATTTTTTATGAGATTCGTAGTATCTGCAATTTGTAAGTGGTAAGATTATAAGCATTATGAAGTAGTTGAAGTTTGTTTTTTTCCAAGGTTCAATTAAATGATCATGTTTCATTATTGATTGAGTTTGATAGATATAGTATGACGGGTATCTATCATTTTAGTGGTTTTACTTGTATTGGTTGTTATGGTAAAGCCTTTTTAATTGTATATTCTGATGGGAAAAGTCTTTGAAGATAAAGGTCAAAGGTTTTAGAGTAGAAGTTGGTTGTGATAGAAATTGTTAGTGAGGTTTTTGTTGTTAGCTTTTATTAATACATCAATAAAGAGCACGAAGCCGGGGCTTGAGAGAAAATTTGTTCTTATTGTATTGAACCAGGAACATGTCTCGTAGTGGACGATCGAAAGAGGGAAAAACTAGCATCTACGAGAAGAGAGAAGGCCAGCGAGGGAAGCATAGGAGGAAGCGCATTGTAAGTTTAAATACCAGATTGACATTATGTATGTCATGGAAGTGATATAATTAATGTAATAGCTGGGGCATTTTTTGCATGCATAAAGGCAATAAACAATTTCTTTGTTTTGCAGTCGTCAAATAGTCGATGCATAACTGAGAGACTTTTATCCATGTTGGAATTGATGAATGGTAAGCAGAGAAAATGGATTATGGAAATGGGGTTTGGTGAATTGTTTAGAATTGATAGCATTAGGTTGGACCACCGTTTGATTGAATGGTTGTTTAATAGATTTGATTTGGAGTCACGATCTCTCAAAATACGAGAGTTGATGGAGAAACAGATTAATGGTAAAGATGTTGGCTGGATACTCAGTATTCCCCCGGCTTCATTGGCTATTCTATCCAAATATTGTAAGGGACAATTTAAAGACATAGAGGCGATGTTTGTGGGGAAGAGTACTATATCTGATATGAGCTGTTTGGGTATATGAATGATGCGACTTCTGAAGTATTATTCAAGTAGAGATGCTTATTGTTTATCTTGGGCACATTTTTCGGCTCCACGATGTCAGTAGGTATTACAAAAAAGCACATAGGAGCTACGGTAGTTGCTAAATGTGACAATGAGTATTATTAGGGCTTTTATGTACTGGAATGTTTAAGAGCTCTAAAAAGGAAGTTTAAAGCGTCAGTGGAGAAGAAAGGCAAAGCATCAGGTGTTGCTGGATGTTCTTTTATACTTTTGGTAAGTTAATGGTGATGCATAAGTAAGTTATAAGAAATCAAGTGCTAAATTTGGATAGTTGAAGTTTTAATATGAATGTTTGAAATATGCAGTTGTTCTATCTTGATCACATTGACATTGGTTGTCCATTGCACTAGAATAAGGGACCGTGAATTGTGGCTTGGGATAGTGACTTAGTTTAATTTACCTTGAATGAGGACACACGGCGAGGGAAGGACTTTGGAAAAGTAGAGATAATAACAATATATTAAATGGTAAAGATTTTTGTAAATTCATTACAAATATAGTCCACTAATATTTACTTGTCTTAACAGGTTATTGAAATAGGTTATGGAAAGGCACACCCTCAAGAAGGTGGGAAGAAATGGGAAGAAAAAAGAATTGAACATTTGAACGATGAACTTCCGACAATGATAAGTAATGGTGTCAAACAATAATGGATGATATTTTAATCATTAGTGTTTGGTGGAGGACTGATGTTAGTAATTTGCTTTTGGTTATAGAGAGAGAGGTGAGGTAAGCACAAAATGAAGGACAAGACAAGTTGGTTCAGCTTAGTGAGCTATAGTCCTAAAATGGAGAGGGAAGTTCCTCGACAGGAAGAGATTCTTGCAAGTGGCTATGGAGTCAGTGGATTTGGCGAACAATGAGAGGGGAAGCTTAATACTCCTACATCCTCTAATGTTGGTGATGAGGCAACAGATGTGGAGATGGCCAAAGAATCAAACAAGGGTTTAACAGCTTTAACTGTGTGGTCCACTCCTGGTATAGAGCATGAAGCTATGAAGATTGATTTTGTGCCCTCGAAATTCGCTTTGCATCATCAATTTGAGTAACAATCTACTGGATGTGGGCCTTTACACTTGTTCAGTGCTGTTTCCCGCTTTGGTTCAAGAGCAATGACAAGTTTTGTAGGTCGACAAAGGGGCTCTTCATTTGCCTTTGGTTCTAAGCATTGGGAAGTTATGGTATCTAATGAAACAAACTAGGTTGAGTAGAATGAGCACAATCAGAATTAGCAGGTAGAGCAGGACGAGGAGGAGGTAGGGGCACAAATTGAGAAACCCTTAGCTGTGGAACCGATATTTGCAATGCGGTCTACGTGGCAGTTGCAATCAGTTGTTTTGGATCATTTGAGGTCATCGATGCAGCTTGCAGCGGTCTCTACAAAGCATAAGCAAGAAAAGAGTGCGTCACCTATTGTGGGTTGTGAACGACGATTTCCAAAACTTGCACAAAGTGAAAAATGCTCGTATATCAACACAATGGCTTTGACAAGGCAAAGGAGCATCAGTCAAGATTCAAAGAATGTAAAATTTATTCAAAAGGATGGTGTTTAAGATAAAACAAGTAAATGCTTTTAAAATTGCACAATCCTTTTTTCACTTTATATAAGTCATGTCCAATTGACGTGTTATGCTTGCTAACTAAAGTTTGTTGTCATTATGGTTGCCAAAGATGCATATGAAAAGTACGTCGTCGTTGAAGATAAATTCATCACAAAAATGCAACTCCAAAATGTTTTGGCAGAGAATGGTGATGTGGATTTAGGGGTTAGTAACAACTAAATTTGTTGATTTCAATATAACTTGGATGTTACTCCGGTGTGAAGGTTACTTTTACAATTCTCATGCTACATATCCATGGCTATAGTTTGTTACCGTCACAGTTTGGTTGCTAATGAAGGACTCCATGGCCGACTGCAACAAGAAGCATACTTACATCATGAATCCTCTTTTCTCAATTATATTATGACAATGGATCTTTGTGACTATACCTTCTTTTATAAACAATAATTGGTTTGTTCTCAGTCATTTCATGTGCACCTTCATATTAGCGAAGCGTGGGAAGCATTAGAGAGTATAGTTCAGACATCGAAAAGGAAAGGGAACGCAAAAGCAAACGAGACAAAGGTTCAAGCCCTTGACCAACATTTACAATGTTGGCTAAGGCAGTTTCGGGATTAAGTCAGGGAAAACATTAAACTGTTTACATGTGACAATGTGAATTGTTGATTCTTTGGTATTTTGAGGCTTTCGATGCATTTTTTGCCACCCTTGCCTAATATTGACTAAGTACAGTAAGGCATCCTGCATATAATAGGTTCCTTGCAGTTGATTGTCTCTCATACAGCTGTACTTTCCTTGCAGTTCTTTTTCCTGATATTGCATAAGAAACATTAGTCGATCATACATATCAAGATCTGAGACAGAAAAATTATTGTTTTTGACTCAATGCATTTTGTGGGTTTCCCAGAGCAGTAAAAAGTAATGAGTATGATGGTAGGTTATATAATTTGTACAATCTTATTTATTAATTTCCTACTTACTCGCAACATACGTAGACTTCTATTGTAATCTTGATTTAATACTACTGTTATGTGTCAAAAATTGATAAACTTGCTTACATATATGCATGGGTAAGTCTGAACCACATAAAATCTGATAGCAGCTTTTGTGGCCCTTTGTAGTTACCACAAATTGCAAGGCTTTTGCAAGCATTTGATCCTCACTTTTCCTATGATTTTCTATAGTGGGAGGTACTGATACTAGATGACTTTCCAAAACAGAGTGCCAATGGCCTAATAGTTTGAGTCAAGCCTAATAGTTTAATTACATCAATCATGCTTTGCCTTCTCTAATGGCCATTATATAATATTTCTTGCCTTCCATTACTTGTTGTGACGCTTGCTTTTACAGACACGCACCAGTTTGTACTTAGGTTGACGGTCAAATTGGATCCATTATATAGTTACTGAAAATGTATAATTGTTGGCCATATTCAACTTGAGTGTGAGGTTATGAAAGTTAATTTGCATATTTACTGACATGATTGTGGAAGCTTCATGCTTTTTAGAATTAAATTGTGGGATGGTTGGTTTGCTTCCCGGTCGTACTTCTAGGTATATTTCTTAAATCTATGATTTAGCTACGAAGCATATAAAAGGCTGTTTGTTACAAAATATTCTACCTTTTATAGTCTTGCCTTTGTGTTGTGTGATTCTAGCTAGGTCTGCTGCAAATGGTAGATAGCACATTGCCTTGTGGGTGGTAAAACACCCCCTCAATTCATACTTTCCCACGCTCGGGGATATGGCGAATGCCAAAGCATAGTGCTGATACACTTTTAGTTCTTGACTTTGCCCTTCAGCAGCCCTTGTTGTAGTTGAAATTCATCAAGTTCATACTTTTGATTTTGCTTCCCATTTTGCATAGGGCTTAAAAGCTATCATATTGGGTGCCAGTTTATGGAAGAGTGTCATGCTTTGGATATTTTTTAAACTGTCTATTAACTTTTTTTTAAACATTATTCTGATAACTTTTTGATAACCCTACTGCAAGGTGCAATACGACGAGAAGGGTTTTTCTAACAGCAGCAGCATACTATCTGTATGACGCTTTCCTGGTTGTGTACCAAACTTAATATATATAAAAGACGTTGTCATTTAAACCTTGAATATGACCGTCAATCCTAATTTATTTGTTGCTTCAACAGTATCAATCGCTGTTAGATTTATTCTCTCTAACTTTAAACAAAATAAAAACATCAAAGATCAAGCGACATACCCTAACTACTCAATCTGCCTAGCCACTCAATGCCAGATGAATAATTTACCTTTTGATGTGGGAATATTTCCTTTGTGTCTAATATTCAATCGAGTACTTTTTTTTTTTGAATGAGGTCTATCTATCCATACAGTGCTTGAAATTGAACAACTTAATTTTTTTATTCAATAATTAGTTTGGTTGGCTATATATATACTGTGGGATCTATTAAGTGGAACTGTTATTTTTTATTTTTGGCACTAACAAGAATTATTGTTGAGATATGTAGTCTAATAAAGCTATTAATTTTTTAGTTTTGACACAAGCTGCATATTAATTTTTGGAAGTGTGCTTATCGTGTTAAATTGTACAAAACTTGTACATTTGTTTGATGTATTTCTCTTCATAAGATATCATTAATAATAT
The DNA here is from genome assembly GCA_037832335.1 of Carallia pectinifolia. Taxonomy (NCBI): domain Eukaryota; kingdom Viridiplantae; phylum Streptophyta; class Magnoliopsida; order Malpighiales; family Rhizophoraceae; genus Carallia; species Carallia pectinifolia. The sequence goes on along the minus strand of CM075445.1, from coordinate 14,181,658 downwards.
AGTTTTTTGATAGACAAAAGAAAATAATATAGTTTATTGCTATATAAAAGTAAGGTATATTGTAGATATTCACCCGACTAGGTCAACCATTGACTCACTAGTTGAACGAAAGACCCACTGACGCAGACTTTTGTCCTAATCAATCTTCGAGCCAGGTGTAACTACTACGGTACATATAGGATCATAGAAGTAAAAGCTGCAAAGTGCTTCCCAATTCGAACGTTGGGTGTAAGCAAAAAAAAAAAAACTTATATATAAGACAACAAAAGTGGCACCGCATGGGCTTGCGGGCTCTCGAACCCGTGCATATAGAATTTGAGACAAAGTGTCAACTGCTACGGTACACTGAAGCTTAGAGTTCATAATTGCCCATATATGTATATGTATATTCTTCATGGAATTGTGGCCCCACGTTACACTGCCTGGCCTCATTTTTCTTTTGCTTATGCACAATACCTCTTCTTGTAATTAGTGATTCTTGCCACTATAGAACGTGAGGGGTCTACCTTGAGAACACCAGGCCCTAACATTCAATTTTGCCACCGCAACAGCTCAACCTAACCCATATATTTTATTCGACTAACCATTTTAATGGATTTATGTAACTGAGTTTAGTGGCGACCATTATTTGCTTACAACACTGTCATCCCCATAAAATGACCTCTAAGTTTGTCTTAGTGTACACATAAGGGTTGTTTCTGTCATGGGTAATATCGCATTATGTTTTGCTTTTTTACTCATTCTTTTTTGTATTGTCTTTTCCTTTATGCCGTAATCTTCAATTTAGTTCTAACAGACCATGGCCACTTATTTTTTCAGATGATGCTAATATTAGTCTTGTTAACTACCTGCTTGCGTATGAAAATTATCGCAAAGCTCAACAACAGAAGTGTATGGAGCTGAGAGAGTTGGCTAAAAGACTGGTTGACCTATATGGTGCTGATGCTGTGAGAGAGATAGCCAACGAAGATTATTATTCGTTGGAGAAGATGACTAAGTTTATTGATAAGGCTGAGGTAGAAGCGCTGAAGGACAAGTTGGCTTCAACGAGGAGGAATACAGTGACTCTGACTTCTGAGGAAACGGACCATCGTGACACAGACGCAAGGGAAATCAGCAGTGGGACTAATATTCATCGGGTGGCAAGGGTTCATTTCGTTATCCCTAAAAGACTAGCTGGGGTGAAGAGGCCTCGTTGACAGTATTGTTGCTATTAAGCAAAACATAGCTGATTTTGGTACTACCGTCTCTGCCTAATACGCGAAGCCATGGCCTAAGCAATATAGCTTTACATACTTAATACTTAAGCTTGCTGTTTTTCCAACATTCTATGCTTTCCTTGTCTTTGTTGCTGGTGAATCTATGTGTAAGACACTCTATACGGTGGCATGTAAATAAACGTTTCTTTTCGTATATGAGCATTACATTCTTCACATGATAAAGCACAAAGTCAAATTACATAGCATCGCAAAGTTTGCTAACTTTATTATCAGAGCTTAAGGAGATCAACTGATTGTCTAGGACTCAATCTGTAATCCAACTCAGAATTGTTTCCAAAATAGTGGGCATTTGAAAAGGCAAGTCGTTGACTGTGTTAACCAAGTCATTGACGTGGATGTTGTGGAAGTCATGGAGGTGGATCACCATTTTATGAAGTTGCGCCCTCGAATCCACAAACTCCACCTTGCACTATTGTAGTCTTTCCTCTGCTGGCAAACTTTCCACAGTTATCTTAGCTCCACTGTTTCTAGTTCCTGGAATGGCCCTGTTGCGAGGATCAAGTTAACATATTTTTGTTAGCCAAAAAAAAAAATTGCTTCATATAGAGAAAATGAAATTGTTAACATCAATTAACCTAAGATTTTTTAAGTTTCTGTTGCCTGACATGGCCCCTGTCTACTTGTTGGAACTGCTCTAATCGCAAACTTATAAATGTTGTCCCGTTATTTTGCTTATGGGCCAAAGAGTTTGCGATCAGGTCACAACACTTGTTGTATATTAACTAACAAATTTTCCCACAGTGTCTACATTTCTATTGTGCAATAATTTTACAATGCCTGTGACTATATTCCTAAACTTCCCTTGGCATGAAGTATGACATTGATAGTCTCACATATTCAAGGTTATAACACTCCTTCATTCCCATCATCATGCGCCAAAATGTATTTCATAAAGGACACTAAGTGAGGCTGGCATAGTTTATTCGTATGCAAACTATCTTTTTCTGTGGGAATAAGGGAAAAGACCTTTACAACTTTTTATAAGTAGGCCTAAATAAAACTTTAGTTTAAATTATATAAGTAATAACATCAAGCATAAGGTCATTTAATAAAGATTGGCTAAAAAAAAAAAAAAAGAAGCAAACCTTCCCTATTAACTATCTTTAATCTTAAAAAAAAAAAGGCCATTTTAGTTTATGTCATAAAAATCAGCCACATTTTTTCAACTAACTTATTTTGAAATGCCAATTGGCTTGATAATTTATATTAGGCAACCTTCTTAGGGTAACTTTTTTATGCGACTGCAACATCACAAAGCGTGATTGAGAAAGCTTAATATTTGTATCAAAAAATAATTAACTAATCTATCCATACAACTACAACATATTTCCTACATAACTCCTGCATAGTCAATCTACATGAAACTTAATACAACAATTTCCAGTTTCAACTTCATTAGTTATTTATTGTTTATTTGTTTCAAAAGTTTTTGCTTCAAGTAAGATGATGTAAATATGTGCTACAGATGTATACATGTTTATATTGTGTGTGTGTGTGTGTGTGTGTGTGTGTGTATACAGGAATTTCAAACATCCATATTTGACAAGCATACTTCTATGAGCAAGTTGATAACAAGAAAAGAAATGTTATTTTGCAATGAACTATTAACATTTCATAAGTAGATGCGCTACAGTTGTAAGGCATGTCAAGCACTTTTATCGTGGGAGTCCACGTGCACTTCGGGGCTTTCGGCCAGCCAGTTTTCGATTAAACTTAAACAAATTGGCAAAGTCGGATGCATTGCAATAACTCTATCGTATAAGCGATAAATACTGACCCCGTGGCGATTTTGAATGAGTGATAACAGATAGTGCAATTCATTTTTCATTGCATCCACCTCAGCTTTGCATTAATCTAGTTCAAGCATAATTCATAAATTTGCTCGTTGACCTTTAATCTACGACCTTGGCCATTCTTCAGGGCTACAAGAATATAGTGCTTAAGTCACAAATTTTGTAGATAAGTTTAAAAATTTTCATGTGAATAAGCATATAATGCACAGCAAACTTGCAAGCTCCAATGCTTGGTGTTAATTAAAACCTACCTTTCCCTGGTTCTGTTGGTGCTTGACATAGTGAGATATATGGTTGATGACACAACGGATGCTATGTTGAAGGGAGGCGTAAGGTACGTGAACTACAATCTATCACCAATAGATTATATATGCATCCTTTGTACTGTATCATAAATGACAACCTCTTACGGGTTTCAATTTGTTTTTGCTTTATCGTGTTGTGAAGGGGTAGTAGTTTTTTAACCACGTCATCAATCACTTGTGGGCAAACTAGGTTGTCGATTTGCCAATTTTTAGATGGGACAAGACAAAGAAGCTAGACTATAGATATAGGAATATATTGTCGGGCAATGCAAGGTTGCGTAACTGCTTATTTTAATGGCTTTTGCACAACCCCTTGTAGCCTAGTTATTAAGTTGCACGTGCAACATGCATATAAAGACCACAAAAATGAGGCCAAAAGTTTATTTCATATTGTCAGCCTAAGTTAGAGAATAGAATAGCTCGTGAAATTAGGACTCCCATTTATGAGTCGTGAGCACCTGTTACATTTAGTTATAACCTTTATATTAGAAGGGTTAAAAAAAAATTCGACTGAGAATCTGTTTTTTTTTTTCTGAACAAGGAACAGAGTCCGCGGGCCCTCAAAAAGTCATATAGTAAGTGCAAGGCCGCAAATGCGGACATGGCTCATGAGATGAGAGAGCTAGCTCTACGCATTATTAAGAAGTTGGGTGCGAATCGTGTTAGGGATATCGTAATGGGCAATCCATTTCCACTGTTACAAATGGTTGACCATGTAGAGAAAGTGATTTTACAGCATAACTACATGCAACAATTTGAACCAATGGTGCTAAGCCGGAATGACGTTGGGCAAGCCAGAATGGCGGCTAAGCAATGACTATTTTATGAGTTGACCACTCAAAACCCAATGGCGTGCAAGTAAAGCAGTTATGGCTAATGACACATTTTGGAGATAAATAATGTTTATTGCTAGAATAATTGTGTTGTGGCATAATTAGAACCTGTATATGTACAAAGTGTAGCTAAGGTGCTTAATGAACATTGTTCGATCATAAATGCAAGGTTTGTTGACTCATATCAGCTTTTGCATGACCATTTAGTTCTATTTTGGACAAAAACTTTTTAACCAAAACGCTTCATTATCTATTACTATCCGCCCGCCAATCATAGTTATTAAAATCGTGATTCGGATCGTAAGATCGTACGATCCTACAATACTACATAAATCCAACGATCTGGATCGCACCAAAAATCTCTATTTAATAGAATCGTTGTAGGATCCCGATTTAAGTCGTAGAATCGGTGGGATCGTATGATCCCACAGATCCTACCCCGGAACGAACAAGAAAGGTAATTGGTGTGCTGGTTTTGTTAATTTGCTATATATATATTGTAAGCACAAAGCTCAAGACTCCTATTTGGCATAGTGGTTACTGTCCTTCTTTGCCTATCTCTGGTTCTGTGTTCGAAGTGTAGCCTCAAAACCTTTAATTATTTTATTTGAATGGTGCCATTTGTTTTTCTTTTTCTTTTTTTTTTCAAAAATTGGGTTCTTTTTCTTTTTTAAAAAAATTTTTCTTTTTTCAGAAATTGTCCTTATTTTAATAAATACATTACGTTGTCAAAGGAAAAAAAAAAGAAACCGGCTATTTCAGAAGAAAATTTTATATGGGATTGTTTATACTTGAATTTTAATATAAAAAATTTATAAAATGTTTCAAAATTTAAAATTACATTTCTATTATTATTTTTAACTTTTTTTTATTGATTTTGGTAGAATCTTATGATTCTACGATCCGATCCTACGATTCAATCTTAATATTTCCAAAACGATTTTAGGTAGAATCTCGATCCTGACAACCTTGCCGCCAATACGAGTCAATTAAAAACTGGAATAAGGTAGATCAGAAGCTGCCCGTTGCATATAAACGGCCTAAATTTTGGATGGCTAGTATATAAAAAATTTGCAATAGATTGGTAAAACCAAACCAACAGACAAGTTTTGTTAAAATCCTTTCTATTAAATACCCTAATAGAGTAGATCAGTAAAAAAGATATGTTATGGCACATTAATAGCAGCAGCATTAATATTTTTGAAGATACAGGTCAAACTATAAGAAGGAAAAGGTTAATAAAAACAGAACCGTAAGTATACCGCACGCCAACATCATTCACTATAAAATGTCTATAGGTTGCATCTTATCTACAGTATTGCCTGTGATAAGCCACTAACTTGAGTACGGGAACAAGTCAATGACGAGCGACTGCAGTCTAGGGCTCTAGATACCAACCTACATGCATGGGTATAGAGTATTATGTATTTGCAATTACCCAATAAGACAATTAATACCAACATCTAATGAATTGTATTTCAGCAAAAGTAATAGAGCATACCACCTCTTGAGGAACAAGTACTAGTTCAGACTGTGTCACAAACAAGGGAATGAAGGAAGGGGTGAGCAGAGTTAAGTTGGTAGGACAGGTAGGTATGCTGGGATTTCACGAAACGACGCTTGACGCATTAATTGCACCGAATGACGTTTTGTCCAAAAACTCTGTCCCACAATGGAATGAAACTAAAGAAGACTCATAATGTGGCCTTAAGAGAGCCCTTATCACTAATGGGAGACTAACAAGATGCATTCAAAGTCTGTAGACAATGTGGAATTATCTCAATAGCACAAGGCTCATTGCAAGAACATCAATAATAGTCAATACAAGGCTAGGTTTTGCCTAGCAATTAGTAAATCTAAGAAACTAAATCTATTGCCTCAATATAAATGGGACGAGCTATTATACTCAAACAATGACAATATAAAATTAAAGTGCTAGAGTGTTGTTTCCCATAATGTAATAGGCATGAGCGTTATGAGTACTTAGCTTGTTTGTTAGTGGAAAGACTGGTTGTGGCATACCTGACTGACAAAACTTTGTTCAATACCATTTAAAGTTAGCAAATTGGGGGACTGTGGATATAAGGGAAGACCATTTGATTTCACCTGCAGCAAAGGGTGAAAACAAATTTTAGACCAGTTTGAGGACCTCAAATTTTAGTTAGTAAATAATTGTTTCACCATTACTAAGCGTCTTGATAGTTTAAATTTGTGAAACCATATACTTACTCTACCATTTTTGCCAATATGTGTAGTTTTTTTCTACCTACCCAACTGCCTCGAAGCCCTAAAAGCTTTAGATCTACATAGGATCTGTTTCCCCTCTGTCCAACCCTACATCTTAACAACATATGGATCTTGAGTCCGTTGCGAGACCAAGGATTCCAAAAGGGAAGCTCCGTGGGGTTTAGCATTTTGGTCAGGCAAAGATCTATTAGCCCATTGTCATACCTACTACTTTAAACTCTATTGGAACACGCTTCGAGTTTGGAGTAATAATCAACAAGAGTATTGCACAGCAAGGCATAGTTGTCCTTAACACCAACTGCAAGATCAACACAAGAGTAGAAAATCTTCTCCAAGTCTTTCGCTTGACGAATCTCCACAGAAAACTTACCTCCAAATTTAGCTGGAAACATTTTGTTGTGACAATGGCCAACATCCTTGCGCCATCAACGCAATGAATATTTATCAAGAATTTGCTCAATATTTCTGCACGTGCATACTTTGAAAGCATGTTTACACACAATTGCCTTGAACTCAAACAACAAGCAACTATAATGAAAGTAATTACTAAATTCTTATACATCCCTCTAGAATAAGGCATGTTTGGTGCTACCATCAACTTTAGTTTCTTTTCCTTCACTTAGTAAGAAACCAAACCATCAACAGCCATGCTTGATTCTACCTCACAATACCAAGTAAACATAACCTCAACCTGGACAAGGCAAAAGGCAAATTTTGTGAATGCTTTTTGAAATTGTCTCTCAAATAGAAAGGTTGTGACATAAAGAATCATTTTGTTAGTAGATAAAAAATCAGCCTCCATTTCTTACTCAATTTTGTCACTTAACGCATACTGGTACTGTTCCATGAATTGCTTCACAATGCTTCGTGAGTGCACATATTTGACAAAATCCGAATTTATGCTCTCACTCTGCTGTGTTGTTTGTATCCAAGCCCAGAATTTGGACCTGACAAAAACTACCCTCTTATGCCTATCCTTGAAAGGGGAATTTAACCATGTATTCCCCTGTAGATTAAAAACTTGCACTATTCTTTGCCATTTCTCTTCAAACTCAGAAACTAAAGCTAAGTCGTGTACAATGTCCTTCAAAGTTTTATTAATTTCAGGAAAATATTTTAAACCCCCCAACCTGTTAGGTCTCTTATGCATTATATGTCAGAGACACCAACGATGTCGAACTCCACAAGAACAGATTGCACAGTTGTGTCGATGGCACTACATTGATCAATGACTATGGCATCTGGCTTTTTTGTTGTCCATGCATCTTAACCAAATCCTAAGCGCCCACTCGTAGGTTCTAACTTACTCATCACATAGTAGGGCACACCTTAAGAGAGTAGATTAGCCATGATGATTAACACCGACAAAAGGGCAAAGGGGCATTTGATGCTTGTTAACCAAATAAGTAGAATCAAACGAAATTACATCCCTAAACTCTTGGTAGGCTTCTCTGCTTCGTTCATCTACCCATAATAAATTTCTCAGTCTACCATCTTCAACTGGATCAAAGGCAAAAAAAAAATCACGGCTATTCTGCTGCTTTTCCTAGAACATAAGACTTATAGCTACAGCATCACCCTCTGACCACTAGAATCTCCTGAACTTATCAATATGATTATGTTGGGAAGGTAGCTCATATTTTTGGGGCCTCTAGCCTCTTATACTACAAAGTGCACCACCTTGGATGGTTGTATACCAGTCATGTCTCTGCTCTCAAGGTCTCGTCACACACTCTTCTGCCCATGCTGCTTCAAGAACCGAGAATTTTGTGGACTCAGAGAGTGATTATGATCATCACACACTTGAGTTATTTTCCAACTTTCCCCATATTTCATAACAGATACCCAGGCTAGACAGCCAACCTTGAAACTAGGCCTCCACTTACAAATATCCTTCCAACAAGACTTGTAAATCCTTGTACGATTACAAATGAAAGTGTGATATCGTACTTCACAATTAGCACCCCGCCTAACGCCTCGCTTTACCACACCAAAACCTTTTGTCCGTGCATATTTTTGGTAGTATTCTAAAATATCATCAACAACATCAAAAAGCATTCAAATGACAAGAACGTGGACTTTTGATTTCTACGTCTGAAGTTCACGGTCGGAGACATGGTCAGTGTCAACACATGTTTCTTTGTCTTGTCTCACTTTTTCTGTGTCATTCCAAGGGCATTGATTTCTGCAATCTATGGAACCAAGTCACAAAAACGTGGTCCCCATAGAAGCCATCAACTGCTAGTATTGTTGACACAAAAATGGTATTATAACCAGTCTGCTAACATGATTTAATAGCATATGTACAAGACCTAAACCTAAGGCTTTAGAGATTGTTAGCTCTTCTAAACAATTTGTACAAGAATGCACAATTAAACATCCATTTCCAAATTGTTTGCAAAAATATAAGCACTTACTAATACAATGAGCAAAGGATGTACAAAGAATCCCACCCTAATATAAAGAGCAACTATGTTTCCCTTCCCACTTCCCTGATGCTACACTGATCTAACCCAAGGTTCCTGTTAAATCGAATGGTTGCCTAACACTTTTGTTTAAAATTTTGGGGAAATATATCATCAATTGAGAAGATGAGTGCAATTAAATCATGGTTTTTGAGAAACCCATTGCCTATAAGCTTTACAGATATTATATTGCAGGAAAAATTTGATGGAAGCTTTGGCATACCTAGACGGGAAAGGGTACAATCAACTTGCCTTAAGTTGTGAGTTAATAAAAATAACAAATTCCAACAAAAACAAGGGAGGAAAATTACAGACACACAGTAGATGACTTAGCTTCGTCCTTCTTCTGAACGATTAGGGTTTACATATGTACAATCCTCCTTTTTCAGACAAATCCTTCATCTGCTCTGCTCTTGGCTGGCAGTTGACGCAGGTCGACTGAGAAGGAAAGCGAGCATTGAAATCAATTAAAGTAGGGGTTTGGTGGTATAATAAATTAACGCTTATACCCATTCACTACTGTTATTAGTTGAATCTTGACCCTCCATGAACAAGTTAATCTAATATAAGGCGCATATCTAGTGATGCACATTTTCAAGCAGGAAAACTTTTTAAAATTCAAATTGCTGATTATTTCATTCATACCTCACTCAACTCATTTAATACAATAATAAATTCCATTCTTGTTGCACAACACATGGAAACTTTATAGCTTACTACTCTCATGCGAAATCTATGTTTCCTCGGTTGAACACTTGGAAACTTTCAAGCGACATCTTACTTCATTAATTGTGTGCGATATATTGTTAGTTTCACAAATAGCTTCAAACGATAAGTTGTAAACTTAAATGATTGCTGCCTACTTTCCAATTCAACGACATCATGAGTTAAAAATATGATGCTTATGGCCCTTTGTACAACATATGAATGATGTTCTGTGCATCCTTTGTTTAATGTGTAAACTTAAATGATTCCCTACGACATTGTCTTATGTCATATGTATGATATGTGTTGCATACATACGTCATCTATATGCATATTCTACGATATAAGAGAAAATTTATCGATTAACAAAAGTGTTAACATTACTGACAATTCTCATATTCCAAAATATTACATCTTACGATAAAATGCAACGTAGCCTAGACCTGGTTAGTGCAAAATCCAATTAATTTAAGTTGCACTCATTCTCTTTCAATCTATGTCTCTTTCTTTTATATAGTTTCTCTCTCATCCAAGTATCTTTTTTTATCTTTTGTTATTTTTTATAGACACGTCCATTTTTGTCGTGCCACAATTGACTTATTGTCTAGCATACAACTGCAATATCACTTGAATATTCCCCTATCACAATTATTTTCTTTCATACAACACTTGTTAGATTCTGTACACTATATTCAATCCCTTTGACGACACCTACTTCTATTCACACCAAACATTGTTCTTTACGATATTCTGCTCGTTTCTTACGAGACTTACATCGCTTCTACGACAATTTCTTCTGGTCCTACGACACTGTTATTTTTTGGTAGGATATTTGCCTAATTTCTGTACAGTTTTTTTATTCTTCTATATTACACTTACTTCACTCACTACGACATCTCTAGTGATGTCTACGCTCTTTGACGTATTCCCCATGACACTAATATTCTTTTCTAACATGCTTTAGTAAGACACCTTTCATGTAAAATAATTCTCACAACTTCAAACCTCTCTAAACCAGGGGTATAAATTCTGTAAAAAGTTTTTATTTTTAAAAACTTTGCAACAATAATTTAGAACATTTCTCAACTTCCGTAAGCACATTTAAACTTAGCTGTATTTATCTCTGTTGCGCTTCAAAAAATTTCAATTTTTAATACAACACTATTCGTACTCTATATGACACTTGATGCATTCTGTACTATGTTTTTGTTCTTTTGCACAATGACTTCTTCAGCCTACAACACCATTATTTTTTTGTACAACAATGTCTTCCAAAACCTACGACATATTTTCTTATTTAGTATGACACTTACTTCAATCAATAGCAAATGTTTACATACAGCCTTACGACACTTTCAAAACAAGATTTTTCTACAAATTGATTTTTACCCACTATGTTCTGTTATAGGTCTTCATTTCACCATTCACGTTATTGCCATCGCTATATGTCATGCCCTTTCTATTAGTCAACTATTTACTCTACCATGTGGTGAGCAACTCAATTCCTAATCAGTTGACGTGCCATTTTTTTCACAAATATATTTTGGTTTTTCAAATATTTTACTTTTTTTAAATTGTTGTTACTTTTAATATCAAAATTAAGATAATATCATTTTTTTTTGTACACTAAAAAAATCATTCTATATTTTCACAATACTAATAGTAGTCATTATTTATCATATGTTAATATTTATGAATATTAACATATCAATTTTTTACTTATAATATTCATTTATTTATCACTAATCAAATACTTTACAATCTCTACAATCTTGTTTCTTAATATTTCAATACTATGAATTAATAGCATTTGTACGATATCTTCATTTTCTTAACCACACATCCAATAATACATACGACAAATTACCTATTTAATATGAAACATCACTTATTTTGAACACGCTTTTTGTCCTTTCATACGACACTAAACTTTTAGTCAAATTTCTCAACTTTAAATTCTCTCGATAGCTGTAGCTTTATGTTTGACGTTAATTACTAAAGATGGACAAAGAAGTGAGCACCAAAGGGATCCCTGAGATTATAGCTTAAGAGAGAGCTAAAAAATGAGTTTGACGGGATGGGAGATCAACAGGTTGAGAGATGATGGAAAGATAGAATGTTTATTTGTGCATATGACATCCAATTTGCTATTGTTGCTAAGTGATCGATTCCTTACAATATTTATCTCGCTTGCGTACAACACTAGCTTCCTATCTATGTCACCTTCATTTCTATCATTTTATTTTCGACTCATTTTGTACAACATTTTTATTGCTTTTGTACGCCACTTTATTTGGTACATACACCACTTTAAAGTTTCTTTTCTAAGACATTTCACTAATTACCATTGACATTATTATTTAGGGAAAAATTAGATTGACACATAATGGTAGGTACAAAGTTAACACATAAAGATCTGAACCATTGGATTGCAAAAAATGTACTGAATTCAAAAAATAAGAAAACAAATAAACCGTTTGATTAATTGTATATCTTCTATATGGCACAGATTGTGTGGCTGTATAGTGGAGCCCATTTATTTATTTCCTATGCCACTTGGTGGCCTACCTACAACATCTCATATGTTTGGGTTTTGTATGATCCTGTCTTATGACACTGGTTTCATTTCATACGCAAAGATTTTTTTCTATACGTTAGCTAACATATTTCGTACGATATCTTTAATTTTTCATACATCATATAGCCCATCTCCTCACAAATCGCAAAACTACTTTCTTCCTACATTGTTACTATATATTTGTTGTTACTTACTATTTTCCTGGGAGGCTATCTGTTTTTGCATTTAACACATGTTGCTGCTGTTCATTTTTCACAATATGAATACTAGAGTTATTGCTAAAATTTCCTAACTAGATGTTGGAGGCATTTTTTGTCACAATATGTACCTGCTATACAAAGTTCATTGGAGCTGCTTAGGAAATAAAAACTACTCTTTTTTATATACAGTTACATAAATTGTTTGTATACTAGGTCCTATCTACGTACGCATACTATGGTATGTATAAACTTGACAGAAAACGATCTACACCATTGTATCATGACAATTTAATTCAATTTTAAGAAATAATCAAATAATCCATTAGATATACTGCGTGTTTGCTGCATCTCCTAAATTGTGTGATCTATGCTGTGGTGCCCTATATATATTCATATCATCTACAGTGTAATGGTGTCTTCTACAAAAAAAAAAAAAAAACCAACTTGCAACATTGCAATTTTGCTTCCCACCTAGCACTCATAACTGAAGTCATCGCAGCCACACAAAAAACTTTTCCTTCTCTCCTTTTGCTAATATGTCCTTTTTTGTTAACCTTTTCTACCCTTCATATTAAATCAATAACAAAATCCCAAATTCTATGATTGGCTGCACGTGTGTGTACCAACCATGTTGGTACCATTGTGCAAGTTACGTAGGATTTCCCTTTAAAATTTCAGATCTCTCTTGAATCTTGACTTCAGAATATCAGGAAACACATGATTCTAGTCAACTTGGTGGTCAAAAAAAATGATGAACAAAAGATTTAACTGAGGGGGAAGTGGATGCGAAACAATAGTTCAATAATAGTAAGTCAGCCTTAATAGCAACTACTCCATTGCAATTGCATACATCTTTGTAATCTTAATCATACCAGTTTATTAACTCTCATAATCGTTTTCCAATTCCCAACGTAGTATTGTTGTATCAAAGACTTTGTAAGTGCTTATTCTGCAATATCAGTTGACTCAATAGATGAAGGGCAAGCTTTGGTTTAATAGAAAAATTACTCCATTAGGATTTTAAGGTCACTAGCTCAAATTACGATAATGAAGCACGAACATGGCATTTTTGGGGTACAAGGTGTGTCGGACACATGTTTGATACGGACACACTCCTGATATATCTCGGACAAGTGTTAGACATATTTAAAAATGTCCACCAAAATTCTTTTTAAATAAAAAAATCAGAAATTCATATTTGATACAATATTTAGAAGTATCCATCATGACTAGGACATGTTTGAATTTTTTTTTTAATTTTTAAAACAAAAATTTAGAATTTCAAATTTTTTTCTGCCATTCCCCACCTCTTACCCCAGTAACCGAACCAACTAAAAAGGTCAAAGAAAAGAATGCATGATTCGTACGCACAAGAAGATTAAAAAAAAAACAAAAAGAAAAACAAAAGAAAGAAGGTACCCAAAAAATTAAGGAAGAAGAGAGAAATTTTTGATTTGGCTATTTTTCTCTCTCCTATTTTGTTTGGGATGAGAAATAGAAAACTATACTTTAAATTGTACAAAAAAAAAGTTTATTCTATATATATATATATATATATATGTGTGTGTGTGTGTGTGTGTGTGCGCGCGCGTGTCTAAGTTATATCTGTATTTTAATTTTTTTAGGATTAGTGTGTCTTTATATCCGTATCGTGTCGTATCCGTATCACTAAATCTGTATCCATGCTTTATAGAATTACGGCAATAACCTCTTTGATAAAAATAAAAGTAAGGTTGACTCTTTCTTAAACCCCACAAATATAGAAATCTGGTATAGGAGAACACTATTATTTTATAGGTTGCATACTGGATCAAACGGCAGTCGCATTAGTCAATTTTGATCCCACACACTGCAAGGGTAGCACTCTTCCAAAATGCAGCATTACAGCTGGTAAAGTTTTCCGTGCCTTGTAAGCCTTCTCCAAAAAAATCTGTATTTTTCTGACGTTTCTTTCCACCTCTACCATTTGAAAATCAACAGGGAGTACTAGATCCAGTTTCAACATTAATAACTTACCATTTGACGCTTCCATTAGTTTGCTGAAAATTAGCAAATTGAAGAAAAATTGGTCTGCCATTAAGTTTTAACAAATTGAACAAAAGCCCTAGTTTTCTAAAAGCAACCTGACATATTAACTCTACATCTAAATTTTTACAAGCATTACCTCTAGTCGTCAATTTTGCAAAGCAAGCCAGTATCACAGGTTACAAGGGAGAAACTGATTAAAATTTTTTAAGAATAGCATAAAAAGTAAATGTGCCAGGATAGATGATAAGTATGCAGGAGAAACAATGTTTAACTACAACCTTTGGGAGAGTACAGAAAATAAGCGTGATCAGTTCAACTGCAGACAGGCTGCCAAAGTTATATTCAGCTAAATACATCGTGTCCTCCAGATTTTACAATTTAACAAATAAAGTCTCCGTGGTTGAAGTTCTAAAAAATTTTTGTAATTAGAATTAGATTCTAAATTAGTGGGATAACAAACTTGTGGTCAGGTTGCATCGAGAGCGACATAGGTTAGGTTGGAAGCACCAAACCCCACAAGAACTTATGAACAAAGACTTCAGATGAAAAGTTAAGAGAGCAGATAAATGTTAAGATGCGCCTGAATAGTGATACCAAGTATGACCTCGTGACAGAATGGTAAAATCCAGAGAGAACTCCATTTTGAGAAGTGTGTATGCATTAGCAACTGCTTTGAAAAATATAGCAGGAGTCAACTTATCTTCAAAATAGAGTTTCAACCACTTTTGGAGAAGATAAAGCAGCTACGGATTTAAACTGCCATTAGAACAATAAGCTGATTAGTAAGAGCACAGAGGCTTACAATGCAAATGAAATTGAAGTCAGTCAGTCCAAGAATAATCCACCAAGAACAACATTTTATGCACAAGTAATTGCAAATAAAAGTTATCATCAGTATCATGTATACTGTCCCAGTTTAGGTGGTACCTTTTGCTGCCTATACTTCATTCTTACAGCATTCAGAGGGCATCCGCTGGCATTCAGCTGTAAATCTTGCAAGGCAAGGACTGTGTTTTTGAGATCTGATGCCTTGTAAGAAGTATAGTGCTCTAAAGTAGGATTCTGTCAAAAACATGAGAAAAAGTCAAGCTCCAATGTATGGCCTAAAACCAGATGAAGAGATACATAAATGAAATGAAAATGCAGACCCATGGGTGGTTTGTCTGATCCAGTGTCCATTTGGCAAGGAATACTGATGATGCAGCAATTAAAGAAGGAAGGAAATTTAAGAAGCTGTAGTCAACCAACGTCAATTCTGCTAGATAATTGGCCAAGTACTCCAACTCATAACTGAGGCTCTGCAAATGAGGACTTAATGTGAAATACATGTGATCTAAATTAAAAACAAGCTTGTTATCTCCTAGGCGAAACTTAAGTTTGGTCTAAGTAAATCACATTACCTTGTAAGAAGCCTGTGCCGCACGTAGAAATCTCCTGGGGGGAAGAAAATGAAGCAAGCAGGTGAACATTACACAAATTTTAAAAGGTATGCTGCCTTGATAATTGTAAATGAAATTTAGAGAGGCCAATCTACCTCAGAAAAGACTTTGCGGTGGGAGAAAATATTTGAAACCCAAAATATTTCAACACCTGATTTTCCATCTTTAGCACCTGTGGTTATTGCGGTCAGAAAGGCAGCCAAAATATTCCAAAGCAACAAACATAGAAGTGTGGTCACTGAAATGTTCCAGCATTCTATGAACTGATGGTTGACTATTGTCTGGACGCAGGGGGTGATGTAATAGAATAAAGCTCAATGTGTGATAATTATAACAATAATGCACGATATAGACATTAGAGGAAGAGAATTTTTCAAATAAGTTGTGATACATTCTAGATGGCTTAGAAACCACTGCATACCTCCTCTCTTGTGTAAGTGTTGTCAGTAATGAAGCAAAATTCTTCCACGCGTGGTGCACAAATTTCTTCATATTTGCTTCAAGAGTTAAAACAGTATGTTAACAATATTCCAAATAGATCACGATACAAAATTTTCCAAATACTAAGGAATCATTAGGATGACCAAGTCTTACTTTGGCAAACACAGTGAATGTATGTGATTTCAATATATATAATATGAAAATAAACCTAATTTATTCTCCTGTAAATTCAAATTTTACATAAACTAAACTGGTTATGCTTTTTCAAATGTCATCCTCCTTTTTTCGTTCACAACAAACGGTAAAAACTACAAGTTCTCCAATGCAGGAAACAAGGGGTGGACGTTGAACTGGTGTTCTAGGTTCTTTGATGAATCCAAGCTGGCAAAGAAGTGCATTTCAGACTAAGTGTAAAAGTTTTGCATCTTTCTATCTTGAATTATTTCCCATGTCAATTAAAACAGCTATTCTTGATGAATAGCTGCAATCTCTAGGATAAGATCAAATATCTACTTTTTCATCTACCATTGCTAGATCTAAGAATGCTGTGAAGCACCAATTAAGTATATTATCCAAATTTTTGAATGCGGAAATGTATAAGCCTACAAGGATTAAGATGGCTGCCTGTTCTATTGCACAAATTATCTGTACAATTCCTATCCAACAGGCAGAACAGCACTACAATTGAGATGAGTCTCTTGCCAAACATGTTCCATCTGGAGAAAAATACAGAGATCTTCAAGGCACATTTCTTCAGTTGAGCACCGAGATTAACCTCACCTCTATTCAACATTCAAAGTAAAATAGCAATCTGGCATGCTCAGACATAAATGATACTGTGAATGTTGTTAAAATTGAGAGAACTTACGAAGCAATCAGCATGCATGTGATACCAACTAGTTGAAGTCTGTGTCTCTCAATATAATTTTGAGAGAGAAACCAATCTATTAGATAGACTGTGAGGTAAAGTGTATCTGGCACCAGTTTATACTCCTCAGATACCTAAAAGCAATAATGAATTAATTAGAAAATTGTTGCTCCATTAATTTATAATTGCCTTCAAATACTTATGAAATTGTAGCAGTTACAACTTATAAACTAAAACTGCAAATGTGACTTTTTTTCTTCAAAAAGGGGTCAGCTTTGTGGCAGTGAAAGAGTAATTTGATAACGGTGTATAATGTGCACCACTAAACCAGCAATAGGTACAAAGCAAACAATCGAAACAAAAGCAGTGGCTTAAGAACAGGAATGGGAGTCATAATAAAAAATAAAAATAAAATAAAAACTGAATTTGGGACTTGAAAGATAGACAATAACAATATTATATGCATTCATTTTATTGATGACAAGGGATTGTATTTCAATTTAGACATGGCTTATAACTTAAAATGCTTTAATTGAAACCTATTCGATCCCACAACTAACAAGAACTAGTCCATCCAGTTGCTGGCATTGGAAAAACATAACTTAAAATGCATCAACTAAAAGCCAATCCATCCCTCGACCACCAAGAACTAGTCCATCCAGTTGTCAGCTTAGGAAAACATAACTTAATGTGGTAAAATTTCAATAAGCTGTCATGCGATGATAAAGGACAAAGACTATTTTTGACAAGGATGAATCATTGTTTATCCAGGTCAATATCATGTTCTAGAGGTTATTGTGGTGACATTAGTATATTTACCCATGGTAAACTAGAATTACAATTGTTTTCTAATCTTGACACGATCAAGATACATTTATATATGCAAGCTTTGAAACAGACAATAATTAAAGAAAGATGAGGGTATTAGCAAAACAAAATTTGCATAAAAGCACTATCTGAATAATAACCTAAATACATAAAATCAAAGGAAAAACATGTGATAGCAGCGTCAGCAACAGTATGTTCAGACACTGGAACTACGCTAACCTCCACAAGCCAATCAACTAGAATCCCCCGCATACTTTGAGTGATGTCTCGCTGTACTGTTTCCATAAAAGTGGGACGAGGTCTTCTGATAAGCTGCAGAAACAAATTATTCAACAACAAGCCAACATCATCATCTTTGCGAAGAAAATAGACAGAAAGATAAATCTCTCTTCTTTAACTGTCCTGATGATAGGCATAACAAAAATACCATGCTGCAAGCAAGACAAACACGAATGGTCATACTGCCACTAGAATCACTAAGAGCTTTTCTTGAAGCCAAGATGCGTTTTCAATTCCCTTGGAAAAAACTTCCACCAAAACAGAAAAAGAAGAAAAAACAGATGGAATGTGGACATGAAGATTGAAGGTCAATACTTTTAAGCATGAGATTGACAGCACAAACCTCAGCAACGCGTAAATTGCCATAGATATCAGCAGCATAGAGACTGCAGAGCTGAGGGTCCTTAAGATCACAATCAATATCAGTAAAATCTGGATCACTTGGTATTGGCACATTCTCTAAACTTTTGTCTTTCTCTCCTACAACCCATGTGAGAGGAAATTGTTATCACCTGCTGCATATGGCTATATATGATGGAGGAAAACAGCAAGAACATAACTTTAAACAAGTAGCTCTTTCCCATAAGGATCTGTCCAATGGTATTTTCTTCGAGACATCCATATTGGATCATCCCAACATATTTTACCATTAAAAATCTTATGATGCAAGGCAAACAAAACACAGAATGTCAAGAATTGGAAAAGAGCAAATCAGAAGATTGAAGTAGAGAAAACCCTGACTTTATTCCTTTGACATCATGATTCAAACAATTAGCCTTCTACTTTGCACTAGATAGCTGCAAATAATTACATTTTTACTACTACCATCCCTTTCTGTCACTAGTTGGTTAGGTAATTTTCTTCCCTAAATTGAAAGCGGGTTTGACATAAACAGTTTACAAATTATATAACACATTTCATGAGTTTCTTGGATATTTCATAACTAAACATCAAATGAAGGAACTTCTGTAGACATACATATTTTTCTTCTGCTTTTCATTAAATGGCCTCTTGTTGAGGTAATTTGTTATCTGTTTATGCTAGGAGTCTTAGCTCAGATTGGACCACTGATTACCAACTACACTGTAGTGGGAGATTGCAGTCTTTGGACCCCACCCCCCTTACTCCACCTTCAGAATGAAAAGAAAGGCTTGTGTGACTATTTGTTTAG
This sequence comes from Carallia pectinifolia, assembly GCA_037832335.1. Lineage (NCBI taxonomy): Eukaryota > Viridiplantae > Streptophyta > Magnoliopsida > Malpighiales > Rhizophoraceae > Carallia > Carallia pectinifolia. Next base: position 14,162,198 of record CM075445.1, on the reverse strand, counting down.
GCCGCAACTTTTCACAAGGCACAAAACAAAGAAGCAGACCTTTATTTGGAGGACTAATGTGTTGTGAAGAAAAACTCTGATCAGGAATCTGATGGTCATTTGTGCCAAACTGCCCAGTACTGCTCGAGTGTGGTGCAACCTCTTCTCCCAAGGTACTCGAACACAAGGCTTCTGATTTAGGTTCTGTCTTTCTCGTTCGTGGAACAATTTCTGATTTAGGTTCTGTCTTTCTCGTTTGTGGAACAATTTCGACTTTCGATTTAGCTTGAAGATGCGGGACTTTTGCAGCAATTGAAGGGGCCACTTTGGATACATATAGCTGACCTTTCTTAGCCTGCTTACCATTCTTCTCATAATCAGCAAAAATGAAGAAGAAAATAGCTCAAATTCTTACACGGTCATGACAGAGGAATGAAAACTAAAAGAACAATTAAAAAATTTTAATAAAAGAGGAATGAAATCAAAGAAAGTTTACAGTGAATTGGAAAATGTCAAGTGGAAATGATGGTTAAATTTGTGCTCCACAATTTTTCGTAAAGCATCATGAATATAGATAACAGTTCATAACTTCAATCCTATATATTTGACATGTAAAATTATGAGCTGAAACCAAAGTGAGCAAATAAGCAATTTAAAAAAATTATACATTAATTTTCATTTCTTTATAGCACTCATAACAGAAAAGAAACAGAGGTATTATCGGCAAAGAACAAAACCACATCAACCTGAAGTTTAGTGGCTTTGAAGCAACTCCTATATGAACTCTCACAGCACACATTTGTGACATCCTGAAGTACAGCTCTCCTCTTGCACTGAACTAGTGCATTTTCATTTGCACTTGTGCTGTTCTCCTCAACAGCTGCTCTTTTTGGATTTGGTTGCAAAATCCACTTCTGCTCTTGTCCAATGACTGCCTTTAACTGTGGAATCTTTCCAGATGCACGTATGGCAGCTGCTCTTGCACGTGTTATTCGACCATTAAGTTCTCTGACATTAGCAGAAAGTACATTTTCTTTCTTCATGTTCACAAGTCCCATCAAGAGCAACAACAACCGGAAGCAGGTGAGCAACCTGCAATAAATAATCATATCAGCAAAGCAAACAAGAATGCTCTAAGTATATCAACATACATAGAACTATCATAAGGAAGAAGCAACAATAGTTATCTAGAAGAAAAAGTCAGGAATTTGTGCTTCTAATGATTGTCAAAGGCTCACAAGTTGGGCCTAAAGTGCGTCATACTTCAAGTCAAATTATTATTGAGGAAATTTCTCTGCCGAGCATTTGTTTGCAGATTTACATTTTGAACCATTTAAAAGATCAAACAAAAATCCTTCTCGAGCAATGAAGAAAGAACAGAAAATGCTTTACAGTGCACATATAAACTTTATTGCAAACAGTACCCAAAGTACCAAACTGATGTAAATAAGTCATGTTATCACTCTATCTTCAACCAAAAAAGATTAAACCCCATTCTCATAGGGAAATTTCCTGCCCAAGATAGTCAGAACTTTCACACGTCAAAACTTTACAATGCTCATTTTGAAAAAATTCCCATCTATGCTCCATTTTTCTTGAGAAAACTTCCCACTTGAAATGAAATTGCACCCAAATGACGAGGTCACGGACTCTGGTGTGCAGGTCATTAAGATACTGGATTGACTAAATTGACATAATAACTAGAAAAGGGGGAGGCAACTGGCAAGAATGAAGATATAGAATAACAAAAAAGGTCATTGTTCATAAGAAAAAGACCAGAATCAAAATTTGAATCCTCAAACGGAGGCAAAGGGACTCATATTTAAACATAGCTGTTCAAGGTTTCCCATTGAAACCGCCACAGTCAACAGTTTTAAAAATATTCTTCCGATTCCATATATAAAATTCAAGTTTCATTTTCTACTCTTTCTTCTATTGTTTACCTATGGAATATGATGGCATTCACAAAGACCATTGATAGAAGTTGAGAAAATAAGTCAATTGAGTAAAAATAGAAAAAGAGTTTGAATCAATGCAGTCAATCTTTCTTTTTTTTTCGGGGACCGAGTAAATTCTAAAACTTGAAAACAAGAGAGGTATAAAGATTGACAGCAAAATCATAGCTTTTTTTTTTTTTTTCTCTTTCTTGCCAATGAAACAGAGAAGATCTGATCAAAAAAAACAAAAGAATGCACCACAGAACCCCTTTTTCCCAAAAAAAAAAAAAAACAAAAAGAACATGTTCATAGCCTCAAGATTTCACAAATTATAGAGAAAAACCTTGCACTTTCCACCACTTTCTCAGAAATCAAACAGTGAATCTCTGTTCAAGAAACACAAGAAAGCACTGCAAAGCCCATTACTTTTTAAAAAAAACCCAATGTTCAAACTCTTCAAGATTTTACAAATTGTAAGAAAAACCTTGCACTTTCCCCCGCTTTCTCAGGAATCAAATAGTGAACATCTGACCAAGCAATTCAGAAATGCACCCAAACAAGAAAAACCCAATTTATTATTTTTTTAATCCATGTCCAAAAACTTCAAAATTTCACAAATTGTAAAGAACCCACCAAGCCCTGGTCGATCTAAGAACAAATCAATCTACAAACAGCAAAGCACATAAACACATACACACAGAGATCAGCACATATTGGGGGCAAAAATGGACCTGAAAAATGCCTTCTAAGCTCCACAACCAGAGATTGAGAGAGCCCAGAGAGAGAGCGACACAGAGAGAAGCTCTTTTGTAGAGAGAGGAAGAGAGAGCCTGAGAGTGAAGCGGGATAGTGTTGAGGTTTAAAAAAAACCTGAGAAAAAAAAAGAAAAAGGAAAACAAAAAATGAAACGGGAAATCTTTTATTTATTGAAGTTTTTTTTTTTTTTCTGTGCTAATCGGATAATATATAAAAAGGAAACGTTGACTATTTGACTAAAAGAGTTAATAAAATAAGAAAAATTAAGACATCACTAGAATAATTTTAAAATAATAATAAAATAATATAAATTTATAATTAAATTTATAAAAAAATATGATAAATTATTAAATTTTAATAAATAAAATTGTGTTATTGTTTGTTACAATTTCAACAAAGCTATATAATTTTATACAGAAAAAAAAAAAAAACACACGTGAGAAAAGTTTCATTGTTAATTCGGAAAGGCGGAAGCTTCGATTGTAGATTTGTGATCTATTTTAATTATGTATTAAATGGTTATAAGATTACAATTAACAGTATTAGTGGGACATGACGTTTATAATATTTTTACTATTAATATTGAGTGAAAATAAAGCTTAAAGCTTTTGTTTTTATTTTTAATAGAGAATAGGAATTGTCAAAATCATGTGTAAATGTCTCAAATGACGTGATTATTCTCGTAATTTGGTGGGTTATTACTATCGTCTTCTACTATAGATATTGTAGAATTTGAAAGGTAGTTTATTGAGTCCAAAATTTTAGGTCAGATTCATTGTCTCACTAAAAAAATTAAAAGTCAAAAATAACTTATTTTGTTGATAGAAATTAAGAAAAAGGGATTATGTCTGTTTTCAGCACCAATTATGTAATCATGTTTATAATTTTAAGTAAGTCAACACAGTATAAAACAAAGATTCCACCTTTTTTTCTAAAAACAAATAATCCATTTTGGAATTTTGCTAACATACCCATGGTGACAAATTTTTTATTTTGCTGGGATAGTGTTCAGGATTTTTGCTTTCATAGTTAATTAATTCTGACTAATACTCGCTGTTAGAACTCGGAATCAAATGAAATATTGCTAAATTACAGTTTATTGGTGTTGTTTTTTTTTGGTACAGAAGATGCAGGAAAGAACAAGCTAGAAAGAAAGAAACAAAACAGAATCAAAAGCACAACTATAGTCTAGGATGCATGACACCGTAGTTGTCTGCATCAAGTAAGTTTCGTATCCCAATTGGCGGTGTTTGTAAAAAGATTTCACCACCTGCACTTGAGGCTCCCATTTTTGCAAGGTAGTCTGCACAGGCATTTCCCTCTCTCAGAACGTGTTGAAACTTAATTTCCCAGTGTCGTTGCTGCAATGCTTGGATGTCTCCAACAAGAACTTGAGATGGATGAGCCGATCCCAACTGTTTTCCAATCAATCGGAGGGCTTCCAAGGAATCGGATTCAACGATTATGGCTCGAAACCCTTTATCCCATGCGATCTCCATACCTCTTCTTATGGCCAGTAATTCAGCCACCATGTTAGTGGTCACACCAACTGACATTGAGAAACCCCCCAGCCACCTTCCCACAGCATCTCTAAAAATCCCCCCACATCCAGCTCTGCCAGGATTTCCCATTGAGCTACCGTCTATGTTTAGCTTGATCCATCCATGTTGTGGTGGCATCCAGGACACAAGCCTAACAGGAGACTTGAAGCCAACTTCTCTTATCGGAAAGCTTATATTGCAGTCCATGACCAGTCCGTAAATTTTCTGTGTTTGAAGAAACTTGTTGGACATATTGCCATTGATAACTTCGTCATTTCGAGCCTGCCATATGGTCCAACAAGCACACAAGAAAAACAAGCCCGGGGCACGCAATCCAATCAGAGTATCAAAATTTTTGAGAAATTTCATAATCCAACCATGTATTTCTTCCCTATAAAAGGGATCAGGAGCTCCTGTGGGGAATAGCATCTCCCACACACATCTAGCATAAGTACAATCTCTCAAGACATGCATAATTGATTCTTCCCCTGCAAGACAGCGTCCACACAAAGGGGAAGTGCAAAGCCCACGGCGAAATCGTTCCAAATTGGTCAGCAAGCGCCCTTTCAAAATTTGCCACAAGAACATTTTCAGTTTCTGGGGGACTTTCAATTTCCAAACCCACCTCCATATTGGATCCGGTGACCCTGCTGAAGAACCATTAACTAGCCAAGCATACCCGGTCCTAGCTGAATATGAGCCATCCTGGCTGCCTATCCAAGCCACTGAATCTTCACAAACCACATATCTGGGCAATGGAGTTGATTCAATCATTTTCTTAACAGCTGGTGGTATTATTGTGGACAGGACATCCAGATCCCATCTCCCATTGCTGATAATGTGATTGACCTTAGCATGTAGTTCTCCTGGGTCAATCATTGGCACCATCTCGGTGAGGCACTTGCCCAGCAGCCACCTGTCATGCCATAAGGAAGTGCTGTAACCGTTGCTCACCCGGATTCCAAACCCATCTTCTAAATGATCAAAGCAATGAGTGATTGATTTCCAGGTTATCGAAGCATGAGAGTTACACGGGACCATAGCACGAGAGGAATCACAGTATTTATGTCGAAGCATTGAAACCCAAATTTTGTTTCTGTTGCACAATATATCCCAGCATAATTTCCCCAACATAGCAATATTATTCCAACGTGCCTGTCTCAATCCAAGGCCACCTTCGAATTTCGGGCGAGTTATCACTTCCCAACTAACCAAGTGAACTCCTTTTTTGTCCTGATCTGATGACCAAATAAATCTGCGTGTTATCCGGTCTAACTCATCACAAATAGAAGCTGGCAACCAGACGGTTTGCATCGTATATATGGGAATTGAAGCAAGACAATTTTGAGCTAGAGTTACTCTCCCAGCTAAGTTCAAAAGCTTAGATTTCCACACGCTTAGTTTCTGGCGTACCTTATCCAAAATGTAGGCATATGTGGCTCTGTTTCTTCGGTTCTGCAAAAGTGGACTTCCCAGATACGCTCCCATGTCAGTAGCGAAGCAGAAATTACTGACTCGCTTAATGCCTCGAATGATCTCCCGCGGGACAGATTTGGAAATTATGGCCCTGGACTTTGTATCATTAATCTTGCACCCCGAAGCCCGACAAAAATTATCTAGAGTAGATCGAATGACACGAGCTTGCTCCATCGTTGCTTGAGCAAAAATCATTAAGTCATCAGCAAATAGTAAGTGAGAAATAGAAGGACCCCCTCTACTACACCTGATCGGCTTCCATTCCCGGTGATTTACCAGCTGCTGAATAAGCAGAGAGAGCTTCTCCATGCACATAAGGAATAAATATGGAGATAGTGGATCTCCCTGGCGCAGTCCTCTGTGTGGTTTGAGCGTCTCCAACCGAGCCCCATTCCACAACACCATCAACGACGAACTGGAAACACAGAACATTATGAGGTCAACAGTGGCGCCTGGGAAGCCAAAATCATGCAACGTCTGCCGCAAGAAGGTCCAGTCAACCCGGTCATACGCTTTTTCTAGATCAACTTTAAAAGCCATAGCTCCCTTCTTGCTTTTAGTTTTCTTAATATAATTCATAACTTCCTGAGCAACAACAATATTATCAGAAGAGCATCTCCCCGGAATAAAGCTTCCCTGCAGAGGACTGATAATATCATCAAGAAGGGGGCGCACCCGATTCACCAAGACTTTAGTTATAAGCTTAAAGGCCACATTGCAAAGTGAGATGGGTCGAAATTTGGATATGGTATCTGCATTTTCCATTTTCGGAATGGAATAGATCTAGAGCCTCTTGAAGCATTTGAAATTTTGAAAGTTGAGATGGCGTGGCTTTGAAAATGCAACGGGAAATTTATTACAATTAGCATGTGACCTTACAGCTTTATTGCACGTTATTATCTTCAACATGGCCTGACCTGGCCCCCACATGATTAAGAACGACCAACCATCCCTTCTTAATTATTATTATTTTTTTAATTATTTTGATCCATAATTTTTTTTTTTTGATCCATAATTATGCTTAAACCAAACCACCACTGAATGGTCAATTGTGGCCCTTTTTTGATGCCCAAAGGTCATCTACAACATGTTTGGACAACTTAAAGCCTAAAAGGCTAAAGCCCAATAAAATATTATATATATTTATTTACATCGACAAACTGCAAGGCTCTTTTTTTTTTTTTTTTTTTTTTTTTTTGGCAAAAATGGAATGTCATTTAAAATTGGAACAAACAAGCTCTAGGGGTTTTTTCTTTGGCCTAGATTTTATGCCAAAATGTTTGTTTTACGTCTTACCGAAACTTCGCAGCCAGCTCTTTAGATAAGGAATACACGGTCAGGTATCTAATATAAGCCAACTTTATAGCATATAAGATAGGAACAATAAACACCACTATCCTAAAATTATAGGTGCCAACAACCCAGTGGAGGATTTTAAAAGCACTCCCAAGAAGTAAATGAGTTTGAATTTGACTTTTTTTTTTTTTTCTTTCTAGAAAGAAAATAAACTTTATTAATAAAGGCCGAAAGCCTCAACACACAGGACCCAAATATAGAAATTCACGCCACAAATACATACAGAAATAGCTAAACTATCCTATCTTCACAAGTATAGTTCAATCCAAGTACAAGTTAAGTCCATAGTTTAATAGCACCCAAATGGCTCGATACAAGTTTAGACCCGGGCTCATAACTTGGGTGAAGAAGAAACTTGCTTGGAATAGAAAAATGGGTTGGGAGTCGCCAGCTCCCAAACCCACCACCACCCCACGGCGGCAAGACCCCCAACAAGGGAAGTGGCTAGCCTGGCAAGGTTGTTGACGTTTGAACCCTAGCAACCAGGTAGGTGTAGGTCAAACACACCAAAGTGCATAGACATTGCGTGGTTACAAGAAGGAAGCTGAAGGAAGGCCGAACAAAAGTAGTGGTCGGCGATTAAGCAGAAAATGAAGGTGGCGCGAAGAAGCTGTACAGAGGGACACTCAACCTAAAACCACCGTCCTTGCCCCCCACCCACGAAGGCGGGGGAGATCATCGGAACCCCAAGAAGCAACCAAATGCCCTTGAACCGAAACCACCAAGCAAGCAAAAGCAATGAACCACCAAAACCCCAAAAAGCACGAGCACCACCTAAGGGGACAAAAGCCCCACAAAACCCACAAGGGGTAGAAAACTCACACCGGAGCACACACCCTTAGGTCCAGTAAAGGCCGATCAAGGGACAAACCAACGAAGAGAGAAAAAAAAAGGTATTGGCACATGTTAGCAATAACGTGTGCACGATAGTATTATCTCCCCGATTCTGCTTATAGTTTGAATTTGGCTATTGTTGTTTGAGATTAGTAGCATATTTATACCTCATGACCTCATTTGTAGAGGTATTTTAAGTTTCAGCCTACACAATGAGATTTCTTCAAATTTGTATGGTGGCAATATACATAATTGGTTTTGTAGGGGTGTATGTTGTAATGTACCAACCTCCTATTTATGTAAAAAAAAAAAAAAAGACTCAAATTATAGTTTAGAGAATATGTAAGAGGAGAAGAAACCAAATTAAACTCAACCAACATAGAAACCAACAATGCTTGCACAATCCATAATTTAACTTACTTATTTTTGTTTTAATCTCTTAACTTTAATTTGTTTCGTACTCTTCTTCAGGCTAACATTGTGGGTATGACTTATGAGTTGTCTGCGCGGTGGATAGTTTTCTTTTTCCATTTATTTTCTATTCTTTAATTTTTTTCATCATAGAAAAAATAATTACTCCATTTTTTTAATTTAGCCATTATATCATTTATGATAACATGATTAATTATAATTAAGTCCATCATATTTATTTTTGTCCAATTAACATTTAATATACAAACATCCTTTAGGTCATCCAAATTGCGTTTTACAATGGTAATAAGATTCAACCTAATATTAATTAAAATTATAAAAATTATAAAACGTATTAGAATTAGCATATAAAAAATTCATCAACTTTGTATGAAATAACAAATTTAACACTAATTTTAAAAAGTAAAAATTAACACTAATTTTAAAAAGTAACAATCTACCCCTCTTTGAATTTTTTGTAACAAAATTTAGCACGCTGTGATATTTCTTAAACAGAATTTGTCTGTCTCGATAACATGATAATTATACGTGTAACCAGATACTAATTGTTAACGTTAATTCAGATTTGTTTAAGATTATGATTTATTGTTCTAATAAAATCAGTATTAGTTTATTATGGTTTTAGTATTAAAGTTGAAGTAGAAGTTATCAGAATCTAGTGTATAAAGAGTTGAGTGTTTTAGTTTATTGTATAATTAGTGTACTTTGTGAGATTAATGTTTGAGAGGTTATAATTGAGTGTTTACTTATCATAATTGTTATATGAATTTTTCAATTTAATAAAATAAAATTCAGTTAATTAAGCTCCAACAATACAATCAGAATTAATTGAGCTCTAATTCTAACACTAACGTACGTGATCGTCATGTCATCAAAACAAACATCAGCTTTTGTTTATGGGAATATTACGACATGCTGATTTGTTATAAAAAAATTTTATGAGGGATTAATTGTTAACTTTTAAAATTAGTGTTAAATTTATTACTCCACACAAAATTAATAATATTTTTATATATTAACCCAACTTATCATTATCATTGCATTGTGTAATCTAGAACGACCATAGGTGTCGCCAACCCTCCGCGGAAAAATTAAATCCCTTCAACGCCCATCCCAACTCCTCCTCCGTTGTAAAGAAGGATCTCCATGCTCACAACAGTACTGCCTCCCTAAAACCATTGCCTCTGTGTAATTCCGTATAAATCTAACTCAGTTTGTTCGATTTGTAGTTTCCAGAATGTTAGCATGCACTAATATTCACGCTGCGTCTTTTTGATCTTTTATTTGTTCGATTAGTCTGATTCAGATGCAAAAGGGTAGCTATTGAACCTTGCTCATGCCATTAGGTTAGCTGCTCTTGGGTAATAGTTTTGGACCAAAACTATTGGTGGGGCTTGTCTTGCTTTGCACGTGGGTGGGTCTTGGCTTAGGTCATTTTGCTTTCCCTCTAAGTTCTAGACAGGGACATGGGTGCACAGTTGTTTTTATTTGGTATCTGCCGGGGTTTTCCCTGTCATTGATGCTGACGAGTTTAGATGCATTGGTTTGTTTTTTAGCAAAACAGATGCCTTGGAGCGGCTGGAATATGCTCAATTTTGGATGTCCTTGACTTTTTAGGATATTCTAAATTTCTTGTTATTGGCTATTCAAAATATATATATATATATATATAGGAAAAAAGTAAGGCACCCGAATCGGGCATCTTACCCGAATTTTTTTTGTGCAACAAGACCAACGTTTTGTGCAACAAGATTGTTATTTTGTGCAACAGGAAACACCTGTATTTTTCTATATTTTTTGTTGCACAAAATGTTGGTCTGGTTGCACAAAATGTTTGTCTGGTTGCACAAAAAAAATTCGAGCAAGATGCCCAATTCTGGAAGTGTAATGGCGCCCATATATATATTGCATGATCTGCCTGCCAAAATATGGAATTTTTATTTTTTGGGACAGGCCGCCACTGGGAGACTTTTCCCATGTAGGCATGTTTGCAGTAGTTGTCCCTGGCAGTGGCTGAATTTGCTTTTGAGTTTTATTTTTTTCCCTCCTTCCCCCTTTCATCTCCGTTTACCAAAAAAAGAAAAAGGGTAACACATGTTCCTTTACAATGTCTAAAAATTATAATGCGAAAAAGTAATATGAATTGGTTAAGAGCGTAATAGTAATAATGTTCAAATTTAAGCTAAAACTGTAAAACATTTATACTAAATGATGTATTACTAATATAACTAGAAATGGAATCGTGCATTGTACAAACTTACGTTTTTCAGTTAAAAAGTACTAATGTGAGTTAATTTAAATATTGATAAAGGAGTATTTAAAAAACATAAATATGAATCTCAACAATAAATTATCAACCCTCTAATCCAAAACAAAAAAAATTTAATTAAGATTAGGATATATAAATATGAATATAAATATATATAGACACACACACACATGAAATTAGTCAGCAACATAAGACAGATAAGGCATTGTAGCCCAGGTTATATGCAACAAAAGGAAAATATAATAATTATGCAAAAGAAAGGATATTATATTTGTAAGCATGATATAATAATGGTGTTACATGATACTTTACATTCATACAAATTGGTATAAATAATTATACGAATCAAAACCCTATGTATGTTCATAGTTTGAGCAAATCAAAGCATATCATGACTTAATTAATCCATAGACCTCGTATACAAGGTCTCCAATAAATTAATTTACTTGTTCAAACACAGCTAAAAAGAACAGCTTTTTGTCAATCAAAAGTATAGTTGAGCTCCTAAAAACACAATCACATATTTATAGAGTAAAGAGAGTATACCTTAATCGGCAATTTAATTTTCAGGAGAAAAGAATGGGTGGCCTGATTGATTTTCTTATTTTAAAATTTTTTTTACGGTATGGTCAAAAGTTTTGTTTTGAATTGTGAGTTCCGCAAATGGAGTTTTATTTGCGATCAAGAAAACTATTTGTTTCATAAAAACTATGCAATCGCGGTTTTCCATCACTTTAAAAATTCAAAAATGTTGACTCTCAGTTTGGGAGAATTTTTAAGACAATACAATAAAAGGAGAACATTTACATTTAATCCATTTAATCCATCGGCTATGCCTTGTGTGTGCGTTGTGTGTACGAACATTTTCATTAGTAAGAGATTGTGTGCCAAATCGTTTGAATAATTCTTAACGAAATGGTATCAAGCTGTATTGATTATTCTTAAAGTGGGGAACTTTTGTCTTTATTTTTTCATTTTTTAAGAAAATAAAAATGAAAATTTAAGAGTAATTTTTTTCTTTTTTAAGAAAACAAAAAGAAAAAAAATCAAAATTTAGTAGTGATTTTTTTACATTTTTAAGAAAACAATAAAGGGAAATTTGAGAATAATTTATGAAGTAAAGAGAACTTGCCACATAAATGAAATTTACAACATGGCAAAAAGAGAATAACTTAAATTTTTTCTCAATTTTGAAAATTTGTATAACTAGAATATAGCCTGTACGTTATGCAAGTTTTAGATATATTCAAATAATCATTAATAAAAAATGAGTAAAACGCAAAATGCTATATGTGTTAGATCCTAATTGATTAAATATAACTGAGTTTCTTGCTATTAACATGAAAGTTTTTCAAGAAAATCATATTTATTGATATTCATAGACTTTAAATCCTAACTTCATTAAATTTCTGTATTAATGTGAAATAGTATTAAATGGAACATAATAATTAGAAATAACAACGATATAAAATGTCAAATTCTTTTAGATTTTATGTTTTTTTTTTTTAAATTTCATTATCCAATTCTAATATCTCATAACAATTCATTGGCCAGATACTTAACTAAGGAAAGTTGACATTTTATAATTTAGGAGTAATTTTTTTAAGAAAACAAAAGGGGAATTAAGTTTTGAGTATTTGGCAGCAGATTTTTTTCCTTTTTTTTTTTTTTCCATTTTTTCTCATTATTTTATGAATTAAGGAGAAATTGCTATGTAAGCAATGGCTAGAGTTTCTCTCTATTGGACTCGCCTGATTTGTGAGGTTATGATACTTTGCTAGAAAGTGTTAATAAGAATTTAGTTAGAAGTTAATATAAAATTAAAGTAATTTGTTTTATATTGAAATTAAAACTCACCCTTAATGTGAGTAACTTTTTAGAAAATTTGAAACTTTAACTAATTAGCCCTATTATAAATAAGACCACCGTAACACTTAGCAAACAAAGTATTACCCTTTGAATGCTGGTTTTTTTCTACATTTTATTACAAAGAGTAATGATAAATATTCTGAAAATTATGTTATAAAATATTTTGAAATGTATAATTATAAAAAAATTATCAATATTTTTAACATCATTAACCTAAAAAAGGAAAAAAAGTTTATTATACTAGTTTAGAAAATACTAGTTTATTATAAAATAAAGATGGTTTAAAACAAATTCTTAAAAAAGGTAGATGAAGAAAAAAAAAACGCTCTCGGAATCGATAATTAGAAAAAATTAAAATTTTAGAAATAACAGAAGACTTACGCTTCTGATTAAAAAAAATAAAAAAAATAAAAAAACAGAAGACTGACGCTGTGACTTGTGCTCTTTAACTAGGTGGAGCGAAATAAAAGCATGTTTCTATTTATACTGTTTGAAGTAAAACAAACTTAAAAGGCGCGTAATTAGGGTTTTTTTATTTTATTTTGAATATAAAAAAATATATTTTTAATATATAAATTATCAGATCCGTAAAATGAGTTGAGGTCAGTAATTACTCGTTATTGTTCTGATTCAATCTTTATTTGTTACCATATTAATCAATCTTAAAAAAGAATGGTACTGAATTGCCAATTAAGCTCTCGGTGAGGTAATTAAATCGTTAGTTAAGAAAAACAAAGCAAAGCAAGAAAATGAGATTTGAAAAACAAACACCTTTCCGTTTAAAATTCAATCGATTATATCATTGTCATCAGTAAAAAGGCATGGAAAAAAAAAACAAAAAAAAAACAAAAAAAGAAGGAAGAAACGTAAGAAAGAGAAGAAGCTAAGAGAAGACCTGCACAAAAAGCCTTGAGACTTTTTTGGCCGTTTTCATTTTTTGGAGTATTCTACAAGGGAAAATGAACGGCTTTTGTTTTGTTTAATTTAAGTTAAATGAGTTTGCTTTGTGATTGTGGGGGTTGTTGAGGCTTCTCCGCCTAACTCTTCTTGAGCCTTTTCAGTTTTCTCTCTTTTGACAACTCTGTGCTATATAAATTTATCAAATTTGGGGCCTTTTGACTAGTGGGTCAAGGAGAATTGGGTTGAATTGGAGATTATTTGGGAGATTTTGTTGTGGGGGAAGAGATTCCTGGTGTGGTTTTTGTGTTGGAGGAAAACGGTGAGATGGGTTCCTATGCAAAGCTTGCCAGGAGGGCTGTGGAGACTGATATGCCTGTCATGGTTCAGGTAACCAATTCAGAAATCTATTTTGGGCTTCTGTTATTTGACCCTTTTTTCAGAACAATAGAGACACACCCCCACACACTCACACAAATATTTGTGCTGCACATTTACCTCTGTGGTGCGTTGAAAAAGGCTTTCAATTTGTGATGGCACTGGAGAAAATGTTTTTGATAGAGAAGGTGGGGGGGTTTTGTGCTTTGCATGCATCTGGTGATACTGGAAGACCTTTTTTTTTTTTTTTTTGTGATGCTCTTCATATGGAAAGAGGAGTGGAGTTGTCTATGGCTTAGGGGGAAGGGGGGGGGGGGGGAATTATCAGTATATATGAGCTTTTAGTTGAAATCTTGCTGTATTCTGGATTGAAATGTTCTCATGGTGTGTATGTTGGAAACCTGGTTGTTTATATAGTGATGATGCTTTTGTTGGTTTTGCAGATACACGAATTGATCCGGGGAGCTAAAGATGCCATGTCATTGGCCCAGGTTTGTTTCTTTGTTCTCAAAAAATGGAAAATTGGTACATTGTGGTTTCCAATGCTATAATGGCCTAAATATTATAATTGTGGAGGTACTGAGGATTGGAATACTTGGTGTCTTTCTTGACTAACAAGGGCATGCTGGCGTATAAGGGTTTTCACACGTCTGATGAGCCATAGGAGATAATTTGATGAAAACAGTTGGTCTGAAGATCGATTTTGCAATTTTCTTTTGCAAAAGTTTCTGCATCTAACAAGGTCTTTTTGGGGGCCTTTAGAACTTGTCTTCTGACTCCGTTTTCTTTTTGTTCTTGAAAACGATATTCGACAGGTCAAGGTTGTTCTGTTAACATCTTTAAATGTTGAAAATAGGCTAACAAAATTTATTGCCTTCAAGTCCAAAGCAAAATGACTGGTGGCTCAGTATGCTTTGTGGAAGCCTAAAACATGTTGACCAATTGCCAAAAAGTATCAAACTTGAGGCTATATTAGCTCTGACTAGTAGTGCTGTTGGCTTGGTCAAATTTTCTTTGCCAAAAGACAAGACAGTTGCAAATTATATTCCAAATTTGACTAGTTTGTTCATCAATGGTTGCACCCTTTCTTGCTTTTATCACTAGAGAAGACTTTGACTTTACCGGTTTTTGCATCTACAGTCTAGTTGGTTTGTTGGTGTATCTTATATTTTGTTGCAATATGCTATAGGGGGTAGTCTATTGGCAACCACCCAAACAAGCATTGCAGAAAGTGAAAGACCTAGTGTGGGAACCTCTAGTTAGTCGTTATGGTGCAGATGAAGGTATTCCTGAGCTCAGGGAGGCGTTGACCCAAAAGGTATATAATTTTGAATCTTTGCTATTTCCATAATTTACGATTTGAAAGTGGGTTCTTAGTATTGGATCTGATGGGCCAAAGCACCGCAACTTGTTGAAGATTGAAATAAGTTGGTTTTCTATCCATTGCTGCATTTGAGTTTTTATTAAATTGCTACAAATATGATAGATTGGATTCGTTCTGCTCTGCGATTGCAGCAATTCATGAGTTTTATGTACATTAACCACCCTGCCTTGATGGAGAATTTCTTGATCATATGCCATTGCAATTGGGAAGTCATAAACTCGTCATGGTAACTAATGCTTTCTCTTTTTGTAGTTGCAAAAAGAAAATAATTTGGTGAGATCTTCAGTTATGGTTACTTCAGGTGCAAATCAGGTAACCCCATCACATTTTTGAAGCCCATGTTTTAAGTAACCGATTTAGGGGACACAAGCTCCTCTCTCTACCTATCTCTCTTTTTTTTTTATTTTTTTATATTTGTTTCTCAAAAAGAGAAAAAAACATACACATGATCACTTTCTTTTCCAAAACGAACTTTAAGATACCAAAGTGAGAGCTTGAATGCTTGTATAAATCCTTCGGCAATGATCAATATGTTTCATTGTGGTATATCATTGGCTCATGAAGCAAGATGGTCATTGAATTTTTATTCCTTTTCGTGGTTATCTTGTGTTCTCCAAGAATCTGAATTTTATTTTCCTTACTCATATACAGGCATTCGTGAACCTTGTTCTTGCTTTGTGTGATGCTGGGGATTCTGTAGTTATGTTTGCTCCATATTATTTCAATGCCTACATGTCTTTCCAGATGACTGGAGTCACCAATATACTGGTGGGCCCCAGTAACCCAAAGAAACTTCATCCAGATGCAGGTGATGCTTCATAAATTATTTCTACTTAGTGTTTGTACATATTTGTGAATGATGTAGATTGATTATCTGAACAGTTCACATTCAGCATTCTGGGTGAATAATATTGTTCTTATTTTTGGAGTTGGGTTTTGTGGAGGTTTCTTTTATGTAGACATTGACTTCATCCACGATTATTCCTAGAGTCTATAGCAGAACATGATTAGTTCTACTTAGGAATGGATTTCTTTGCATGTGGAGCCTAAATTAGTTCTAATTTTCGGTAGACTAAAAAATAATCTTGTCCAAAGCTTTTCCATTTTCATGCATCATCTTTTTAATCTTGTCATTTCCTTATCAGTTTTTTACACCATCACACCACCCTTGTTCAACCGTTAGTTGTACATGTGCAACATGTCTTAACAATTATTGGTACATACTAAAAGATACATTGGTGACCCTTTATTAACAACTAAACTAATGACTTCATGTATGGAAGATGTGGTATAACTTTTTTATCTACAATATCTGCAACTTACAGTCTCATCTACAATATTAGCACACATAATACTGCTATTCTTCTATTGAGATTGTGAGGTCTCTCTTTTACAAGTTACTAAGGTGTTTTAAGTGTCCTAAAGTCTTCTTATTAAAGATTAACATAATATTTTAGGGACAATTTATCAAGGCTATTTGTACATGGGAGTGCCTGTAGTTTATTTCTCATGTCGAACATATTTAGTGAACCTTTTATTGAATTGCTGGTAAATTTTAGTTAAATTTCATGTCTATTGTAGTATGATTGATAGGTAATTGGTATCCTGTTGGATAAGTTTGTGCACAAAGCAGCACGATGTGTGACTGAAAAAGGAGTATGAAAAGATGGGATGTCTTTAACATAGCCTAGATTCTTATTTTATTTAAAGAGCTACCTAAATGTAGAATTTTTTCCTGGATTTATAGATAATTGAAAATCATTGCTTTGAATTTCAGACTGGTTAGAAAGGACATTGTCAGAAAGTAAACCGACTCCAAAGGTTGTCACTGTTGTTAATCCTGGCAACCCGACAGGGGCCTATATCCCAGAGCCCCTCCTCAAGGTTCTCTCTCTTGTTGCATGAATTACAACACTTATATGTGGTTGTAATCATGCCTAAACAATAGGCTCTTTAATTTTATTTTTTTTTTTACTCTTTTAAGATTATTCTGAGTAGCGGCTTAAAGAAAAAAAAAAATATATTCTGAGTTGGATATTGCAATTGTTTTGGGCAGAGGATTTCAGATCTCTGCAGAGAAGCTGGATCCTGGCTTATTGTAGATAACACATACGAGTAAGTAATTTCAGCTTGTATTGTGGTTTCATGGGATGTAATGTTGATCGTTGTTTAGATTATTTATGGCAGGTGATGATAGGATAATAACTAGAGGGGTTGAAGAAGTCTTGGAAATTATGTGCTAGCTGCAGATTAACTTACAAAAAATGTTGTTTGACTTTCCTTGAGATATGGTCTTGGTGCATCATGTTGTGATCTTAGGATTTCAGATTTTAGTGAAAGTAAACATCCCATAGTACTACCTTGGCTGACCTTTGTGAGGGTTCTCAATGAAATAATTTGATGTACAAGGGCACAATAATTATTGTTTATTTGAACTGCCTTTCTTGCTAGTTTAAACAGAATTTGTTCTGTGTACCAGATGCTCGTTTTTTCATGTGCTTGATTTTGGAGGGAAGTTGTGATCAAATGCAGGAAATAGTGCTTCCTGACCACATGCAAAGCATGTGGTTGACATAACTACAAAAATATAGAATCTGGGAAAATGAAAGGGGAAAAGGGCTTGGCAAGAATAACGGTTTTGTAATTTCTTGAAGTGGTATGAATGTCAAGAAACTTTAAAAGCAAAATGTCAACTAATTTGTCGGATGAAGTGTCTCCTGTCTTGTATGGTATCAACATGATTGTGTTGAGCTAATTAAACTTCTTGCAAGTTATTTGTTGAAAAACAGCTAGTAGTTGTAAGTCAGATCACAATTGTATTTTGCAATAACATATAATCTTGCGATGACCTCTGCTGGATATGGTTGAAACCATTGCCTGTGAAATGCAGGTAGTACATTAAAGAGGTTTTTTGTTGATTGCCATGCCATTGAAATGGTTTGGGCGGCCAAATTTTCTGTGTTCTAATATCTTTCCAACATGCATCAGTGATTCCTATTGTGGATCAACTATAAATGCCCGATGTCAAAATGTAACTTAAAAGAAGTTTATGGCACATACATAGATCTTGACGTCTTTCTATGTAGGTACTTTATGTATGATGGTCTAAAACACTCATGTATAGAGGGAGATCACATCGTCAACATCTTTTCCTTCTCAAAAGCTTATGGGATGATGGGATGGCGAGTTGGATATGTAAGGCTCTAAATCTCATAGTTATTCATATCATACAGTTCTGTAGTTTTGTGTATTGGGACCATCCAGGTTTTCATTGTCTAGAGGAAACTATGGAAAATTGTGCAATAACTATTGTTGGTATATACAAGTTACAGAAGCATCTCTATTTTTTATGGCCATTCATTTCCTCTCCCTCGCAAAATGTTAGAATGCTGCTAGTTTTTGCTGATTACGGGATTCTTGCAGATAGCTTATCCATCGGGAGTGGATGGCTTTGCAACTCAACTCCTCAAAATTCAGGACAACATACCAATCTGTGCTTCAATATTTTCACAATACCTAGCCCTTTATTCTTTAGAAGTGGGACCTGAGTGGGTCACTAATCAAGTGAAAGATCTCGTCAAGAATCGAGAAATTATCCTGGAAGCACTCTCCCCATTAGGTGAAGGTACTGTGAAAGGTGGAGAAGGTGCAATTTACCTATGGGCCAAGCTTCCGGAAAAATACAATGATGATGCTGAAGTTGTCCGTTGGCTTGCCACGAAACATGGCGTGGTGGTGATACCGGGAGGACCTTGTGGATGCCCTGGCCACCTTAGGATCTCCTTTGGGGGCTTGATGGAGGATGAATGCAGAGCTGCTGCGGACAGGCTGCGGAAAGGTTTAGAGGAACTGGTAAGCAAGGGACTGGTCAAGTAGCCACATTCTAGGTTCAATTTATCGTTGATACGGGAAATCCATTTGCCAGTCTGCGCATGTTTAGTGACTGGCGCATTTTAATAATGGAGGATGTCGTACCAGTTAATTGTTTGGAACCAAAACAATTGATTAGCAAATGTATATGCTCGAGCTACCTCTCTCAGAGATGTTTGTTGATCACAGTCATTGACTTGCAAAATGGTTTGCACTTGTAAAAAGGAGCAATAACTTATACAAATTTGTTTTTACATGGGGAAGTGTTAGGGAGATGTGGGTTTTTGACGAGGAAATGCTTTTTTTTTTTTTTTTTTTTTGCGTGGTTAATTGGTTCTAATTAAAGTTTAAATTTAAAATTTTTACTGTCGCTCTAATACTAATTGAATTATTAATTCATTGTCATTGACGTGGAAATGCTGTGGGTCCATAATAAATGCATTCCGCAATCATGATCATGGGATTGGGCTTTTGTGGTCTTACCTTCATTAAACCAACGATTTTGATTGCATTGCATTTTTCGTTAACTCAGCCTAAGAAACTCACCTTGAATTTGCATGCCTGTTTAGAGTGGGAAATTTTCGACCCAACTATCATTTATGGCTCAACCACAGGGAAGAATCAACTTGATAGGTTGCAATGGAGGAAGATTTTCAACCTCCAACGTTTAACAATCAAGCCATTTTTTAAGAACAAAGAGTGGTAGGCATTAGCAGCCTGATGGTCCTGAACCCACCTATCATTGGCACTGGCAGTTGCATCTCAGTTTTGCATTGTCAAACCCAAATTGAGACAGAGAGACACAGAATATTCTTGAACATATCGTGCTGGTCTATGAAAATGCAACATGATGCCGAGTATACCTGGTGGCGGGTCCTATTCATTAACGTGGTTGTACTTACAAACATCATAAATCTTAAATTTTGGTCTTGGTCACATTAACCTTCACTTTTTTTTAACCCATCATCTTTTTCTTGAAGTTTCATAAGCACTTTGTTGGTTTTTCATTATTACTGGAGGAGGAGAGGAGAAAGACAGACCTTTATAATATTCTCTTATCACAATCTAGATAAGGTCAGATATACTAATTCTTATTTTATATTTTCACAAAAATATTGTTTATGTGAATCGAACGGAAGAATTTGTGACTCTTCAAGGAAGAAAAAGACCACCAAATCAATTAATTATCTATAAGTAAAATATTTGGCAGGCACAATAAGCTTGATTTGATTAACTGCTAAAACTTCGTCCACTTAAGATAGTAGCATTGCAACTCTTACAACAAAACAAAGTAAAAAAAAAGAAAGACTTTAGACAAAGAAAAGTAGAAAAGAAAATGCAACGACAACGCATAGCATCTATGATGATATGGGCGGATCAATCATCGTGAACGCGGCACTCGTCGGTTTCAGGATGATCTTGGCAGTAGTGGAGAAGTGGGTCCTGCTGGTTCTCCAGCTTAAGCCGGAGATCGGCCTTCGCCTGGCTGACCTCTTCTACCTCGTCCCAAGCCACCTTGCACTCGTCGGAGGTCTCGTCTCCTCCTCCTTCTCCTCCTCCGCAAGCCTCCTTGGCTTCCATAACTTTCTTCTCTATCATCTCCGTTAGCTGCTTCTCCCTCATCTGCGTTCCCTTGAACTTCGCCACTCCTCCGCCGCCCCCCACTCTTCCCATCGCTGTCGTCACCTTCAGTTTTGTTGCAGTGTTGTGACAGTTGTTTTTCCCGAAGGAAAGTAGTGGGGATCTGGAAAACTTGCTGGAAAAGCCGTTGCCGGCGTCGGATCTTAGTGAGATTGATGGAGATATGATCGGTGATGGTAGTGAAGCAGCCATTAAAGATGACATCTTCCTCTTCTTCTTCCTCTCGTGTATCAAGCTGATTTGTTGATTAGCTAAAGGAAAAAAAAGGACTGCATGTAATGTTAACTTTTTCGATTGCTGCAACTTTATATAATATATACTAAAAATTTGTTTTTTCTAATTTTTGGTTTTTTGAAAATAAAAATTTTTATACAAAATTTCGACATAATTATATTTTATTACTAAATCACTGTATTTTATTGTTTCATTTGAATTGAATATTTGAGCTGCATAGTTGGGATTTGAAACCGTTTTGTTATGTGTTTAGAGAAGGAAAAAGTTAGGGAGACAAACTGATCAGATCGGAAAAGGATATAGGCTGATGTGGTGATGTAAATTCCGTGCAGGCCTTGTTTCTTTTTTTTTTTCTTTTTTTTTTAAAAAAAATTTATTATGTCCATACAATTAATACAAATGTAGCAGAAAGACAACAAGAATGAATATACTGCCATTAAAAAAATTTTTACTTATACAATCATTAAAAAAATTTGTATTCAAATTACTACCTACTTGTATGCACCCGCTAGAATTTTTTGAAAGGGATTAAATGGGTACACATATATTCATATACACACATTCGTATACATATAAATATAATAATTATTTTTTGTATTGTATTAAAAAAATTTTTTTTTTGCTTTTTTAATAAAAGACTAAAACTTAGATATAAATAAATATTATTTTAAAATATAAAATATAGATATTATATGAGATTTAAAAAAAAAATTTTGAAAATTTTTTTTTGGTAATGTATTGAAAAAAAATTATTATATATATACGTATAAAAATATGTGTACCCATCTTTTTCCTTTTGAAAAGAAAAATCCTAATATGAGACTCACAATCACCGTATCAGTCTATTTTCCTTCCCTATTTATTTTCTGCAGTACTGTAGTGTAACCTTTTAGTCTTGCATTCGTTTGAAAGAAAGAAGCTGTTTATCCAACTACAACCCTCGGTAAAAATTACTGGATTAACTAGAGTCCAACTACCATGTTAGTTGTAACTTTGTAATAATGTGTTACGTAATTGTAACTAGGAACAAAAACACATATGTAATTTTTTCTTTTTTTGCCCTCAGAAAACACATATGTAATTATAATTGTGTTCTTGTGTTTATCTCGTATAAGGACAGTGTTTCAATAAATCAGTTAAAATTTAATCTTCTTTTTTATTAATACTACAATTTAATATCTTTAAGATGAAGGTCAAATTTTAACTATTAAAGTGTTATCTAAAATATTAAAATTTAATCTTTGATAACCAACTACCTACACATTTACTTATTAACAACCCATTCTCTCTGTTTTTTTTTTTTTTCAAACTTTGGTCCAAAAACAGTTCACTTTTTCTTCAAGTGAACTATAAAATTTACAATTAATATATCCATGTCCGTGTGTCTGCAACTTCCACTGAATAATTAAAAGTTACTAGAGTTTTGGATGGGTTCGATGGCGCCGACAGGCGACAAGACCAATGGACACTTCATTTTTCGTTTGTGTCCTGGTATATTTTCCTTTGCTTTCATCACCGCCATCTCTATTTCCAAGGAATAGATGGGTTCGGTTGCTCCAAGGGTGATTCACCTGAGAGCCCCAACGTCTGCTTATATGTCAAATAATATTAAAATAATTATATAATTTATTTAATAATATTTAATAATTTATTTATTTATTTATTGTAAAATATAGTCGTTCGATGGTTTATAGTATTTTTAAAATATATATATATATCTCGAGAATATATGTTTCAGTGAGTGTCCGTAATGTAATATTTTTTGTAATTTGTGCAATAATAATAATGAAATGAGAAACAAAAAAAAAATAATTTTTTTTTTTACATATTTGAAGAAAAATTTAAATTTATTATATCACAGAAATTACCTCAAATAATTTTCATAGACCATGTATTGAAAGCCTTACTTTTATCCACTTTAATTCTACTTAAGGAAAACATCATTAAATTTTATGACGGCCATTTTCCTTTTCTGCTCCCTTTAAAACTTTTTGTCGTCTAATTTTCAATGAAATCGTAAAACTTATTTTGATATGAGAATCTGATTTTTATACTGAATTGTCGTTTTAAAATTACAAACCAAATTAGTTGTGTACGTTTGGTGTTAAATAATTTTAAATGAATTATATAATACAAATAACTTAGTAAAGTTTTCATATTATTCTTGTATTACGTAGAAATATAGAGGTATTTTGGGAATTGCCTAAAAAAAAAAAAAGGTATTTTTGGAATTTCGGAAATTATGCGAGCCACATCAAATAGATTGAATTTTAAGCAAATAATACATATTTTCATGGAAATTTTTAATATTACATACTTACAAGTGATGGACACAATTAGACATAATGAATAAAAATTAATACAGAAATTTAGCTCAAAAAATAATACAAAAATTATTATAATAATACAAAAAATAATCTTGCATGGCTTGAGTATCCCAATTGAATCCATGCTAAAAATTAATGGGTAGTTGAAATATGCATTTGACCCTGTAGCCTTGACGGCCAAAACAAGTAATTGAAACTTGACAAATGAAATTAAATTATATGAAACGCGATAGTATATAAATATAGAATAGATATGTAATTTACTACCACGCGGCAAATTGCAAGCTTGACAAGGTAGTTTGCACATGAGTTGCCCTGGTATCTTTTTCTTTTTTTGGGCAGACTGATTTTCCAAACGGAAATTCTTCCATTTTTTTGTGTTGATATAAACTGGAAGGAAGCCTGAAAATTAGACAATTGCCAATTGTCCAATAGCAACTACTTGGCCACAATTCGAAGTTAAAAGAAGTTTGTGTTGACGTCTCTGCCCTATCTATTCATTGCATGTCTCGCCCCATTCGATTGTATCAAATAGTTAAATTTATGGATATTCTCTTCTTTGGTTTCTATTTGCTTCCAACCCCATGAGTCGTTCACATTATGGGATATTTGGAAAACTTGACGAGTTTAATATAATTGTCTTTCTTACAATTTAGCAGCCAACGAAACAAAGCATTCGAGTATTTAGAATTTGGCCGTATTTAACTTGCTCTTTTTAATTTTTTGATGCCTCTCATTCGTTGTTAACATGTAATTAAATTGGTCCATTTTTGAGCATCTATTCGAATACTACCCTTTTATGGCATCCAAGTACTTTTTTTTTTTAATTTGCATAAAGCCAAAAAAAAAATTAAGATTCAGAATATTTTATGGATAGAAATTTAAAATTAATTTGGACACAAAAAAGAGGACTTTGTAATTGGGGCCTAATATTTGTCCAATCATGGACAAAGGAAAATAATAAAAAGAAGGTCATGAGCCAATTCCCTTTAAAATTATAAATAATTTAGCCTTAAAATTTGTTATACCCACTCACATATTTTTGTTACTTTGCTATGTTTGTCAGGATAAATACAATAAATTTGGGATATATATCAAAACATAACTTTTTCTTACGGAAGATAACAAGCAAATTCTTAAAAAAAAAAAGCCTAAAGAAAAGAGAAATAAACTCCCCAAAATGTGAGCTAAAGAGGAAGGTGACATATAGCTAGGTATATTTTTTACAACTTTATTGAGCACCCAACATTATAAATGCCAAAGAACCATTGCCAAGGTTGCTATCCTTCCTATACCACAGGACAATGGGAAGTTGGACAGTGGAATTATCACTAATCTCCTTTCATCTTCTTCTTTTCACTCTCTTTACATGCAGTCCAACTGCATTCAGTTCCTCCAATTCCACTATAGCCCCATTAGACGGCATTAGTATGTTCCATATATCCATGATTATTATTATTATTGTTATTATTTTTGCTTTTTAGTCTTTTCAAGTTATATTATGTTGAAACATTCCTGGATTTTCTTGGATTGGATTGTTGTGGGATTTGAGAACTGATTTATATGATTGAGGACCATGTACATATATATGGAATAATGTACTAGACCAATGATGGTTGTGTGTGTGTGTGTGTGTGTGCGTGTGTGTGCAGATGAGTCTCCTTTTTGTGCATTAATTGATTGTGGCCATGGAAAATGTGTATCCACTGGAGCCCTCTTTGGTATGGAATGTGAGTGTGATCCTGGTTGGAAGAAGATGCAGATTGGCTTGGCGACAATTCCTTCTTGCATTGTTCCCAATTGTGAGTTCGTCTATCTCTTTGTATATCTCTCTTGGATTGTGTTCCAAAATGTACATGTGTTAAAGTTTGCAGCATATGTGTGTGTGCGCGTGTGCAAATGTTCGTGTTTGTAGTATAATTTTAGTGGCACTACATGTGAGACAATAATGTTTAAGCTGGTGGCATAGCTAAAATAATGTCAATGTTAGGATGATTAGTGAATTTCTAATTTGACTTGCTTTTAGTTAATCCAAGTTTATTTGAATGTTAAATTTGAGTAAAAATAAAAAATTTAATTGAGACTTAATTGAAATAAAAATAATTAAATAAATTCATATTGATTATCATCAGTATTTGAATTCTAACTTCTAAAATAAGAGATTAACAAGTCTATTACTAAATCATGTGATTATGATGATCTATATGACACCAAAATTATGCAATGACTTGATTGCAATGCATTTTACAGGCACAATTAATTTTGATTGTGGCAGTGGAGCTCCATCTGTAGTACCCCCTCCACCGGCGTTTTCTTTTCCATTACCGTCAGACGGTGAGTTACATTACGCAATTACATAATTTGGCACTTATTCGAATGCATAGTTTTAGATAATTAGCCTTTTGTAAACAAATAAATCCTCTTTTTTCAGCCTGCAATGGTGTCTGGTGTGGTGAAGGAACCTGCATATCTAATGGAAATGAGCATACATGTCAGTGCAATGAAGGTTCAGTGAACTTGTTCAATAAGACCGATTTAGCTTGTTTTAAACCATGTAAGTAATGTCTTTGCATTCATTCTTTTTTGAAGGCTTAATTGAGTTGGTAATCCCATGAATTTGTTAGGCTCATTTCGTGAATAGTTTAGATTTGGATGAAAATTGTTTGGTAGATTGAGTGTATCGACTTGATTAAAATATAATGTAACGAACAGTGCAGAATTTCAAACCGAGGGTGAATCTTAAAATCTGATGTTGAGCAATGGTTTTAAGAAGAAATAATTGTTTAAAGAATGAAAAAGAAATTCCCCCCAAAATAAAAGGACTCCAATTATTGGAGACTTGGTAGAGGCTTAAGATTTCAGTACTGTGGGTGGTTCATTCTCTTCAACTGTAACTGGCGGTTCAACCTGTGAATTGGTCGGACCTGAGGTCAGGTCAAGTCATGGGTTTGTGCGTTTTTGTCCTTTTGGAAAAATTGCTATTTGATTTGAGCAATGCTCATGTAGGATTTCCCTGCTTTCTTACCAGGCTCTTTAGGGCCAGATTGCTCCAAGCTTCGGCTTGGGCCGCAACCTCCGGCTCCGGCCTTATCACCATCATCATCTACTCTTTCCCCTCCAGGCCCAACTGGAAATGGCTCATCTACTAGTCCTGCTCCAGCCCCGGCTGCAAAAGGTAAATTTTTTTGGTCATTCACCTTTTTAGTTTTGCCTTTCACACTGGTGACTGAAAGGAGGCAATTACTTGTTTTTGGGTGATCATAAGTGGTTAGTGTTTCTTTCACTTTGAACTTTGAAGCTTCAATACAGCATATGGGCGTCTGTTTGCCCATATTTTGGGCCGTACTTCCACAGTAAAGTCCATACAGAAGCCCAAATTTAAATTGTTTGGCATTTCTTCTTCTTATTAGGCGAAGCTGAGGGCAAAGTTGGCAATTAATTTGACAAGTGATAAATGCGACTTACATATTCTACTATCAAAATTATATTTTAATTTTTGAATAAATGATTTTAATTAAAATGGGTAACAAATATACATTTAGTGACTATGATAGGTCAATTTCAGTTTGTGTTTGAGAAGCATAAAATTGATTGCATTTGTACGATGAAGCTCTTCAGTTAAATAGTTGAGTAGATATTAAGATTTCTGTTTTTTTTTTTGGGTACATGAGTCCACCCGCTCTATACTTCTTTTTTTTTTTTTTTTAAGTTTTACTGAGTTCAGTTGATATAAACTTGAATACATTAAAACAAGAAGTTTAAATCATTTAGATATTTAAATTTCGGACCATTGTGATGGCTTTTTGGTTCATTCATGGGAAAATTTTGTCACATATTTAACGCATTGCAATTTTCCTTAACCCCAAATTCGATTGTGGTAGACACAACAGGAGCTCCAAATTCCTCGGGAAAGCTTCACGCATTAACCATGACACTCTTAGCAGCACCTTTGCTTTCATGGCTTTAAGGAGGATGATGAAGTTCTATCAAGATCAAAGAGAGGCTCAAGTTTCTTTCTTTTTTTATTTCTTTGGAAGTTGGGGAGGGTTCCTCTTGTGGGGGGAAAAAAAGAGAGAGAGAGAGTTAGCATGTTAATAATGATTTGATTTCATGGTAGATCAAACATACAAAATTGGAAAAGGAGCTACCAAATATTTTCGTGGAATATCCATTAGAGGATAATTAGTAGTTGAAAACTTATGTTGTCAATGGATCTTTTGATAGGCACAAAAAATTATAAACAATTATGTGGACAGTAATATGCAAACGAGTTGTACACAATTTCTTAAGTTTTTGGTAGTTCGGTTTGATAAAACTCATTCGAACTTGTAGATTCACATGAACTAGCGACACCCAAGCATAATTTTAAACTCATTTAATAAACGATTAGGCATGAATAAGGATGAACTCTCCTTGTTTGAGCTCATACAAAAACTCATTTATATAGTTATTAATAACTCATTTATTATTTCATTAGGAATAAGTTCATTAATATCACAGATACATCGTTATTAATTTTATGGGACCATTAGTTTTCTTGTGTTTGCTTTATTGGAATGAGAATTTGATTCCTAATTGTTGGGACAAAAAACCCAACATCTCTATCACTAGGTCACATAATTGGTAGCAAGAACCTTAAAAATTTAAACAATGCAATTGCAACTTGAATTTCTAATTTGACACAATATTTTCACAAAATTATTTCATGCTTTGTGGCTCATATAAGGGGCTTTTTGAGAATTTATAATTTCAATAAACAAAATATAATAACTAAGTGAAAATATTTAAAGGGACATACGATAGCCACTTGTGACATGATAAAGTTTGATGAAAGAATACATACTAAGAAAATAAATAAAATTGAAAAGTGATATTAGATCTTTGTATTTTAGCAATAGGAGACTTTATATTTTTTAATAGTTAAAAAAATGTATTTTATGTAGCAGCCGCCCAAATTGAGCAATTTTTCTCCATTCTAAGTTCTGTTTCCATTCATGGGGATTTCATTTATTTCTCAGCTGATGCTTTGGTCCATTAAGAATTTAAAAGAAAGACGCAGTCCAAGAGCAACACATGTGAGTTATATCATGCACATCACGAAATCACGGTGAATGTCAAGTCTTGATGTATTATTAAAATTAATATATTGTGATTTTAAAATCATATATTTGAATTGTAAAAATATTCTTTCTATAAAATTGTATATACAATTAAATTTAATCATTATCATCATTTTTTTTAATAAGAAAAATGTACATTGCAGGTATGTTGGTCACTGTACTTTATAGGTTAAAATCGAGAGTTATTTGTTGAAGTTTTCATTCAACTTTTTTCATAGGGATGATCTACTACTGTAGTACTATTGGACTTGAATGAATCTCTTCCAAATCTGATTGAGATACTGACGAATCTGAAACCTAACATTATACACTCACTTAAATTCCCTTTTAATTAAGGAGAAAGCACTGAGAAGGGGGCTCGAATTTGAATAAATGTTGGAAGAAGCACGCTGACTTATTACTAAACTATCACATTTGATAATCATTTTCATCTAATGAAAGCCTTTATTACAAGGTAATGACATAATGTGTCCACAATGCTCATATAAATGAAATGCATAAAACTCAATACAATTAATACTCCAGTTTGTTCCAAACTGTCCTCCAGCCCATACGAGAGCTATTTTGGAGCTGGCGCAACGCAAATTGCTTTGCGTATTTTTCTGAGGAAACATGAAGTGACAATTAAGCATACATACATCAAGCAAGTAGACACAGAAGTGAACATTCAAAGGGTGGGTTGCAATTCCCAAAATTTTCACTTGGTATACATCCGTCGTTTATATGCGTTCTCCAATATCCTCTTTGGACAATAGACATTTTCTTTGATTGGATGCTATTTGGATTTAAGGGCTGTTTTTTTTTTTTTCTTGTGGAACAAAGAAAAAAAGTGTATTATAAGTATGTCGATCATCGCATTTGATGACTGAGGACGGAAGTCATATGTTAATGTCTTTATTCAATCTCCTCCTTAGAAAAACCATTCACTGGAGTACTAAGGGCTGTTTTGGTATATGGAATATGAAGCTTCATAATTTTCTAAGTAAAGAGAAAATAAAAAAGAAGAATTAATTCACAGAGTTTTCATTCCTGCAGGGCTGCGTAATGTTGCATATAAATGGACGAGATTGGAGACTTGTGAGTGATCTTCAAATGTTCCTGAACTGTTATGATGAGTTTATATTTGATTCAAGCAAGCAAGCAACTCAAGTATTTCTGTCTCAATTCCTACAGAGATCAAACAAGTAGCCAGTCTTTCTTAGCGTGCAACATTAGTCAATTCTCCATCACATGAACTGAAGAAAACCATGCATCCAAGGGAAGGCGAAAATTCGTGCAGATTGATGTATTGATCTACCCCCTTAAGTCTGTATATCCTGTTAGATCATATCCTTCGTGGAGAAACCAAAATTGACCACTCAAGTTAATTCGTTAACAATTTGGACTATATGATTTATTTGTGTATACAGAATCTGTGTTAGCTTTTTAACCTTAATTTTAACCTTATTGATTTTTCATTTTTTTGCTACTACTTACCCCATTGAGATACCAAGAATAATTTTTTTTTTTTCTGTATAGTGGTACAACTTTCTAAAGGAAGGATGGCAGAAAATTACAATAAAAATTGATCACACAGTAGTGCACCAGTCTTTCATATTAATTATGGAATATTAGAAATCTTGGCTGTGTTTAACTAGCTTAAATGTACCTTTTATTTGTCAGTGGCTTAGAAAGGTTAAAATTGCTAGCTTATAATTTGCCCCTGTTTAGCATCTGTTTGAATACTGCCGCTGCCTGGTATCCAATCACTATTTGAATGCATTTTTTTTTTTTTTCTTTTTTTGGTTTGCATTCATCACCTCAAAAAAGCAAAACATAATCTTAAAATTCATCACGCTACCTTATAAATGCCAAATAGCCATTGTCAAGGTTGCTACCCTTGCCATAGCACATGAAATGGGAAGTTGCACGGTGCAAGTATCTCTAATATTCCTTCATCTTCTTCTTTTCACTCTCTTCACATGCAGTCCAACTGCATTCTGTTCCTCCAATTCCACTATAGCCCCATTATATAACATTGGTATGTTCAATATATCCATGATTAAAATTTTATATTTTCTTTCTTAAAAAAAAAAAAAACATTTTGAGACAGTATTTAGTCTTTTTAAGGTACCTAAGGTTGAAAATTTTCTGACATTTTTGGGATTGGATTGTTGTGGGATATGGGAGATTTATGTGATTGAGGGATCAACGTATTATAACATTGATGGCTGTGTATTTGTGTGTGTGTGTGTGACTGCAGATGGGTCTCCTTATTGTGCATTGATTGATTGTGGCCATGGAAAATGTGTGTTATCCCCTGGAAGTTACTATGGTCTTGATTGCGAGTGTAATCCTGGCTGGAAGAAGATGTAGCTTGGTTTGGCAACAGTTCCTACTTGCATTCTTCCCAATTGTGAGTTTGTCTATCTATTTATGTATGATCTCCGTTTGGATTGTGCTCCACAATTGTTATGAATATGCATATTTGTATTAAGAGTAACACTAGATAAATTCACTTAAATAATTTTAAAGTAGTTGTATAGTTATGTCAACGTTATTTGATAATTTATTTATTTTTTATTTTTTTTTTTTAAGGAAAAGGAATGATGGCTAGAGGGAGCTAGCTATAGGGAGTGTCCAGAGTGCAACAATCATGATTATTTGTGTAACCATATTAATTTTTTTAATAAAAATAAAGTGATAATTTTTTATATTATATTTTGTTAATCTAATTGCACAAATAATTTGATTTGTTGTATTCTGGACATTCCTTTTGGCCACTTCTATCTAGTCATGTAATGATTCTCTTTTTTTAATTTAATTATTTAATAATTTATATTGCTTTATGATTACGTTGAAACTATCAAGATGAAGTTCGTTGTATTAATTTGTAGCATAATTTTGATGGCATTGCATATGAGACAAATGGACAATGGTATCCTAGTTGGTGCCATGGCTACGATGATGTCAATGTCTTGAAAGTAGAATATTAGCTTGTACATGTCGTTATGCATTCAAAAATGAAATATTGGGATAAAACTGTCCAGATGTATTCTTGATAGGAAGAGGGCGAGAAGTACTCAGTTTTATCTATATTTTTAGATAGAGGTTATTTCTACTAGTTAAATTGTGATTTATAAATCTCAATAAAGTAAGCCTACTTTTACATTTAGCTTGACCCTTTACAAAATTTTATGACTAAGGGGGTGTTTGGTTTTGTATTTCACACTTACTTGTTATTCAGTTTAAAAAAGTAGGGTATTAGGTTATTTGATAAAATTTTTAGGCCTCTTATTGTGATTACCTTTTGCTCCAAAAAATAGTTGATTAGAAAAATAAACTTAAATTACTTTTTATTTTAATTAGTTGATAAATAGTCTAATTACTCAATTACTCTTAAAAGAAGACGTTTTGCTTTACGATGCAAACCGAGTAACGCGGCAGGCTTCATGTTTTTCTGTGTGCTTTTAACCTTTTCTTTGAGATAAGTGTAATAAAGTAATGTTTTCTTTTTAAACAGAAAAACTTGGTGTCTACAAAATTTGGTATTCACAACTGATCACAAAAATGACACAATAAATAAGATATATAATATTTTTTTAAACTTACAAAGAAAATATATGATATATTAAAAAAAATATATGATATGTGTAAATAGACGAAATATGACATAATAAAATAATTATAAAAAAAATATATGATATATTAAATAAAATTATAAGAGTCATATGAATAATTGTTCAGGACTAAAATTTTTTAATTTAAAAAATATATAACTGTTTAGAAAAATTATATATTTTTCTTTGATATGTCGTATATTTTTTTTTTGTTAATATAGAAAGATGTCGTATATTTTATCTATTATATCATTTTTTTTAGCTACTTGTAGATATCAAATTTTGTGCCATGAAGTCATCCTCTTAAACTGTATTGTTAAAACCTGGCACCAATGTGTTTTATTAAAATAGTATCATCAGAAGTACTCTTTTCTTTTATGTTTTTCTTATTTTCTGTTGTTTTTATTATTTAATAAAGAGTAATCTGTACAAAAAAAATATTTTTATACTAAAATTAATATTTTAAAATAATAATATTTATTATAAATTTTACTTGACTTTCACGTCACACATTTAATAAGTTTTTATGTATAAATACATAGGTATATTTTATAATATTAGTTTATATTAATTAGAGATAAAAAAATCTATTTTAATAAAATAAAAATAAAATGTCTAAAATAATCATTTTATTAATTAAACACTCTAATTTTATTTCATTTATCAGTAATAAAAATTTATAATAATAATCAGTAATCAGCAACAGTAATAGTAATCACTAACAGTAAAACCAAATATGACCTAAGCCAAACAAATTTAGAAGAGTTGAATCCTGTTTCATTCTGACACCGAATAGATATGTTAGAAAATTCACTGTTATTTTCTTTATTTCATTTCATGCCGGTTCAATAACTGGAACCAGTTGTTCAAAAAAAAAAAAAAAACTTGAACCAGTTTTATTTGCTGGAATTTAATTCGGCGTTTAAAAAATATGGGCAATTCAAAAGAACATTGATCAAATGAGTAGAGTAACTTAGGCAGGCGTATAGGGAAAAAAATTTTGGATGAACTTAGTCCTGACCACAAATTATATAAAATTGTCCTGTATAGAAAAAGTGATATTGTAATATTGCTTAAAATTTTGTGACGTTGAAGGGAGACTTTCAGTTCTAGAGATTTAAAAAAAATTCAATTTTAATATAACAAGTCTTTAATGTTATATAGCTCTATTTGACATTTTTCCTTTTTGTTTGTGGATTTGAAACTTGATCGTTAAAATTAAGAATCTAACCGTTATTATTCTGCTAGATCACACGACTGATAAGGATAGCAAGCAACAAATTTATTGCAATGCATTTTGCAGGCACAGTTAATCTAGATTGTGGCAATGGAGCTCCCCCAGCAGCAGCACCAACCCCTCCACCTCCTCCTTCTTTTCCATTACCCACAGACCGTGAGCAACATTACGCATTTACACACACTAGGTCACTGATTCGATACGCAATGTTTCAGATAAATATTATGCTATGTGTGGCATTTTGGAACCGAATTAAAACTCTGATTTTCAGCCTGCGACGGTGTTTGGTGTGGTGAGGGTACCTGCATATCTAATAATGGAAGCCAGCATAGGTGCCAGTGCAATGAAGGCTCAACGAACCTGTACAATAAGAATGATTTAGCTTGTTTCAAACCATGTAAGATTTTTTTTTTTTGAAGGTTTGACTTTTGTAGTCATCCCACGAATTTGGTAAATTGTTTAGACGTGTATGAAAAATTATGAGGTTGACTGAGCACATTAGCTTAATTAAAATATAATGTAACATATTGTGCAAAATTATAGACCAAAGATGAATCTTGAAATCAATATATCAGTCATTTGTTCACTTATTGGTGATGTTTAACAAAATTTTGAGAAATATTAATTCTCCCCAAAAGAAAAAGACCCAATTATTATTAGTATCATTATTATTTTGTTTCAAGAAAGGTCACAGAATCAATAAGATAGAATTAAGAAATTCTTCACAAAAATATTTCAACCAATTATACTGAAAATATGAAACAAATACCCAAATTATAAAGGACTTGATAGAAGTTCAAAATATCAATGGCAATTGTGGGCTGGTCAAGGTTAGTTCATTCTTTTAAACCGTCACTAACAATTAAACCTGGGAATCGAAATCGGTTCATTCCAAGATCAGTTATAGTCATGGGTTGGTCAGGTTATGTCATTTGGGCCAATTGCAAATTGAGAGTAGGAGACCAGCCATGAGGTTGAGGCGTAATGGTTGCATATAAATTTCTCTGATTTCTTGCCAGGCTCATTAGGGGCAGATTGCTACACACTTGGGCTTGGGTCACCACCATCGTCATCTACTAGTCCTACTACTCCAGGCCCAGCTGTTGAAAATGGTACTTCCTCAATAATATTTTTAGTTTTGCCTCTTATATTGTTTACCTCATTTAAAGTAGGTAAAAGAACCAAAAAAAAAAAAAAAAAAGCCTTTTTCCTCCTCTGTTTTTTTCTTTTGGTCATTAGTAGCTGCTGCTTTTTTTTTTTTTTGGTTTCTAGTAGCTGCTGTTTCTTTCACTTGAAAGCTTCTGTATGGCATACGGGCTTCTGTTTGCATATATTTTTCAGCCCTTTATATCACATTAAAGCCCATACAGAAGCTCAAATTTCAATTGTTTGGCGTTTTTCTTCTTTTTATTTTGGTCAGTCTGGGGGTTACTTAGGGTCATTTGGTCGTTAAACTTAGCCTTATCCAGTACGGCAGTACTTCCTCTTAATAAGTTGAAGCAATGACTATCATATATTTTATCAATAAATTAGTTCAACCAAAAAATTAAGTTGTTAGGTTAGAGTTAAAAATGATTTATATAATAAAATTTGAACATGCCATCTCATGTAGAAGAAAATTGGGATGAAATCGCTAATGCATCTCATGTAGAAGAAAATTGGGATGAAACCGCAAATAAAAGATAGACCCACCTTATATGCAGAAAATTACAATATGGTACAAGACCTATTCAAGAAATTATTTCACCCAATAATTTAAACTTTTGAGTAAGGATCATAAATGAAATATTTATTGAAATTTAACATATTTTAATTGAAGTGCCCCGGCTTGACTTACATATGAATTTGAGGACATTATGTAGAGGTGTTTGGTTTAACTTTTAAGGGGTAAAGTTTATATTTCAGTTTTAAAAAATAAGAAAATGAGTGTTTGTTAAAATTTTTGTGAGAATTGCTGTTTACTTAATACCTATCCAAATAGTAGCTAATCCAAAAAGTAACTCAGAATTACTTTTAGGATAAATCAGCTACTATTAAGTATTTTTCAAACTAAAAGACCTTCATAATATTTTTTTGGACTAAAATGCTCCCATACAATATAATATATCAAATAGTTATTTTATTATTTAGACAACAATAAATAAATATTAATTTAACCAAATACTAAAATTTCATTTTAGTAATCAACAACATCAATTAACAATCAACAACAATAATAATAACAATAATGAGAAACATGTAAACCAAATAGGGCTATAATGAGAAGTTCAAAGTTGGACAAAAAAAGAGTTCGAATAATTTAGACTTTCATATCTAAACTATTGTAATAGCTTTTTGGGTTTTTTCTTACGAAAATAATGTGCCATATTTAATGCATTGCAATTTTAATTAACACAAAATTCGATTGTCTTAGGCACGTCGAGAGCTACAAATTCCTCGGGGAAGCTTCGGTCATTGACCATGACACTCTTAGCAGCAACTTTCCTTTCATGGCTTTAAGGAGGACCCTAGTATCTCCTCTGGATTACTTGGATGAAATTTTTAATTCTGCATTTGAATTTTGGTAATTCTTTTCTTATTTCCTGGTCTGCCTTGTAACCAAAAAAAGAGAGAGAGGATCCGAACCAATTCTCTTTATTTATTTTTTCTTTCTATTTTTTGGATGGTTATTGAGCATGATAACATTGATTTCATTCATGGTGGATCCAGCATGTAGACTCTTGAAGGAGAGACCTAACAAATATTTTGATGTAATATCCAGGAGAAGATAATCCGTTATTGGAAACTCAAATTTTAATATCAAAAGTTTCATTTCGAATCCACCGCATAGAAAGAAAAAGAGAGATTTTTTAAGATAGAAGATTATTATTCTCATTGCATAATTTATATTCTTCGTATATCTTCTAATTGATCCAAAAAAAATGTAAACAATTGCACATTATTATTAATGTTGTGCGAATCTTTTTTTTTTTTTTTTTCTGGTTCAATGATGTCAATAATTGATTCTTGATTACTGGGACTAACAACCTGGACAATTTTATCACTAGACGAATGACATCAGGAACCACAGATTTGTTTCCTTTTGAAAGAAAGGATTTATAAAAGTGCAACCTAAATTTTTGATTTGATAGAAGCGTAAAGCATAATATCTCCCGCAACTCCCTCTTAAGTTTGTAGTTCAAAAATTCAATGTAACAATGCCCCATTCCGCATAAGAATCTAGCCGCTGACCATCTCGGGCCTTGTCTTGGAACTGGCAGGCGGCCCAATGCAAAATCAACAAATAATTTGCATAAATCAATGCGCGAAAGGACGCATGCAAATTAACTAGTAATAATATTTGATAGCAACCAAGATCGGTGAGGTTTAGTAAGTAAAAAATTTTATTTTTATTATGAGATCATGAATTCGAATATTTATTAAAATTTTTGATAATATCAAAAGTATGTTTGATCCTGGAAAGCATTTGTACTTTATTGCCACTGAATTTATATATGTATAATATATAATTACAGAAATATAGAGAATATTCACATGTTTATCCGACAGTTTTTAGTGTTTGAATTCTTAAAAGTTCAATTTTAAAATTTTTTATTTTTTAATTTAATAAATTCTAAAAAATATTGTAGTCTTTCCTACTATTATTTCAATAGTGACATTTTTTCTTTGTTGACATCTTTAAAAAAAAAAAAACAAACCAAGAAAATCCTATTATCAAAAAACTAAAATAAATTAATCAATTATTTGGATGAGAAATTGTCTGGATGAAAAAAATCAAAACTTAAAATTAAGAAATCTCTTGGTAGGAAAAAGCAAAATAATAATAATGAAAACAAATGATACTTATGTTTTTCTTATACCAACAGATATTTCTTACATAATTGTATATAAAAAATAACCATAATAAATTATAAGAACCTTGATGAGAAATTAAAAATTGAGAAATCCATAATTGAAAATTCTAGTTTTTCTAATAATTAAATATTTGACTTTTTTAGTAGAGCTTTAGAGTAAGTGACCGACTACATCCAGAACTTTTCTTCTGGAATGCTCCAAATTAGAAGAGAACTCCTCTTTTTATTGACTGGACTAATTATTGACGGGATATGGGAAATCCTCCAAATTAGTTGGGAGTGTCCCCCTAATGGATGGATTAAAATTAACACCATTGGAAGTGCTCAAGGTGATCCGGAAGAAGCAGGCTTCGGGGGTGTTTTGGACGATGATTATGGTATATGGAAAGGGGGCTTCTCAGCTTGGCTGGAGAAACTACTAACATGATCGTATAGCTACTTGGTATTAGATGTGGTCTTGAAATGGGCTAGGATCAGGGATACAGAAGGGTTACATTCGAAACTGATTATGTGGAAGCTTTTCATCTGATTGAGAGTCAAGGCCAGAGATTGGAATCTTAGGATTTGGCATGTTCTGAGAGAATCTAACTCTGTGCAGATCTCCTCGCTAAATGGGGTGGTAAAAACCAACGTTCTTACGTTCGTGCCTTGCCTGTGATTGCATGTGAACCGTATTCATGGGGGTGTAGTTTGTTTTATTTTCGAGTTCTATTTTGTTTTCATTTCACATGTACACCAAAAAAGTGAGGGTATATAGTTCATTATTTACCTAAATATAATGATCCTCAAACAAAAAATGTCACTTATTTAAATGAACTCACAGAGTTAGTACCCTTCATCTTTTGATAAACTTAGACTCAATACTGAATTGAAGTTCAGACTTTTAAACAAGAAAACGAAACTTCAATTGACTGACAACCACCAGACATACATTTGGAAAGACTCAAAACAATTAGGCTGCTAAGTAAAATAGTAACTTCATTTTTATTTTCATTTTTTAATGATGGGAAATCCTGTGTTGAAGCTTGATGCTGGATTCATTCTTAGATGGTTTATTGCTGAACATCAAATAGCGCAAAAAACCTCCAATTCGGGTCCTAATTGCTTCTGCTCCTCTGTGCGCTCGAAGGTAACAAAATCATGGAATTTGTAAGCCTTGAATCGCCGCGGATGCTCTTCATCTACTAGCTCTTTCGGGGCTTTTATTTCAAAGTCGAATTTGAAGCCTGAATATAATCCACAAGTATACCTTGCCTCCTTCACGTCCATCGTAACGCGATGATTTGCAGCTGGCAGTAGATTGTTCGTCCATGCCTACACAAATCAGATTCAAGGCTATTCTATAGCTAAATTGCGCACAATTCAAGTTACTGAAGAAATTCTACATAAAGTTCTTAATCTGGAATAAGCATGTTACAACATACTGTGAGGAGATAAATGCAAAGCATAAGGAATCGGTTGGCAAAAGTCTAAGGGTAAATAATTTGTTGGGGAAGTAAATGGAATATTCAAAAGAACATAATAGCAAATTTCTAGGGCAAATTCTAAAAAATTTTGTGTTAGGGTGACAATATAATTTCTAATTGATTTTATTTTGCCATTAATGTTGAAATTAGCAAAAGTGTGCTCAAATTTTATCATAGGTTGGTAAGAATGACTTATACGAAAGGAGTCCCCAACCATGACAAAAAAAGTGTTGGGCTGGAGCTCCAATTTGAACCATTCTCCATCTTTGGTTTCCACTTCCAGCCCATCAACTTCATTTTGATACAAAATAGTAAATGATGTCTTATCCCTGTGGGTCTTCAGCCCTTGTATCTTGTCCTTTGTCTCGTTTGGGGGAATCTGATATTTGACGACCCTAAAGAGGTAGTCAACCCCATTTGACAGTTCCTCCCAGTACTTCTCAAGACCAAAGCTTTCAACAATCATTCTTTTCACTATTTTCTCCAAATTCACCACTTGCCTTGAGAATGATTGCATGGTTTTGCTGCCAAGAGGGTAAGATTTGTGTATAAAATAATCACATCGAGTAAAAATATAAAACATAGGGGAACATGATGGATAGAATAGTAAAAAATATTAGGCTACTTATTTTTATCAAAAACTCTTTAGTAATATAATGGATGTAAGATCAGATCAATATAGAGGACTCAGAAATATAAGACTAGTTGGAGACAGTAGCTTCTATTTGAGAAATTTATAGTTTGAATCTCAGATCTCTCCCTCATCATCTTCCATCACCAAACAAATGGGCTACTAGCTTGCAAGGACAAATAAAAAAATCAGATCAATTGTGATATCATGCATGCCTATCTTTCAAGGTAAAGAGAAAAGCTAACGAACCTCAAATTTTGCTTTCCTTCAGGCCAAAAAATAGAGGAGAAAAGTTCAGCAGACTTTTCCAAAGAACTGTCAGGACCATGAAAGGCAAGGCTCTCAAATAGAGGAGAATGAGGACATGGACCAATATAGCCACCGTAGGGGAAATCAGGCACATCGCGCTTCTTAGTCTCCAAAGGCAGGTCAAAAAGCTCTTTCATTCCCTGTAAAATTGCCTGTTGCAGCTCCATGGGAATTTTGTTGTACAAAGCTTTGAAGCACCCATAATCTTGTGCAGCTTTTTTGACTTGGGATTTCACTGATTCCCATTCAGGAGTGCCTGGCTTTAGTTGTGGGTTGGTGAAATCAATGACTGGAAATGGGTCAGAGCTCATCTTTCCCTTCTTTGCTTTGCTTGCTTGGTGAATTGATATTGGAGAGAGATGCTTTGTACTTTGAATTTTTGGGCGTCAATCAATTTATAATGCTTAAAGGATTCATCAAATAAGTCTTTGGTATTCTTCAAAATTGTTAAACACTCTGGATAGAGACGCATTAAATGCACTCTCGGAAAGGTATTTTAAGAGGCACATTGCATGTGCTACCTCCAAGTGATCAATGAGAAGAAAATATTAAGTAGCACTAAAATATTATTAAGTCATATATATCGTTAGATAATTAAAATTAAAAAAATAAATAAATTATTAAATATAATAAAATGAGTCTTCGATATTCTTTATAATTGTTAAACACTCTGGATAGAGAAGCACTTAATGCACTCTAACAAAGGTAATTTTAATAAGTACATTAAATTCACTCCTTCCAAACAATTAATGAGAAGAAGATAATAGATAGCATAAAAGTAATATTAAGGTGATATATGTTGTTAGATGATTAAAATTTAAAAAAAGAAAACATACTGTTAGATGCTATTAAATGAGTCTTTCGTATTTTTTTATAATTGTTAAACACTAAGGAGATATAGACAAGTATTAGATGCACTCTCACAAAGGTAAATTTAAGAGGTATATTAAATGCACTATTTCCAAGTGAATAATGTGAGAGAAATATTAGGAAACACAAAAGTAGTATTCAAGTAATATAAATCGTTAAATAGTTAAAATTTTAAATAAAAAAAGAAATATATTATTAGATATTGTTAGATGAGTCTACGATATTCTTTGTAATTGTTAAAACCTTTGGATAAAGAAGCATTAAATGTACTATTGCAAAGGTAATTTTAAGAGGTCATTAAATACATTCTCACAAAGGTAATTTTAAGAGGTACATTAAATGCACTATTTCTAAGTAATTAATGAGAGAAATATTAGATAGTGCTAAAATAATATTAAAGTGATTTAAACTGTTAAATAATTGAAATTTTTTAAAAAATAAATATGTTGTTTGATATTGTTAAATAATTTGCGTGGCAACTTTAGTGTTACTTAATGTTAAGCAATATATAAGTAATTTTAAGAGGTACATTAAATGCACTACTTCCAAGTGATTAATAAGAGGGAAAAATTAGGTAACATCTTTTAAGTAATATCAAAGTAATAATAAAGTAATATAAATCATTAGATAGTTGAAATTAAGAAAAATAAAAAAAAACTGTTAGATATCGTTGAATAAATTGTATAATTACTTTAATGTTATATAAGATCAAACTGTACGGTGGAGCTCTTAATAAAATTATAGTTTATTAAATGCACTTTCAAGTGATTAATGAGGTTGCTACTGTGTTTGACTACATGGACACATAAGAACAAACATCAACAAGTGTGCTAAAAGCACAGAACACACTTAGTATAACAAACAACTATCACTAACAATAGTTAATCAAACATAAGGAAACACCCAAAACAAACATCTAAATGGATGAAATTTTGGGGCAATTTAATAAGAACCTGAAGCTATCATTTCCGTCAGGCCACATGACCTTTGTGAAACTTTGAGTTGCTTGCAGATTTGTTGCATCGTCAATGCCCATGCTCTCATGCAGAGGAATTGCAGCGATCTGCCCAACATAGCCGGTCAAGGGTTTCTCATATTTGTTTAACATTTTAGTTTGAGTGTAAAGATCGAACAACCCTTTCAATGCTCCAAAGACATCTTCGCGAAACTCTTGAGAGAATTTGTTGTACTTTATGAAACACCCATAGTCTTCAAGTGCTTGCCTTATATCAGCACAGGTTTGAGCCAATAACTGGTTCCTGGCTTCAACTCTGTTTTGGTGAAGTCAAGAACAGGAAGCTTTGGTGGTGCTTGAGCACCCATATTAATTTTTGGGTTTTTTTTTACCCTTTTCAAATCGATTGGCAAATGTAAGGTACATAGGAAAGCAAGTATACTGGCTCCTAAGCGGTGATGGTACAATATTACATTTTTGGTTGTGTTTCTTATAGAAAATGCAGGAGTTGTTTAATTCAGTAAAAGACAGAAACTAATGACACAAAATGGTCTAAATCGATCGGCATGATTCGTGATTGATCCTTGCCAACAACAGTTTTTTGGTTGCCTGGCAGGTTATGTAATGGAATCTGCTTCCACGGTCAATTTTAACCAAGTAATGTTAAATCAATTATTAAGGCAAGAAAATTATTGGGATAATAACCATTTTAATCCTAAACCTTTATAATTTTTTTAATTGAGTCTTAAACCTTTCAACTTTTTCAATTGAGTCC
This sequence comes from Carallia pectinifolia, assembly GCA_037832335.1. Taxonomy (NCBI): domain Eukaryota; kingdom Viridiplantae; phylum Streptophyta; class Magnoliopsida; order Malpighiales; family Rhizophoraceae; genus Carallia; species Carallia pectinifolia. Next base: position 14,120,202 of record CM075445.1, on the reverse strand, counting down.
TCTATTTTTTATATCATTTACAATCGAGTCCTTTAGGTCAACGGTTGTTAAGCAAATCATTTAAAACATACTTTTGACCAAACAAAAATAAATTAAAAAAATCTTAAATAGATTAGTTTAATTATTTTTTTAAAATACTAAAACAAAAAAATACAAAAGAAGCCTTATGTATTTTTATTAATATCTATTTGGTTAAAATACATTTTTAATAGTTTGACTGATAGTCATTGATGGACAAGATTCGATTTTAAATTATCTGAAATGTATATAATTCAATTAAAAAATTTAAAAAGTTTAAGACGCAATAGAAAACATTCATAAAAGTTTAGGATTAAAATAGTTATTATCCCGAAAATTATTATAATTGTTTTGGCAAGATTTTAAATTGTGAAGTGAGAGTGACACTACTAATTTTATTGGTTTTCAAGAGATTTAAATATTATCATAAAATTGTTAAGAAGATCTTGTAAGTGACACAACAATTGAGATTAATTGCAGTCATTATGAATAATACAACATAATTTTATATAACATATTATTGCAATTGCAATCATTATCAGGATAAACATCATTCCAATTTAAAAAGTTTTCTTTTTGGTCCGAGAAGATACAATGATACATGGATAAGAGCTCAATAATTGAAAATGAATTAAAGACAATGATATGTAAGAATGCAATGATGCTTGTCCTTATAAATTATACGCAATACAATTATGTATATCATTTAGCTATTATTTGATTGACAGCTTAACATATATTTTGAAAACACTAATAGGCTTCAAAGGGGGAAAAAAGGCACCTTCGTGAGGGTGGACAGAGGGCAAGCAAGAAACAATATATACTTTGATGCCGTTTTGGGTTATGGATCAAGGAACTCTCAAGACAGAAGAGTCGAGGAACCGTAGCTTAGATCGAAGTTGGTATTACAGACGCTCAATTTAGACTCTGATCAAGTAAATGAAGATTTTAATTCACTCACTTTCTTACTCTTTCTGCGGCAAGAAATTAAGCAGTTGGAGATTTAAGAGTTCAACAAATGGCCTCTATAGTTCCCCTGTTCGTAATTTTCTCCCTATGTTTCCCACCAATTCTGTTAGTGCTGACATGGGTTTGATCCAAGAGACATAAAGACACGCACTAAATACCATGTTTTTTTGTGTCTCTGTTGGTACAAAATCCCATATCGGCGGGAAAGCAAGAGATAGAATGAAATATAAGTTAGGAGAAATCAGTACAAACGAACGCATTCTTGAAGCTGTTATGAAAATTCAACATTTCTACTTAATGTCGAGTCCAATTAAGATAATTTTCAAGAAGAGCCAAAAAAAACCAAAACTAAATAGAACGAGACAATTAGATTTAACCATCAGCGAAACTCACACTTTGAACTGACGAATAAGCTGTGGCTCGCAATACCGTTTAATTGGAGGAAACAAAAAGTAAAACTAAAGCTGATGGTTGCTTCACGGTCAACTTCATCGCACTCTTTTGTGCGGTCACGGCCACGGGCCTTTTCTTATGTACTCGGGGTGGTGGGGGCCAATATTTGGATGACTTGTCACACCCCTGTGTTTGCGTTGAAAAGGAGCCAAACTCGACCACCGAAGCTCGCCAATTATTAAGACGCAGGAGATTAATCTATCTGCCTCATTTGTCTGTATTCTGACTGGCAGAATGCTACAAGCTTACGATCAAGGTCGAATCTGACTCTGCAATTGAAAGGGGTGATGGGAAGCAAAGCTAGGCTTTCCACTGACCCCAGCTTTGCATCAACATAGTATGATCAAAGACAAAGATTATGCACAAAGCAATCTATGAATGTGGCTACGTATATATTATGCATCAATATAGTATGAACATTACATCTTGACAAGTGGCTCCCAATAATACATATCCATTAAGATCAGGAGACACTGAACAACAAAGAATCTTTAAAGGGACAATTGGCTGTTGCAGGCTAAGTAGCTCACCAAGTGCCAACTAAAGGAACTCAAGGAATAGGACTAGATTGGCGATCCTCATCAGATGCTTTAGACCCAATTGTGGAGAGTCCAAAACAGGTACAATCCATGCTTCTCAATTTCAGCAACAAATAAAGCAAAATCCCACAGCCAAATCCCAAGGCAGCACTAGACCCAGTTAAGGAAACAGCAGCACAAACCAACATAAAAAAAAGCTCCTTTTTTGTATTCATATCCTTAGATGCCATAGCCAATTCAATCCCAGCAAACAATAGCAGCACCCTAAGAATCCCAATTGGGAATTGGTTTAGAATCCTCACAAAAGAGTTTCCAAAAACCAATCCAATCACCAACTTCCCTATCCCCAAGAACACAACTGATGCGCCAGTCCTTGCACCAAACCTGTACTGCCGTGCAAGCCCACCTGCTCCATTGCAAACTGGCATAGCCCCAAACCAGCAACCCACCAAGTTCATGACCCCAACACTGACAGAAACCTTAGTAACTGACAATTCCCTGTCTGGGAACAAATCAGCAGACAATTTACACACAGCAATCACAGAATTTAATATGGATAATAGAATTTAAGGGATTGCTCCTCTTAAAAATCCAATCTGCCAATCCTCCCATGTGATATCCAATAATTTTATCTTTGATGGACCAAACTTAAGATACTTAAAGATTGAAGGGTCACGAACGAAACACAGGACCAACCCAAATAAGAACACAATAAGAGCAGCTGGCATGGCTGACAAAAGGCGCAATCTTTGATTAACAAGCTGCTGAGATCGGGACATTGAACTGTTGTGATCAGTTTCAGAAAGATCACCGCCAGAACGTAGTGAGAATTAGAAACAAAAGGGCGGATATTGCAAGAATCAACCCATCAAGGCCGAGCCATGGCCGAGCAGTGTTGGACTTAGAAGTGATGGAAATCTTGATTGTATCTGATGTATTTAATCGCTGAGAATGCAAAAGAGAGGCCCTGAGAGAGCTGGACGCCTCTGACTACAGGAAGAGGAAGGAAGCTGTAAAGAAAGGACATGAGGCCGGTGGCGCCAAGGATAAGGAGGGTGGCGGCAGTGGTGGCGCCGGCGGTGGCTATTTGGGCGGTGGTCAAGTGGGGGAGCACGGAGACTGCGACGGCGGCGATGGACTTCATGGGTTGGACGGGGATGGGGACGCCGAAGAGCAGGCCGGTGGAGATGTTGTAAAGTGATGTGAAGATGAGTGTGGTGGAGAGGTCTAAGTGGGAGACCAAAGAGAGGGTCAAGACGATTGGGATGAAGGTGCCTAAGTCACCCACTGCTCCGGAAAGTTCGGAGAACATGGTAGTTTTGTAGCCAAAGTGGCGGCGCCACCACCGGTTGTGCTGGAGGAGAGGAGTGGCGGCGGCGATGGAGGAAGACTCCATGGTGGACGTTGTGAGGCTTGGGTTTGGGTGTGGATATGGCCATATGGGCGTGGGTTTGGCTTTGGCTTGCTTTGGTTTGGTTTGGTTTGAAAACCACAATTTGTGTGATGTGGGGTGGATTTGATATGAAAAAACAAACGTTGCACTCACTAAAGAAGGAAAAAAAAAATGTGGGCAACTGATTGCTTAAGTTGCTCCAAACTATCAGGGTCCGTTTGGTAACGATTTTATTTTTTATTTTTCATTTATTTTTCATAAAATAAAAAGAAAACATATTTCGTATCCTTTTTATTTATTTTTTTTGTTGAAATGTTGAAAGCATTAAAAAAATAAATTGATAAAATAATAAAAGATGTTTTTTCAATTTGTTTTTTTACTTTCTTTTTTATACTTTCTCTCACAACCTTTTGTCTCTATAGTCATCCTCTTCATCACATCTCTCTCTACTCATCCTCTCTCTATTCATCTGTTTTTCTCTCTCTACTCATTCTCTCTTTCCTTTTTCTCTCTCTACTATTCTCTTTACTCATTCTCTCTCTACCCTCTCTCTCCCCATTTTCTCTCTCTACTCATGCTCTCTATTCATTCTCTCTCTACCCTCTCTCTCTCCATTTTCTCTCTCTACCCACACTCTCTCCTTTTTCTCACTCAACCATTCTCTCTACTCATATTCTCTATACTCTGTCTCTCTTTTTATCTCTCTACTAGTTTCTCTACTCATTCTCTCTCTACTCTATCTCTCTCCTTTTTCTCTCTCTACTCATTCTCTCTCTACCCTTTCTCTCTCTTTTCTCTCTACCATTCTCTCTTCTCATTCTCTCTTTATCCTCTCTCTCTCTCCTTTGTCTCTCTCTACCATTATCTCTACTCCTGTCTTTATCCTTTTTCTCTCTCCTTTTTCTCTCTCTACCATTATCTCTACTCATTCTTTCTCCATCCTTTTTCTCTCTCCCCCTTTTCTCTCTCTATTCATTTTATATCATCCCTCTCTAACTATTCTTTTTGCTTTTCATTTCTCTATCAATCATTCACCATATTTTTTTCCCTCTCTATTCATACTCTTTTTTACCACTTTTCTCACTTTTCTTTCTCTATTTATTTTTTATTCTTATAGAAAGAAAAAAAAAATTTATAGTAATAAATACAAAAATTCAGTAAATAGCAAAAATAGAAAAAAAAATAAGAAAAAAAAAATTGACAGCATTTTCAAACGGGCTCTGAGTTTTTGTGTTTTTTTTTTCCTTTTGAAGTTACTCTCTCCGCTTTATATTAAATGATTTACATTTTGGCTAATCATGAACAATAAAGTTAAGGAGAAGAATGCGAGGTCATACCTAAAATATTTTTTTGATTTAGACAAGAATGACGGGGTGCTGCATATTTCGTTATACTATTTATTTTTGAATTCAATAGTTTTTTTAATCAAATTAAAGTGCATTACATTAAGAAACATTCACTCCGTCACTTTTATTATTTTGACACTAAAATTTTCTAATAATTACACTTGACTTTTTTATAGGGCTTTGTAGTAAGTAACTTGCTACATCCAGAATTTTACTTCTGGAATGCTCCAAATTAGAAGAAAACTCCTCTTTTTACAGACTGGACTAATTATTGAGGGGAAATGGGGAATCCTCCAAATTAGTTGGGAGTGTCCTCCTAATGGATGGATTAAAATTAACACCATTGGAAGTGCTCGAGGTGATCCGGAAGAAGCAGGCTTTGGGGGTGTTTTGCACGATGATTATGGTATATGGAAAGGGGGCTTCATAGCTCGGCTGGAGAAACTATTAACATGATTGTAGAGGTACTTGGTATTAGACGTGGTTTGGAAATGGGCTGGGATCTGAGTTACAAAAAGGTTATATTAGAAACTGATTCTATGGAAGCTTTTCATCTGATTGAGAGTCAAAGCCAGAGATTGGAATCTTAGGATGTGGCATGTTCTGAGAGAAGCTAATTCTGCACAGATCTCCTAGCGAAATAGGGTGGTAAAAGCGAAGCAGTGGAAGTCTTCTTGACAAGAACCCCAATGTTGTTAAGTTCATGCCTTGCCAGTGATCGTATGGGAACTGTATTCATGCGGGTGTAGTTTGTTTTATTTTCAAATTGTATTTTGTTTTCATTTCACATGTACAGCAAACAAGTTAGGTTACGTATGTAGTTGATTACTTAACTTAATATAATGATGCTCAAACACGAAATATCACTTATTTGAATGAACTCGCAGAGTTAGTAACCTCTATCTTTTGATAAAATAGACTCAATATTGAATTGGAGTTCAGACTTTTAAACAAGAAAACGAAACTTCAATTGACTGACAACCACCAGACATACATTTGGAAAGACTCAAAACAATTAAGCTGCTAAGTAAAATTGTAACTTCATTTTTATTTTTATTTTTTAATGATGGGAAATCCTGTGTTGAAGCTTGATGCTGGATTCATTCTTAGATGGTTTGTTGCTGAACATCAAATAGCGCAAAAAACCTCCAATTCGGGTCCTAATTTCTTTTGCTCCTCTGTGGGCTCGAAGGAAAGAAAATCATGGAATTTGTAAGGCTTGAATTGCCGGGGATGCTCTTCATCCACTAGCTCTTCCGGGGCTTTTATTTCAAAGTCCAATTTGAAGCCTGAAAATAATCCACATGTATACCTGGCCTCCTTCGTGTCCATTGTAACGCGATGATTTGCAGATGGCAGCAGATTGTTCGTCCATGCCTACACAAATCAGATTCAAGCCAATTATATAACTAAATTGCACGAAATTCAACTTACTGGAAAAATTCTACATAAAGTTCTTAATCTGGAATAGCCATGTTACAACATACTGCGAGGAGATAAATGCAAAGCATAAGGAATTGGTTGGCAAAAGTCCAGTGGTCAATCATTTGTTCGGGAAGTAATTAGATATTCAAAAGAACATAATAGCAAATTTCTAGGACAAATTCTAAAAAAATTTGTATTAGGACGACAACATAATATCTAATTGATTTTATTTTGGCATTAATGTTCAAATTAGCAAAAGTGTGCTTAAATTTGATCATGGGTTGGTAAGAATGACTTACACGAAAGGAGTCCCCAACCATGACAAAAAAAGTGTTGGGCTGTAGCTCCAATTTGAACCATTCTCCATCTTTGGTTTCCACTTCCAGCCCATCAACTTCATTTTGATACAAAATGGTAATTGATGTCTTATCCCTGTGGGTATGCAGGCCTTGTATCTTGTCCTTTGTCTCGTTTGGGGGTATCTGATATTTGATAACCCTAAAGCGGTAGTTAACCCCGTTTGACAATTCCTCCCAGTACTTCTCAAGACCAAAGCTTTCAACAATCATTCTTTTCACTATTTTCTCCAAATTCACCACTTGCCTTGAGAACAATTGCATGGTTTTGCTGCCAACAGGGTAAGATTTGTGTACAAAATAATCACATCAAGTAAAACTATAAAACATAAGGGAACATCATGAATAGAATAGTAAAAAATATTAGGTTACTCTTTTTTATCAAAAACTCTTTAGTAATATAATGGATGTCAGATCAGATCAATATAAAGTACTCAGAAATAGAAAACTCAAAAATAGTTGAGGTGGTTGGAAGTAGTGGCCTCCAACTACAGATTTATAGTTCGAACTTCAGATCTCTTCCTTATCATCACTTATCTCCGAACAACTAGACTATCAACTTTAAAGAACAAAAAAAAAAAAAAAAAGATCAATTATGATATCAGTCACGCCTATCTTTTCAAGGTGAAGAGAAAAGCTAACGAACCTAAAATTTGGCTTTCCTTCAGGCCAAAAAATAGAGGTGAAGAGTTCAGCAGACTTTTCCAAAGAACCATCAGGACCATGAAAGGCAAGGCTCTCCATTAGAGGAAAAACAATATAGCCACTATAGGGTACATCAGGCACAACGCGCTTCTTGGTCTCCAAAGGCAGGTCAAAAAGCCCTTTCATTCCCTGGAAAATTGCCTGTTGCAGCTCCATGGGAATTTTGTTGTACAAAGCTTTGAAGCATCCATAATCTTGGGCAGCTTTTTTGACTTGGGATTTCACTAATTCCCATTCAGGAGTGCCTGGCTTTAGATGTGGGTTGGTGAAATCAATAACTGGAAATGGGTCAGAGCTCATCTTTCTCTTCTTTGCTTTGCTTACTAGGTGAATTGATATTAGAGAGAGATGTTTTGCACTTTGAAGTTTTGGGTGTTAATCAATTTATAGTGATTGAAGGATTCATCAAATAAGTCTTTGGTACTCTTCATAATTATTAAACACTCTGGATAGATAAGCATTAAATGCACTCTCAAAAAGGCATTTTAGAAGGTATATTAAATGTGCTACCTCCATAATCTTGGGTAGCTTTTCTTACTTAAGATTTCACTGATTCCCATTCAGGAGCTTTATATATGGGTTGGTGAAATCAATAACTGGAAATGGGTCAGAGCTCATCTTTCTCCTCTTTGCTTTGCTTACTAGGTGAATTGATATTGGAGAGAGATGTTTTGCACTTTGAATTTTTGGGTGTTAATCAATTTATAGTGCTTGAAGGATTCATCAAATAAGTCTTTGGTATTCTTCATAATTGTTAAACACGCTGGATAGAGAAGCATTAAATGCACTCTCAAAAAGGTATTCTAGGAGGTACATTAAATGTATTACCTCCATAATCTTGAGTAGCTTTTCCGACTTGGGATTTTACTGAGTCCCCTTCAGGAGTGCTTAGCTTTAGATGTGGGTTGGTGAAATCAATAACTGGAAATGGGTCAAAGCTCATCTTTCTCTTCTTTGCTTTGCTTACTAGGTGAATTGATATTGGAGAGAGATCTTTTGCACTTTGAATTTTTGGGTGTTAATCAATTTAGAGTGCTTGAAGGATTTATTAAATAAGTCTTTGGTATTCTTCATAATTGTTAAACACTCTGGATAGAGAAGCATTAAATGCATTCTCAAAAAGGTATTCTAGGAGGTACATTAAATGTACTACCTCAAAGTGATTATTAAGAGATCAATATTAGTTAGCATTAAAATAATATTAAAGTAATATATATTATTAGGTTATTAAAATAAAAAATAGATAAATTATTAGAAATCATTAAATGAGTCCTCAATATTCTTCATAATTGTTAAACACTCCGGATGGAGAAGCACTAAATGCACTTTCACAAAGGTAATTTTAAGAGGTACATTAAATGCACTCTTTCCAAGTGATTAATGAGAAGAAGATATTAGGTAGCATCAAAGTAATATTAAAGTGATATATGCTGTTAAATGATTAAAATTTAAAAAAAAATAAATGTACTGTTAGATACTATTAAATGTGTCTTTGGTAGTTTTTATAATTGTTAAACACTATGGATAAAGAAGTACTCTCTAACAAAGGTAATTATAAGAGGTATGGTAAATGCACTATTTTCTAGTGATTAATGAAAGAGAAATATTAGGAAGCACTAAAGTAATATTCAAGTGATATAGGTGATTAGATAATTAAAATTTAAAAAGGAAAACAGATATATTATTAGATGTTGTTAAATGAGTCTTCAATATTCTTCATAATTGTTAAACACTCTGGATAGAGAAACACTAAATGCACTCTCACAAAGGTAATTTTAAGAGGTACATTAAATGCACTACTTCGAAGTGATTAATGAGAGGAAAATATTAGATAGCACCAAAATAATATTAAAGTAATATAAACTATTAAATAATTAAAATTATATATATATAGATGTCGTTAAATAAATTACATGACAACTTCGATGTTATTTAATGTTAAGCAAATATAGGTAATTTTAAGAGGTACATTCCATGCATTACTTCCAAGTGATTAATGAGAGGAAAATACTAGGTAGCACCTTTTAAATAGTATCAAAGTATTATTAAAGTGATATAAACCGTTAAATAGTTGAAATATATAAAAAAAAATAAACTATTAGATATCGTTGAAAAAACTGTGTAACTACTTTATTGTAATGTAAGATTAAATTGTGTGGTGAAACTCTTAATAAAATTATAGTTTATTAAATTCACTTTCAAGTGATTAATGAGGTTGCTGCGCGTCTAACTACATAGACACTTAAGAACAAATAGGAAGGAAGCACGCAGTTTGGTTTAATTTTCATATAATTCATTAAATCAGTAATAATCTAATAGTATATATCACTATTTACACAACGTGCGCTTTATTAAGCGCTGCCATAGAGTTTTTCTATTTTTTTTTTTTGGTTAATCAGGATCCTACAACGAAGAAAAGAATTCATGTCTCTTTAATGAGATTGAAAGTATAATTTGACTCGCATTAGTGAGAAAATCAATTTCATCTCACTTTTTTTATGAACAAAAAAAAACCAACATTAAATGTAAAAATAGAAAAAACAAAAGTAATATATTAATTAATGTTTTTTATATTGAGTTATTTGTACAATGGAAAGATTGAGTCAAAATAGCAAACACATGCATTGGTTATTTGATTTCAAATATTGCTACTACATTGTTATATATTGTCATGATTTTGCTCTTACAAACTACGATTTTTATTTGATTTCACGTAGGGCTTATTTGATTTACCTGTTTGATATTACGGTTACTGATTACTACTACTAATTACTGCTACTGATTGTTGTTTTGCTAATTGTTGATTATTGTTACTTATTATTAACTGCTAAGAAAACTAATGAGGTCTTAAATTAATTTTATACTTATAGTAACTATTGAATTTTAAATGACTGATTTAGACATTTAATTTATATTAATGTATTATATTAAAAATATTATTTTATATTTTACAATTGTTTTTAGAATAAATATTTTATAAATAATATTGAGAATTTTTTCCTTTAATTTTTATTTTTTAAAAATAATTAATGTTTACTAGATAGTAAAAAATCTAATATTTAAATTTTTTTAATTTTCAATATTAATGAAAATTTGAAGTGCAAAAATATCATTTAAGAATTCTTGAAAAATGAAAATGTTGTGTTTATATAAATATTAATGAAGTTGTGTAACAACGAACAAATTATATTCAAATGGTAAGTTAAAAAAATAATGAAATTATATAAATATTTTTAAGGGTAATTTAGTACATATAAATTGTTATTAATATTAAAAATTAAAATGTAACTCACAAAAAAGTAAAAAGTAACCTTTAATTACTTTTTCATCAGCTGCTTTTAATATGTCGTACAAAGAAATAAAAAGAATCAAATAACAGTACAAAAAATTAATTAAACATTTATCTCTCTATTTTTTAAAAATAAAATACAAATATACTCTCCTAAAAACTAAACCAAACAACCTCTTAATTAGTGTTTGGAGTGGGTTGTGCTCCATAATCTCATGATGATGGGGTCATGGTGATTTCAAATGCTGTAATCTTAAATTAGTATGGGAATGTATTGATATCAAATTATGATTGGAAGATTACTACCACAAAGGAAATATTGATTTATGTATATTTTAGGGGAAATATAGTCCTTTTTTTTTTTTATTATTCCAAGTGAGACTTGGTGTACTTTTCTTGACACAACTAGTCGTGTTTGGTCAGGTTATATGTTGCAGCTAGCCATTAGTTGTGTCCTCATAAGGGCGCTGGCTGCTGTGGAACGCTGGACTGGTTGACGTATCGGAGAGGTGTTACCCAGCCGAGTCCAATTATGCCCATCTCAAGGTCGTGTTATTTGCAGGTTGTTACAGGAATTTGGGCATGCTGGACTGCTGGCCTTGGGTTGGGTGATCTCTGAGGTGTAGAGTTGGCCTCATATCGTATGTATTCATCTATTATTATCTTAAATATTGAACATTTTGTTATTAATATAAGCAAATGTATATTGTTCCAAAAATAAGGGTATATGATGTACGTTTGAATTGGTCAAAATATTGTTCCTATTTTGGGTGCTTTGTTTTTTGAAAAAATAGTGTATGTGTACTGAAATAAGAATAATGTCCGTCATAAATTTATAATTTAAATTATATTAACAGTGTATTAATAAAGATAAATTTAAATTTAAATTTAAATTTTTAATCTTTTTAACTATTTTTTTTAGCGATTAATTGATTTAAGAAAAAAGAAAAGAATAATGTCTAAAAAGGCGTGCATTAATTGGCCAATAACATATGAAGACACGTGGTCATCATATTTCAGTAAGTTTAAGACTTATGTGCTTTTATGTGACTTTTCAGGGGTTGTGTGAAGTTTGAGTTTTATAAAAAGAGTGAATGTGAGTTAGTGATCTTTATATGTGTTTAAATGGTTTATTAAGTTTGAGTTTAGATTAGGTCGTTTTGAATTTAAGTTATTTTAGATTATGTTATTTATATATTAAGTTATTTTTAGGTTATTTTAAGTTGGATTACTTTAGATTCGATTCAAGTTCAAATTAACTTATGGGTTAGTTACGTCATTAAAAATAATGATGTGATATTTTTTATTAAAAATTTTGAAATTTTAAAAAATTTCAAATATTTTCTAAAAATTTTTAAAAATTAAAGAAAATTATATGATCAAAAGATAATTGAAGAAATTTTTTTAAAAACATTTTAAAAAATTAAAACAAAATTTAAAATTGTATAAAAAATCTCAAAATATTTTAAAAAAATTTATAATTAAGATTTGTATTAAAAATAGTATAATATATACTTTTTATAATATAAAATATGCTAAATTTTTTTATTTTATTTTTTTGTTCTTTAAAAAAAAAGTTAGGGTCAGACAAGTCGGGTTAGGGTTGAGTTCGGGTTTGACCCAAAATTTTCGAGTCATTTCGAGTTTTGGATTATGTCATTTTTCAGGTCGGGTTCGAGTTATAATTTTTCGGACGAGTTCAGGTCAACCTATCAGGTAGAGTCGGATTTTGACACCTTTAATAACCTTTGATGTGGCATCGTGATTTTTCTTAGTATTGGACTTTTGAGTTGAACGACGCTATAATATCTCTACTTGGTAATAACATTCTCATTTGTCTCGTGTACGTATGTTAAACGCTGAACAACGTAAATTTGTGATTCTATTTATTGTTTTCTTTTTATACTTCTCTACTTTGTTGTTCTATATTTTTGTGCCAATGGGTCTCACATCCTAACATATTTGTATGTATTTACGAGTGTAATATCTGTTGAATACATCAGTATTATGATATTAATTATTGAATTTTCTCGTAATTAATTAAACTAAAAAACAATTGATATGTAGATTATAAATTTATAAAGGCCTTCATGTCATTTGTAATGAAAAAAAACCAAGATCTATTATGCTTTATTACTATAATAACTATAGTAATATCACCTAGTAAAATTTATTTTAAGTAGTATATTCTCATATTTTATTTCAAATATTTTTCTTATAGTCTTATACTCTCTTGGTATTCTAATATTGAATGTATGTTTAAAAATTAGTGATGTTAAGATTGTGAAATTATACCATTTCATGATGGTTTTTGTAAATAGTTTTCAAATTTAATATATTTTCAGCTAATATATTATAATGTTAAATGTTGATGTTCTCATAATTAATTAAACTATAAAAAATTGATATCTAGAATAGAATTTTGTAAAAGTATATCAAAGATAGAGTTTCACTATGTAGTTAACTTTACGTAGTAACAAATTAGTCACGCAGTTCATATAAAGATATATAATAGTTTATTTAGTTTTTATTTTTATCAAAATTCAATCATTTAATCGTTCATATTATTTTGTTGCTAACTAAATATTTCTACATAGTATTTCTCTTACATATATTAAATTATTGATATATGCATTATTTTTTATGACCCATTAGTCATGTATACGTGTTTTTGTCTAATTACCATCCACAAGTATGTGTAATTGAGCTCAAAATATAACCAAAAAAAAGAAAACATGAATTTTTTCAGAGTTTTTTCAAATGAAAATTTTTTTATTGTTTAAAATATATCACAATTTTCGCAGTTGGGTTCAAATCACACACGTCGTTAATGATTTGTGACGAAAACTGTTGAATCGTCTACGCTGTACATTAGTGGGACATTAGGCCACTGCTATTTTGGAGCCATGAATTTTGAAGATTGGACTTAAGGGACTTGAAGATTTCATTGTAAAACAGAAAAATTAAATAAATTAGAAAAAGTTCGTGCTATATTCGTATAAAAACCAAAAAAGATATGTCTTTTGGTATTAACTCAGATAAAAGTTTAAATAATTTCGGAGCCACAGACACTTCTTCTTTGTTTTTTTGGGGTCACATGGGAGGCCGAAAAGTCATCAAAGCAGAATAAAATTATTAAAATTTGAATATAAAATTGAGATATTTTAACAGCGTGTTTTAATTAATTGTGTTGTAATATCGAAGAGGCATTTCAACTTTAATAGTTTCTTCACAAAAAAAGTGCTGGAAACATAAGAAGCATGGCAATAACTTTTTGCCCTGCACAGAAAGGAGCAATAATTTGTGCCACAATAATCTCATTTTGCTCAAATATCATTTTATGCCATTTAACTTAACTTTTGTATGAAATAACATTAAATGGTTTCAAATTTTGTTTCGCATGCAACTCAAAAAAAAAAAAATCACATTATCTTGAAAGCCATTGATCGACGATCTTTTTCATTTTTGGTCTAGAAAATGGGGGTCAGTTAATGTTGAGTTCAAAATGCCATGTCCTTTTAGAGCCACCGCACCATACAGATTAAGAATCTAGAAATATAATCAGTACAGATAAATATGGCATTCCGGATGATTTTGAAACATATTAAATAAGGTAATTACTAAGTAATAATATTTAATTAGTAATAAAATAACAACAAAATAACATGAATGTAAACAAAGAAAAAAAAAAAAAAGGTCAAGTCTGTCGGCATTGCCAATTTCAAAATTGGCAACGCCGACTTTGAAAAAAAATTTTCAAAAAAAAAAAATTCCTTTCCCATGTGATGTTCATATGGGAAAGGAACCCTATAAATAGGCCACTGCCCTACAATTCAAAACATATTCAGTAAATCTGTAAACAGAAAAATACAGAGAATTTGAGAGAAAAAGAAAATTTTGAAAATCTCTCAAGAAAATTTCTCTTTTTCTTACGTGTTTTACTCTGCAGTATACTCTCCTAACTCCTTTTAGAGAGATATTTCAGGAGTAAGCCCAAAAAAATTTGCTGTTTCCATTTCTAAGGTTATTTTTGGGTTTATATTCTCCGATCGCTCTAGATCTGAATTTATGAGAATATAGATCTAAAAATATCAAATTACTACAAATTCGGCTGGGATTAAACCTCATACGGCCCTCAGTAAAATCCAGGCAGCTTATCCGAGAACAAGTCCCTTCGACCCTCGGTGAAATTAAGCCAGATCGGCTCAGATCAACTCTATACGGTTCTTAACCGTAGTCTAAACGTCCAAATCAGATCCAGTTTCAGTCTACCTAGTTCAAGAAAAAGCTGTGAAAATTATTTCTGTCAAGATCAAGCTCGTGCAGCCCTTGACGGAGTCAAAAAAGGAACAATAATCGGAGGATCTACGGAGATCGACCCCACGTAAATTTTCTTTTATTTTTAAATTTTTAATTTGTAATTTATTTTTGCATTTTCGAGTTTAATTATTTTAGACTCGAAATTTACCCGTTACAAATTTTTTGCACGCTCGGTGGGACCTCTTCACCTCGCATCTCTTGTTCCTTAAAAAAAAAAAAAGCAAAAAGAAGCAGCGAGAAAGAAAAAGAAAAAAAGAAAAAAGAAAAAAAAAAAGAAAAGAGGCGGGGAAAGGAAAGAAGAAAAAGAAAAAAAGAAAAAAGTAAAAGAAAAAGAAAAAAAGACAAAATAGAGAAAAAGACGAAAAAGGTAAAAAAGTAAAAAAAGGTAAAAAAAAAGTAAAAAAAAAGTGAAAAAAAAAAAAATTTTACAGGTGTTCAGCACATCAAATGACACCAAAAAGAAGTACAGCTGCCGGTACCAACAAGAAGGCAACGGCTCCATTGCCTGCATCAACTATCATACCTGGGTACGCAGGTCCAGAAACTCGGGGACGGACACAATTTCTTGCCGTCCAAACCCGACAAAATATTGAAACGGAGAGTCCACAGCTCGCACAACAGGATCTCTCCCCTGACTCTCTTGCCGCATGGAGGAGTCGATCACCCACCCCGATCGAAGCTGGGGGCAATACGACAAAGCCTGCTCAACAGAATCCAACTCATTCTGTAGAGATCCACCCAGAGGAATCAGAAGAGTTCTCTCCCCCAGTTTTTCGTCGAACCTCATCAGTTGTCGTCATGATGACCAACACAACCAGCACAGAAGAAAGAATTTCAGAATTGGAGAACAAGATTATGCAGCTAATTAGAGTCGTGGAGGAAAAAGATCAATAGATCGCCGCTCTCAAAGGAAAAGCCCCGATCCAAATTGATCCCGAGATCCGCGATGAGCTACCATATCCACCCGGTTTCACTCCAGAAGCCACACCAGCCGACGTCTTCACTGCAGAAAAGAGACCAGGTAGTTCTACACAGCTGCCACCCTCAAATTCTGTAGCTTCGCTATCTGTTCAACAATTGCAGGAAATGATAGCTAATACGATCCGCCTACAACAAGCTACATCCTTCCAAGGATCACAGATGTACATCAAACCGTACACCAGACGGATCGAAAGTCTCAACATGCCCTTGGGCTACCAGCCGCCCAAATTTCAACAATTCGACGGACTAGGTGATCCCAAACAGCACATCGCCCACTTCGTTGAAACCTGCAACAACGCAGGGACTTACGGAGATCTCTTGGTGAAGCAGTTTGTTCGTTCACTCAGGGAGACCGCTTTCACCTGGTTCTTAAATCTTGAACCAGAATCGATCGACAGTTGGGAACAACTACAGCGAGAGTTCCTCAACAGATTTTTCAGCACTCGAAGGACGGTAAGTATGATGGAGCTTACCAGCACCAAACAAAGGAAAGGAGAGCCCGTTGTCGAATACATCAACAGATGGCATGCCCTCAGCTTGGACTGCAAAGATCGCCTGATGGAGACTTCTGCCGTGGAGATGTGCATCCAGGGAATGCATTGGGAGCTGTTATACATCCTGAAGGGTGTTAAACCCCGAACTTTCGAAGAACTGGCGACCTGCGCACATGATATGGAGATAAGCATCCAGACTTCCGAGGGCACGGTTCCCATCCAGCTGGACCAGTAAGGGGGCAGAAGGGAGATTAAAAAACCCAACAGCTCAGGAAAAGGGAAAGAGGTGATGACTGTTGAAGCAGCACCAGTAAAGGTGGGCGCCAAAGCTAAGGTAAATCCTTCGACCCAAATAACTCAGCCAAAACAATAGGAGAGGCGGAGGGTGACATTGCGAGAGTTGGAGCAAAAGTAGTATCCATTCCCTGACTCAGACGTCCTCGACATTCTCGAACAACTATTGGAGGCGAAACTGATCGAACTCCCAGAATGTAAGCGGCCGAATGAAAAGGATCGAGTTAGCGATCCGAGATTCTGCAAATATCACCGGATAGTAAGTCATCCAACCGAGAAGTGTTTCATCCTGAAGGAGCTAATCATGAAGCTCAAGAGCCAGAATAGAATCATTATGGACCAGGAAGGCGTAACCTCGGCAAACCAGACCACCATCACTTCAAAACCATCAGAAGAAGTGGCACACTGTAAGGAGGAGCCGCTCAACAACAAAAAGTCGACAACGGAGAATGTATATGAAGCTCTCCAAACCCTTCTTGCTAACCCTCAGCTGTTTATAGCTTTGCAATCAACAGAAGTGTGGCAAAATCAAGTCAACAATACTCTACAGACCTCGGCTGAATCACAGCCATCAAATGATTCTAACTCAGCGGAGCAACAGACGGCCCAAAATCACGTCGGATGTTATTCTGCTATCTCATTTTCAGATGAGGATCTCCTGCTGGGGTCCAAACCCCACAATCGGCCGTTGTATGTGTCGGGCTATGTGAGAGAACAGAAGGTCCGACGTATTCTGATCGACGATGGCTCGGCAGTCAATATTATCTTAAAATCCACTATAAAGGAGCTCGGCATTGGCATTGATGAATTATCAGACAGCCGCTTGATAATTCATGGCTTTAATCAAGGAGGACAGAAAGCAATTGGGATGATTCGCTTGGAGCTAACTATCGGTAATCTCACTTCTAGCACTCTAGTTCATGTGATCGATGCACGTACCACATATAAGATGTTGCTAGGACGACCGTGGATTCATGGAAATGGAGTTGTGCTCTCAAGCCTGCATCAGTGCTTCAAGTACTACAATGGTGGCGTTCAAAAGGTCAATGCTGACTTAAAGCCGTTCGATGATGCTAAATCACATTTGGCGGATGCAGTCTTCTACACCGACACAGACAATCCGGAGATTATTCCATCAAAAGCTACTTGGACTAGGGGCATCCACAAAAAGGGAAAAGCTGTCGAAGAACCTGCCAATGCCCAACCCCAGGCTCCAACAAATGAAAAGCTGCCACAGCCTGCTGAACTTCGTCCGAAGGATGTTGCATCTTCAAGCTCCACTCCAGTCCTACGCTATGTGCTGAAGTCACGACGCCCAGAAGGTCAACCTCCTTTCTCTTATTGTATTGATCCTAAACAGGAGCAAGGACATAGCCAACCCAAAGCAAAGGAACTGTACAACCTGAAGGAGACTTACACTCTGCCGATACCAAAGATTGAGCCGGTTTTGTCTTCAAAACCATTAAAAGGTTTCGTCAAACCACACACAGCAGCAGTCGAAGGCGGCTCACTTCCAGAAAGAAGAACACATGAAGGATTCGATCCTAATGCATACAAGCTTTTGGCCAAGGCGGGCTATGACTTCTCAAACTCGAGCACAATGGGTACGCTACCATCCACACATGGCGCTGCTTCTCAAACATCACAGTCCCGACCTGGCTTAGGCTATTAGGAGAAGTCACCTGTGCGGATTACGCTAAAGAGCCGAAGCCGAGCAGCTGATGCACGTGCCATCACCACCACCACCAAACAAGACAGGCTTATCCAGTCAAACAAAGAAGGTGAAGTCAGAGGCTCTACATTTCATGTCACAATTAGCGAGAAGGCTGAGTCCGACTCATCAGAAGGTGAAGTAAAGGAGGCTCCCCCGGAACTTGAAGATGGTGGCCAAGCAACTGTTGATGAACTCAAGGAGGTCAATCTTGGCTCTCCGGAAGATCCTCGACCTACATTTGTAAGTGTTTTACTTACTGCAGAAGAAGAGCAAAAATATGTTCAGGTATTAAGTCAATACAGGGATGTGTTCGCATGGAGTTACAAAGAAATGCCTGGACTTGACCCGAAAATTGTGGTACATCGTCTAGCAGTAAAGAAGGGTGTTCGTTCTGTCAAGCAGCCACAACGACGGTTCCGCCCGGAACTCATTCCACAAATCAAGGAGGAAGTTAACAAGCTGATCAATGCTGGTTTCATCCGAGAGGTCACCTACCTCACTTGGATTGCCAACATAGTTCCGATAAGAAAGAAGAATGGACAGTTGAGGGTATGTGCTGATTTTCGAGATCTTAACAGGGCCTGTCCGAAAGATGACTTTCCATTGCCCATAACGGAGATCACAGTCGATGCAACAACGGGTCACGAAGCATTGTCCTTCATGGATGGTTCTTCAGGCTATAACCAAATCAGAATGGCACCAGAAGATGATGAGTTGACAGCATTCCGCACCCCAAAAGGTATATACTGCTACAAAGTTATGCCGTTTGGATTAAAAAATGCTGGCGCCACTTATCAACGTGCTATGCAAAAAATTTTTGATGACATGCTGCACAAGATTGTAGAATGTTATGTTGATGACTTAGTTGTAAAGACTAAGAAGCGCAAAGACCACCTCGAAGATCTCAAGACGGTGTTCGAAAGATTTCGCAGGCATCAGCTTAAAATGAACCCTCTCAAGTGCGCATTCGGTGTCACATCAGGAAAGTTTCTTGGGTTCGTGGTGCGCCATCGTGGAATTGAAGTTGATCAGTCAAAGGTTGAGGCAATTCAAAAGATGCCTGAACCTAAAAACCTGCACGAACTGCGAAGTCTACAAGGGAAGCTGGCCTACATTCGTCGTTTCATCTCCAACTTAGCTGGGAGATGTCAACCTTTCCATCGGTTGATGAAGAAGGATGTCAACTTCGAGTGGGACGAAGCTTGCAGCAAAGCCTTTGAGAGCATAAAGAAGTACCTTTCCAATCCACTAGTCCTGGGAGCTCCAATTCAAGGAAAGTCGCTGATTCTCTACATTGCAGCGTAGGAAAGATCTTTGGGAGCCCTACTTGCACAGGAAAATGAGCAGGGAAAAGAAGTTGCTCTGTATTACTTAAGCAGAACACTAAACGGTCCGGAGCTGAGCTATTCGCCCATTGAAAAGACATGCCTAGCACTGTTTTTTGCCATTGATAAGCTGAGGCACTACATGCAAGCTCACACGGTACATCTCATTGCCAGAGCTGATCCTGTCAAATATATCTTATCTAGACCAATCTTGTCAGGATGGCTTGCTAAGTGGGCAGTAATCTTACAAAGCTACGACATTGTCTACGTGCCTCAAAAAGCAGTCAAAGGACAAGCTCTAGCAGACTTCCTTGCAGATCACCCTATCCCGTCCGATTGGGAGTTCACAGATGATCTTCCAGATGAAGAGGTCTTTTACATTGAAACACTGCCACCATGGACGATGTTCTTTGATGGTGCAGCAAGGCGTGATGGTGCTGGTGCCGGCATAGTGTTTGTCACTCCTCAACGACAAATACTACCATATGCTATCATTCTCGGTGAGTTATGTTCAAATAATGTTGCTGAATATCAGGCTTTGATCATTGGTCTTCAAATGGTTGTCGATATGAAGATTCCAACTATAGAAGTCCATGGAGATTCCCAGCTCGTCATCAACCAACTTACAGGATTGTATGACGTGAAGAAAGAGGACCTTGCACCTTACCATCAACGTGCTCGACAGGTAATGGATGAATTTGAAAGCATCACCTTGGAGCATGTACCTCGACGAGAAAACACTCAGGCAGACGCGTTGGCTAACTTGGCTACCTCTCTTGCAAAGTCAGAAATCCAGGTTACAGTTGTTGCCGTATGCCAGAAATGGATAGTGCCACAGAAGGATGATGAAGAAACTACAGTAGCCAACGCTGTATCTGTACGTCTCGCGGAGGATGAGGATTGACGCCAACCAATCATTGACTACCTACAGCACGGGAAATTGCCCGAAGATCGTCGTCATAAGATAGAAATTCAACGACGAGCTCCCCGCTTCATATATCTCAAGGATGCTTTGTATCGAAGGTCTTTTGATGGAGTTTTACTTCGCTGCCTAGGCAATGAAGAGGCAAAATAAGCTCTCGCTGAAGCACATTCAGGTGTTTGTGGCGGACATCAATCAGGGCCTAAGTTGCACTTTCAGCTCAGAAGGATGAGATGCTACTGGCCAACCATGGTACGTGATTCCATTGAGTTTGCTAAAACTTGTCAAGCTTGTCAATTTCATGCCAATTACATACATCAACCACCGGAGCCATTGCATCCAACTGTCTCATCCTGGCCCTTTGAAGCTTGGGGTCTTGACTTAGTGGGGCCCTTGCCAAAGTCATCCCTGGGTCACCTGTACATCCTCACAGCAACCGACTACTTCTCAAAATGGGCTGAAGCCATTCCACTTAGAGAGGTAAAGAAGGAGCATGTTGCCAATTTCATCCGGACTCAGCTGATCTATCGCTATGGAGTCCCTCGATTCATCATCACTGATAATGGTAAGCAGTTCTACAACAGCTTGATCGACAAACTCTGTGAGAAGTTCAAGTTCAAGCAATACAAGTCATCCATGTACAATGCCCCAGCAAATGGCTTGGCTGAAGCATTCAACAAGACCTTATGCAACCTATTGCGGAAGGTAGTCTCTAAATCCAAAAGAGATTGGCATGACAGAATTTCGGAGGCATTATGGGCGTATTGTACAACTTATCGGACTCCAACACAGGCGACACCATACTCACTTGTCTACGGTGTCGAAGCAATATTGCCGTTGGAAACACAGATTCCATCTCTACGCATGGCTATTTTGGAAGGACTCACACAGGAGGAGAATGCTCGCCTACGTCTGGATGAGTTAGAAGCCCTTGATGAAAGGAGACTCGAAGCCCAACAACAACTAGAGTGCTACCAAGCCCGGCTCACAAACATGTTCAACCGCAGGGTCCGCCCTCGATCTTTTCAAGTTGGAGACCTTGTTCTTGCAGTGCGACGGCCCATCAACATGAAGCATCGGCCTGGTGACAAGCTTACTTCCAAATGGGACGGGCCATACTTAGTGTAGGAGGCCTACACTCACAACGCTTACATGCTGGCAAACCAAGAAGGGGTCCGCATTGGCCCAATCGATGGTAAATTTTTGAAACAGTACTATGTGTAAATATGTTAAAAAAAAAATCAAAAAAAAAATCAAAAATAGAAAAAATAAAAAAAAAATCAAAAATAGAAAAAAATAAAAAAAAATCAAAAAAAAAAAAGGTTCGGAAGTCCCGATCTGAAAGTCCAAGCGAAAGTCCAAACCCGAAAATCCAAGCCCAAACACTTGAACCCAAATCAGAAAACACGAGCCCAACTCAAAAAGCCCGAAGACTAAATTCAGATCCAAAACCCAAACACTCGACCCAAATCCAAAAGTCCAAGTCCAAAACCCAAACACTCGACCCAAATCCAAAAAGTCCAAGTCCAAAGCCCAAACACTAGACCCAAATTCATTCCAAAGCCCAAAACCCAAAACTTCCAAGTTCCAGACACAGTCCAGAACCCAAGTTCTAAATCCAATCCAACTCCTGGCCCGCATGAGTATAAACTGTGAACGGCCCAAAAATATAAAAGCGACGGAGGGTTTGAGTCTGAAACCTAGCATCAGTCTCAACTGATCTTCACCACAAGCCAGACCTTTGCTCCTCTGCCACAAGAAAGATGGAACCAGTTGCAGAACCTCAAGACAAGGGAGAAGAAAAGTCACCCCGCACAAGATGGCAACCAACCATGGCACAACTGCAAATTTTGGAGGAAGTCTTCCACAACAATAGAGGTATTATGCCTAATGCATCTCAGATTTACCAACTTGTCTCACGATTGCGCCCGCTCGGGGCAATCGAAGGAAAAAATGTGTTTTATTGGTTCCAGAATCGGAGAAGCAGGAAGAAACCAACACTGAGAGCTGCTTTTTCCAAAGAACAGTCTGCCGTTCCGATAGTAGATCCCACCGGTACAACTTCGCCCTCAAATGAAGCAGATCCGAGTTCTACCACTGCAATGGTCTCTTCAGGCTATAACGATCAAAACAGTAGCCTGTGGGAGCATGCGTACTGGTCCTAGTGGTCTTATGGGGTCAGTCAAAGGTTCATCCCTCCTAGGTACTTAAGTCTAGGAGGACTTTTTCTAGCAGAAAGAAGTCATTCCGGCGAAACTTTGCCTTTCTTTCCAGAATATTCCGGCAGCATCAACCAGCTGGAAAGCGACGTCAACATCATCGGCCCACCAGACGAGGTCGAGCTTGACTTGGAGCTGCGCCTCGGGCCCCGTTAGGACGGCCGACAAGATAAGGTACAACGACTTTGGCAGCACACGGTAACGACTTCTGCAGCACACGGCAACGACTTCTGCAACACACGGTAACGACTTTCGTGACACGCGTCAGCCGCTGCCTCTTTTGTCTCTTATGCGGGAAAAGGACGTGGATGACTCTACTCGATTCTGCGTACCTTCTTTTTGTTTTTATATATATCCTGCATGCCCGAGTTATAATACTCACCCATCAGCTCTTCTGCTTCTCAAAAGAAAATGGCTAGTCTCTGCACTTGTCTAAGGAAGTTCTTTGATCAAGAAGTTGGAGGCGCACGAACTAAGAAAAGAAGGAGTAGTCTTCCTCGAGGGATTCCTAAAAGCCCTTGAAACTCAGTCTCCAACGCCATTGGTGTCATGAAGTTCCAACTACTCTCCTTAGTTCACATCCATCGCAGCGAGCCGAGAAGTTCTGATCGTCCTCCTGGATCTACAAATGCAGCGACGTACAGGGAAGTTCCAACTACTCTCTTTATGTCGAAGCAGACTCGGGAGTCATCACTACAGTCAGTCTCTCTGTGTGCAGGTCTTGAAGTTCTGAAGTGCTGGGCCTTCCTCTTGGGGAGGTTCAAGTTCTTTGCCTAACGGATCATCCTCACCAGAGCTTTGGAACTTCAAAGAACCTTTGCCAGCCTTTGCGAGCTGTGGAAGCTCGATCTCACCTGGAGTCAAGGCTTCAATTTCTATATTGGCTGGGCTGCTAACTTTCTCAAGATCGTATCGGATTCCTATTGTGATCCAACAACAGCAGGCATAGTCAGAGATAGAAGATTTCAACATTCAATGTTCGTCAGGACATCTCAAGTTTCAGACTGGACTTCAAGACTCGGTGCGGATCACGTCTGTAAAGTTCTTCGTTACCAACCCTTGAAGTGGGGGCACTTGTAAAAAAGGAAAAAAAAAAAAAAAAGGTCAAGTCTATCGGCGTTGCCAATTTCAAAACATATTCAGCAAATTTATAAACAGAAAAATACAGAGAATTTGAGAGAAAAAGAAAATTTTGAAAATCTCTCAAGAAAATTTCTCTTTTTCTTACGTGTTTTACTCTGCAGTATACTCTCCTAACTCATTTTTTAGAGATATTTCAGGGGTAAACTCCAAAAAATTTGCTGTTTCCATTTCTAAGGTTATTTTTGGGTTTATATTCTCCGATCGCTCTAAATCTGAATTTATGAGAATATAGATCTAAAAATATCAAATTACTACAAATCCGGTTAGGATTAAGCCTCATACGGCCCTCAGTAAAATCCAGGCAGCTTATCCGAGAACAAGTCCCTTCGACTCTCGGTGAAATTAAGCCAGATTGGCTCAGATCAGCTTTATACGGTTCTTAACCGTAGTCTAAACGTCCAAATCAGATCCAGTTTCAGTCTACCCAGTTCAAGAAAAAGCTGTGGAAAATATTTCTGTCAAGATCAAGCTTGTGTAGCCTTTGACGAAGTAAAAAATGGAACAATAATCGGAGGATCTATGGAGATCGACCCCACGTAAATTTTCTTTTATTTTTAAATTTTTTATTTGTAATTTATTTTTTTATTTTCGAGTTTAATTATTTTAGACTCGAAATTTACCCGTTACAATGAATAATTAAATGATTAAAAAAAAACAGATATGCCGTTAAATACTGTTAAATTAATTGTATAACTATTTTATTATTATATAAAATTAAGTTATATATTGAAGCTCATTAAATAATTTTTTAAAAACATAATTGTGTAAAATTAAGCAACATAAAATTAAATATACCTTAAAATATTTCGTTTTCTTTACTTCTCAACATCTAAATAGGGTTTTTCCTTTTTTGTCTTAGAGAAAAGTTAAACTCATACAAGGAAAAAAAGGAGAGAGATGCAATGAGAGTCGAATTCTCAATTACACTTTTGACCAATAAAATCGGTGATTAGAACTAATGCTTGACATCTAAATAGGATACCATGCTAAAAAATTCCTAATAGTGAAATATTATAATTAACAAATTGAAGAAATTGAAAAAATTGGTGAAATATTATAATTAACAAATTGAAGAAATTGAAAAAATTGGATAAGTATAGGAAAAAATCTACCAGAAGATATGAAACAATTTACATAAAATACATTCGCATAATCATATTCATTCCGTTTATTAATAGATAAATTTTTAGTTGATTTGGTTATATCTCAATAACTTGGTTATTAAATTTGAATTTTACCATGCAGTTTAACCTTAGATAACAATAAAATAATTACGTAATTTATCTATTCAAATCTAACAATTTTTTTTTAAATTTTAATTATTTAACAGTTTTTATTACCTTATCTCTACCTTGTTTCTACCTTAAGTTGTTACCTAATATTTAGGCTTTTAGCTCATGTGTAAAAACATGATACTTTTTTTTTTTTTTTGTTGGGTGTGAAATAGCGAACATAAGCTAAAAGACAACGATAAAGAAACAATTATCTCCCCCTTTTTAGAGTATTTGTTTCTGAAATTATAACATTACTTATTAGTTTATGTACCCAAAAAAAAACATTATTCAATACGTCCAATTAACCAAGAAAATACATAACAGTAAACAAAATGCATTATGAAAATGTTTACGGGCATACAATAAAAATGTCATACAGCATCCATTTTGTAATAAATAGTGTTTTTGTGTAACGATAATGATAAAATACAAAAAACATCACTATTTTTTTGTTTTATATTTTTTTATTATGGTTATATAAAAATACTTATTACAATATAAAAGCTGCATGACACACTTTTTTGTAAATATATTTTCTTAAAATATTTGGTTTTCTTTACTTCTTGACATCTAAATAGGTTTTTTTTTTTTTTTTGGTGGGTCTTTGGAAGAGTTAAACTCATATAAAAAAAAAAAAAAGAGAAAAGTGTAGTAGGAGGGGAATTCTTCACTATACCCTTGGCCAATAAGACGGTGACCAGAACTAATGCTTGACATCTAAATAGGGTACCATGCAAAAAAATTCGTAATAGTGAAATATGATAATTAATACATTGAAAAAATTGGATAAGTACAGGAAAATTTCTACCAGAAGATGTGAAATGGTTTACATAAAATACATCGGAATAATCATATTGGTTCACGTTTATTAATAGATAAATTTTTAGTTGATTTGGTTATATGTCAAGAAATTGGTTATTAATTTTGAATTTGACTATACAGATTAATTTTATATAGTAATGAAATAATTACACAATTTATTTATTCGTATCTAATAGTTTATTTTTTTTCAAAAAAATTTAATTATTCAACAGTTCATACCACTTTATCTCATATATAAAAATATTTTCTATTAAATTTTTAAACTTTTGGCTCATGTGTGAAAATATGATATATTCTGATCTAACTCCATCTCTCTTTTTTTTGGGGATATCAATATTTTTAGTCCTAGTCTTTAAGTTTTTTTTTACGTTTGAGTTCTAAACCTTTTTGACATTTCATTTGAATCCTAAACCTTTTGATTTTCTACCAAATCAGTCCCTCTGTTTACTAAAACTAATCAATCTATTAAAAAATGATTTTAACTTTACAAAAAATTATTTAAAAAAAGATTAAATATATGAATTGAATGTCTTTTCCATAAAAAATATGCATGTTACATATTTAATTCGTATATTTGTTGATTAAAAAAATATTTAATGTGCATATTTTATTAATGAAAAAAATATTTAATTCATGTATTTAATTTTTTTTAAATGATTTTTATTAAGTTAAACTCATTTATTAATCGATTGACCACTTTTTGTAATTTAAATGACTGATGTAGTATGAAATCAAAAAGTTTAGAACTTAAATGAAATGTCAAAAAAGTTTAGAACTTAAACGTAAAAAAACTTAAAAGTTTAGGACTAAAAATATTGATATCCCTCTTTTTTAGTGTATTTGTGCAATTATAACACTATCAGTAGGTTATGAACCCAAAAACAAAACATTATTCTGTACTTCCAATTTACGAAGAAAATACATAACAGTAAACAAAATGCGTTGAGAAAATGTTCATAAGCAGACAAACATACAGCGTATATTTTGCAATAAATAATATATTTTATACAACCACAATAGTAAAATATAGAAAATATCATTATTTTTGTAGTTCACATTTTTCATTGTGATTGCAAAAAAATACTAATTATTATAATTTAAATGTTGTATATTGGTAGTGCATTTGAACCTGTGTGAAAGTAAATAAAAGCTAATTTGAGGATAAATATTGATAAAATGATGTTTGGTAATATTTTTTGTAACTGTGTTTTGAAAACTCATAAGCCTCAAAACTAGTTTTTTTTGGAAAAGCATCAATTTGATGCTTCTCCCCACAGCAAAAAAATCAAAAGAGTGAAACTCAAGATTTTTTTTTTTATGAACAAAAATATCTCTTATACTTCAATAAAATTTCTCTATTGCCATTGCATAAGTCTATTAATTTCTTCATCATTCATCAAGCCATTTTGAAAAATAAAATGCATGTCAAAAGAAAAAAGAAAAATAAAATGAAAATAACATTAGTTAAAATTAATTAAATAAGATATAATTGTCACATTGCTTATTTTCATTAAAAAAATATTAATATGTATTTAGAATACAGATAGCTATCAATTATTAAATTTAACATTTTTAATTACATGAAATTTTAAAAAATAAAATAAATTAATAGTTATGTCTTTTTTAGTCATTTTACTTAACAATAGCTCTTTTAACAATAATTTTATCAAACAAACACTATTCAACTCAATATTTTCGCAGCGTTTTTATTGTTTTTACCAAACAACCTGTAATGTTGAGTAACAGTGCTTTTAACCATAGCACTTTTGTTCACAGTACTTCTATTTACAGCACTTTACATAAAATAAGCACACGATGAAATTAATAATCACATTCGCCTTGTAGGGAAAAGAGAAGGGGAAGAGGAAAATGCATCATGTATATTGGGGTGCAGTATGTAGGTAGAAGAAATTGGAAGGTTTAGGAGTGGGGAGTGTGTGGGATAGAAATGGGGTTTACTCACTAAGTGGCTTTGGAGATTAGCAAAGGAGCGAGAAACATTATGGGCAAAGGTTTTGCATGCTCGATATGGGAATTGGAAAATTTGGCCTTGGTGCTGGAACACACATCCATCCAAAATGTCCCCAATTTGGCGTGGGATATGTTCAATTGTTAGAGAAGGTGACCCTTATGCTGATTTGATTAAAACAAACTTCAAATTTGCGGTAGGAAATGGTCAAGAAATAGACTTCTGGAATCATAATTGGGCTTGCCATTAACCTCTGTCAGTGAGATTTCCCATGATATATGCATTGTCAATTAATAAAGGTGGGCCAATTGCCTCCTACGGAAGATGGGAAAGAAGTGTGTGGAAGTGGGATTTGAAGTGGAGAAGACCATTTTTTGACTGGGAAAAGGAGTTATATACGACTTTTAAGATAATTATTGAGGGGAATACCCTGCAGATTCAAAACAAAGATCAATTGATTTGGAAAGGCAAAAAGTTTGGGCATTTTACAGTGAATTCTTTTTGCAACTTAGTTGAACAAGAGAGGGGTGATCTATCAACTCCTAAGCCAAAAATATGGAACAGTTTAGCTCCCACAAAAGTAGAAATTTTTTGTTGGCAACTATTGAAGGAAAAATTGGTTGTGGGTGCTAGGATTTCACAGGTAATGGGCCCTAACTCTCCATCATTTTTGTGTGTATTATGTGGGTCAGAGGAGGAAACAATTTTGCATATCTTCCTTCATTGCCCTATGGTTTGGAAATTATGGGGGGTTTGTTTGCATTGGTGGGGTATTTATTGGGTTGTGCCTAATTTGATTATTTCTTTGTGGCAAATGTGGGAAGAGATTGAGAAATGCTGCCTCTCAAAGGAAATTTGGCTAATGAGTTTCTTTGCAATTGCTCGGTCCATTTGGTTAGCCAGAAATGAAGTAGTGTTTGAGGATAAACAATTTCCTATGGAAAAAATATGCGATATGATTAGGGTGCGATTGATGTGGTGGACAAAAGCTAAGTGGTCTAATTGCTCATACTCGGTAAATGACTTCATATTAAATATTGATAAGCTAGCCATTGCGGAAAGGAAGAGGAGAATCAATGTCACATGGCAGCCTCCACCACTAGGACAGTTTAAATTCAATATAGATGGGGCTGTGGTAGGAAGTATGGGTCTAGTTGGAATTGGGGGGATGCTTCGAGATTATTTAGGCAAGGTTCTTTGCTTGTTCTCAAAAGATGCTGGTGTAGACTCACCAGAAGGCACATAACTGAAGGCAATTTGTGAAGCAATGGGGTTGTGGACTCAATGCAGATATGTCACGTTGGCTTATGTAGTTTTTGAATCCGACTCACAGTTGGCCATTAGGTGGTTGACAATTTCTCAAAAGCGCCCTCGCCCTTGGCAATATGCATCAATTTTAAACAAGATGGAAAATTAGCGGAATGAAAAGATGCAATTAGTCTATAAACTGAGAGAGACGAATAATTTTGCAGACTCTTTAGCAAAAATGGGCATTGGCAGGGAAAATACACTTATGGCTTGGATATGATGGGCTCTTTTGTTATCTTATAAAGCTGAAAATTTTAGGTAGGTGATTCCTTATAAGTGTATTTTTATTGACTTTTATTGTATCTGTTCTGCTAGGAG
Organism: Carallia pectinifolia; assembly: GCA_037832335.1. Taxonomy (NCBI): domain Eukaryota; kingdom Viridiplantae; phylum Streptophyta; class Magnoliopsida; order Malpighiales; family Rhizophoraceae; genus Carallia; species Carallia pectinifolia. Next base: position 14,090,606 of record CM075445.1, on the reverse strand, counting down.
AGTTTTGCTTTATACGGATCATTATTTGGGTTAGCTTGTTATTTTAGAAAGTTAGTTATGAATAATATGTCTCCAGCAATTCAAAAAAAAATAATAATAATCACATTCGCCCAACTACATGGTGGACAATAATTTTTATCGAAATTTAATTGAAATAAAAGCATCATAGTTTGTGGTAATTGATGTATCATAAGTTCCAAGTTCATGATATAATTGCAAAAAAAAAAAAAAAAGTTCACGATAGATTTGCCAAATTTTTTTTTTTTTTTTGATGATCAACTCAAATTAATAGTGGTAGTTTACCTTCAATGCTTCACCAGCAAGGTACACGAAGGAACTGTGTGAGGATGGAATATAAGGAATCCAGTGGCCATCATTTAACTGCAATTTCCAAGCCATTAACATCACCTTGGTGAAGCATGGTGGAGAATGTTTTGTCTGTATGGACCCTAAAAGCTGGATGAGCCATCTTTTGATCATGTTCTTTGTACTTTGAGAGTCGCAATACTTACTCTGTTGACTTGATTTGAGCCTCATAGTGCTTTTCTACTCCATAGTATTCAAATACCATCCTCAACACCATCTGGCCTATTTCTTCCATTATCTTGGATACTTCATGAGCACTTGCACTGTGTTAAAAAGATATTTATATGGATATATCATGAAAAATTACTAATTTAAAAAATTTATTGGGTGAGATATAAAAGAAATTACTGAGACTAGTCTTATTGCATACCATAATCCTAATTAGTACTTTTTTTTGGGGTTTTTAATAAAGTATATTAAATGATAAACCATTTTAAGTTTGTAGATTTTGCAAGTCGGGTTTTGCTGAATGCCTTCCTTTTTTTTTTTTTTTTCACCAGGTATGTTCTTATTAATATATGCGGTCAATCGAGACAATGTCTTTGCTCGGACCATTTTAATGACACATTCAAGATTTCAATTGTATTTCATTCAGACCATATAGGTTGTTGTTTTACAGGGCTGAAGATTTTGGGTGGGTGATTCGCATTTGTGTAGGGATGGCAAAGAAAAAAGTCGAAGATAAGGATGGTCTCCCTGATTCCTGTTCTTACTTTTGAATCTTATCCTCTCCCCATCTCTAACAGGGACAAGATTTTGATCATCGTCTCTATCCCCATTGATGATTAGGGATCCCCATTTCCGTCCTAAATAGGAAAATATTTCAAAAAATTATTATATTTTCTATGGAACACAAGAAGCCATATATAAAAAAATATATGTTTAAAGTCATATAACACAAGAAGAATTAATATGTGAACTTCTTAATTAAAAAAAAGCTAAATTGGGAATAAATACCCAATTATTTCATTCATATAAATTAATAGATTCTCAGTACGCCCCACCAAAACGTCCGAACTAACAAAATTATGAAAATTGATAAAGACTCAATTATTTCCTTTTTAAAAAAAATGAATAAGCACTGAGTGTGCCACCGGAACGCCAGAACTATTGCATTAATCGTACGAATTAGGACACCCATTTGTTTCCCATAATCAGATGCAACGGCGACGGCTGCATGGCTTCTGATTCTCTCTGTTCAGATTTCTAATTGGTCTTTATTCCCTGCCATTCCTTCAACTTCTTATTGATTCTCAAGAATAACTGATGGGGAAGAGAAACCCAAACAATTTTTTATAGTTACGAGGATTGTCTCTGATTTAGGTTAGAAAGATCAATGCTTTGTTTTCTTTGAGGGAAAAAAGAACAGAAGAAGGAAAGAAGATCCAATTGAGTTGGGCGGATTTGATAATATATCCGCAACCAATCTACCAATGACGGGTTGGACGATTCTCTATTCATATCAAATCCACCGTACAACTAAATCCATCCAATCCAATCCGCCAACAGCGGATTGAATTGGATTGGTTTTGATGGGTTGCATGTAATAAAAAAAATATAATTTTCTTTAATTTACAGTAATCATCAATCATTAAATTTATAAATATTTCAATAAAATAATATGTCCACGTCATTAATCACAATAATCTAAATAATAAATTATTAGTGACAAAAACAATTTAAAAAAATGTTTATTTCATATATATATATATATTTCAACATAGGTTTGTTACCATGTACTCTTTCACAAAAACACACACTCACACACACCCCCCGCCCCCCCACACAGACACACACACTCACACACGCGCGTGTGTGTGTGTTCGTATCTATGCGTATGATAATAAATATATATATATATATATATATATATAAGCGGATCGGGTTGGATTGGGCGGATTGAACTCTCAATCCGCATCCAATCTGTCTTTGGTGGATTTTAAAACTTTAAAACTGCAACCAATCTACACCTTTGCGGTTTGAGCAGGTGTAGGTTCGTGCGGGTTGGATTTGTCAAATTGGGTAGAGTTGGTCGATTTTTGAACAGCTATAGTTTTTACCATACCAAAAGTTATGGGTGCTAATAATTTAGTGACAAATTCATGCACGTTTTATATTAGTGATTTATATTTGAGTTCTTATATAGTGACAAATTCATGCACGTTTGATTACTCGCTACAATTGAGAAAGATTGAGTACACTATGCATTCAAGACTTGGCATTGTTGTGATCTTTAACGACAGAGCTGTACTCTAACCCATTAATATTTAGATGATGGGTCCTTCCCGCTAGGAGTTTATTAAATAGAGGCACAATAAAAAGACAATATCAACTTTGAACTGCAGGTACTATAATTGATATATTCATAATACATTTTTGTTTTATTCCAAAAATAAAAGACAAAGTTATGAATTTAAATTTTCTTTACAGGGTTCAATTAAATTAAACTTACTTTCACAAAGGTGGTTGGTTGATGGTTTGCAATTGTCCCTGTGGACTACATTACTTTCTCATTTTTTATTATTAAAAAAAAAGAACTCTTTATCTTCTGTCATTTATGAGAATATGATTTATTTGGGCTGGCATATGAGTATATGGTTACAGTCAATGGCATAATTGGAATGAAAAAAAAGTTAATGGCCAAAAGAAAAATATTTGTAAGAATTTTTGGAACACAATCAGTTAAAAATTAGTTATAATTATATAAATTTATTATACGACAAAAAATAGTAATTTTTTTTTCCTTCTTTTGATTGTATTTGTAATGAATATAGTTATACAATAAATCTAGTAAGTTGTATTATAGAAATTTTTCGGATAAATTTCTTCTGGCCATGTAATAGAACCCAATTAGAATATAGTAGATAAGCCAAAAAAAAAATCTGTCGTGATACTGGAGTAACTTGAAAATGTATATTAGATATAATAATTACCTCAATGTTATCATAGAATTTGTAGAGTTTTTCTTTTAAATGTTACCTCAATGTTTTTTTTTAAGGTATATTTGAGGTGTAATAATTACCTCAATGTTACCTTAATGTTAGATATAACTTTAAAATGTTTTTTTTTGTTCAAAAGTTTTTAGAGTTTTTCAACAAGAAATTTAGGGAGTGGTATAATTTTTTCCTTATTGATAATGGAGAAACAAGACATAATGATCAATTTTACTCAAAAGGTTTTTGTGTTTGTTAGCTTATTACTGAAAACGTTCTTTTTTTTAAATCGTACCCAAGACGTTAATTCCATCTGACTAATTGTACCCAATTTGTACTTTTTTCGTTGAGTCAGCTTATGTGACTAATTTTGGAAAACCACGTCAGATGCCTCTCACCACCCGTTGATGACACATCAACATCGATAATGATGTGCCACATTAATTATATTTTTTTGTCAAAAAATAGAGATTTTAAGTTTTCAAAATTAATTTTTTTTAGTTAATTAAAGGAAAAATAAGTAAAATAATTTTAAAAGGAGAAGTATAAACCTTCTATTTGATATCGTCAAAATTTGCAGACAAACTACAACCCTCATTCGAAAATTTCTCACCCAAATCTCTCAAGTCTTTTAATTCGCTCTTTCTTCCTCCTTCTTACTACTTCTCTTCCCAACCCCCAACCCCTCAATAATAGCCATGTCCACTTATTCTTCAAGTTCGTGTGGTTTGTTCAACAGTAAGAGAACTGAAGCCATACGCTGTAGTTGTAGAGTATTGGCTCGTTTGCAAACATCTTGGATAGATAAGAATCCAGGTCATGCCCAAACTACCAAGTGCAATTATGATATAGAAGGAAGAAATAACAACATGTAAAAAAAAATGCCTAGTTCATTAAATTTTTTGTTGGAGTATTTGATGAAATTTGATGTTACATTGAGATGTAAGAGCTATGCTATTTGAAAAACATCTAAAATTCCATGTTTAAATCTGAAAGTATAAGTGTTGGGTTGTAAGTGTTCAATAAAATGTCTATTAGAAACTTAATGCTATATGAGTTGACCGTTGTGTGTGGACCTAAACCATATTAACAATGCTTATTATTTGTAGGTTTGTAGGCAAAAGATTTTTTTATGGTAAGACACAGATTTTACAAAATGTGCTAAGGAGGTGATTCATAAACAGAAGAAACATATCACAACGTTAGAGAGCGAAAAGGAAATGTTAAGGGAACGTGTCAATTGCCTAATTTTTGGAGTTAGACATAGCAATCGCAATGATGATTTGGTTAATGAGGTCATAAAGATGAAGATGCAAGTTGTTGATAATGAGGCCAGAAGACTTTAAGAAGTTGGGGAACTACAGAAAAAAAAATAGCTATGTACGAGCTTGCATGCATGAGCTTTGCTCTATTGTTTGTAATATGTTGGTTATTTAAGTAAGAACATGTTGAGAAGTTGGAACTAATATATGTGAAGAACAAAATGCATTGGCATTACGAGTTGAATTATTTGTTTTTGGTATAATGCTAGCTTGTATCTGAAAATTTAATTATCATCCATTCCAAAAGCTTAATCTCAAAATTCAACTTAAAAAGTGCAATATATTAACTTTGAGCAGACTGTAGATACATAAGACAGCATATTGATGTCCTTGGATATTATAGCAAAAAGACCAACATCCCAACTTAGTTTAAAATGCATAGTGAAAGTTGTTTGCATTTTGTCAATGGTCAAACACAAAAATATAATGTTGTAATTTATACCCTTATAACTGAACAAAAATTTCTCCTTTTTGCTATCCCAAAATTTTTATTGACAAAATGCACAAAAAGGAGCAATAAAGAAATTTGACTATTCTCCAGTAGCTTCATTAGCCTCTTCATGTGTGCTTGACTACGTCAGCTTGTCAGCGGCAACCTATCTGTAACCCCAACACATGCTGCATTAACGTCCCCCACTTCAATTCTTGAATACTTCTTCCCCCTCTTCTTCATTACCATCTACAAAGCAATATTTTAAAAATAAGAACACATATGGCTTCACAGTTTTTCAACAATATTTATAGACCAATTTCTTACCAATTGCAACTTTCTTGTACTGATGCTTGCATGTCCTAACCATTAAAGCCCTGGAGCTTTGAACAAAAGTTCATATTGATGAGGATCCACATCAGTCACCCTTCTCTTATTACTTGCGATCAAAGACTCATAAAACTTGACCTGCAGGAAAATAAATAAGAAGACACCAAAATTCATATATTTTACACATAAACAAAGTATTGTTCTTACATTGTACATTGGCATTCCAAATTCTGTGTTCCTGTATACGACTTTGCTAGCAAACCTTGTTTCCAATTCTTGGTTTAATGCATCACCTTGACCAACACCAAAAATCTCGCTTACCTTCCTTCTTCCTCTTCCTTTTCCCCTTGCTAGTCTCTTGGCACTTTTAAATAAAACATCAACATTTGCAAATAGGTCTTGCCAAGGAGTGGATAGATTCTCGGCAGTTGTAGAAGCTTCAACATTTCGCTCCATATTGTTGCCTAATGCATGAAATTTTGAAGTTTCAGCTGTTGGTTCATTTGGCTCTAAATTAGGGCTTAGTGCATGATTTTCCTCGGTACCAACACCTATTCCGGTTACTTTACTGGGGCCAAGATTGACATTTTTGCTTGCTTGTGTGTTTCTCATTTCTTGGCTGACATTCTCTTCTATATTTGAAGTGGCCTACCAATGAAAGATACACATTTTAGTTAAAAACAAAATTCATGTATATAAAACTTGAGAACCTAAACTTTATAAGAGATTAATATTAGGACCTCAAGTTGTGTAGAAGGAGGTTGCTTACATGTTTTCTTATTGCATCCCCTTTGACCACAATTTTTACACTTTTGAACCTAACCCTTTCTCCATATCTTATATGTAGGTAGATTGCCCTATGAGAATTTTTTCGGTTGATCTTTGTCTTTCTTTCTTATTTTTTTTAGCCTGCTGGGCATCTTTTGGATTTCTCGAGGCAGTAACTTTTCCTTATTTGTCCTAGGTCAAAGTATTTGCCCCCTCACTGGTTGTAGAGATTCATGGTAAGCCATAAGGAACATAAACTTGTGATAGATTAGGTGAATCTTCTTCTCCAAAGGTCTTTTGGCATTATATATACAGCAAATTCCATGTTGTCAAGGTTTGCCAGTCAAGTCCCACGATCTACATGTATATTTTTTTTTTCCAAAGGAAAACAATGTTTTTGTCGACACCTTCAACAACTTCATATCCATCCTCCCAATTCTATACTAGTGAACATTGTAGTGTCAGACTCTTGTTATTTTCAAGGCCCTTAATTATCTTTGGACGATAATCTCTTACCTAGTCCTTAACGTTATCCCTCCGTTCTACAAATCTCGTCATCACATTCAACCTTATTTCCTCTAACAGACCAATTATAGGTTTTTGCCTAGTTTTGAAAATCTGCCCATTAAATGTCTCACACATGTTATTGTCTACTGCATGACACAATGCATTGCAACTTATAAAAGATTTGCCGAAGGTCTCGATGGGATTATTACACACCAAATCAGCCACACAACCAGGTGCAATGCTGTCAAGCTTATTCAATTAAATCTCCAAGTTTTGTACATAAAAGGACTTGGCAAATCTCTAAAATTAATACCTTAGATCGAAACCTGTTCATCTTTTTTACCAATTCACAAAGACAGAAAAGACACACTGTCCATGCTCAGCCTCAGGTAGTACTTCATTCACAACCTTTATTAAGCCCTGCAATATATGATAGCAACACAAAGTGTAAGAATTCTCTTATTTTGAAAACAATAAAGAAATTGCATAATTGTACACAAACTAAATTTAACAATCTAATCTTCTATTTGTCTAACATTGCGGCATAAGTCAAACCAGACTTTAAATGCAAGTCGTTCTTCAGTAATTCAAAGAGGCATCTCCATGAAACTTCCCTTTTATACTCTAAAACTGCCCATACGATGAAGAATATTTGATTATTTACATCTTTCCCCACCATACTAAAAAGATGGCCCTTTGTTTTTCCCTTGAGAAAACACCCATTGACACCAAACACTTTTCTGCACCCAAACATCTAACCTTGTTTGCAAGCATTAAAACATATTTAAAACCTCTAAAACTAGCAAGATCACCCACTTCTTTTGGCCACACATCTATATCACATGTGCTTCTAGGATTGTTGAGTAATAGCTCTTCTTTGTAGTCCTACAGTCTAGAAAATTGCTGAACATATGCCCCACTAGCTGCTTTAAGTATCTTGGCCTTCACAATCCTAGACATCCCCATTGTTACATAATGTTTATATTCATACTTCATTATTTTTTTCATATCCTTCAACTTCATATCAGGTTGTCCAAGAATTTTGGTCCTCAACAGTTTACACAAAAACTTTAAATTCACAACAGAGCCTCTATTGGTTTTCATGCATCTATGCTCTAGTGTATGTCCTAAGGACATATATTTTGGAACCCTTGTCAACACTGGCCAATAGCTTCTATGGGCACCCAACCATGAACCTAGCATTCACTCGATGTGGTTCACTCTTTGCGAGCCTTATCTCAAATCCACTGTCTATAGCATATTTGGCCAATGCCTCTGGGAATTCCTCTCTATAATCAATAGCATGCCCACATCCCAAACTAGACACTTACATCTTTTTTACTACTATTCCTTCTCACTATTTTTTCTTCTTTACTACCACTACCATCACTATCTTCATAACTACTAGGATTATCAGAAGATAGGTAGTTACTTTCCACGTGAGGAATATGGACATCATTTTCTCCATCAACCGAATCATCTTGCTCTTTTTCAAGATTTTGTTTCCTGTGTGCACTCTTGATTAAATATTCACTCTGACTCTCTCTCCCACTGCCTTCATTTCTTCATCACTATGGTCTGACAAACAATCTATAGCTCCAACCCTTGTTGATTCTTCTTCTTCCTCACTACCACTTGAATAAATGTCTTTATTACTTGCTGGAGCATCTCTGTTGTCATTTGTTGGTGGATCATCTTTCTATTCATGAGTTGGTGTACCCTCTTGGACATTATTTGCAACTGCCTTATGGATTTTGTTTGCCATATCTGCCCCAAATACACACTGCTCTCTAGACTATTCACTAATGAGTGCCAGATTTTGTATTTCATTAGCAACAGTTGGCTCTTCACCCACTTGTGCATTGTGAGCTGCTTCATGAGAATTCTATCTTGTATTTTCCCCAATATAAGGGGCATCCTCAGTTGAAGGCAGTAGCAAGTGGTCAGCAAACACAAGTTCATATATTAAATGCTCGAAATGCAAATTTATAATCCAATGTTTTGACAAGATTTTTGACATAAGTATAACACTATCATTACTCTCCATGAGGACTAAGGAGTCTCCAAATGACAGTCTGCTCCCAAGGATCCTAAAGTATGCACTACCCACATTGCAGTACTTAATAATTTTTTTAGCAATTAACCTCACCTCTATGTTTGACAATTTGACTATATCAATATAGTCCATAATCTGATTGCTCCCTCCCTCATCCTTGAATTTTGGTTTCTCAATAAACTTCCTACTATGGAATATTCTCAAACTGATAAATTCCTCCATCATGTTACATTGTATAAAAGAAATAAAATTAGATATATAAACCTTCTCATGCCTGCCTAGGACACTAATCATAACAATTGTTAAAATTGCAACTTGTTAGAAGCAAACAAACACAAAATACACATAAAAACCCATCAATTATTAACAAAGTATTTTACTGTACCAATTACTTGAATACAACTTTAATTACATCATTAATTAAATAAAGCATTAGACATAATCCCCAATATTGTATGATAAAAACTAATTAGATTAATAAAACCCAAATTTGAGACTATAAACCTAATCAGTTTACTAATATCCTAATTACATCGCAACCCTAATTATAGGGCAAAAACCCTAATTCAATTACCCTAAAACCCTAATTACAGGCACTAAACCCTAATTACTGCGCTAAAACTATAATTGTATTAATAAAATGCTAAGTACAATTGTAAAACCCCAATCAGTTCAACAAAACACTACTTAGTTACATTAAACCTTTTTTTTTTCCTATTGATTAATTGCAAGTGCTGAAACAGACATAAAAAAATATTCCAAACCCAAACCCACAGGTTGGTCCCCATACTCTTTTTGTCGACCCAACATAGACAAAGAAAGCATTATGCGGGGGTAGGAAACATTTCATGACTCCAACCCACAAATTGACAGAAAAAATAGTGGAAGGAAAAAAAAAACTCAGAAATTAGAAGAAAAATAGAGATCGTCGCTTTACCTGAGTCCAACCCACAAACGGCCTTGTAGATTTCATGAAACGAAGCTCAAAGCTTTAGGGTTGGAAAAGATTGTCGCTTTTGTTCCCTCTCATAGGGTTTTAAAACAGAAGAAAGAACGAAAGACAGTCGATTTTTTCACCTCTATTGTCGTTTTACCCCTAATGCTTTTGTTTTTCTTTTTAAAATTATTTTACTTATTTTTCTTTTAATAAACTAAAAAAAACTAATTTTGAAAATTTAAAACCTCCAGTTTTGACAAAAAATATAATTCATGTGTCACGTCATCACCGATGCTAACATGTCATCAACGGGTGATGAGATGCATCTGAAGTGGCTATCTAGCCACATAAGCTAACTTAGCGAAAAAATACAGATTGGGCACAATTAGTCAGATGGACTTAACATCTGGGGTACGAATTTAAAAAAGAACATTTTAGATAAGAAGTAACAAACATGAAAATCTTTTGGATAAAATTGATCATTGTGCCAAGATAGAATATAGAATTGTACAAGCAACCGTTAAAAAGAAGAAGATATTTTAGTGAAATCTTCTACGTGTGATTAACAACAATCTTCCAGCCTCTTTGAATGTTATAGCTGTCAAATGCATGAGTTATAGGATCACTTTCAAAGTTTCAATCGGGATGATCACTATGAGCTTGGTATTAGTCTGTGCATAGCCATATGTCCGGCCAACTTTGAGCCTTTGCGTGATTTTAGTTTATTTTCACTCAAAATAATAATAATAATAATGATTAGATTACTTCGTATGCAATTTAAGTTCGGTATTTTACATATGGAAAAAATTTTGCAGGCGCCATAGTGTTTAGGGATATCCCGACCTAATCTAACAAAGATAATAAATTACATCCTACGATGCCTTTGCTAACGCCTAAAATATTGTTAATTTCATCTCATGCAAATGTGCAATCAGCCAATTACAGGCCTGTGAAAGTTAGTAATTTATATGAACAAAACAATGGAAAACATACGTTCCAAAAAAAAAAAAAACACGGAAAGCAAGAAATCATGTAAAATTACTGATTGCAGTATATACAAAATTGTAAAATGGAAACTAACATAATAAAGAATTCATAGGTTTTTCCTATCAATTTACCTGTAATGTATCGAGAGTTGATCACTGGTTTAAAATATAAAAGCTTGTTCTATAAATTTTTTATTTTCAGGTAGCATTAATAATTTTTATTACCAACTTTGGAAAGTAAATTTTGTTTAAGGAAAATTATTACAACTTTTAAAAAACAATTTATAAACAATTTGAGAAAATGATGGGCAGTAAACATAACATCAACACGAACTTAACTAAAATTCAGAACCTACCTCCAAAGTTTTGTCGAACCATAAAAATATATTTTTCTAATTTGAAGTCTAAATTATAGTTTTTGAAAATCTAAAACTCAAACATAATTTTCTTTTTGAGACCCACCAAAAGATAAAAGAAAAAAAAATTTTGGCTTTACAAGCAACAAAATAAGATAGATTATTGAATGATTGAATTCACAAAAGAAAAAAATAAACTAATAGATATTATTAAATAAGACTGTAGTAATACTTTTTGATATATAAGAGTAACTATATAGTTTTGCTCAAGATAAAAATAAAAAAAATAAAAAAAATAAAAAAAAAGAATAAGAAGAAGAAGATGTGGGCCTTTTGCAGCCTTATGGAAATTTTTTTTCTTTTTCTTCTTTAATTTGGATGCTTTGATTTGCAAGGGCAGAAATTAGTTCTCGAAGGAGTTGACATTGTTAATTGCGCATACTGATTTTAAATGGAAAATGAAGCTTCTTCATGATAATGTCTTTGAAAAAAAAAAAACATTGTTAAGAATAATTATGACAACGTTAATTTTTGTTAACCAAAAACCAATAAATTCATTGATTTAATGAACAAAAGATAAATTATAGCAAGACACTAGGATGTTTAAAACTAGCTTTTGATGGTTGGAGCATTAATTTCAATGACGTGGATTTAAAAAAAAAAATCTTTGAGCTATTTTTGACGCAATTCATGTATTTAAGATGTTAAATAATATGTGAGATTGTATTTCATCTTTACAAATTTTCAATTTTGCAGTTCACATCCTTAGTGTTAGCAAATTGACTTCTGTTAGCTACACTCTAACGGGTATGGGTTCTTAGAATGCCTTTTTTTTTCCGGTTTTTACAATGTCAAAGTATTTCCTTTGACAACACCACCAATATGGTCCACCAGTATGGCCGGCGCGTGAGTTCTTAGCCTTTTCCATGTCATGTCCAAACTTGGATGCGACGCGAAGTGGCATGCACAATGTGTTTAATATGATAGACTCAACGTGGATCATACAAAAATTGTTCTAAAACTATCATGCAATACATAATAATCATGTAATGTAGGTTGTCGTTTTCCACAAGGAAACTCATAACACAAACTCTTTGACTCTTTCCTAAGAAAAATGCCAGGCACAAAATATTCTTGTCATAACAAAAGTTCTTTACACTTGTAACTAAATTATAATTATGGCATACAAGATAGCACTTGACCAACGATGAGTAGAAAAAATAATCATCTAGTTACAACAGCAATATGAAAATAATGGATGCACTCCCATCAAAGAAAAAATCAATCTAAGACAAACAAAACAAAAAAGATAAAAATATTAGAGGTACTAATATTGTATAGAAAATATCGTAATTTTTTTTAAAACATTTAATTTTAACAAAGGAAGAATTTACTACTAGTGAAATGGCTGTTGATAATGATAGGGTAATATGCAAGAGGATGAAGAAATGTGCAAAGGAAAGGAATACAAATAAAAATAAAAAAAAGAAAGGAAATAAGTGCTTCCAGTGCTAATGTCTCTTTTCAGCCTGACCATTCTCCTCCCTTATAACCAAAAAAGGAAATAATTGTAAAAGTTATTATAAAAAAATAGCACCACCTTTACACTTTTTTTATAAATTTAGCATTACTTTTAAAAATTAACAAATCTAACACAGTTTAATTATTTTCTCACAAATATAGCACAACCTTTAATAATTAACAAATGTAACACATTTTAATTATTTTCTAACAAATCTAACACACTGTCAATTAAAAATAATTAGTTAAAAGTAACTGAATTCCTTAATATATACATATGACATATTTAAATTTAAATCTAATACAGTTTAAAACTTTCAAATGTCATATGTGCATATATGCATATTAGAGATTCGATTATTTTTAACTGAAAGTATGCTAAATTTGTTAAAAAATAATTGAACGTTAAAATCCAGTCTAGTTTAAAACGCTCAAATACTATATGTGCATGTGTGCGGAAAATTCGATTATTTTTAACTGATAGTATGTTAGATTTGTTAAAAAATAATTGAACTGTACTAAATTTGTTAATTGTTAAAAGTTATGTTAGGTTTGTAAGAAAATAATTAAACTGTACTAAATTTATTAATTTTTTAAAATGGTACTAAATTTGTAAAAAAACGTAAAATAGTGTTATTTTTTGATAATAACTCTAATTGTAATGATCACAATTAAACATTTGTTCACGTTTTGCTTCCCAAAATTTCTTTGTATCGGGCTACTTTTGCTGCATTAAATTGAAAAAAACAAAAAAAAAAAAACTAAAGTCTTCTATTGTTAAAATAATTTCCCCAAAAAAGGCATGTTGGACTTCCAATTAAAATCAAACTGAATTCGGATTTTCGGATTCCATAGATTTTCCCGCCACTATTTTTTAACCTTTGAATAATAGTTTTTTAATCATATTAAGTCAAAATTTTTGGGCCAGGTTGATTTTTTTTTTGTTGTTTTTTGTGTCATGGATTACACGTCTTCATCCCATTACTAATTCCTACAGATTAAACTCACAAAACACTCTGCTTGATTTATTCTCCTTGAAAATAATGGTACCTTCACAAAAGGAATAAAGTTATGGATGATAAGCTTTTGGATATATGGCATTAAAATTCTTCGCGGGACCCTAAAATTTTAATTTGGTGTCAGAAATTTTCTCCATTTGCAGCATCTTCAGTCAACCTTCACCTATACTTCCCCTCAAAGAAGCTAATGAAGAGGACTAAAACAGGGCAATTTTATGAGTGACGCTGAGGCAAATATCATGTTGATAACAACAGAGGATAAATAACGGTGTTAGGAATCCAACCGGACACAAGTCCGGATGGTACGAGCACTTTGGATGCTGGGAGAGGTTAGGGGTTAATTCCCAATTTCCTCAAAAATCCCATATTTTGTGGACATTTGGGGTGATCATGAGCATTAATTAAATGGTCCTCGCTATTATTAGTTAAAAATGTGGTCGGAAGTTTGAATTCTATCATACTCATTTCCTCTTTCTCTTTATATGAATTTAACTTTCCCAATGACCTAAAAAAAAATACAAAACACTCGTTGTAATGTCTTCGAACCCACTTTCCCTTTCTCTATACTAATTAACAAACTAACCATTAACTATTTTTTGTGTCCAACAAAAAAAAAAACAAAAGAAAAACGTGGGTGGCAACTTCATTCAATAGTTATAAGTATATGCAGCATTAGATTCGATGAGGAGTTACTCATATCAGATGTTCTTTATTCAAATATGACCTATCTTGTATAGTTTTTGAATTTTGAGTAATGCGTTACTAAAATTGTTAAAATTATATAAGATATATGATAAACTGGCATTCAATTATGATTTATTTAACCAATTTTTCAAATCAGAAAATTTTTTGTTCAAATATGACTTATTTTATATGATTTTTTATTTAATTTTTTAATCAAACACGTCATTAATGAATTATGACGAAAACTGTTATATCGTCTACGCTGTACATTAGTGTGACATTAGGCCACTGCTTTTTTGGAGTCATGAATTTTGAAGATTGGACTTAAGGGACTTGAAGATTTCAGCGTAAAAAAGAAAAATTAAATAAATAAAAAAAAGTTCGCGCTATATTCTTTAAAAAAAAAACAAAAAAAAAATTGGTATTAACACCAAGTAAAAGTTTACATAATTTCGGAGCCAGAAACACTTCATTTTTGTGTTTTTTAGGTCACATGGGAGGCCAAAAAGTCATCGAGATAGAATAAAATTATTAAGATTCAAATATAAATTAAGATGCCTCAACAGTATGTTCCAATTAATTGTGCTGGAAACATCGAACAACTACTTCAACTTCAATATTTGTACTTCAGAAAAAATGAGCTAGACACATGAGAAGCATAGTAATAACTTTTTGCCATGCACAGAAAAGAGAAATAATTCGTGCCACCATAATCCCTTTCTGTTCAAATTTCATTTTATGCCATTTAACTTAATTTTTATAAGGCTACCATTAACAGTATGTCAGTAAAAGAGAGATCAGGGATTTAAATCTTTAACCTCTTTAACTGTTCCTCTTCCCTCAATTAGTTGATTTATATCCAAGAAATATTAAAAAATAAATTAATTTTTATACGAAATAATATTAAATGTTTTCAAATTTTGTTTCGCATTCGTCTCAAAAAAAAAAAAATCACATTATCATGAAAGGCATTGATCGATCATCTTATTCATTTTTGGTCTAGGAAAGGGAGTCAGTAAATGGTTGAATTCAAAAGAACATATCCTTTTAGAGCCACCGCACCATACAGATAAAGAATCTAGAAATATAATCAATACAGATAAATATGACATTATGGATGATTTTGAAACATATTAAACAAGAAAAATACTAAGTAATAATATTTAAGTAGAAATAAAGCAACAACAAAATAATATAGGTAATTAGATAATTGATATTTGAAAAAAGAAAAAAAAATTGTCAAATACGGTTGGATTAACTACATAACTATTTTATTATTGTATAAAATTAAGTTGTATATTGAAGCTCATTAAATAATTGCGTAGAAACATAATTGTGTAAAATTGAGCTACATAAAAGTATTCCTTAAAATATTTGGTTCTCTTTACTTCTTAACATCTAAATATGGTTTCTTTTTTTTCGATCTTAAAAAGGAGAGAAATGTAGTAGGAGTGGAACTTTCGACTGCACTTTTGGCTAAGGCCAATGACCAGAACTAATGCTTGGCATCTAAATAATGTATCATGCTAAAAAATTCCTAATAGTGAAATATTATAATTAATATATTGAAAAAAACTGGATAAGCACAGGAAAAAATCTACAAGAAGATATGAAAGGATTTACATAAAATACATTGGAATAATCATATTCGTTCCGTTTATTAATAGACAAATTTTTAGTTGATTTGGTTATATCTCAAGAAATTGTTTATTAATTTTGAACTTTATTATACAACTCAACCTTAAATAGTAATGAAATAGTCATGCAATTTATCTATTCGCATTGAACAGTTTATTTTTAAAAAAAAATTTTAATTCTTTAACAATTCATATCCTTTTAATTCTACCTTGTTTCTAACTAAGTTGCTACCTAATATTTCCTATTAAATTTTTAGGCTTTTAGCTCATGTGTAAAAATATGATATATTCTGATCTAACCCTATCTTCTCCTTTTTAGTGTATTTGTGCAATTATAACATTATTCAGTAGGTTATGTACCAGAAAAAAAAAAAAAAGGCATTATTCAGTACGTCCAATTAACCAAGAAAATATATAACAGTAAACAAAATGCATTGAGAATTTATTTATGGACATATAACAAAATTATCATACATTATCCATTTTCTAATAAATAATATTTTTGTGCAACCATAATAATAAAATATAGAAAATATCAATATTTTTTTATTCACATTTTTTAATGTGTTTGCTCCAAAAAAAAAAAAAAACTAATTGTTACAAGTGAAATACTGGATAACACACTTTTTGTATGCCCATGTGATAGAACTCAAATGCCTCTCTTCTCGTCGGAGTAAAACCAATAAAATTAGAAATTTACTCTTATGAGTGATTATGATATTTTCGGAATTGATTCCTCACTCAATTTCAATTCCCGGCGTGATTTGTTCCAATCCTAATTGTGCACTATCACATTGAAAAAAAATAAAAAATATATATATATATTTCTTTTGAAATTTGAAATCCATATCTCGGAGGATCTTTGGGATGATTTTCTTCCTGTTCAGATATGAATAGAGGTGTCAAAAAGTCGGGTTAGGTTGGGTTTGAGTTGGGTCGTTTTTCTAGTTCGAGTCATT
This sequence comes from Carallia pectinifolia, assembly GCA_037832335.1. Classification (NCBI taxonomy): domain Eukaryota; kingdom Viridiplantae; phylum Streptophyta; class Magnoliopsida; order Malpighiales; family Rhizophoraceae; genus Carallia; species Carallia pectinifolia. The sequence continues at coordinate 14,073,795 of CM075445.1, read as the reverse complement.
TTTAGTTAGGTTACTTTCAGGTCACGTTATATTCGATTCGAATTTAAGTTGGGTCGTTTCATATTCGAGTTTGATTCAGATCGAATTCAGATCAAATTTACACTAAACCATTATTTTTTTAAGTCATTTTTCACTAAAATAAAATATTTCAATTAAATTTAAAACTCATTCTTATAATAAACTAAACGTTTAAATTTAGTTTTTATATCATATATATATATATATATATATATATATATTTTTTTTTTTTTTTTACAGAAATGATACTAATTAGTACTTAAAAAAGATAAGTCAAACATAAAAAGTCAAAATAAATTTTACTATTTTGTCTTTTTCTTAACCTAACGGGTGATCCGGATTCAACCCGAATCCAACTCAAAATTTTCGGGTTATTTTCGGATTGAGTCACTTTTGGATTCAAATTGAAAAATCAGATTCCTAACTCAATTTTTTCAGGTAAATTTAAAAGGGTTATCGAGTTGGGTCACTTTTTAACATATTTAAATATAAATTAGTATTTGTCTCCTTAAATAAAAGTAGTGTTTTAGTTAGACTCAAACCCTAGCCTTTTTTTAACGTTTTAATAGAGATAGTACTTATGACTGAGAGAACTGACTAACCCAAATCCTTCGATTGAAAGTTTCAGCTGTGAACCATTTAATATAAAATGGGTGCTCAAATCCTAGCCTCTTTTCCTAGCACCCGTCGCTAGACTGTTTATTGATTCCCTTTTTTTTTTTTTTTTGTGCTCCTCGTCCAGTCAAGAGCTGTCAACAGAAGAAGACAATGAAGATGATGATGACGAGGATGATTCAATATTTTCCGCATGGAGACTCTGGCCAGGTTCATGCGCTGGTCACTTTTAGCATTTGCAGATATCAGAAGAAGAACATAATGATTATGATCTCTGACTCATAGACTGCGACACATTTGTGATCGAGTTGTTACTTAAATGCGAAGAGTTGCTCATTGACGAAGAGCGCTCTAGATTAGGAATTCCCGTGCAGTCATTCCTGATTGATAGGATACTCGATGGTGCTCGGCAGATGGCACGGTATAATTGCTACTTGGATGCAAGATGCTTAGGTTGAAGCGGCCATTGATAATCCCCCAATGGGTGTTTATGATTGTGGAAGCGGTGGTGATTGATGGTGGAGGTTTAAATTTAGTCCTTGAAGTAAGTCATCGATTGACTGAGAGAGTGAAATTTAAAGGTTCTGCAAAATGCACCATTTATTTTGAGGGGAGATTTCGAACAGGTTTAAAGCAATTCGAATGTCTTTTTCTCATCAGTTTTCATAATGAGTGCAATTGTAATTGGCTTGGGAAAAACAAAGATGGTTCGTGGCTCGTGGCGTAGGTTTAAGATTGCATAGTTGAATAGGAGTTCAGATGCGTGCAGGGCTCGGTGCATGGTCTGTGTTTCTTAAACTTTTCCGTATTCAATTATGGAATCTCAAACCTACACAACAAGCCAACTCTATTTTTCTCGAGCCAATTACAATTGCATTGATTATAAAACGGATGAAAACAAGGCATTCGAGTTAGTTCAGACGTGCTCGAAATCTCTTCAAAACAAATGGTGCATTTTGGAGAATCTTCAACTTTCATTCTCTCTAATGACTCAATGGGTGATTTGCTTGCGGGGACTAAACTTAAAACTTCACCATCATCACCACCAGTTCTACGATGATAAACATCCACTGGGGGAAGATCAATGGTCGTCCTCAAGCCAAATATCTCACATCTAAGTAATAATTATTCCTAATTGCTCTTTTTTGGGTAGACTTCCCTTGCTTTGAATTCCTATTTTTCCATACAAAATTCTCTTCTCAATCCTTAGTTTTGGTTGACGCTGTTAAATATATATTTGATTGAGAATTGAAATCTTTCACTGGCACGCCAATTATCAATTGAATATTGTTGCTAAAAGGAAGAGGACTTTCAAATCTATTGAATTATATAAACCTATGGATTGCAAAGCGATCTCCCATGTTTAACCACATCATTAGTTTTACATAATAGAAAATGTTGTCACTTTTTTTATGACTAGGAAAACCTTTCTAGCTGATGCCATGGCCAAATTGGGAACCTCAAGGACTCAGGCTTTTGTGGCATGGCTTTGAGGGCCATCACTAGTTGTTTGGGGATTCTTTTGTGAGGATAGCTGGGTGATATATATTGAGTTTTTGACTTTGTGGGGCTTGTCACGTTGCTTTTTATGGGTGAATCTCGATTTGAGATCATTACTCTTTTTGTTTACTTTGAGTTGAGAGACCTTGTATGGGTGTAGAGTGTTTTTATTTGGCTTCAGTTGTGGTTTTTGGCCACTGATGGTGTTTGTTTTGATGCAGTACTTAGCTCGTTTTTGTGCAGCTCTGGTATCCTGCAGGTTTTGTATATTCTTGTTTTTGGGCGTCCTTGATTTTTTCAGTTGTCTGGAATGAAATTATATATTTGTGCTGTTCAAAAAAAAAAAAAAAAAAAAAGGGAAAACCTTTCTAGCAAATTATGGAATAGTTAGAGCAACACTCTATTGTTTAGGTCCTCTACTAGAAACATAGAATGCAATCAAAGGGAAAAAAAATTATTGAACACAGTTACTCAAATGCACTAATTTTTATTTTTATTTTTTTTTTTTTGAGAAATGATTTTATTCATTAACAGCACATATATCTTCTTGAATAAGAGGAAAAAAATGGTTTAAACGATAACCATGACGAAGCAAGTCACTTGAGTCCTGAAATTGATAAAGCCAATTTGGCCAAGTACAACATTTTTTTTTTTTTTTGGGAAAAAGGGGAATACATCCATATCAATTAGAAGAGGGAGGGGGGGGAACATGAGAAAAAGTAGATCTAGACCAAATAGATTCTCCCAAAATAGACAAAGTTTATTTGCCAAAACATGTGCCACTCGATTTTTTGTCTCTAGGAACATGGCTGATGCTGAAACTATGGAAACCCACTGCAAACATTTATGTAAATTCAAAAGTGGAAAACAGTGACGTTCCACTTGATAATGGCATTACGGTTGGGCACACTATAATAAGCCGTCTCCAAAATAGCGTATCCCTTAGCCATTCTGAACTTTCCTGTCCCGGACAAAACAGAAACCTCCCTATGCTTTTGCAAGAACCTATCGGAACCTTTTATCTCAAGGGTGCTACCGCTGAGTTCGTTGCACGTGAAAACCAATGTTAGCAACAATTGCAAATCAGTGCCATCCAATGCCGAATTCACGTAGATGCCACGAGCTATACCTATTCGAGTCGAGTTTCGGTCATAAGCGATAGTCAGATCGTTGTCAATCACCACAATAGTCCCGAAATTGCGCGGATTCAACTGCAGGCCAGGGACTCCTACAATGGGAATTGCAGAAATATTAACACCTGTTTCCCAATTCTGCATGTAAAATACGATGTTAGTTTGTTTCACATTGTCGAATTGGAATTGTGTGGCTTCTATGGATGCTACAACAAGAAGCAAGAAAAAGAATAGTTTGCCATTTTTTGGTATTTCCATTGCAGCAATATTATGAACAATTTTGGCTGCTGATTAACTAAGCGAAAGTGGGACTTTTTGTTTGGGATTTGTTGTATTTGTGATTTGCATGGGTTGTGAATGGGTCTATTTATAACCCCAAGAAATTCTTTTTATTTTTACCTTTTCATTGTTCTTTTTTTTCTTTTTCTTTTTTTTTTTCATTCATAGGCTTCTTCGTTTATTCCTTTTTCTTTGGTCTATTGGCTAAATAACAGAGACTATATGGTTCAGCCTATTTTACATAGGAATTAAATATTCTATTGTCAAATAGCTTATAAACAAGTAAGATATTAAATTATATATGTTTATATACAATAAGCACCACAGAGACTTGTGGACATATAACAATTTGTTGATGCTTGTTCCTCTTGCTCGTTATTATATTCTCCAAACTTTGGACTCCCCAATCTAAAACCTACAATGTTTTATTTGATTGTTTTTCCCTCTCATGGAATTGCTTTCTGATCTCCATCATTCATAGGGCTCTATTCTTACTTCTTAGTCCTTTTTTGGTTCATTGATTTATTGTTGGCATTCTCTCCGCTATCTTTATCCAGCTTCTTCTGCGTTCTCTCCACTATCTTTATCCAGCTCCTTCTAAAAAAACTTGAATTCGTACAATCGTACTATAATGTTTTAGCAATTGATGTGAAGGTTTCCACACAGATCCAGAAAAATAAAAGATTAATGTGAGGTGTTTTGGCCGAAACGACGAATTGCCGGCAAAGCCGGCGTCACGGCCATAGGAACAATAAATGTGGGATGATAATGTTCGACAAAATTTAAGATGCAATGACACAATATCTATGTCAGCGTGACAGGATACAGAAAGACTTTTAGGCACACAATTATGAAAGTCTAGCCGGCATAGAGTAATTTTGACTCTTAAATAATAACAAAATATATTAAAATTAAAAAATAAATAATTAAATTAATTATAAATTTTTTTCGTATATTATTAAATGTATTCATATAATATTATTTATTTATAAAAAAATCTTTTGTTGGGACCACTTGTGTGGCTGACACAACAAATAATTTATAAAAGAGAAAGGATTGCTCAATCTTCTCTTTTTTCCAAAGTTAGCGAAAATAATGGGAGCGAAAAATTCGAGGAGAACAATTTTTATTTTCTGAATAGCATTCTACTGAAAACTCATACAAATCAAAGGCCTGTTTGATTTTTTGCGTTTCAATTTGCGTTAAAGTGGATAATAGCTGTTTTGAGTCCGAACACAATTACAAAATTACTCAGCCCTCAAAACCAAGGTTTTGATATTGTTTTTTACCATTTGGATGCAAAGGGTGCGCATGTTGTCCTCTCTTTCTCTCCATTGCGAAAAAGACCCAAGAAGAAAGGACAGAAAGTTAGAGAGAATAAGCTAAGAGACTGGGATTCATTAGAAGGTCGTCATGGCAATATAATGATTTGGGTTTTATGGCAATATCATTTATTAGTTGATAGTGATAGCCTCAACAACAAATGAATAGAACAGTGGTGCCAAAATTGATTTGCAAGAACTCCAAGGCAGACTATAGACACTTGAGGTCATTCGGCATTGGTGGCCTGGATGCTAAGGTGGATTCCATGTTCGGATGCGTAATCCAAAATGAAGTTACTCTCCTCAATCTTGTTACAAATTGCATGGGAAAAAGTTTTGTAAACCAAACTAATCATTGCGCTCCGCAGTTTAAAGGATTGGCCAATGGCCCATGTTAAAATAAAAATAAAAAAAAAATTCTTCGTTTCGTATCTGATTCAAACTATAACGAGTGCCGCTTAGATTTGCATGCATTCTAAATGTTCTATTACGCCAATTTATATCCCATGTTCTTTTCCGTGTGATTAGACATTTTTGTTCTTATTATATTAGGGCGTTTAACTTTAAACAGAACATATTGTCATGCAATAATATGAGTTATGAAATAATTAAATTAAAAAAAAATAAATTATTAAATATGGTTAAATACATTATATGTCTACTTAAATTTATGCCATGTAATAAAACTCTTATTCAATTACACAGTACAATAGAAGGAAATGGACATTACAAGTCATTACTACGAGCCACTAGGTCTAACCTTTAATAACAAATGAAATATAAATTAGTAATTAGATTTATAAAAGTAGAACAAATTTTTAATCATGTCCTCTATTGTTATTTTATACACTAACACCTATTATACTGAATTATTTTTATCACTTTTACCACTATTACTAAATAATATATCACTCGAAGAGATAATACTTTTAAGCTTAGCACCTCCTGGTCACAGGACTTCTATATACTCACAACATTTTATCTCATTGATTGAACAATCAGTTTTCCCAGATGAAATTCTTTTATACTACATTTTTGTATAGCAATAAAAATTTTATTCAAGGTAATCCAAAAAAAGAGGGGCTCCAAAAGCAAGTTATACATACACCTAAATCAGTGACTACCATAGAGCATATACGATGAAAAAAAACCATAAGCATTTCCCAAATGTCCGCAAAATTCCCTCACATTCCTTTGGTAACACTTTTTCCTTTTATTCTTACACTTGGTTGCCGACGATTCATGGTAAACTTAGGGCATGTTTAAGTTATCTGTTAGATGTTATTATTTTTTATTGTTATTACTGATTATTAATTGTTAATATATGTTTCTTATTGCTGCTTGTTGATAAAAGTAATAAAGTACTTAGTTAATTTGATACTTACAGTTATTGTTGAATAATGAAAATTTTAATTTAGACATTTAATTTATATAATATAACATATTAAAAATTGTTTTTGTATTTTATATTTTTTATATTTTTAGAATAATATTCTATAAATAATATTGAGAATTTTTTCACTTAATTTTTAATTTTTTAAAAAAAATATTAATTTTTATTATATGGCAACAGATATAATGTTCAAAATTTTTTTATAAGTATTAATATTAAAGAAAATTGAATTAAAAAAATGTTATTTAAAAATAGTCGAAAGAAGGAAATATTATATTTATACAAATATTAATGAAATAGATTAAAATATGTAATTCATGTTGCAAGCGAAAAAAAATAATAAAATTATATAAATATTTTTAAGAATAATTTAGTTCATATAAATTATTATTAATATTAAAAAATAAAAAATAATTAAAAAATCAATAAAAAGTAGCTTTGAGTTGCTTTTTAATCACTTATTATTGAAAAGTCGTATAAGGAAATAAGAAAAATTAAACAGTAGTACAAAAAAATTACAAAACAGTTAACTCTTTACTTTTTAAAAATGAAATACAAATGCACCTCTTCAAAAACTTATCCAAACACCCCCTTATATTTTTTTGGATTGGTCTGGCCAATAAAAATTACGAAAAAAATTGGCAGATAGAGAGACTAGTGAACGGAAAATGTATCAATAATGCAACAACGCAGAATATTTTTACAATTGTGCTAATTTTTTGCAACAAAAAATAACGTGATAATTTTTTATATCATATTTTATCAATTTTATTACAAAAATAATTAAAATCGTCACATTATTAACGTTCCAACTACCTCTTTTTGTCCCTGGCCCTAGAAATTAATGTCAACCAACTTTTTCTAAACCAATTTGGAAGGAAATAAATTTTAAAAAAAAAAAAACCTATAAAAGACAAAAAGAAAATGCATTTGAGGGATTATAAAATTTTTTGCTATTTGTATTTTTATTTTTAGTATAATTTACTCATAATCTTATATTACACAAATTTATGTTATTATTCTTCGTTTTAAATAAATCACACTTATGATATAATATAAGATCATATATAAAATATATTAAAAAAAGTTAAATTAAAAATTTTCAATATTAAAAATAAATAGATCCCGCTTTTTGGCAATGAAATAAAGTCAAACAACTTACACGTTTTTGCATCTCTCGAGCCAAAAAAAACATAAAGTCAAAAAACGTCGTCAAAACCAATTGGCAAAGAAATAAACAGCGACTTCAATTATATAAAGGTGAGAAAAGAAAAGTATAGAATTGATATATTATAATTGATTATTTTTTTTATAATCAAATGTTTGGTGTTTACAATAAAATATAAATATATTTTATTTAATTTTTTATTACAAACATCAAACGCTTAGTTATAAAAAGAAAATTCAATTTATTATAATACGTTGATTGTACATTTTACCTTTCCACGTGGAACGATCTTTTTCAATAAATTAGAAAAGGCAAAAAGAAAATTGCATTTGAGGGGATTATAAATAGAACACTCACCAACATTGCAAAGCACAAATAAACCTACTTACCATAGAACTCACACTTTCCATTAGCAAGTGAACTCCTATCTTTTGCCAGCCTTTGTAGCAATTATTCAAATAACTGCTACAATGGTAATGCTAAAACTTGTTACATTATATATTTCCTTGCTTCCATAGCTATAGTCCTGTAGAAGCCACAAAATATCATTCCAAGATATGAAGGGCATGCAACAAAGAACAAACTAACCTTGTGTTCTTCATTCACAATTGAGAAACAGGCTTATGTTGGAATCTAAAACTTTAAACTTTTATACTATAATATAAAACTCTATAAAAACTTTCTGATTTGGGAATAAGAGAGAATATAATAGATACTAAAAACTCACTTCTACACTTTATTGAAAGAGTAGCTTGTTTATATAAGAAGCTTATGTGATAACATATCATAAATTCAAATTCAAACGTAAGGTATAAAAGTAGCCATCTAGATAAGGATATTCTAATGCAATTAACTTCAAATAATTCAAATAAAGATAACTTAACTAATTCAAAAACATAGGCATCTATCTTAACCAAAACTTGAAAAACAGGAAGACAACTTGAACTAGGACTCTAGAAACAACTCTGATACTGAACAGTATAGAAGTCATGATCTTCAACACTCCTCCTTGGCTTTTTTGTTGTTCTCATTCAAATTCTTCATCAACAGCATTTCTAGTCAGTGATGTCATAAACAAATGTTCCTCCTGAATTTCATTCTCTATGAGATTTTCTTGCAGAACTTGCTGCTTTGACCGATTTTGCTACTCTTCTTGTTGCTTCCTCCTACAATATTCTTCAATATGTCCAAACATCTTGCAGTATTTGCATTGAGGTTTGCCCTTCCAATAGCAATCACTTTCAACATGAGTAGTTCTTTTTCAAGTTCCACAAGGAGGAAACTTACCTCCACTGATACTAACTTGCTTTTGTTTCTCTCTTGAATTGTTCTCTCCAATTTCATTCTCTTTGTCTTTAAAAGCTGGACTAATCTTGTGCTTAGCTTGGAAAGCACCTTCTGTTATTTCTTTTTGACTCATGAGTCTTCTTTGCTCTTGAGCTTGAAGAGCATGAATAAGTTCCGGTAAACTGATGGATGTTAGGTCCTTAGAGTCTTCTAAAAAGGAGATTTTTGCCTCGAATCTCTCTGGAACATTCACCAGCACTTTTTGCACAATATTGTTATCAGAGAAATCTTCTCCCAGTATCCTTATCCGATACACAATCTTAAGGAGTCTATCACTCTACTCCTTGATTGTTTCTAATTCTTTCATCTTGAGGAGCACAAATTCTCTCCTGAAGTTGATTAATTGCATGTTCCAGGTCTTCTCACTACCAGAAAACTCTTCCTTTAGCCTATCCATGCTTGCTTGGCTATTTCACAAGCCATTATCCTGTTGAAAATGGCCTTTGACACTGCTGGATGTATGCAAGTCAAAGCCTTATACTGCTTTGCTACTTGCTCACTATGGTTCTTTAGTTGAACCACTGTAGGGTTTGCTAGGAATGGGGCTAGTTCTGCACCATTTTCAGTCACTTCCCATAGGTCAAAAGCTCTTAAATATGCTCTCATCTTAACTGTCCACTGAGAATAATTATCTCCAGTGAATTGAGGTGGTGGGAGAGGTGTAAAGCTTGAAGAAGCCATGAGTGAATGCTGGATTTTTTGTTTTGTGTGTTTTTTAAGCTAATTTTGTGAATCCCCTTGCTGGTTTTCTCTCATTTCTGGTGTTTAAACTCACTCACAGTCCCTTTAAGATCAATGATGCTCTGATACCAGTGTTGGAATCTAAAACTCTAAATTTTTATACTATAATATAAAACTCTATAAAAAACTTTCTGATTTGAGAGTAACAGAGAATATAATGGATACTAAAAACTCTCTTCTACGCTTTATTGATAGAGTAGCTTCTTTATATAAGAAGCTTATGTGATAACAGGTCATAAATTCAAATTCAAACCTAAGACATGAAAGTGGCTATCTAGATAAGGATATTCTAATGCAACTAAACTTCAAATAATTCAAATAAAGATAACTTGACTAATTAAAAAACATAGGCATCTATCTTAACCAAAACTTGGAAAATAGGAAGACAACTTGAACCAGGACTCTAGAAACAACTATGTTGCTGAACAGTGAAGAAGCCATGATCTTCAACAACCTCTTTATTTCGGCAATTCTAGTTTTTGGAGTTCCTGGCAAGGAATTGAAACTGACTAATGTCAGGACATTTGTAGCCATTGACAATGACTTGACGGTGGCCAATTATCGCAGCTCGACGAAAATATGAAAGGCTTATGGCATGTATGTTGCCATTGTTGTTCATATTGAGGGAGCTCAATGGCAGCACGCTTAAATACAAGGATTTGATAGGTTCTACAAGAAGCGACCTGAGGTTTGCGTTTTATGTAAATGCAGCGATTCTCCCTAAAATCTTCCCTTCTTCTATTCTTTCCCTAAAGTCTTTGGAGCTAAATTGTTGATGGATGTTTGAATGCAGTTTTGAGATAAGATTCTCTTGCAATTTTAAATGTTGTTAACGACAGCATGAAAATTTTACTATGTTGTACACAAACTTCAATTTGACTGGTCTATTAATACATTTATTACTCTCCAATGAATCTACGCCTGCTTAATTCATTTTTGTGATATTTTGTCTTTCGTGATTTCTAGTTAATGTCAGCCAAGGATTTGCTATTAATTCATTATGTCCCATCCTCACATTCTTCTTTCCTGTACCTAGCTGGTGAAGCATTGAAGGTAAACTTCCATTATTAATTTGAGTTTATCACAAAAGGAGAAAAAAAATCTTGAACTTTGATTATTTCTTTACAAATCTATTGTGAACTTTTTTTTTTTGTCCTTTACAGTTATACCAAAAACTTTACATTTGATGCCCATTATCCATGACGGAAAACATTACCATGCTTATGTAGCTTCCAGCATGGCATTAGAGGCAATATGGCGTGCCATCTAGCAGAAAAATATAATAAATTAATTACCTCAAAGTATAATGTTTTGATTTCATAAAATTTTGATGATAATCTATATATATCTATATCTACTGAAATTTTCGTTTTGTCCTCACTTAAAAATCATTTCATCTTCATCTCTTTACTTTTCTTATTATTATTTTTTTTACATGTATGTGGATTTTTCCCACTGACTATATTTCTGGATCCACCACTTTTCGCGAATATCATTACTTTCAAATGTGGTTTTTTTATGCATAATTTCTGTTATATCAAGAAGATGATTTTGGAGAATTTTCCTGGGCTTAGGTGTAAAGTAAAGCCATACTCGATCAGACCTTCTTATCATAGAGTCATGACAAGTGGTGGCAAGGCGACGTGCTGGCATGGGCTCTTTGTATTCAATAATGGGGTCATAAACATACCAGATGAGCTAGTCGAGGAAGAACACCCTTTAGGGTACAAGCCACTAGACCATCCTGAATACCTCAAAATGGTTGTGTCGAATGCAGCTCGCTACATTGATTAATTATCGTGTGGAAGACCATTGTGGTCCTTCACGTTTCGATCTGTAGGTCCAATGATAATCTAGTGTTTTTTTTAGACTGATTTTAATACTTTTGTCATGCCAAGTATTCCGTTTTCATTGGTTTTTTATCTATTTGGGTACATTGATATTGTCTTTTACATGTGAATAAAAGATAGGTCTACAATACTTGTAAATATTTATAACTAAACGTCAGAGGAACAAAATTCAAGTAGACTACAATTATAAACATTTTGATCATAAAACTCTTATACTGTATCAAAAAATTAAGATGTTTTATTAAAGAATATAAAGTCTTATATTAATAAAATATAAAAATTTAATGATTTATAATATTCTTGAGTTTTTCACAAATTAGATTGAAATTAGCTTGAGTGTTTAGATAGATTTAAAGTTTTAAAATTTTATTTAATATAATAATAAAGTTTAATTTACTTTCTTATCAGCATTTGCTATTAGGCATTTTGGGCTGTTTCAATTCAGCTTCCTTAGGATTCCTTACACACCAACTTAAACTTTTACACTTTGTTTAAAAGAGAGAGAGAGAGAGAGAGAGAGAGAGAGAGAGAGAGGAAAATGAGAGAAACGAATATTCAAAAAGAAAAAAAATTTTCATTTTTTCCTATTTTTGAGATAGTGTGATATGAAAAAAGAAAGTTAAAAATATTTTATTTAAAAATAAATAAAAAAGGAAAAAAAATAATGTACTAAATAATACCAAATTTACCCTTAAAAAATAAAAGTTATAAAGTGAAATTAAAGACAAAAAGCTAATTGTATATATATAAATAAATAAATAAAAATAAACAGAGAAGGGAGCTTTCAACGGGCAGCTCCCATTCCCCAAACTTTGAGAGGAATTAATTTTTGGCGGGGTTCACAGAGAATACTTGTACCCACTTTTTTTTTTTTCCCCCTTTCCTCCTCCCCTGCCAAAAACGTTCCCTCCCCTTTTCTATGAGGCACATGTAACACATAAATATTTTGCATACACATTTATATACATATATAAGATAATAATAATCTTTTGTATTGGTATAGAAAAAAGAAAAAAAATTATAAAAAATCTTATATGATATTTACACTTTACGTTTTAAAATAACACTCATTTAATTTTAAATCTTAATTTTATAAAAACAAAATAAACAAAAAAGTATTTTATTTTATTTTTTCTGCGGCAGCAGCTAGCCGATGCACCAGCCATGTCCTTTCTATAAGAGATATGATATTTTTTAGTTCTAAATTTTTATATTTTTTTATATAGAAATTCTAAATTTTTTCAAAATTTTATTTAAATTCTAAATCTTTTAATTGCTCACCAAATCAGTTCATCCATTAACAGAAAGTTATTAATCTATTAAAAAAATGATTCTGAACTCACAAAAATTATTTGAAAAAAGGTTAAATACACTGATTAAAATTTTTTTCATCAAAAAATATGCACTTGTATATTTAATTCGTGTATTAGTTGATTAAAAAATTATTTAATGTGCATATTTACTGATAAAAAAAATATTAAATTTGGATATTTGATTCATTTTTAATAATTTTCATGAAGTTAAACTTATTTAATAACAAATTGACCACTTTTTGTAAACGAAAGGATTGATTTTGTAAGAAATTAAAAGATTTAAAATTCATATAAAATATCAAAAGAGTTTAACACTCATATGTAAAAAAATATAAAAATTTAGAATCAAAAATATCATATCCCGTTTCTATAAAGGCCGGTGCTTGGCTGCTCAATTTTTGTGCCTGATTTTTTAATTTTATAATAATAATACTGTAATTTTTAGTAATAATATATATATATTTTTTAAATAACAAAAAATTAAGTAATAAAATTTATTATTAAAAATATGACTGTTATTATTTAAAATTATACTTTTATTACTTTTAGGACACTTTTCAGACTCTCAGGAAGGCACTTAAACTTTTCCCCTCTGGAATTCCTTCCTCTTCCCAATTCCACCCTGCCAAACAAGAGCTCAAGTAGACTTAAAGTTTCCAGGTATGTCTCCACAAGCTCAGGTTCCTCAGTCGACTTTTGTCTTACAAATTTGGTCTGAATTTGTCGTAAATCAAGTGAAAGGAAAAAACTCGATATCTTGACAACAAAAAAACCAAAAAAACACAGTATATAGCATATTTGTTGTCCAACTGATATATCAAGTTAGGAAATAACTTCGTACGATGGACAATGTTGTCACATTCTTATTACACACAAACATTTCAAGTACACAAACTTGAATACTTCCCTCATTTTTTTTTATGCCATTCAGAAGTGGAAAACAGTGACACTGAGCTTCACAATGGCATTACGGTTGATCCGATCATGAAGAGCAGTCTCCATAACAGCATAACCCCTAGCAAACCTGAATTTTCCGGTGCCGGACACAACGGAAACCTCTCGTCGCTTCTCGTAGAACCTATCAGACCCTTGTATCACAAGGGTGCTGCCATTGAGTTCCTTGGATGTGAACACCAACGACATCAAAACATGCAAATCAGTACCATCCAATGCCGAATTCACATACATGCCACGAGCCCTTCCTATTTGGGTCGAGCTGCGATCATAGGCCACGGTCAAGTCATTGTCAATTGCTACAATTGTCCCAAAATTAGTTGGTTTCAATTCCTTGCCTGGGACGCCAACAACTGGAATTGCAGAAATCTTGAGGCCTTTTTCCCAATTATGCATGAAGAACACAAGGTTGGTCTGTTTCATGCCTTTCATATCTTGGAATTGATATTTTGTGGCTTCTATAGATACAATGGCTAGAACCAAGGAAAGGGATAATGTAGCAAGTTTTGGCATTGCCATTGTAGCAGTTACTTGAATAGTTATGGGCTACAATGGCTGGTAAAAGAGGGAGTTCACCTGTTAGGCAAAAGTAGAAGAATTCTATGGGATGTTGGTATATTTTGTGCTTTTATAAGGTATTGAGTGGTTCTATTTATAGTCTTGTCAAATGCAATATCGTTTGCTTTTTCTAGTTGGTTTTTTTTCTTTGCCAATTGGTTTAGAAGGTGTTAATTTGGTCCTACCTTTTGGAAGTTTTGTAGCAAGAAACTCCAATTGCCGGTAACAAAGCATCAAAACAAAAGGAAAAGGTGTTACCACGGAATCGCTTAACGAATATGTTAGGTAATTTCATATAGGAAAACTACAATTGTTCGACAAAGTCTAGGACAGAATGACATAAAGAAGTATGTAAGGCTGACATTACAAATAAAATTTCCTTCAAACTCAAAACTCTAAAGAGACTTAAAGTAAGTAGACTTAGCTTTGTTGGATATAAGAGCAAGACTCTTTTTTTTGATGTATTAGAAAGCTTATTGAGTTATAAGTTATGTAATAGGAAAATTCTCACTTAAAATGCACGGACACTCTATTTTAGAGAGGTATGTTGTGTCGGATACGCGTCGGATACAGACACGAGCCTAACATGTTTCGGATACATATCAGACACGGCAAAAAGTGTTCGAAAAAAAATTGAAAAAAAAAAATTAAACACCCTTATCGAACATAGAAACAATGTGTGTCGAACATAACTAGGACATGTTTTAAAATAAAAAAATAAAAAAATAAAAAAATAAAAGAGGCGCCTCGGCTTCTCCTTCTTTCTTTCTTTCTTTTTTTTTTTTTTTTTATATAAAAACAGGCGTTACTTCCTTTTTTTTTTTTTCAAAATAGTCAAAAAGAGAAGATTTATTCTTTTTTGTAATTCTATTACAATCTTACGTTGGTACTTAGTATATATTACAAAATTTCAGATATACTCAAAAAATTTATAAAATTTATTTTAATAACAAAAATTAAATTTAATCTAAAATTTAAGTATAATTTATATTATACTTTAAAAAATAATATTTACTTAGATTTATATGTGTATATATATCAGTAGATATATATATATATACGCACATGTCCATATTGTATACGTGTCTTAGTTTTTTTGAAGATTGACGTATTACTATATCTGTGTCGCTATTTTCGTATCTGCATAACCTTGACTCTCGTATCCCATAAATCTCGCACCATCTATTTTTAATTTAAAACTCAAGATGTTTAGAATATAAGTCTAAACTTTAAACATTAGGGTGTCCCTTAAAGGACAAATAATCTAGACTCTTTGGGTGGTTGAGAGTTTAAATCCCAACACTCTGAAATTATTTTTGAAATTACTTTTAGTTTATTAAACTTCACACCTCTTTTTTTAAAATTAATACTCAAGATTTTTAAAATAAAAATTTTAAATCTTAACTACTAAGGTGTTCATAACGTAAGTGCTAATTTCAATGTACAAAATTAATATACTAAATGATGAAATGGAAAAAAATTTTGGTTGTTTTTTAGGTGATTATTTTGTAGCTGTCAAAATACGACATAACAGATAAATTATATGATATAGCAAAAGAATTAAAAGGAAATTATACAATATGTCAAAGAAAGTTATACAAGACATATAACCAGTCATTACCAAAAAAAAAAATTAATGATTGATTACTCTTGTTTTATAATTTTCTTTGACATGTCGTATAATTTTGTTTTAATTCTTCCACCACATCGTATAATTTACTTATCATATCATATATAACATTCATTTAACAAACAACTATATAGTGGCGCTTACGATGAAATAGGTCTGGCTTATCATTTAAAAAATGCAATGCCAAGCGTCATGGATGGGTGAAAAGAGCTCATGCTTGACCATGGCCATGGGCGGATGCATTTTTAAAGTTGTTGGGGCGAGTACAACCAATGAAAATAATAATAATTATAATAATGAAGGTATTTTATTGATTATTGTTCCGCTCAAATGTTCATATTTCCCCATTAAAATTTTCTTTTCCCACTAAAAATTTATTTTGTCTTTATAACCTTATTTGTGCCTAAACAAAATTAATGGGCTAACAAACTAAGCGAGTCTTACAGTTATAATTATTTAAGAAAAAAAAGTTTAGCCCAAATTAAAGAAAAAAATGTGAACATGTGTGAACTTTGTTCCACTAACACAAATTTTTAGTTCAGCCGTTGTGCTTAACCAGGAAATGAAAAGCTCATTGTCTTCACTACATGTTAAATTATAATTGTGTTGTGGCAGAGAACAAATTATTAACACATAAGTAAAAAAAAAAAAATCTTCACATTAGAATGCCCATTTCTTATTGATGTCATCACACAATCGCGAAGAATATTTCTGTAAACTTTGTGCTTGATAGTGATATTTTACCAAAATCATTCTTGGATATATTTTTGTCCGTCACAACTCAATCATCAACCAAATGCTGAAATGTCTTGCTTTTAAGAAATTATTATTAATGGCAAACGGAACAATGACAATAGATTGGATGTTTCGTACAAAAAAGAAAAAAAATTCTGCGTGTAGCAGAAATTGACTAACGGAATAATGACAATAAATGGAATATATTGTGTCCTACATTTTTTTGGTGCATATATATTGTCATAAATATTCATGCTTACGTTTAAAAATGTTGATATGTTCTTCTTTCAAAGGAATTTGAAAAGTGAATGTAAGTCATTGACATTTTTGCTAGCTATATCAATTATATTTAGCTTCATAATTTCAATAATTGTACGCACGCTCAAATCTTATTGACTCATTTCTTAAAAAGAAGGAAAATTTGCAAATATCTTAAAAAGGAAAGCAAACCAGGAATATGCTCATGTTCGATAAAGCAAGAGCCTTATTGATTGAATCACTCTAATAACTTATTAATAGTGATTTTTATTATAATGATCTAGTATATATTTATTAATGTATTATTATACAAAAAACTTGGATTTTATATTATACGGTTAACATATATACAACATAAAATGAGAGCCATTAATTAGATGAAGAATTTATTTAGACTGTACTAAGTTTTCTTTTTTCAATTAAACAAGCATTTATTGAAACACATAATAAAATTTTCATTGCAAACGGTTAACATCAATAAGCATCTTATTCATAGCATCTATGAAAAAGTGGATGCCCATACCAAAAACACGTCCCTTTGTAAAATTAGAACTAAGCAACTCAACAGCCCCATATAAACAAAAGTTGCAGTTCTAAGCTATAATAAGGGGTTCAAAAAATAGTCCCTCACCTGACATCAAAATGCCTATGTCACTGAAGCAAAAATTCCAATACATAGACAAAACCAGATCCCAAAAAAACAAAATCCATGTAGAAAAATTACCATCTCCATCTGCCTTGTCAGAACCTCACAAAGAAGAAGATCTGCAACCAAGTTTTAATCTAAGTATACAAAGGCAGCCCCTGAAAATTTGAATCCCCTTAAGCTTATCGATTGTTGACCCTTTCATATCCATGCAACCAAGTCTTGTTTTCTATGAGTCCCCATTTTTGGCAAAGCAGCTGCAAACACATTTGATGCTCTAGACTTATAAACGAATAGCACTTCTCCTCTAGTCTTGTTTCTAATGTCATTAAAAGTAGTCATATGCTCCCATGGACGTTGATTAGAATTATTCACCCAAGAGATAGCTGCCAATGAATCACTCTTAACTACTTGCTTCTTCCCTCGTGCCTCTTTCCATTGTCCTTGTTGGTCCCGAAATTACCAAGAGGGGGGTGAATTGGGTAATTTAAAAACTTATAGCAAAATAAATAAACTTGAATAAATAAAAATATGATATGAAAGATAAATGAATCGTGTGCAAGTGATAAAAACAAACACAAGAGAATAACTAATTTTAATCGTGTGTGTTTGTGAAAGAGATCGAGATAAACAATGTGTGTCACGTGTGTGTTAATGAGCAATGATAATGAATGAGTTAAAAGGATAGAGAGATCAACACAAGAGATTTATAGTGGTTCGGCTTATCCCAAGCCTACATCCACTCCCCAAGATCACCCTTAGGAATTTCACAATCCAGTATCAATCTTCTTCGCGGGTGAAGATTAAACCCTTACAACACTTTAGTCACCTGACCAAGAGCACACTAGCTCTTTTTCTCAATCACACAAAGGTCACATGACCCTTCTCACAATCACTTGATGGTCACTTGACCACAGTCACACGAAGGCCCACGACCTTATAAAGATTCACAAAGCTTTCTCACAAAAAGAACAGATTTCTCACTAAAGCTCACTTTCTCCCTTTCTCTCCTCACTTATGGCTTCACTCTCTCTTACAAAGATTACAAAAAAAAACTTGCTCTCCTCTCTTTCTTTTTCTGGCACTCAATACTTACACAATAAAGCTCATATGCAAAGAACACTTAAGAGAGATTAAGAGAGAATGAGAGGAATGGAGAGGGATAAATGGAGTCTTGGTGGAGACACCTATTTATAGGTGAAGGAGGGTGTAGGGGCTGCTGCAAGACATTAATGAGGGCTGATTTTACAGCCAATGGATCCCCAAAAATCGTGGTATTTAAAGATGATTATACCTTGACAGATTTGACAGCTCTTTAGAAAATCATTCATATATCTCTGTATATAGCTCCAAATTGCGTCCCAATTCATGCGTTTGAAAGTAGACATCCAGAGCTTTCCATCCATATAAATATCATGGCCTGATTCCACTCCAGCTAGCCGTGGTGCTTTCTGGAAGTTGACTGATCCCGCTGGACGGGACAGGCTGTACACCCTTCAGTATTTTGGCAATATCTCCTTCTAAAGAAATCCAATTTGTGCGATTCTGGTCAATTTAGAAACTAGACAGAATTATCTTTGTATGCATATAAGTTTCAACAGCTAATTCTTTCCCATTTGGTAGTAATCAACTCTTAAAGTAGACTGATCCTGTTAGCCTTGACAGATTGAGCACCTTTCAGTTCATAGACCATAACTTCCTCCACAAATGTCCAATTGAGATGATTCTTGAGAATTTGGAAAGTAGACAGAATTATCTTTCCATACATATAAGATTAATCACATGATTCTTCTCCAGCTGTCCATAGTGATCTCTCAAAGTAGACTAAACCAATGTATCTTGACAGCTTGCCCAAGCTTCCATTTTGCCCAATAACATTCTATAGGAATATCCAATTAATGCGATTCTACATTATTTGAAACCTAGACTCAATCAGCTTTCTATCCATATATAGCTTGCCACAAAATTGTGCTCCATCCGATCATTATAGCTTCTAGAAGCTGACTTATATAGAATGTCTTGACAGCTTGTACATGTTCCACCTTATTGCCCATAACTTCTTCCACACAATTCCAATCAATGTGAAAATTATTCCATTTGAAAGTAGACTCAATATGCTTTCCAATGACATATAGCTTGGCATGTAATTTGTCCTAAGTAATCCGCAACATTCTTTGAAAATGTACCCATGCGTTGTGTTATTATAGCTTGAGTCCTCATTACTCTTTTAGTCACAACTTGCTATACAGAACTCCAATTGTCACGATTCTAGTGGCGTTGGAAACTAGACTCCTCTAGCTTTCCAACCATGTATGGCTTGTCATCTAATTCATCTCTATGTTAACAAACGAGCCTTTGAAAGTTGACTGTATAGGATGATACTTGAACTGAATAGAACTAATATCAGTAGTTATCTTGTGCTTGCATTTCTTCCATTCCAACTTATGTATGTTTGATTAAAAACCTTTAACTGCACGCTTAAATAAACATATTAGTAATTCTCAATGTTTTGTAATCATCAAAACCGAATAATGAAACCTTAGGATCTCAATAGTCCTCATACTATGACTGCTTCCCTAACAGCTTTGAGCTCTGCTTAGTAATAAGCTAATTTTTACTTTGATTCAACTTGCCAAATAATTTTAAATAGACCAGCGAGAACATAACTTGCTGTCAAAAAAAAAACTTAAATAGCCTATATCACCTGTCCTTGTTGTTTATTAGTTAGAAAATTTTACTCGTACTATGGCATAATAAGTCCAAATTTTCACCAACGCATCAAGTATGATTAATGATAATGGTATGTCAAGCTTTATACAGACATGAGAAAAGTTAGTGACTTTTACTGAATATCACGAAGTTTACTCTTCCATAGTTTAGTATAAAGGCTCAGCTTATTTGTACTATTCAATCATTCTAATCGTTTTGGCAAGATTGTGAGATATCACTCTTGTATTCTCTTTCTTTTAAATAAAAAAAAAAAAAAAAAAGATTCTTAAATAGCGTGTATGGGAATACTGCTAGACTATAGGAATACTGCAAGATTATGTGTGTAGTGTTGGAAACAGCAGCATAAATTTATTTTTAAGTTTATCAAAATTAATCATCGGAAATTTAATTATGTCAAACAAATTCGTCAAGGTATCATTTTCATAAATTAACTCTTGTATGATCCGTCTCACATGATTCTTAGCTCAGTATGTTTATGCAGTAACACTTATTCCAAGAAACTTTTGGCCTATTAACATGACAAGATATTTCCCGTTAATCTTCTAATAACTTTGAAAAAGAGAATCAAGAAGTTTCCCATTAAGCTTCTACCAATGGGCGAAGCAAAAAGACAAAGAACCAAAGAAAAGGCAACGAGACACTACATGTCATACATGGAAGTGACTATAAATAGATGAATTCATAAACCTTGCAAAGCATAAATATATAGAGCCTTCACTTTTGTTGTAGTAAATAATAATTGCTCCAAATAGATACAATGGCAATGCCAAAATTTGCTACATTTTCTTTCTTCTTGGTTCTAGTCATTGTATCTGTAGAAGCCAAACAATTTAAATTCCAAGACATGAGAACAACCAACCTTGTGTTCTTCATGCATAATTGGGAAACGGGTCTTAACATTTCTGCAATTCCCATCGTAGGTGTTCCTGGCGAGGAATTGAAACCAACTAATTTCGGCACAATTGTAGCCACGGACAATAAGTTGACCGTGGCCTTTGACCGCGGGTCGACCCAAATCGGAAGGGCTCATGGCATGTACGTGAATTCGGCATTGGATGGGACTGATTTGCATCTGTTGATGTCGTTGGTGTTCACTTCCAAGGAACTTAATGGCAGCACCCTTGAGATACAAGGGTCTGATAAGTTCTATGAGAGCCCGAGAGAGATCCCTATCGTTTCGGGCACTGGAAAATTCAGGTTCGCTAGGGGTTACGCTGTTATGGAGACTGCTTTACATGATCGGATCAACCGTAATGCCATTGTGAGGTGGAACGTCACTGTTTTCCACTTTTGAGTGCCATAAACGAAGAGGGAAGTGAATAAAGTTCCTGTTGCTTAAGTAATAATAATCTACAAAGTTTTTTGTTTGTTGTGAAAGAATATAAGCGTGCATGTTGTGCATTTTTTTTTTTCTGGTATGTAAGGATTCAGGTTTGAACCTTAGAAATGGAACTAAACTCCAGCCAGCTTTGCCCTATACCACATTTCTAGTGGATCTTCTTGAATAAAAAGAAGCGTATTGTTGCTTTGATATAGTATGTTCTGTAACTAGGTCTTTGCGTGGTTCAAGGCAATACATCCAACTAAAAGTACTGGGTTCGAACTCTATCTCTGCCCTATCTCCCTTTCCTAGGGATTGCCTCGACATCTCTTCTATATGAACCAAAAATAAAATAATATGTTTCGCAATTACATTCCATATCGTCATCAGCTTGGCCTTTGGCCTTTATTGTATTAAAACGGGAAAAATTCAGAAGAACAGGACCGGATATCGACTTTGGTTCAATTTGGTTTGGAAGTTAAATTAGTAGCCTATACATAAGATGATCATCAACGAGTAGGGGAAAAGTAAATTGATTAAAAAATTGTTTATTGTGAAAGTATGGATTTAATTATAGGAACCAAAACATCATAAAATTAATTGGAACCAAAGATTGGTTTAAATTTTTGTTTTGAGTGCTTGCAAGAAAGAGAAAAGTGCTGGTGGATGTGCAATATGTTAGCATTTTGATGCTAGAATCAATACGGAGAAATAGGAGATGAAGACAAATTTAGCACTAGGTTATCTATACTTGGGTTAGATTGCGATCTCAAAACTTGGAGGGAGGGAGAAATTAGTCATTTTAATTTATCTATTTCCTTTTTTCTTCTTCACGCTATTGTTATATGTTTCAATTTAGTAATCCCCATCAACTGTTTTTTAATTTATTTGATTTATACTTTTTTGGGTATATGAAGAGTAGGACTTGTACTCTAGACTTTTTAATCCCAAACCTCAACCATCCGACATGTATTATTTTGAGACATTTTTTTTTTTCCTTCTTTAAAGTTATATTCTTACGTTAAATGTCCTAAAAAAGAGCTTAGGAAGGTAATGAGGTTAATATTATGAATCTGTACAACCAATTGATATGTACGCACAAGCTATTCAGGTGATTTGACAAGTTTTGTCGCACTGGCCCGCATGGACTTGTTCAATATGTTGAATCAAAGTAAAAGTTAGCTGATTATTACAAGTTTTGTGAAATGAAATTACTGAGATGTTTCAACTGAAATGTCGAACATGAAATGAATATGTTTACTCAAAAAGCAACAATAGCAAAAATTGAAACGAGAAATCCTTTTGGGACTAAATTCTCTCGGACTTGTTTACCCGGAAGAATAAAAATTACAAAAAGAATAACCGATTTTTTGTTGTTTTACGTTAGCAGTATGGGCAACATTAAAATGTTATGATTTGTGGTTAATGTTGTCAGATGTTGGATATTGGTTCGTTGGGATACTTGTAATTGTTTCTGGCTCTATGGATTTTTTTTGCCCAGGTTTTACAGAAAACAAGGATCTTTATATTTTATTATCAGTGATTTATGAGTTTTTTTTTAAATTATTTGTAATGTCAGCCTGACATACGTCTTATATGTCGTTATGAGTTAAGACTTTGTTGAACAGGTTTGTGCAACAATTGATTTCCAATACGAAATTCCCTTTTTGGGTGTGTGTCTCTGTCTGGACATAAAAATAAAAAACTTCACCTAATTCTCTAAACTTCCAACATGTAGAATCAAATACCCCGGACCAATTGGGACAGAAATATACAAACGAAAAAAAAGGAAGAAAGAAAATGCAATTGATGGGACTATAAATAGATTTACTCAAGACCATTGCAAAGCACAAATGTATAGAACCCCCACTTTTCCTTAGCAAGTGATCAACTCCCTCTTTTGCCAGCCGTTGTAGCAATTATTCAAAATAAATAATTACTGCAATGGCAATGCCAAATATAGCTACATTATTATCCTTTTCGTTGTTTCTGGCCATAGTATCCATAGAAGCCACAAAATATCAATTCCAAAATATGGAAGGCATGAAACAAACCAACCTTGTGTTCTTCGTGCATAATTGGAAAACAGGCCTCAAGATTTCTGCAATCCCAGTTTTGGGGTCCCCTGCAAGGAATTGAAACCGACTAATTTCAGCACAATTGTAGCTATTGACAATGACTTGACCGTGGCCTATGATCGCAGCTCGACCCAAATAGGAAAAGGCTGGTGGCATGTACGTGAATCCGGCATTGGATGGTACCGATTTGTTTTTTTTGATGTCATTGGTGTTCGCATCTAAGGAACTAAATGGCAGCACCCTTGTGATACAAGGGTCTGATAGGTTCTACAAGAAGTGACGAGAGGTTTCCGTTGTGTCTGGCACCAGAAAATTCAGCTTGGCTAGGGTTATGCTGTTATGGAGACTGCTCTTCATGACCGGATCAACTGTAATGCCATTGTCAAGCTCAATGTTATTGAGGTTAATCCAAATTCATTTATAATTAAGATTTAGTATTCTTGTACAATTAGGATTAATTGTTATATTTTCAGTATTAGAGTCGAAATAGAATTTGTTAGAATCTATTATATAAGAAGTTAAGAGTGTCAATGCAGCTGATGTGACTAGCGTGCATATAAATTGAGAGATTTTATAGTGTGTATTTCTCTTATTATTGTGTGGTTTTATTCAATTTAATAAAGTAAAGTTAAATTAATTAAAATCCAACAGTAGTATCAAAACTAATTGAACTCTAATTTTAATAGTGATATTAGAGTTCAGTTTGATCTATGAGTTATTATTAAGTTCTATCCAAGAAGTTATTATCAAGTTCAATTTAAGAAGTTTTATCAAAGATTTGTGTCTTCAGGAGTAAAGGAAATCTCGTTGAGAGTTATGTTGACCTCTAAGTACGAAAGAAAACCTTTGGAGAATAATGTTGATCTTAGGGTGCGAAGCAGACCCGTCAAGAAAAGTTCGATCTTGGAATTTTTTTAGAGTTTGTTCAATCGAGAATCGAGGAAAAAAAAAGTCGATGCCACCAAATTTTGAAACCGATATATCGAAAATAAGAGTCGATCCCGAAATTATGTTGAATTATTTCGAGTCGAGAGCTAACAAAATAGAGTTGTCAATACATACAGAGGAAACGAAGCACCACCATCAGAAGCCACCACTAGTCACCTTTGGAGAAATGAGTGTCACCGGAGTTAATATCTTAACTAGGTACTTTATACGAGGAATTTGATCAGGAATTATTTGTTCCAAAATTTGATAAGGAAGAAGCAGAGCCTGTCTGAGCCACCAGAAGAGTCGTCAGACTGCCATTAACCTTTACGCGCGCCGTCGACAAACTACTACGCGCCACCTTCTGTTGTCGTTCAAGTCACCTGACACTAGCCCATGAACCTTGGAACGCCGGTCATCTGGAATCCGGCATCCATGCACCCTATTGTCGTTGCCAAACCACCAGATCGAGGAAGACATAAAGCTTGATTCGCCATCCTTCAGCCCCGAACGTGCCCTCTTCAATCTTTATCACACCTCAGTACTACGTCCTTCAAGGTCTCGAGGATCGTAATATTGTCAGAAAACGATCAAAACAGTTGGCTCTCCTTGCTTTGTTCTTGGTTTCCATCGATCTCGCATCACCCCATTGTCATTCTTCGAACGTTTACCCGTCGTTTGTTTCAGGATCCGTTTGCTCTTGGTCATTGACCGAGTTTGTCCGGCGGAATTTCTTTGATCATCAACAGTAAGTTTTGAGGAGGAAGAGGAAGAAAAAGAAAAAGACAAAAAAGGAAAGAAAAAGACAAAAAAAGGGCAGAAAAAGGAAAATTTGGAGAAAAAAGGAAAAGAGAAATTATTTGGGACATTTGTGAAAATAAAAGAAAATTTAAGGACCACAATGAAAATTCAGATAGCAGTGCAGAAGAAAATTGCATATGAATTCAAGAATTTGACAGATGTGACAAAGAGAAGAGGTTGGATAAGATTTACTTATCTAATAATTATGGAGACGAGGAAAAAGAAAAAGAAAAAGAAGAATTGAAATAGTTAAGAAACGATGGAGCAGTCAAAAAGAGAAAGAAGAATTAAGTTGAAGTAAAGGAAAATATAAAGTTGATGAATTTATGAGTTGAATTGAATTGTAAAACTATCAGCAAGCAATCGAGAGTTAGGGAATGATCAAACAAACAAAAGTATTTGTTAGAATTAATTAGGAAGCTCAGATGTAAGCACTTGTAGAGCTAAGAGAAAGCTCGCAATTAGAGACATGTTATATTGAGAGCTAAGACGTTCAATTGAGAGTTTAAATTCTTAATTCAATTTTTTCATTTGTGACTAGAAAACAAATAAGGAAGTAGAGTAAAAGTATTCTACAATTGTTACATTGTGTGTCGTGGAGAATGAAGTCTCAAATCTTATTGAATGTCGTTTGTCACAAGTTCCTTAGAAGAATTGGTTAAACAATGTCAAAGGTCAAGTTGAAATCGGTTAGAGGAATTGTAGGAAGAATTGTCAAGGAATCTTCAGATATTTGTGTTGATGATTTGAAAGTTTGTAGATCATAAACCAGTTTAAAGAAGAGTCAAGGTTTCAGATGGAATTACAAAGTTGTTAATAAGAAGCAGATTTTGAAGAATAAGTTGAAGTTTGAAGATTCTATCAAGTTGAAGCTGATACTATGAATGACTACATGACCGAATCAGATTAAAGGGGAGATATTGAGATTAATTTAGATTCGTTTATGATTAGTATTTAGTGTTCTAGTAAAATAAGAATTAGTTATTATATTTTCAGCATTAGAATCTAAGTAGAAGTTATTAGAATTTAGTATATAAAGAGTTGAGAATGTCAATTTATGGTGTGGCTGGTTGGTATGGAGATTAATATTTGAGCGGTTATAATTAGTGTGTGTATTTTTTATTATTATTACGTGGCGTTATTCAGTTAATAAAATAGTATTCAGTTAATCTAGTTCTAACAAGTGTCATTGTTTTCCACTTTTGAATAGCATAAAAAAAAAATGGAGGAAGTTGTCAAGTTTTTGTGTACTTGAAATGTTTGTGTGTAAAAATAATGTGACAACATGGTCCAACGAAGTTATTTTCTGATTTGATCAATTGGAATAATACGTGGGATTTTGTTCTTTCACTTAATTTACCACAAATTTGTTGAGTTAAATAACTTATATTTGAGACGAGTTCAATATAAGTTATTTAATTGTACATATGTGACAATTAGGAGAGATTTTATCAAGTTGTATAATTTTTTTAAAGAAAACTAACTACATAGATGTATAGACCAATTCCGCCTTATTACAAAGTTGCACAGAGGAACAAGAGTTTGTGCTTGTCGAGGCATACAATGAACTAAAATGAATACAAACACAAATGTAATCAGAAACCTCAAAGACTACAATGGTCTTCCACATGATAATCAATATAGTGAGCTGCATTGGACACAACCAGTTTGAGGTATTCAGGATGGTCCAATGGCTTGTACCTTAAAGGGTGTTCTTCGTCGACTAGCTCATCCGGTACCTTTATGACCCCATTGTTGAATGCAAAGAGCCCAAGTGAGTACCTCACCTTGTCACCAATAGTCATAACTCGATGGTAAGAAGGTCTAATTCTGGCATTACTCCACACCTAAGCATAGGAAAATTACAAAGAATCTCCAAAATCATCTCCTCTAATTAATATTGAAACTGATTATATAATATTTCTTAGGAAATTACCCATTAATTAAATAAGCACTCGTAAAATTAGTGATCACATTCACCCAAATAGCTAGATACTAGACAATAATTTATTAACAAAATTTAATTGAAATAAAAGCATTATACTTGGAGGTAATTAATTAATGAATTATATTTCACTGGGAGTTTGTGTGCCACGTGGCCTCTAATGCCACGCGGCCTCTAATGCCACACGGGGGTGCTACATAAGCAGGTAAATGGTTTCTTTCAAAGTTTTAAAAATTGGACTAATCCAACAGTCAGATCAGAAAATCAGTAAATCGAAAACTAAATCGGTCCAGTTTTATCATAAGACTAGAGTAAAAAACAAATTATTTGAAAACCGTATGAACTGGCCTGAACTGACTTAAACCAATGATTCAAAAATTGGTAAATTAGATGGTTCAATATTGACCCAGATTATTTCTCTAAAATTCTCCAAAACCACGATGTTTATATTTTTTTTTCTTTTTTTATCCAAAAAAAAAGTGAATTACAGTTATTTATATCAATGAGAAATGAAATATTTTCAGATTATATGTTAACTTCATAATATTTTATTTTGAATATAAATATTTTATTAATAATTTTATGATATTTTGTTTTTGATATAGATACTGTATTGATTCATTTAATTGGAAAACTATTTTAAATATCTTATACTTTAATTCTATTTTAGTTGTAAGTTGACTTTTATTCTATTTTTTATGATTATATTGACTTTTTGTTATTAAAAAAGGATAAATTACAAGTATTTATTATCATTTTACTAAATAAGACTTAACCTGTTGATTCAATCGCCAAATTATTGGTTGGACCGCTATATTAACCTAACCTTTTCACCGAGTCAATAACTGGTCCAATTTTAAAAACTATGGTTTCCCTTACTGACAGATTTGCATCCAATGCAAAGTTAATGATATTATTGCAAGATAATAATAATAATAACTAATGATAGAATTGCAAAAAAGTGTGAAGTTAACTTTTTTTTTTTTCTTTTTTTGGTGATCGACTGAAATTAGTATTGGCAATTTACCTTCAATGCTTCACCAGCAAGGTACACAAAGGAAGTGTGTGAGGATGGGATATAAGGAATCCACTGGCCATCAGTTAACTGCAATTCCAAGCCCTTAACAGCACCTTGGTGAAGTATGGTGGAGAATGTTTTGTCTGTGTGGACCACAAGAGGTGGATGAGCCATCTTCTGATCATGTTCTTTGTACTTTGAGAGTCGGAGTACATACTCTGTTGACTTGATTTGAGCCTCAAAGTGCTTTTCTACTCCATAGTATTCAAATACCATCCTCAACACCATCTGGTCCATTTCTTCCATTATCTTGGACACTTCATAAGCACTTGCACTGGGCCAAGAAGATATTTATATGGATTTATCATGAAAGATTTCAAAAGGATACTAAGGATACTAACTTAAAAATTTATTGGATGAGTTAAAAGAGGAATTACTGTGGCTAGTTTTTTGCATAGCCCAATCTCAATTAGTAAATTTCTTGCGGTTTTTGATAAACTATATTAGATGATAAAACATTTTAAGTGTATAGATTTTGCAAGTTAGATTTTTCTGTTTGCCATTAAAGTTTATTTTAAAAGGGTATTTTCTTGTTAATAAGTTCTCAATCAAAACAAAGTCTTTTCTTGGTTCATTTAAAAAACACATTAATATGAGATTTTAATTGTATTTTACTTCATTTTTTATCTGTTTGACTCAACTGACTAATAGGAGCTCACTTGGGACATTTAAAGGAAGTGTACTAAAGTAAAGATTTGAAACCCTGCCTAAGTAGTGGGGACCCACTTCCCACCGCTCGAACTAAACGCGCTCTACAATTACATTTTATTTTGAGTGTTTAAAATGGCCTCCTTCAAATAAAAAATTTTCGGCTTTCTGATGTGGGCTTGATATTTGCGGAATGTGGATCTCAATATATTTCCTGGCCCAAAAAATGCATCCTTCGCAGAATGTATGTATACATATACATATATGGGTTTGTTTTGTATTTTACGTGCAAAAAAACCCACTTACCCATGTACAACACAAATTTCATTTTAGAGAGTTTTGTTATGAATCTAATAAATTAATATTGTAACATAAATTTATCTATATAAGACAAAATGTATTTGTATAATGCATTTACATAAGAAAAAAGAAGAATAGTGCTATAAAACATAGAAAAACAAAAAACTGTGGCAGGCTTTCTTTATGAATATGCACAACTAAGTCAACTCTTCTAGCTTATCTGCGCTTCAATAGCTGAAAATTTCATTTTTCAATAAGAAAACTTTAATTTAAATCTGCAGAAAATTGTCGGAGGAATTTGAAGGCATCTGACAAATGAGAATACCCAACACACTTCTCAACTGGAAGGGGAAAAATATAGGAGGAAAAAAAAAAGAAGAAAAAAAAAAGAAAAATCAAAACGTACCAAAAACCATCATTTCCATGAGGCCACATGAGATTTGTGAATACTTGAGCATATCCAAGATCTGTTGGATTCTCAATGCCAATGCTCTCATGGACAGGACCAGCAGAGAAAAACCCTCGGAAACTCTTGTTGCTGATGCTTTTACTTCTGGTCTCACTTGGGAGCTCATAAAGCTTCTCTATTTCCTTGAAGATTTGGCCATGAAGCTCCAATGTTGGCTTGTTGAATTCCACCAGAAAACAGCCATGATCTTCAAGTGCACGGCACACTTTTTTGCTTGTTGAAAGCCAATTAGCTGTTCCTGGCTTCAAATCCTCCTTGGATAAGTCTATCACAGGAATTTTTTCTTTCAATATTTTGGGATCCATTGTCTTTTTCTCTTTGAAATGCAACGTTGAAGGGGTGCGTTTACATATTATTTTCTTCGTTCAAAGCTTTTATATATTGATTGTCTCTGGATGAACATAAAACTATTGTTTTTCTCGAGATGCACGTAAATTTATATTAATTCTATCTCGTACCACAAAACATATATTAATTCTATCTAGATATAGATAAGGTTTCTTTAATAATAAGGGATCCCATGTCAACGACAATATGATGTGGATGCGTTTTACAGTTCTAGACCATGTGATCCTTCAATAAGATAAGTAGAGGTGGTAAATGGGGGGAGGGTTTGGATCAAGTTCCAGTCGAATTTCTAGGTGGTTTATCTTTTCAGTTTTCGATTTTATCAAATTTCAGATGTCGGATTCATGGAGTGTTAAGTGTCCACGTACGAATACATCATATTTTATTGTATTTTAAATCAATTAAGTTCTCTGTTATTTGAGTTATTTGAATTTTGAAATATTATAAATCATATTTCACGTTGATTAATTGGTTTTAAGACATTTTTTAGTTCAAGTCTTTTGAATTACGAATCATTAATTTTTTCTAGACAACGCAAATTGGATCAAGTTATAAATTATCCAGGTTGTTAGGGCTTTGCCACCTCTAACGATAATGTGATCCACTAATCCCGCCAGGAATGCATTCTGATCATAATCCATGGGATGGTTTCGGTTTCGAATCAAAATACGGTGGTCCAGCATAACAAAACATAAAATTGCAATAAGTATTTAGTAGTCCTATGGGGTGTCGTTAGGGGCATTAGATGCTCTTTTTATTTATTTATTTTTATTTTTTTCAGGGAAGGGGCATTAGATGCTCTTCACAATTAATGCATCACGATTTGAAATTTAGAACATGACTATTCTGTCGACCAACAAATATAATAATAACAAACAAGCACTTAGACAGATCACCGTTGAGGAAGTAAAATGTCTTTAATTAAGTTTTTTTTTTTTTCCTTCAGAGCTAATAGTCTAACAGTTAAAGAATAAGTAATGATAAGAGAACAATTTAAGATTCGAACTTTCAAAATTCTCAATTAAAATCCACAACTTCCAATTATCTTAATTATTATTGAATACTCCTTTACTTAATTTTCTTTTTTTTTTTTTTGTTTATACCTTTAGTTAATTTTCTCATCCCAATACAGCTGTACAATGGAGGACAGTACTTAAGAGAAATGAATTATGCACTAATTTTCTTGTCAACCTTGGTGTTTGTAGCAAGGAAGCTTTTAGAGTCGGGCAGACCCCACCATCTGGTATTTTGGAGCTTTTGACGGCTGACAAAATTGGGGTGGCTAGGGTGGATAGTCGGTTGGGTTGCATTTAAGTTGTCTTGTTTCTTTCTTTTCTAAGTTTCGTTTCTTTATCTCTGGCATCAAAGGAAAAAAACAAAACAAAAGGGGGTAGTACTCTATGATCCATTGTAAAGCATGATGTGGATCCATGCAAAAATAATGGAGCCAGTCAAAGCCCATCACAGCCTACTCTAAAGTTGCGGAAAACTTCATGTGTACATAGAGTGAGGAAGTCAAACAATGCATGTTATCGGCGTTTATCATCAAAAAATGCAATCCTTGATTATTCAATTACTTCTTGAACATACAAACACATAGATTATTCAACAACGATGTACAAAGAAAAAAAAAGGGGAAAGCATATAGATCATTGAAAATTAACACACACCCAATTACACATATAATAGACAAACAAATTAAATAACCCCACAATTTTCTTCATACGTATCTTACAAATTTCTTGTACACTGTCCCTTTTTTTTTCTCTCTCTCTCTTTCATTCATGGAAAGGTCCTCAAATGCCACAATATGATTTAACAGGACACTTGGATTTGTAGCCTTCATCTGTACGATAGTAATAAAGTAGCCCAATATGGTCTAATGGCTTGTACATGAGTGGGTGATCATGATCAACAAGTTCTTCGGGCACTTGAATTTTTCCACTGTTGAAAGCAAACAGTCCCATAGAGTATCTATCCACTTTCCCATTCATGATGACTCTATGTGAAGGAGATGTTATTCTGTCATTGCTCCATACCTAAGTCAAAGATAGAGGATGATTCATAACTTATTTAAGTACAACCATATACACTAAATCAACTTGGACGGCAACCAAATAGAATGTTTATCAAATTGTAAAGTCGAAATAATCCTTCAACCATAGAGTTGGATTCTGGTGTTATATATCTATATAGTGGCATTTTGTTTAGAAGAACCTTTACACTTACCAAGAAGGGTTTTGTTTTTCTTGTAAATTGTCTTCAAACATATTAATAGAACTACTAACTCTACTGTTGACACTTTTGTTAAAATGCTGTAAATAAATTTTTGATTTCATTGCATCGGTATGAATTTTTTTTTATAGTTTTCTTTCTTTAAAGTTTCTCTCTAATCCTTTTATAACATTTTTTATTATTAATATAATTTACTCTACTGATTCATCAAAAAAAAAACTTAATTTAAGACATTTATATTAAATGTGATGTGATCCAATATTTTTTATTTTTTTGTTGTATGTACCGCTTAATCTGACATTTGTTTGATTTAGCAATGCGTAATACCATTGTATTTTTTTCAAAAAAAAAAAAAAAAAGGTTTAGCACAACTTCTTTAAGTCCTAGCATTAGTCATGTCCATTGAGAGATGAAGGAACGGTAATATTTAAGCTAAAAATGATTATGATAAAAGATGTGGGATGGTGCAAAATCAAAGTCATGTCTTATTGGGCGGTGAAGGCCACGTAAAAGATAACCAATGATTTTGATCATGTCACATTTAGTATAAAATTCTTCACAAAAGTATTCGTTCCCACTCAAAAAATACATAAATCAAAGTCTTTATAAAATTCATTATATTGGATACATTTTTTAGAAAACATCTTAGTGATTATAGAATTAGTTCTCTATTTTTGACATTTAGGATTTTAATTCTAAAAAATGTAAGATTTGTAAAAATAAAAAGATTTAATCATATTGTATATCTAGAATAGACCTCCTAATAGATTTTAAAAAAAATTCACTACATAACAACAACAAAAAAAGGGCGTAGCGTTGATATAGACTATTAGATTGTAAAAAATCTTTTAAATTCAAAAGAAAAAATAATAAATGAGTCAATAAATATTATTAAATAGATTGCGTGTTTATACAAATAAATTTTATTTTTTAAAACAAAAAAAAAAGGATGTTAGGTCCATTCGGGAGGTAATTTCCTGATGCACAGGCTAATCCTCTAACTTAGTCTTAGTTGACCCGAAAATTAATCAAAAAGATGTCTTAACCATAAGAATTGAAAAGAGAAGATCACTGACCATTAAGGCATCGCCTGCTATGACCACAAACGATGAAGGGGAAAGCTCAACGAGTAACTTGTTTCCATCCTTCAAATCAATTTCCAAACCATCAACTTCATTCTGATGAAGTATGGTAGTGAAGCTTTTGTCTGTGTGAGTGACAAATGCTAAATTATTCTCGTCTCCCTTTTGTACTCTATTTTTCAGGAGTCGAAGAAGGTAAGTTGTAGACTCAACATAAGAATTATGGTATTTCTCTACTCCATAGCTCTCAAATATCATCTTTATCACCGTTTGATCTAGCTCTGCCGCTAGATTTGCATACTTACAAATACGTTCACTGTCCAAAATATCAGGAGAACAAATCAACAAAAGAGTCACATACATGGAACATATCGGAGTTTGAAATACTTCAATTGCAGCAAATATTTTGCAATCATATCAACATAATTAATTTCATTTATATTCATCATTATTAATGAAATTGATTTCAACTATCATGCCTAGAAAATGTAATTTGAAAGAGCAATCCATATTTAGTATAATTCCTTTTCAGTCTGATTCGTACACAATATTTTTGTTATAAAAGAGATCGAAAGGAGTTATTAAGACTCAAATACAAGAATAAGAAATCTAAATCAAGTATCTCAATTAGCGTACTAGAAGCACAAAACACACTTAATATAACAAACAACTATCACTAACAACAGTTAGTCAAACGTAAGAAAACACCCCCAAAAAAAAAAACATCTAAATGGATGAAATTTTGGGGCAATTTAATAAGAACCTGAAGCTATCGTTTCCATCAGGCCACATGACCTTTGTGAAACTTTGAGTTGCTTGCAGATTTGTTGCATTGTCAATGCCCATGCTCTCATGCAGAGGAATTGCAGCGATCTGCCCAACATAGCCGGTCAAGGGTTTCTCATACTTGTTTAACATTTTAATATGAGTAGGGCGATCGAACAACTCTTTCAGTGCTCCAAAGACATCCTCGCGAAACTCTTGAGAGAATTTGTTGTACTCTACTATGAAACACCCATAGTCTTCAAGTGCTTGCCTAATATCAGCACAGGTTTTGAGCCAATAACTGGTTCCTGGCTTCAACTCTGTTTTGGTGAAGTCAAGAACAGGAAGCTTTGGTGGTGCTTGAGCACCCATATTAATTTTTGGGTACAATATTACATTTTTGGTTGTGTTTCTTATAGAAAATGCAGGAGTTGTTTGAGTCAGTAAAAGACAGAAACTGATGACACAAAATGGTCTAAATCGATTGGCATGATTCGTGATTGATCCTTGCCAACAACAATTTTTTAGTTGCCTGGCAGGTTATGTAATGGAATCTGCTTCCAGGGTCAATTTTAGATCAATTATTAAGGCAAGAAAATTATTGTAATTGTTTTGGCAAGATTTTAAATTGTGAAGTGAGAGTGACACTACTAATTTTATTGGTTTTTAAGAGATTTAAATATTATCATAAAATTGTTAAGAAGATCTTGAAAGTGACACAACAATTGAGATTAATAGCAGTCATTATGAATAATACAACACAATTTTATGTAACATATTATTGCAATTGCAATCATTATCAGGATAACCATCATTCCAATTTAAAAAGTTTTGTTCTTGGTCTGAGAAGATACAATGACATATGGAAACAGGGAGAGCTCATTAATTGAAAATGAATTAAAGACAATGATATGTAAGAAAGCAATGATGCCTTTTCTTATAAATTATACACAATACAATTATATAGATCATCTAGCTATTATTTGATTGACAGCTTAACATATATTTTGAAAACACTAACAGGCTTCAGAGGGGGAAAAAAGGCACCTTCCTGAGGATGGACAGAGGGCAAGCAAGAAACAATATATGCTTTGATGCCGTTTTGGGTTATGGATCAAGGAATCCTCAAGACAGAAGAGTCGAGGGACCGTAGCTTAGATCGAAGTTAGTATTACAGACGCTCAATTTAGATTCTGATCAAGTAAATGAAGATTTTAATTCACTCGCTTTCTTGCTCTTTCTGCAGCAAGAAATTAAGCAGTTGGAGATTGAAGAGTTCAACAAATGGCCTCTATAGTTCCCCTCTTTGTAATTTTCTCCCTATGTTTCCCACTAATTCTGTTAGTGCTGACATGGGTTTGATCCAAGAGACATAAAGACACACTAAATACTATGTTTTTTTGTGTGTCTGTTGGAACAAAATCCCACATCGGCGGAAAGCAAGAGATAGAATGAAATATAACTTAGGAGAAATCAAAAAATATGGATTCATTCTTGAACCCGTCATGACAATTCAACACTCCAGTTCAATTAGGATAATTTTCGAAAAGGGGATCAAGACTTTGAAGGTCATGAACCACAATATCAAAGCATGAAGCCAAAAGAAACTAAACTTAAATAGAACGAGACAGTTAGATTTAACCATCAGCAAGGTCTAGAACTCGCACTTTGAACTGACTAATTATCTGTGGCTTGCAATACCGTTTGATTGAAGGAAAAAAACTATAACTAAAGCTGATAGTTGCTTCATGGTCAACTTCATCGCATTCTTTTTGTGCGGTCGCGGCCACGGGCCTCTCTTATGTACTCGGGGTGGGGGCCAATATTTTGATCACTTGTCACGCCCCTGTATTTGCGTTGAAAAGGAGCCAAACTCCACCGCCGAAGCTCTCTAATTATTAAGACGTAGGAGACGTAGGAGATTAATCTATCTGCCTCCTTTGTCTGTATTCTGATTGGCAGAGTGCTGCAAGCTTACGATCAAGGTGGAATCTGACTCTGCAATTGAAAGGGGTGATGGGAAGCAAAGCTAGGCTTTCCACTAACCCCAGCTTTGCATCAATATAGTATGATCAAAGACAAAGATTATGCACAAAGCAATCTATGAATGCGGCTACGAATATATCATGCATCAATATAGTACGAACATTACATCTTGACAAGCGGCTTCCAATAATACATATCCATTAAGATCAGGAGACATTGAACAAGAAAGAATCTTTACAAGGGACCATTGGCAGTTGCAGGCTAGGTAGCTAACCAAGTGCCAACTAAAGAAACTCAAGGAATGGTACTAGATTGGTGATCCTCAGCAGATGATTCAGACCCAATTATGGAGCGTCCAAAACAGGCACAATCCATGCTTCTCAATTTCAGCAACAAATAAAGCAAAATCCCGCACACAAATCCCAAAGCAGCACTAGACCCAGTTAAGGAAACAGCAGCACAAACCAACATCACAAAAGACTCCTCCTTTGTGTTCATGTCCTTAGATGCCATAGCCAATTCAATCCCCGCAAATAACAGCAGCACCCCAAGAATCCCAATTGGGAATTGGTTTAGAATCCTCACAAAAGAGTTCCCAAACACCAATCCAATCACCAACTTCCCTATCCCCAAGAACACAACTGATGCACCAGTCCTTGCACCAAACCTGTACTGCCCTGCAAGCCCACCTGCTCCATGGCAAACTGGCATAGCCCCAAACCAGCAACCCACCAAATTCATGACCCCAACACTGACCGAAACCTTAGTAACTGACAATTCCCTGTCTGGAAACAAATCAGCAGACAATTTACACACAGCAATCACAGAATTCAATATGGATAATGGAATTTGAGGGATTGCTCCTCTTAAAAATCCAATCTTCCAATCTTCCCAGGTGATATCCAACAACTTTATCTTTGATGGGCCAAACTTGAGATCCTTAAAGATTGAAGGGTCGCGAACGAAACACAGAACCAACCCAAATAAGAACACTATAAGAGCAGCTGGAATGGCTGACAAAAGGCGCAATCTTCGATTAACACGCTGTCGAGCCATTGAATAGTTGTGATCAGTATCAGAACGATCACCACCAGAACCAGTAGTGAGAATTAGAAACAAAAGGGCGAATATTGCAAGAATCAACCCATCAAGGCCGAGCCACGGCCGAGGAGTGGTGGACTTAGAAGTGATGAAATCTTGATTGTATATGATGTATTTGACAGCCAAGAAGGCAAAAGAGAGGCCCTGAGAGAGCTGGACGCCTCTGACAACTGGGAGAGGAAGGAAGCGGTAAAGAAAGGACATGAGGCCGGTGGCGCCAAGGATGAGGAGGGTGGCGGCGGTGGTGACGCCGGCTGTGGCTATCTGGGCGGTGGTCAAGTGGGGGAGCTCGGAGACTGCGACAGCGGCGATGGACTTCATGGGCTGGACGGGGATGGGGAGGCCGAAGAGGAGGCCGGTGGAGATGTTGTAAAGTGATGTGAAGATGAGTGTGGCGGAGAGGTCTAAGTGGGAGACCAGAGTGAGGGTCAAGACGATTGGGATGAAGGTGCCTAAGTCACCCACTGCTCCGGAAAGTTCGGAGAAGATGGTGGTTTTGTGGCCAAAGTGGCGGCGCCACCACCGGTTGTGGTGGAGGAGAGGAGTGGCAGCGGCGATGGAGGAAGTCTCCATGGTGGGCGGTGGTACAGCCGGCAGTTGTGAGGTTTGGGTTTGGGTTTGAATTTGGGTTTGGGTTGAGTTTGGTTTGAAAACCACAATTTCTGCTTGTTGGGTGAATTTTATATGTTTTTTTTATCTAAATGATATCCATATATCTTATAATTTATACAATAAAAAGTATATTTTGTATAATTAAAATTAAAAAATATAAATAAAAAATTAATAATATTTATTTATTATTATTATTATATAAAATATATTTATTATTACACATAAATATAAATATTATTTAATCATATAAGTGTTTAGCTACGCACTTTTATATCCGTTGATATGTTTAATAGACCACTTTTCCATGTGTGATAAACAACAATTTTCCAGCCTCTTTCAATCCTATTGCTGTCAAGTGGAGGATTAATGTGTATCACTTTCAAAGTTGCGATTGTGATGAAGCTTCGTACTAGCGTGGGTATAGCCATATGTCCGGCCAACTTTGAACCTTTGCGTGGTGTTAGTCTTACTCTTACTCCTAGATTACTATGTATCAATTTTAATTTCGGTATCATATGTATTTTATTTTTACGTCTAGAGAAAATCAAGCGGTGCCATAGTGTTCGAGGAGACCAACCTAATCAAATAAAAATCATAACTTCATCCCTACGATGTCCTTTGCTAAAGCCTAAAATGTTGTTAATTTCATCTCATGCACATGTGCAATTAGCCAGTTACAAACCTATAGCAACGTCCCGTCTGGCCAGATTATATAATGTTCGGTCAGTTTATATCCTCATTAGAGGGTTACTTTTTAACGGACTGGAAGTCCCGTCTGTTAAAAGTTATTATGACTTCATGAATTGTAAGCCATTAGAGCTGTGTTCTATTCCTACTTTATGCATGTATTTTTTGTTATCTTGGTATTAATTCTGTAAACAATTTCGAAGAGTATAAATGAATCAATTTCCTTGTGTTAAAAAAACAAAAACCTATACGAACGTCCAATATCTATCAGGCCTCTCTCTCTTAGTTTCTCTCTCTCTCTCTCTAAACACTCTCAACCCCTCAGCCATAAACCATTTTCTGGCACTGCTCGCGGCCAGACAACATCCCTCACAATCTCCATTTTCTTTGCTCCTCTTCTGCTCCTCCTTTCCTCTTGCTCAGGCAAACCTTTTTTCAGTTTCTTCTACAACATCAGACCCCCAAAACTTTCTGTATGGGGCTTTTTAGTTTGATTTCGCCTAGATCGGGCCTTAATAAGGACAGCCACGACCTTCCCATCTCCAGATTTGCAGCCTCCGGCGCTTTTCCACCATTTTTGTCATTTGCGGCGCCAGTGTCGCTATCACAGCTGCAAGTTCCGACGCCAGCACCGCTTTACCGGTGGTCGGGGCACCTATCTCCCCTTATGTTGTCGACGCTAGT
Source organism: Carallia pectinifolia (assembly GCA_037832335.1). Classification (NCBI taxonomy): domain Eukaryota; kingdom Viridiplantae; phylum Streptophyta; class Magnoliopsida; order Malpighiales; family Rhizophoraceae; genus Carallia; species Carallia pectinifolia. The sequence continues at coordinate 14,034,538 of CM075445.1, read as the reverse complement.
GCCGTCATACCAACCACCGGTTTGACAGTCGGAGCATCCATCGCAGCAGCTTGTTTTGACGCCGCCTCTGGAGCTACTTCCTTAGTCGGTGCGGTTGCCACTACTTCCCACGACTCCTTCGTCGCTGGCCACCTCCTCGCCGCCGTCGCCACACTTAGCCGCTACCGGAAATGACATCAAGGGCTACCGTTGGCCACTTTTATTTTGTACTAGCTGTATCTTTTTTAGTATTTGTATTTTAGCTTATATGGAAATGTTGTCAGGAGTATTCAAGTGTTTTCTATTATAATTTCGCTGAGACGTGGTGTGTGCTGCTATATATAATTTCTTTTCACGCAATTAAATTTATTTAACACTATGAAATTAAATAAATTTAGTCATAATTTGTTACTTTATCTTAAACTTTATGCCCAATTTCAAAATGGTCAGTTTAACCATATAATTTATAAATCATGTATGTCGATTTACTGTCCTGCTTCATTTTCGACTATTTTGTATTGGTTCTATGAATGATTCATCCGCATATTAATGCAACATTTCCATTTAAAAAAAAAAAAGAAAACCTATACAAGCAAGACTATGGAAAGAACTATGAAAAGCAGGGAATCATGTAGGAATCATCTGTGCAAAATTGTAAAATGGAAACGAACATATTAATGAATTCATAGGTTTTTCCGATTAATTTATCCATAATGGATTAAGAGTTGATAACTAATTTGAAAATATAAAAGCTCGTTCTATCAAATTTTTATTTCCCACGGAGCATTCCTTACTTTATCACTTTGTAGAGTAAATTTTGTTCAAGAAAAATTATTACCACCTTTGACTAACAACTTATAAACAAATTTAGACATGCTAATATCAACAAAAACTTAACTAAAATTCAGAACCTCTCTATAAAGTTTTGACCAACTATAAAAACACAATTTTCCAATTTGAGGTCTAAAGTTATAGTTTTTGAAAAATTGAAAAAGTACATTATTTTCATTTTTGAGACCCATCAAAAGATAAAACAGAATATATGGGACTCTGCGTACCAAAATTTTTTGTTGAGAAAGTTTTGTACAAATAGTGGGTACTAAAACTCTTAGTAGGTGACTGCATTCTGAATCTGTTGGCCTTTTCCCTCTCATGTCCACACTTGGTTGTGAGACATCCCTCATATATGCTGATTCAACAAAACATTTTCAGCTTAATAGCTTGATCAAAAGTTTGCAAATGACTTTATACTTAAGTTTCTTCCAATATCTTAACAATCCAATTTTGACGAAATAACGAATGATGGAAACGTGCATTTCAATCCTCTAGCTCACTTAATTGAAACGCGAGAAATATTGACAATCATCTATTCTTTTTTCAGTCGACTTAAATAGTAAGAGTATATAATTAATATGAGACTTGATGGCCATTATTAATAACAGCTACATTTAGACTAAAGATGATATAGGAAATTTGTATTAGAGTGACAATATGTTGAGTGAAGTGGCATGCACAATGTGTTTAATAACGTGGATCATACAAAAATTGATTTAAAACTATCACGCAATGCATAATAATCATGCAATATAAACAGTTTTCCACAAAGAAATTCATCATAACATTAACTGTTTGACTCTTAAGAAAAATGCCAGGTAAGAAATATTCTAGTCATAACAAAAGTTCTTTACACTTGTAAATAAATTATAATTATGGCATACAAGATGGCACTTGACCAACGAGGAGTACAAAAATAATCATCTAGGTTACAATAACAATATGAAAATAGTTGATGCATTCCCATTAAAGAAAAAAATCAATATATTGAAAACGAAACGAAAAAGTAACAAAAATATTAGAGGTAGACAGGTTAGAGGACAAAGGTAGGAGAATATTCTAATTTTTTTTTAAAACAGTTAATTTTAACAAAGGATGAATTTACTACTAATGAAATGGCTGTTGATCGGGTAATATGCAAGAGGATGAAGAAATGTGCAGAGGAAAGGAATGAGAAAAGAAAAATATTATGTAATAACATTTAAATAACAATAAAGTGATATAAATCGTTAAATAATTAAAATTTGAGAAAAGAAAATTCAAGTAAATTATTATATATCATTTAATTAACTATCTGACTACCTTGTAACTAACTAAAATTAAGTTGTATAACGAAGTTTATTAAAAAAAAAAAAAAGAAAAAGAAGAAAATGAGTGTTTTGGGAGCCAGTGACCCTTTGCAGCCTAACCTTTCGCCTCCCTTATAACAGAAAAAGGAAATAATTGTAACAAATGCAATTAAACATTCAGTAATGCTAAATATTTCAAAAACAGTATTATGAAATATCCTAAAATATATAATCATAGAAAGAATCGTTAATTTGTTTCTTTTTTTGATTTGACAGTATTAGAAAAATTAATAACTCATTTCATAATTATATATTTCAGAATATTTTATGATACAATTTTCAAGATATTTAGTATTACTCTTAAACATTCGATAAAGGTTTGGAGCCAAAAAGATTGTCTCTACTAAATTGGCCTGACATGTATTGAAAAAGCAGTTAACTGCTAATTTTTTATAACTATATGTATACTTTGTATAATAAAAAAGATAAAATAATAAGATATATTTATTTTTTATTATTGTTTTTATCAATACAGTTATAAAAAATGGATAAAAAATGGACAATTGATTACTTTTTGAATATATATCAGGACAAAATCTTAGGTGAAAATCCTTCCGCTTCTAATTCATGCCCTTAAACATTTGTTCACACTTTACTCCCCAAAATTTCTTTCAATCGAGCTACTTTTGCTGCATGAAATAGAAATTTTTTCAAAAAAAGAAAAAGAAAAATTTACGTCTTTTATTGTTAAAATAATTTCCCCAAAAAAAAACCGTTCGAGTTCCAATTCAAATCAAATATAATTCGGATTTTCGGATTTTATAAAATTTGCTGCTACTATTTTTTAATCTTTGAACAACAATTTGTTAGTCATCTTTGGTCAAAATTTTTGGGTCAGGTTAAATTTTTTTGTTGTTGTTTGTGTCATGGATAACACGTCTTCATCCCATCACTAATTCCTATAGATTGAAGTCATTGAACTCACAAAACACTTTGCTTGATTTATTCTCCTTGAAAAAATGGCACCTTCACAGAAAGAACAAAATTATGGATAATTAAGTTTTTGGATATGCGGTCTAAAATTTTAATTTGGTGTCAGAAATTCTCTCGATTTGCAACATCTTCAGTCAACCTTCACCTGCACCTTCCCTCGAAGAAGCCAATGGAGAGGACTCAAACAGGGCAATGTTATGAGTGACGCTAGGACAAGTATCATGCTGCTAACAACAGATGACAAATAACGGTTTTAAGAACCCATCCGGACTTGTCCAGATGGGAGAGAATAACGGGTAACTCTTAATCTCTTCAAGATTTTTAAAATTTATAAAAATTTGAAGATTGATTTATACTCTGATTGGAAATTTTTCACGAGAAAGGAAAGAAAAATAATAATAATAATTTTCTATTCATTTTTTTAAAATTTTCTGTTTATTTTTTTTTATTCATTTTCTATCAATCTAAATAATTACTTTTTACTTTTTCTCTCACAAATTATTATTTATTTTCTTTCTCATAATTTTTTACTCATTATTTTTTATTAATTATAATATTATTATTACTGTATTATTTTCTTTTTTTTATTCACTTTCTAAGTAAAATTTTACTACGATTGGCCATTAAAGGATAAAGCAATTTTGCGCTTTGCGGTGTCTTCCAACACGCTTCCTCATTGTCTCTAATAATTAATAAATAATCAATTATTAACTATTTTCAATGTCTAAAGAAAATAATAACGATGTTAGGAGCAGAAAAACACTAATAGGTGGCAACTTTATTAAATAACTATAAGGTATGCAGCATTCGATTTTGATTGATTGATAAGATTTCTAATTTGACTTTCCCAAAAGGAGAGTCAAATTAACTCGCTCTAGTATTAGTCTTCATTTAAGGAGTTACTTTAATCAGACATGAGACAACTATGACTTATCTTATATAGTTTTTGAATTTTGAGTACTGTGTTATTAAAATTGTTAAAACTATATCAGATATTATAAACTTGAATAAAATTAGGCTCCATTTAACCGGTTTTTTAAATAATATATTTTTTATTCAAATCTAACTTATTTATTTAATTTTTGATTTTAAGTTTCGAATTTTGAGTACATTAATATCAGGTTTCATATTTTTAGGTTTTAGATTTTTTTGACCATTAATTTTTGATTACTCTTAAATTATTTAAATGCGGCTTATTAGTTAATTAGGTTTCAGTAGAGTTATTTTCAATTTGATTAACTGAAATAACTCATAAAAATCGAAAATCTAACTAAAAAGTCTTGGTTATGCTTAATTGAAAATCAAAACTCAAATGAATATTTCGACTAACCAAATTTTGGCTAGTCGAAAATTTTAATCCAATTTAATTTCTCATAACAATTAACTGGTTGAAAGTTAATTTTAATAAAAAATTTGAAAAAAAAAACAAGTTTAAATGTAAAATATAATTTTATGTATTTTTTCACACAAATTTTATAATTATCTTTATATATAAAATAGAAAAGTTATTATTTAAGGTACAATAATACTTTAGTAATTTATTAGCTATAAACAATCCTATTAATGAAATTTTTTGGTATAATTAGAATAAAAATAACGAAAAATTTATATCCAAAAGCACTTTGATTTGATTTAGTTAACCGTGATTTTGCAAAACTTGAAATCGTAATGGAGAAAAAATATTTATTTATATCAATTCATTTAACTAGTCATAACATTCAAATATGCTAATAAAAAATTTAGTTCTACTTAGTTTGATTTTCTTTGAAACACTCTTTGGTTCTGGTTATTTTGGGTTCCCAGTATTAAGGTCTTGCTATTTCGATTTAGAGTATTTCAAACAATACGAATTAGGTCAAGTTAAATTTTTTGCGAACTAGATTAGGTTATTCAATCATTGTATATTTAATCATCTCTAATTTTATTCACTTTTGCTCAGCTATCAAATTTAAGATTTAGAGATGAAATTTAGGATTACCGATCGTTGTGATCTAATAGTAAATATCGAACGTTATCAGGTTAAAAGTACTGAGTTTGAAAACTGTCAGAATATTTGGTATATGACTAAATATATTCTTTTTATTAATAACACTGAATTATACTGTAATCATTTAAATAGTTTAGAAGTTACTCTAGAACGAGGAATAAGACTCTCTGACAAAATTGTGAACATATTTAAAAAAAAAATTATATTTGGGTCCAAAGAATGGCTGCATTGACTTCACTCATAAAAAAGAGTACAGTTACATATTTGGAGAGTTTTGTGTTAAATTTTATCTCAAATAAAATTGCGACTATTATTTTTGAAACTGTAACTAATATTTTTGAAACGTAAAAATAACAACTGTTTCAAAAATATCAATTTTTATTTTAAAAATAATAATTTTAATTTTATTCGATACAAAATTTAACATACAAATTACCAAAATACCTATAGTTATTCATAAAAAAAAATGCCCACCTCCGCGCCATAACTTGACAAAAAAACACAAACGTCACATTTTTGTCTTTTGGATAACAATACCAATCAAGCGATAAGTTATGAAGCAAAAAAAATCAAACTGAGTGGACCCAGCCAGGTAGCCGTTACCCTCCAACCACCGTTCATCTTGCCAACGTGGCAGCTCCAAAATTCAAATCCCATCAACGTACCAAAAGAATCCTTTATTTTTTTTTTATATATGGGACCCATAAAAATCATTAAACAAAAATGAATTCGACCGTTAACTTCCCCCACATCGGTCCAGTTCAAAGTTCAAACAAAAACAAAACCATACTCACTAGAAGGCAGCAGCACACTTCAACTCTATTTCTCTCACCTACTCAAAGCCAGAAGAGAAACCAAAGGGGAAACAATGGCTGCCGCGGATTACGAATTCGAAGAAGAAGATATGGTGGTAGATGAGGGCTTTGGATATCCAAAAGCCTATGCAAAGTTATGCAGAGATTGTACGGTTGCTGGAGCTTACAGCAATGGACCTCCTTTTACTTTTACCCCATATGCAATGCAGCAACATGAGGTAATATAAAACCAAAATTTTACCCTTTTGGGAACTCTGTTTGGTTTCCTGGAAAATAATGGAAAAAAATTTTTAAATGGGCTTTTGTGGGTTTTGTTTTGTTTTGTTGTTTTAGTTTGTAGAATTGGAGAAAATTAGCTCTTAGTTGAGATAAATTGTGGGTTATGAGTAATGACCTAAAAGTGACATTGAGTATGAGGGTTAAAGTTCACAAATTTGATTGTGATTGTTTCTGTGTGTTAGATAATAATGTTCTTTTGTGGGTTTTTCTTGATAGTCAAATTGAAAAACCATCAATTATTAGGTCCATTTTTGACAATGTTACTAAATGAGATATAGTTACTCTTCAGTGGAATCAATGTCTACTGGTCTGATGCTTCTTTTATTAGTCTCTTTGGATTGCTGGGTTTTGTTAACAAATTGTTTGGCAGATTTTGAGAGCAAGGGAACTGGATAATCTATTCCCAGTTATTGATGCAAGAGCAAAACAAAAGGCCAAGCCCAAGATTTTTGCAAGTCTCCTGTGGAAGCAACTCAATCACCTTGGGTGACCACTTCAATTCTGCTGCAGTGCTTACAATTTGAACCAGTTGAATACCTTAACTAATCATGTGACATCATTATTGTTTTGTGTTCTGCAGGAATGCTGGATTTGATCCTGCTGCAATTCGAGTTGACCCATATGGCAACGTTCTTTACTTTCACGCTGATAAGGCATCCCCGCTTGCTTGGGATATTGATCATTGGTTTCCTTGTCAAAGTACATAATTAAACACTCATTTCTCCGTCTCGCTCTCCCCCTCCCTCCCTCCTATCGAAAAACTTTGACGTGTTCGCCTGTTGGAATTGCAGGGGGTGGATTGACAGTTCCAAGTAATCTGAGAATACTACAATGGCAAGTGTGCAAGAGAAAGCATAACAAATTGGAATTTCAAGTTCCATGGTGGGATCTTCAGTTGGGAATTTCTGTAAACCAGTTCTTATTCATCTTTGCTTCTTCCAACTCAGATTTCAGGTAGTTGCACATCAATTTTTCCACCATCCAAAAGCTTTTAAATTGAGAAATGCTAGTGAAATTTTTTAAAGCTTTTAAAGCGTTAATAATTTTTTTCGACTAATATGACAGGCACAGGGCTTTCTCATTTTTGTTTCTGGAAGGTGAGAATGAAGAGCTAAATGCTTCACAGACTGTAGAATCACATTCTTTTCCTCAACATTTTATTGAATCAAAAGAGCAATTAGGCCTTGCTCCAGCTGCCATAGTTATATCTCGAAGAGAACCATATGATTCTTCACTGGCTTTGAAATCATTGGATTATAATAGGCAGATCAGGCCACCTTCTCCTCCCATTGGTTAGTACAAGATTTGCAATGTCTTTTTTTTTTTTTTATTTAAACTTATATGAGTTGTTTCTGAATTCTTCTGTTTTCCGATTGTGTTACTCTAGCTGCACGAAAAGTAAAGCCCGGTAACTTGAAAGAAAATGATAATCCTGACCTCATTGCAAACCCATATCAAGCCATTGTCATGGCGAGAGATTCCCTCAAGCAAAGAGAAGAATCACAGAAGATGCAGGCTGACATACAGAAACTGGACATGGAAGTGAATGAAATGAAGAAAAGGAATGAAGAGGAAAGACTCACAATTCAGGACTTGGAATTGGCACTGATAAAGCGTAGGAGAAGAGCAGAAAAGTGCAGGAAGCTAGCAGAGGCACAATCCTCATACAGGACTATGCTAGAGAAGATGATTCGAGATGCCATGCACCAGTAAGATCTATAAATCAATCTTGGACGATATTTTCTCCAATCTGTTACAGATATCATTGATGAAACATTTGATTCTTGCTCTTTGCAGGAGTGTCATTTACAAAGAACAAGTCAGACTTAACCAGGCTGCAACTAATGCACTGACCGCAAGGCTCGAAGCACAGAAGGCGATTTGTGATGCTTCCGAGAAGGAACTCCACAAAAAATTCAAACAAAGAGACGAGCTCGAGAGACAGATCAGACCAGAATGGGAACAAGCAAGGAAGAGATCAAGAATGGATGATCCCTTGTCCCACGATGCAGACAGAGAGATGGCTCTTTATCTACCGAGAATCAGGCCAAAAACACCTTTACACAAAGAGCTTAGAGTGTTCCTCGAGGAGGAACATAAAGCATCACAAGCTGGATTATCTGCAAATGAAGAAAAAGAGCAAGCAGAGATTGAAAACGAACTGAAAATTCTAGCAAAAAGTACCCTAAGAGGGGAATCCGATGAGCACAACAAATCCATCATCGCACTGGAAAGAGAAATTTCAATTGAGCATGAGCTTGAGGCATTAACTATAGGCGAAGGAAACGGAAACCAAATTAAATTTCCATTTGTGAGAGAGCAAGAAATTGAGGAAGATGAAGAAACCAGGAAGGAACGTGGAAAAGGGAATGTGGAAAAGTGGCTGAGAATGCTGTTAGACAATTCACAAGAAGAGATAGAACCTGAAAACTCGAATGGCTATGAAACAGGCAGGATTGAAGATGTAATTAGGAAGATGAATGAAAAGTTCCCTCAGAAGGAAGCAGAAACTTCAAGAAGATCTGAAAGCAATGAAGTTGAAATACAACCTCTTGAACAGCAACACATTGCTCAAGAAAAGGAAAAAGGAAAGGGAGAAGAAGATGTTATTGATGCAGAAGCAAACAAGACACCGACAGGAAATGAAAATGCAGGTGATGGAGGAATTGGAAGCAGAAAGAGCTTTGAAGGGAAGGAAAGAACAGAAAACAGGAAGGAGAAAGTGATTACAAGGTCTGAGAGTTCTAGGACCCTGCGGCGTGTACCATCTTCCCCATCTTTGATTTTGAGAAAGGGAGTGGAATGCATGAGGAAGAAACCAATTGTAGTGGGTGATGATGATGATGACTACAATGAGTATCATGTTGGAGGGAGCAGCTTCATTAAGTCATCTATGAGGACTATCAAGAAAGCAGTGAAAATATGAACCTTCACCAACACCAGTAATTCCATATTATTTTTTATTTTTTCATTTGTTAAGATTTTACAGAGTGAATCATGGCTATGCTGCTGAATAATTGTGTGTTAATTCTGGGTATATTCATTGTTTTTCAATTTACTTATGAGAGATTGATTGTGTGATAGATGTGATAACAGCTTGTTGTTTTACAAACAATTCCAATTCGGTTCCCTTCACTTCCTATATGAATTGCTTTTAGATCATTCCATTGCCGAAGGAGCATAATCTTTATGCATAGTGCCACATATTGTAAGGAAGAAAAAGTATCTGCGGGTCACGACTTCCAGAAGGAGTCACATCATTCGACTGACAAATAAGAGCACCTGGCTTTGATGTATATTGAACATTAGACGGCAATTCTGGGGTTCTCCACGAATCGGCTCTGCCTTAAGAAAAAAGTAGGAAGACAAAGCTGGCAGCATTTAAGTCCAAGGCAATGGCAGCCACCAGCACAGTCATGAGTACCCTAACCGCATTGTATGCGAGATGGGCTCTTCAAACTAAATAAGAAATTCCATGCTCTAGATTCTGGCTGAAGTGTGTTTTCCTCAATGAATCTATTTGTTATTTGCAGTACTGCCAAGCAAGTTGAAAGCCACATTTGTGTGTAAAATCATCCTTTTAATATTTATTTGAAAGCACAGAAAACTGAAAGTCCAGAGAAAACGAAGGTCGAGAAACAATTTGTAGACAGTTTTTCTCTGCTTTTTTTTTTATAAAGTTTTGTCTCATCCAATATTTACAATCATAACGCAGATCTGCTATGTAATTTGTAAAAAATACTCTATGACATAGAAATGAGATCAAAACTTACAATTACAGTAACCATTTGATATTTCCAATGCATTGAGAGGGATGGTATTAACTGGAGGCTTTATTTGGCTTACACCAAAATGCAACAAAGTCAAGTTTTTGTATCCATCCCTTGACTACAGGAAAGAGAAAAGGCAGCTTCATTGCTTCAACTCTATTGCACTGCATCGATAACTTAATCATGTATCTGAATGTCCAGCTTTTAAATTCTCTTATGCCTACGTATAACAAATTTTGTTTATGTCATAAATGCTTGACGACCCAATTTTAAGCTTGTGCGCCATTTATTGAAGCTGCCTTCCAGCCTACAGCAACAATTTCATTCAAGAGCGGGTCAATTTACGTCTCCCCTCCCCACGAGGTTTTTTGCAATAGCATCTGCAACCCACAAAGCATGCACAATCGCTGCGTTGGGAAAGCTGCTCCAATTCCAAAACAGAGAGCCTTACAATACCTTGGAGATTTAACAGAATCTTGCATTTCTAAGCTTTATTGTCAGTTGTGTCCCAATAGCCTTCATCGCCACAAGAACATGTGCCATCCTTGAAATGGTGGAACTGCTCAGTATCCCTAACCGAAATCTCTCTCCGAACTACCCTAGAGATGAATTTTACGGTACTGTGACAGCTTTGACACATGTAGAGATTCTTTGTTACCCATATAGGCATACCAGGAGCAGTACTAATTAGCCCAAATGCAATGGCCTGTCTTTCACTGTGCCCACAAAATACATCAGCTTTTGCAGTTTCGACTTCATCTAAGTTACTGCATTCTTGACCACTGATACCAGCCGCCTTCATCTTTTCTTTAAATCCATCCAACACTGCATTTATTTCCTTTATCTGAGGATGAAAATTGTCACCACTCAGGAAAGCATGAACTTTTCCCTTCACTTCCACCCAACTACACCCTGGGTCAAGAATTAGCCCTTCCTCTCTCATCATCCTCCTTACTTTTGCAAGCTCATCCCATTCACCACTATCGGCATAAAGATTGCAGAGGAGGATATAATATCCTGTACTTTTTGTATCCTCCTTGAAAATATGTCGAGCTGCAAGTTCACCAAGCTGAACTTGTCGATGTATCCTACATGCATTTAATAAGGCCCCCCATATAGCTGGATCAGGCTTCATTGGCATTTTCTCTATAAACTCATGAGCATCCTGCAATTGCCCTGCGCGGCCAAGTAAATCAACCACACAGGCATAGTGTTTCAAATTTGGGGTGACAGAATATTTTAATTTCATGTTATTAAAGTACTCCAAACCTTTGGAAACCATTCCAGATCTACTACAAGCAGATAATAGAGAAATGAAAGTGACCTCATCAGGATGGATTTTAGATTCCAACATCCTATGGAATAACTCCACTGCCATTGGCCCTTTTCTCCGTTGAGCACACCCTGTTAGCAAAATATTCCAAGCCCCAACATCCTTAATGTGTGAATTAAATTGATTCAAGGCAGGTTGCATCCTTCCGCAACGTACATACATGTCCAAAACTGCATTGCGCAAATATCCATCATACTCTGTTGTCTTTAATGCATGAGCATGAATCTCTTTTCCAAGCATAAAAGCTCCTATTCTAGCACATGCCGAAATGACGACGATTAAAGTTACAGAATTTGGTTTTAAGTAGCGTCTCATTTGCCGGAAGTATATCAAAGCCTCAAAGCTTCTGTTGTTGATTCGGAACCCAGAAATTAGCGAAGTCCAGGATATCACATTCTTGTCGGGGATGCGGTGAAAAACTTCCAAAGCCTTATCAATGCATTTGCACTTGGAATACATATCAATGAGCGAGTTTGCCACAATAGTGTATGATATGAGCCCAGTCCTCCGAGCAAGCTCATGAAGTTCCATACCTACATCTAATTGCCCTGAGCAAGCACATGCGGATAGAACACTAGCTATTGTGACCTCATCAGGTATGATGCCCTCTGACTCCATGATTTTGTAAGTTTCCAAGGCCTTACCAGGCAGGAAGTTATTGTCATAACCTGTAATCATTGCTGTCCATGACACAACATCTCTGGACTCCATTCTTGAAAACACCTTTTCTGCTTCCCCCAAACACCCAATACTGGAATACATTTGAATTAATGAATTAAGTACTGAAACATCACCACCATACTCAGTTCTCATCACATGGCCATGAAGTTCCCTTCCCAATTTGCCATCACCAAGAAGCTCACAGGCAGAGATCACACTAGTCATGGTCATCAAATCCGGGTCAATTGACAGGTCGAGCATCCTGAAAAACAATTTCAAACCTTCTGAACATTCCCCATTCTCAAAATAACCTGAAATCATGGCATTCCAGGAAATTCTATCTCTATAAGGCATTCTGTCAAACAGAATTCTTGCAGATACAAGATCACCACATTTCACATACATTGTAATCAAGGAATTAACTACATCAACATCCAAGTCAAATCCAAATCTGATCACATGAACATGAACCTCCCTCCCTCTCTCAACATCCCGTGCCCCACCACAACTCCTCAAAACACAAGGGAAAGTATACACATCAGGCCTCAGGCCAATCCACAACATCCTATGATACAAATTCAAAGCCTCATCAAGAAGCCCATTTTTGGCATACCCACCAACCAAAACATTCCATGAAAACAAATCCCTCTCACCCATCCTCCCAAACACATTCCAGGCACTACCCAGATCACCAAACCTCACAAACATACTCAACAAAGCATTTCCAAGCTTAACACTCAACAAAGACCCCCATGAATTAAACACAGACCTACACAAATAATCACCCTCCTCATACCCTCTCTTGAACTCACATAACCTTATCAAAGCAATATAGCTTTGCTCTTCTATTGGAACTTCAAGTTCTTGCATAGACTTGTGGTGCTTTAGAGCTTGTTCTAAGTTCCCATCAAGGCATAATTGAAGCAACTGTGCATTTGTTGGGTATAGGAAAATGGTTGAAGTTGCGGTTGTGGTGGTATTGCTGTTGCTAGCTGAGTTTTGGGAGGCTTTTAGTGTGCTGAAAAGGTGGGGCTTCTGGGGTTTAAGAGTGAAATTGAAGGTGTTTTTAAGGTTGTTGGGTTTTGGGTAGTTTGGTTTGTTGAGGATTTGGTTGTCTGGTTGGGAAGAAAATTGTGGGGTTTTAGCAGAGAAAGCCATTTTCTTGGAATGAACCAGAAATGCATTCCCAGCAAGGAAGAGGGTTTTTGGGTAAGGGTTTTTAATGATAAAAGATAATAAAACTGGGAATTTTCTTTGAGAGGGAAAACTGGATTGCGGAACAAAGCAATACGTCCTCGTTTTTTAGCAATTTTGTCGTTGTTATGCAAGGTTTTTTTATCATCAATGGAATTTTGTTTTTTGGGCCATGAAGTTGCTTCTTTTCTAAAATAATATAGATTGGAATTTTCAACTATAACATGTTTGTTCCTTTAACACATTAGATTATCTTGTTTATAATATATATATATATATATATATATATATATATATGTGTGTGTGTGTGTGTGTGTGTGTATATAAAATAAAGGTTCTTGAAAGTTGCAAGAAATTTGGAAGAAACGACATCCTTTATACTTTCATAATGTCATATGGGCTAATATCTATGTAATTTAAAAATTAAGCAATTTTGATAGATTAGATTGGTTTTGGTGAATTTTAATATCTCTTATCAGTATACAAACTGCAAGAGGTGGTATTCAAAACATAAAAACTGCCAACATTTTTTAATTTTTCAATTTCAACAGGTGTGGATTTGAATGATTCAACTTGGAAAATTTTTGAAACATCCCTTGTGAATAATATACCTCTAAGTAAAATGGTTTGTCTCTATATACGGTGCATTATATTTTAGTGCCTCTATTACCAATACCAATAGTGAAATGTAGGTTCCTTGAGATTTAGTTAAATATGGAACACAAATGCCTTGAATCATACAAACATGACGCATCCTTTGCATACATTGCATCAACATATTTCTTACGATCGCAGCCATTAGCTTTGGGATTAAGGCTTTAAGGTCTTAGTTTTGAGTTATAACGAAAAAAGCTAAATGTAATGAATCCCAATTAAATTTGTGATAAAGGCTGTGTTGTTTTTGTCGTTGTTATTGTTGTAGCCAATAGTTTAGAGGTTATGGCTTAGCATTGGACCCATAAGCTAGTAGCACAAGTTAAAGCTTCTCTTCTATCACAAATTAGTATTGCTTGAAACTGAATGGAATCAGCAGAAAAGGCAAGATAGGTCATTGTTCCAGCATTATTACATTAATACAAGAAAATAAAACAAACATAATTGGCAATAATAACATTGGAAACTTAAACAATTATGTCAACCTTGTTTCACATTCAGGACATGGATTTTCTCCACTTATGGGGAGTCCTACCCCTCACCAGTTTTTCCTTCATGTCCACAGGAGTTTGTCTTGCAAGTCCAACTTCTCCTTCTCCTCCTCCTCCTCCTCCTATATGTTCTTCTTCTAACTTCTCAATATTTATACTTTTATAAGAAGGCATTATCCCAAACCTTTTCCACTTAAAAAACCCTTTCTTTTTCTCCAACATCTTTTCCATTTGGACTTGCATTGCATGGCACTGGCCTTGAAGCCTCAGCACATCTTCTCTGAGCCTTCTTATCTCCATTTGTTGAGCATTCATCTCACGTTTCGACAGGCACCGGGCCGTCGGGTCGAGGCCGAGGTTTGGGCTTCTGGTGAAGGAGCCACTCCAGTCCATGTTTCTATTGAGCTTGGTTTGCTCAGAAAAAAGGACTTGAATCACAGCTCGAACTGGCAGCCGTTCATTTTGGGCTGCATGGAGTGATGCCTCTGGCGAAAGCTTTCGGCTATCAATTAGTCTACATAGACTCTTCCTTTCTTGCTTTGAAACTCCCGGATGTGCCTAGCAAATAAAATATTGAACACTTCAGTAAGAATGAACTTTAAGTCACGATAAATATAATGATAGGAAACATTGTTAATTATGATATATATACAGACCTACCATATCATCTAACTGCATACCAAAATATAGAATTGCTAGCCATGCACAATATATTGGACATTGACACATACACATTTATTTGCGTGTTATATTGATGTAGAACGAGTAACAAAACCGATGAACAACTCAGAAATCTATCCGAAAAATAGGAAAAATGACGGAAATCCACCCGCAAACAAACGAAAATTACATTCGTTTAAAAATTTAATATTAATTATCAATTCTCATAAGCAAACTAAATAATAAAACTGATATTAGTTCTTATTTATAGAGTTAGGCTGATTTAACTATCTAGGAATATAATTCTCAATAGAGTAAACTAACTAGAAAATAAAATTCTAAATAATATGATATCTAAAATATAATAATCTGAAATATAATTATAAATATAAAATATTAATAAATTCTTGAATAATAGAAATTTTCTTTTTTCATTCCCCATCATATATTTATCGAAAATCGCTATTTTTCTCATAGGAATTTGGTAACCTTAATCAAAGCATACATGCAATGGAATGAGATTTCGAGTCTCTCCTAAATATGATTCAGGCTCATTCAAATGGCAGGAAAGAATAGCCTTGTGGTAATGGTAAGTGCACTGTAATTAAGATGTTACAAATTGAGGTCCTGAAAACACCCTCATTTTGAAATAAGTGTAAGAGTGCATACATTCTTTTTTCATTAAAGTGACAGAAGATGAATATATGCATAAGTTAGACTGTAGTAAATAGCAATGCAAAGTTCCATCAATAATATATTACTTTAGTAGTCTCTCCTGAATGATAATGTCCCAAAACAAATCCCAGAGGGTGCCAATAGAATCCAAAACTGTGCGTTCACATGAGCAATGCACAAAAGGGGCCAAAAAAAAGCAAATTCTGGATCCCCTTTTGTTATCGAAAGTAGAGGGCATTTCTGTCATTCCAATCCCACTCTGGTGCCAGGTCCAGAGTCATACCATCACCAGACTGTTCTCATTTAATAATCTCACCCCCATGTTTCTTAAAAATTTCTCTAATTAATTAGTTTAGGCCTAAAAAAAATTTTTAAAAAAAAAACTTGCTTGCTGGCGACAACACAAGGGCTGCCGCTTAGTTCTTGGTCCTCTTTCTTTACCATTTTTCAACTCACCTGTCCTTTTCCAATCATTTAGGAGAGATTATCGAATTGATATACTTGCATGATATTCTGCTTTCTTACTTTTTTTTCCTCTTTTCCAATCTCGAGCAATGAGAAAAGGGATGAGAAAAGGGGAAATAGGGCTCCTAATTAACACCCTATCTAATCCTAATTAACACTCGAGAAAAAAAAATTAACACCCTATCTAATCTTATCATTAAGCTACCAATCCAATGGAGATATGAAATTTCTGGTATCAAACATCAAATTCTTTTTCTAAGACTAGTCAGCAGTTAGAGAGATTTAATAAAGAGTTAAATGTACGTAATTTTATCTTTATTTTTATAAAGAGTCCATCTTCTCAACTATAATATAAATATATATGTCAAAATGATATTATACACCAATGGGTTTCACCGGGTGGTGTAACCGTGTAAGTTAATTCAACTAAAGAAAATAAACGGTAAGAAATAAGGTTATCTTATAGTTAAAAATTCAAACCTCTCGGTGGCAAAATTTTGAGAAATGTGAGGTCTATATAATGTAAGAATATGCATATATATTGTACAACTTAAACCCAATTGACCTCTTAAGGAAAGATATATCAATCAAAGAATGTGTGCTAGCATAATGTGTGTGTGTGTGTGTGTGTGTAAAAGAGAGCACAAAGAAATATAGTTTATTGTGTATGGACTTTTACCTTGAGGTAAGTGTCAATGGCACGGTATAAGCCATCATCAGCGGCACGGGCGTGGCCAGGGAGAGCAGCAGCAAGAGCAACAAACTCAGATAAACTCAAATTAGAGTCCACAGCAGTTTCAGCTAAGTAGCAATCAACAAGCTTGGCCACCTTGATTAAGGCGGCACCACTCTTTGTAATATCATCCAACTCAACGAACCTCTTCACCAGCCTAATCACCAGCTCAACATCTAGCAAAGTCCCACAAGTGTGACTAAATGATGGTATCATTAGCTCTTTCAAGGAAGCTTGGTCAAGTTGCCATGAAATCCTCCGCTCGAGCTCGGCTCTGTACGTGGGCTCCACCCCTACCATGTTGGCCGTCCGGAGGAGGCGGAGGAGGAAGTTGCATGGGATTGAGTCCTTCTCTGGGGGCAGAATTCCCACTAAGGTCTCAACAAAAAATCTCTTTTTCATCCATGACGCCGTCACGCTCTCCGGTGACTCCTCAAAGTTGGTTAGACCCTTGTCGGGCGCCGCGTCACCCGATAGGTCCGGTAGCCATTTTGATGCATAATGAGCTATGATTGAACCAATTAGGTCCGGCCGGACTCCTTTGGCCTTAATGCCGGTTATGGTCTTCACGAAATAGTCCATGTCGAGGATGCAAGCGTCGTCGAACCAGCAATCCGCGGCGAATTGGGGTGGTTTTCCGGAGAATGTAGTGGATTCTTGAAAGGATGCCTTCTTCATTTTGCTCCAATTATGGTAGAGAAAAAGGAGGAAATATTTTAGGCAGAAACTTCATGTACTACAAATGTGACAGTGTGGAGGGGTTTTGTAGCCATCACTACATGGCTTGTAATGGGCAAATATTCAAACTCAGCTCATAAATGCGATGATTCTAAATCTCGTGATGCACCTTTTTTGAAGTAAAAAAAAATAATAATAATCATACATGGCTTGTAGGAGGATATTAATTAGCGAGAGCAATTGGGAAATTTTTGGCCACTTCAATGGACTCAAGTGCCCTTGGAATTTTTTGGTTGCATTGTAAGATGAGTGTGTGAATTATATGAGAGGATTGCAGAAGAAGATTTTTTGTTTAGTACTGCTGGATGGAGCTTTGAATGGACACCTGAAGAGCAAGAAGGATAAGTGAGTGAAGGGAAAGGAAGAGAATCAGAGAGGGGAGGAGGGGACCAAAATTCTTTAATGCAAATATTCCTTCCTATGACACTCTATGGCTTATTATATTCCAAGTAGAACAAAACTAATTACTAACAACGTATTCCACATTGAAAAGGACTTGAACCTGCAAATAAAATCCTATTCTCCCACATTCGCCAAAACTAATTCTTTTATCTTCTACACATTTGGACAACTTGATTACTTACTGCCTAATTTTAACATTGTTAGATCTTTTCGTGCTTCGTTTGACATCTATGAGTTGTCACACAATGCAAGCAGGACGAACTCCAAAAAACAAGCAAGAACTTATATTAAAAGTAAGAGTCCTACTAAGGAGACGAAATTTATGGCAATAAGCATGGGTTCTAATTCAAAAAAATATTTTTTTTAAAAAAATTAACTTGTAAACATACTTAGTGTTATTTAATGTTATTCTAAACATGATTTATGTAATTCAAAACCTTGATTTGGGAAAAAAAATTTTGATTTCCTAGCTCTGTCTTCCACTTGTCTCTTTTCTATGACTCAGTAATAAGGCTCCGTGACTTAGAAATGATCACACATACATAGTCACCTTACCCAACTTGAACATGTAATCTCAAAGTAATAATCGAGTAAACTTATTTTTCGTTTGTACGCATGAAAGAATGGGCTGGTTACTGGCATAAAGCGCGGTAGCCATTAGGGGGCCAAACCCCTTATTGAAGGGAGCTGGTCCCTTTTTTTTTTTTTTTTTTAAATTAGGCGGCCTATGCTCTTTTTGTTAAAAAAATATATTAATACATGTGTCGAATTTTAATTTTTTTTGATATTTTGATTGAAATTAAGATTAATATTTTTAAAATAAAACTGATAATTTTTAAAAATAAAAAATAATAAATATTTTAAAAATTATCAATTTTAATTTCAATTAAAATATTTATCAAAACACTAAAATTCACCGACACTAACATTTTCTCTTTTCTCTACAGGGTTTATGGCTCCCTAATTTTGTTTCTTTCCTGCACTTTATTTTGAGTATGCAGAGGAAATGGCAAGTTATTGTAGGAGAATCACCAAGGCCTCTTGGTGGAGGCAGCTAGCTAGGCGGTGTCCTCTTGCACGTCAAACAGGGGCACGGTAGAGCTATAAAAAGGGAAATGATAGCGGCATAGGTAAAGGAGCAGGGGTGACGTACCAAAAAGAGAAAAAAAAAAAAGAAAAGTTAGAGAGAGAAAAAAAAAAGAGTTCACTGTCTTTTTTTTAAATATAACTATAATATTAATTAAAATTAATGTAAAATATATTTAAATTTAATGTATAATAAATTGTTACGAGAGAACAAAAACTTTTCAGTACCCCGTCCAAGTCTAACGGTCCCATCCCCATTGCTGAGCCTGGGCCTAATGAAAACGAGACCTACAAATGAAAGGACGAGAGTAAGTCTAAAAATGTCTCGTTGGCAGTACACAGCATAATTAGTAGCCGTCCATATATCCCGCGGCCACGAGAGGATAGGCCAACGTACCCAAGTATGTTGAGTTGAGTTTGTCTTACTCTTATACCTGAAGCCTTATATATATATATATATATATATATAAAGCAATCAAGTTACATTAATTTGATAAATTTCCACTTAAGTAGTCGAATAAATACATCAATGAGTTGCTAATCTAATTTTGAGGAAAAAATTCCTTTTTAGACTATTTAACGACTCAATCAGTATAATATTTAATAGTCTTATAAACATAATTAACATTACAGTATTCACATTAGAAAAACTTAACATAATTAATTAGCAACCCAAGTATACTGAGTTGAGTTTGTCTTACTATTATCCCTGAAGCCTATCGTTCACGTGTCCCGCGCACTTTTAGCTCATGACTTCTCTTTCCTTAGGCCTGTTTGGTACTTTTTTCAGTGGAAATAATAATAATAATAAAAGGACAATATTTTTTATTTTTTTTATTAATTTAAATAATTATTATTTTTTTTCTAATAAATTATTATTTATTTTCTTTTTTTATCATTTACGGTACTATTTTTTATTATTTTCTTTCAATCCAAATATAGTGTAAAAGATACATGGCTAGGTACCTACGGAAAATTAAGACCAATTAAGGGTGTGTTTGTTTCTTGTAACATATTTTACAGGAAAAAATTTTATAGATTTTTCAGCGTTTGTTTCACGGAAAATATTTTACATAAATAAAATTTGGGGAAAATTTCAGATTTTCAGGTAAAATAATTTCTCTTTTTGCAGAGCTGAAGTTATTTTTAAGGAAAATATAAATTGTACTATAAGTAAGTGACAAAGGAAAATTATTATTTTTACTGTAAATATTTTACAAATATAAATTATTTTACAGTAAACAAACGAATCCTAAGACTCAACAAGAACCGATGCGTTATAATTAATTAATTATTTATTATAATTAAATACTTTTATTATAAAAAAATAAAAATATTTTTTTATCCATTTGTTATTAAAAAAAGGATTGTGATTACACAAAAGAATTGTAAATTACAGTACGTTAATTCCGTATTTGGATTAAATAGTTTGGCTCCTCTTAAACTGCACAAATAGTAATGATTCGGTGTGCACACGTTGGGACTTGTGCTCAAGCAGAGTAGCTGTTAAGATCGTCTGACCACACACGCACGAGCATGGAAGCCGTTGGATCCTGTGGCCATACGCCGCCATGCTCCTACTGTGCACATGAGATGGGGTCCCGTGCAAATTTTGCCTGCAAGTTGACCACAGCAAGAAAAACAGTAGCACAGCAGATATTGCAAAATCAAACACCTCAATGTGCCCACCAACTCCAAAAGGCCTCCCCATTTACATGTACTTGTTTATGAGAAACATGCAGCTAAAAAACGAAACTGAAATCTCTGGCGGTCACGAGGATGCATATGGGTTTGAATAAAAAAATTCCAAAATGTCAATTTATTCTCTGTTAAATTTACTAAGATTCTTTTTTTTTTGCCAAGAAAATAGATACGCAGGGGTGATCGGCTGCTGCCCACAAATCTGTAAAAGAAGATTGCGCGAATTCGTTGGTATTAGGTAGAGTGGGTTATTTACAGCAGACTCATGAAAAAATAAATTCAAAAGCTCAGTAAATATTACTACACTGTTCAAGATTTAGTAGTGCTCACGTACATTTAATTCCACCATTTAATCTCAGGGTGACTCAAACCCGTAATTTTTCATACAGAATTGATTCCTTAACCAGGTGAGCCGCACAAGCAGAAGTTCCAAGGAATTTGATTTTATGCTCTAGATTGCACTCAAAATTTTCATTATATTTGCATGATAATGTGGTCGTACTACCTATATAATTAGCCATGTAATAAGAGTACATTTGAAATTGTGTTAGATACCTCTTATTTACATTTCGCAAAGTAAGCGTAAATGTCACGCTAATAACCCAGGGTTTGGCTATATGGTTGACAAATGTAATGTCTGGAGCGACTCTTCTCTTATATTCTTACCTCCTCTCTAGCAATTTGAATTAGAAATCTCTTAGATAAATATTAGAAATCTTAGTGTTTTATATATATATATATATATATATATATAAAACAGCAAAAGAAAACTTATCATAAATGAGTCAGTTATTAAATCTATAAACCGAATCTATTGTAACTCCGTTTATATATCAATGGGCCTCCCCCTAACAAAACAAGATCTGGATGAAGAAGGTAATGACATATGACAATGATCACTGCTGCCTAGAGAATGAAGGGGGCAGGGAGGTGATTAGCTTGATAGCAGGGCTTGCAATTTCGGGCGGGGCTGCGGTATGCTACCACAAGAAAATGGTAGCATAAGAAATAATATTTTAATTTGAATAATTGAAAATATATACTTAAAATTTCAGTCATCTGTTTCAGTTATTTTTCTTTAACAACAGACTATTATCTTTTTTATAGGGACAAAAAAAAAAAAAAAAAAAAAAGGAAATGGCAACACGTGAACGAGTTTATGTTTTATATAACAAAACAACTACAGCTCTGACAAGGGCGTTCTGCAGCTGGGCCATGCCAGCAGGCTCCGAATTGGCGTCCCAACAAGTCTCCCCTCCTCTGAAACTTTATCATTGGCAATTTTTTATGTTAGCCATCACTTTCTGGAGTTCATGACATATCAATATCTTATGATTCTCTCTTCTTTTTTTTTTTTTTTTAATCAAATATCTCGTAATTCGATATCTTATGGTTTGTCCTATCATACATATAATATCGTGAGGTGTCTTCGACTGCATCTGTTCATCATAGTAACTGCAATTTTCTTTGGCAAGAGAGTAGAAAATAATCTATTTGGTTCCAAGGATAAATATTTTGAAAGAATCAATTTCGTGTAACGCAAATCTAATTCTAAAATCGAAGCTTTGGTAGGAAACACATGCACTAAGTACTCAAGCCAACCTTTTGTGGTAGAATTCTCTCATTTTAGGTTGAATGCAAATTTAGACTTGAGGGTCATGGTAGAATTTAACAACTAGTAATTTATCGACATCCTTCATGCAACCCATTTTTTAAAAGAGTTTTATTATATAACCAAGTCAAAATTCTTTAAAGCTAGCATTCAACTATACAACAATGGCCAACAATCATAATTAACAGCCTAAACAACTGCCAACATTCAAAATTCACAATCCCACAATTCTCAAGCAAATAAACTTAACCCAACATCAATTTCAAAATTCAGCACCACTCAAGCATGAAAATATAAGAATTAACAACTTGATCTGCTTCAAACGTAAGCCTATATTATATTATCTTAAGCATTAGATGCATTTATTTTGTAATCTCATCACTAACTATAATTATATATCGAAAGACTAAAAATATACAATCAAATATTGTATTAATACATTATATGGTTCTGCGGAGGCTTTTATATAACTTTTCACTTTAGGAAATGAAAGGAAGGAATATTTTATAAGTGCCACTAAATATTTAGTGATGAAGGTTTTCTTTACGTAATATCCATCTGCAAATAAGAGGGCGTCAAAATGACAGGAAACACTCGTTCTCGTTTAACAAAAAACTAGCCGTCCGCCCCCTCTACTCGGTGTTTTAGACTGATCTTTGCGTTTTCATAGTTGTGTTCAATACAATTTTAATCTCATCCAACAATTTTTGTTTCCTTGTAATTTTCCAGAAATCTTAAATCTGTGGACACAATTGAATTGCCATGCATTAGTATCAAGGCAAAAGCAAAAGTCCCATTCTTTTTGTGCCAGTGTTGCAATTCGTGGTAAATCTCACATCGCCAACAGAAAGAAGAAAGTGGATCGTTGCTATGCAATAGTTGCTTTTAGAGCACCAATCCCATTTTTTTAAATCTTGACTGGTGTCTTGAAAGTAACAAGATTAATAATTTTTTACAATAAAATTGATAATTTTGTAGTAAAAATTAAAAATTATTATTTTTTATTGTAAATATTATTAATTTTGTTGAAAAAATTATAAATCTTATTGCATTTAAAATATCAATCGAAACACTAAAAATTAATACATAAACATTTTTCTCTTGCTTTTATTGGTCCGAAATTTTAGGTGGTCTCATTATAAGGTGTTTCCCATATACAAATCAAAGAGAGGATAAAATTAGCTGCTTGTAAGCCTTTTCTTATTTGAAATGTTGACTTCAATTTTCTAACTATTAAGATATCTATTAAATTATAAATTATATAATAAAATAACTCATCTCGTTTTCATTAACTCCATACCTATTTTTTAGAAATAGAATCCGAACTTTCAATCTAAAGACTTATATTTCTAGCCACAGAAATATCTCCAAGTACGAAATGATCCTGTCATTTGTGTGCATTTTCGTTTGTTTACGATTGTGGGCTTTGTAATAAAGTTTGCTTTGCGCATGGGAAATATGGTGGCTATGATCCAAGGACAAGAAAACATCGTCGGCTACATGGCTTAGTGGGTGACTTGACACTAAAATTAGGTCATATCAAAAGCCCAATAATCCACATGTGATCCCCTAACATTGTGACTTGTGAGACCCAAAAAAATGGGCTCCTGCATTCTATCCGAAGAAGTCAACTGAAGGAAACAAAAGAAAGTGCTAATAATTAAGGCTTAAACTTAAAGACTTTCACCTTGGAGGTCTTAAGCTTAATATTGAGAATGTAGATGTTAATATTATGAGAATATGAAAAATTGTCTCTATTATATAATTCACAGCTCGATAAACCTCTTAATAGACCTGAAAAAAAAAAAAGAAATTGGCATCTAGCATCCCGGGCTTGGATGAAGCTTTTCTGGAGTAATAATTTGAGTACGTTTCCAAAATTTACTATGGCACTAAGGAAAAAAAAGGGAGTTGCATGCAGCAGGACACATACCACCACCTTTAGCTATTATTGTTTTCCATAAAATAAAATCTAACAAACATATTCACCTAAATTATGCTTCTCATCAAGTCCACTTATTCGTCCAGTATGTCACTGTTGAGTTTGGAAGAAACAGTTCAGCTTTTGCGGGGAGTTGAGGTTGTTTCAGATGAGCTACCGGATGGTTTGCTAGCTGCTGGACTCAGTGTAGAACCACTCGGGGGAGAACCATTTCCGCTCTCTTCTTCAGACACAACGGGAATCTTAACGGCTGCTCTTTCCATCTCCTTCTCGAGCTCCTCTTCACGGCGCAGGGCAGTGAACTGGGTATCCAAAGACCTTGCAGCACCTAACCATGAAAGTACAATGACCAGGAGTATTCCTGCAAGGTAAGGAGTTGAATTTGCGAGTGACCCGAAGGTTAAGATCATGAACTGCTGAATCAGAGCCCCTCCAGACTTCCCCAATGGATTGCAGACAACATCAATGGCTGCCTTTCCTTTGACCTATAGCATTGGTTAGACAAGAAAAGTGAGAAACGTTCTTGATTGTCTGTAAATCATTCTTTCCCTCTATGGGAACTGAAAAAGTTTAAACCATGTTTTTTCCCTTTTTTTTTTTT
Source organism: Carallia pectinifolia (assembly GCA_037832335.1). NCBI lineage: Eukaryota > Viridiplantae > Streptophyta > Magnoliopsida > Malpighiales > Rhizophoraceae > Carallia > Carallia pectinifolia. The sequence goes on along the minus strand of CM075445.1, from coordinate 14,009,645 downwards.
TCCTTAAATCTTGTTTCAAATACGATTAAAAGTGACAGTTTAGCTGAAATTATCGAAGTGCAATAGCAAGGTCCAAACCTTGGTATCCTCATCCAAGGGGATATAGGCCATTTCTTTGCAAGGGTCAAATAAACTATATTTGGCACTCTTGCTGAAAATGTTTTGCATTGCACCTACGTATACAGCAGCAAGAAGAGGGGTCATCCCAAACTTTGCGAGGGCAGGTGCAAGAGGATCCCCACATAAAATCAGCGAGAAGAAACCAACTCCCGTTAGAAGCAGGACTGTAGGTGTAATTGCGGCTGCAACTCCCCATCCATACTTGTTGAATATATATTGACTTAGAAGCATCATTATGAAAGTCATTATTCCAGTTCCAGTTGAGAAGTCACCCATAAAGGAAGAGTACTCATTCGGGCTGGGGAACTGCAACATTGAATGAGGGAAAATCAATAACCAATGTATCCACAGGGAGATGCAGGCACAGCAACAAGCCAAATCCAGCTTACCTGAGCTTTGAGCTTTGATTTCCAGGTGACCTCAACAAGGTTAATGCTAATACCATATGCAACCACCAAAGTAGCCAGATCTCTAATGTACTTAGAAGATACCAGGACTTTTAAGCTCTCCATTGTGCTCAACTTTAGCTTTTCCTGCAAAGTTTTGATTAATCAGAAAAAAAATCTGACAATTAGTTATGAGACTACTATTCCTTGCTGGACTGCATGCACAGTATACAAGTATGTCATATGAATTTCTTCAGTCCATCTTTAGAGATGTAATGAATGCATGTAAATGTGAATCCACTCTTTTAAGCTATTGAATTGAATAGATCGAGTGATATTGATACCCAAAATCAATAAAACAGGTCTTCTGCAGCAGATGAATGTAACAATGATTATACAGGCCAATTGCTAAACAGCTGAAAAGTGATGCAACAATTCAGTAAAAGTGACTGTGGAGGTGAGGAGGAGCTGGAAGAGGTGGGAAAGGGGACACAAGTGGGAAAAATAAAAAAGACAAGGTCAAACATCAAATATACAAACCAAGATAGCTTAATAATGTATAATTCAATTTCCGACATAGAAAAATGAAATAGAATCCCTGCCAAAATTACCTTTTTCTTCTTGCTGCGGGTTGGAAGAGGAACAAATTTGTTTACCCACCAGTAAAAGAAACAAATTGCGAGCCCCATCAGCACAACAATGCTCATCATTCCTTTTAGGGAAATGGCCCAACCATCAACACCAGGACCCAAATTTTTCCTTAAATTGGAGAAGTACTTCACTGTTCGGCCCGAGAAAACAAGAGCAACATTTGCTCCAAGTCCAAAGAGAGGATAAAATTTTTTGGCTTCCTCCACAGTAGTGATCTGCAGAACACATACAACCTTCAGTTGTGCACTTCAGTAGCAAAAAATAGATGAATATGGCAATAATGAAAAACCACGCAAAGTTAACCACAAGCTCTTAGAGTTTCTATAATTTTATCAATCTAAAAAATTAGAGAGTAAAATTCTAACACGTTTTTGACCTTGAAAAAGGCAAGGTACAACTCTCACAACCACTTCTTGTAGTCTCCGTGACACAAATAATTAAGGCTCGGGTCCTTAACTACTTATGCATAGAATGTAGCTTGACAACTTTATTACTTGCATCAACCTCCAAGGTTTTCAGCATCCATTACTATAATGATCGGTGTCAAAACAGCAAAGGAACTTAAGAGAAAGATCATACAAAATACAGGGAGAAACACAGCACAACTACTTTGTTGGAACGGCAGAAAGAGAAAATACACATTCTTTAGGGGATTCAAAGTTAAAATCACAACAGCTAAGACTTGCAAGTGCATTCAAAGAACTTAAAAACAAAAACATAACTCATGCAAGTAGAATACTCATCGAAGAGGTGCACAGTTATTGACTACTGAAGAAGGATAAAAAAGTATCACCAATAACAATTAGATAAAACAAGGTGAATATCATGTTTTAAAATCTTGCAAATTGAGTGCAATATCTAATATTCTAAAGCACGTTTAACTGGAAAAATGACGGCTTTGGCAAGCATAACTCAGTGCCATGTCATTCTTCTCTCAAAAAATTTACCCCTATTTAGAGATGAAGGAATTGCACCTTGGCAAACCCGTTTGGGCCATATAATATGACTAAAAGAAACAACACTCGGTACACAACTACACATAAAGCAGTATGTCAATGCTCAATTTTCTAAATGAAAAACATTACAAAAACAACACCACAATAAAAAATCCTTAATCCCAAATTTAATCGGGGCTGGCTACAAGAATCCGGACTATCATGAACAAAGCTTTAAGTGAGGTGCAGCTGTTCTAAATCCTTCCTAACCAAAGATTCTCAATCTCAAGTCAACTTAGGTCGCCTTCTCCCTCTCCCCTCACCATCAATTGAGAAAAACATATAAACAGAAAGCTATCATTAATTTGATTATCATAACTGATCTAACCCAGGCGCCACTTGTGGATGAATAGAACAAATCATTCATTTCAGAAGGACGTCAATAAAGGTCTAAATTCAAATAAATGAAACATCAACAAAGTAGAATTGTATCATTCCACATATCAAAAAAAGGGTATCCAACACTACAACCTATAACTTTCTTTTCTCTTTAAGGATGCCAATATGTTATGAATGGTCAACCACTAGTGACCTGCAAACATAGCACCAAACAAACATCTAACTTGCAATTACGCCAACAAAAATGACGGGGACCTTGTAATTAGATAAATCATCGATTTAAACATGCAGCCTTTTTGCAGGACAGTGCTCAAATTCTGAACACAACAACTCTCTCAATTCAGAGCAGCCTTCACAAATATCAAGACGGATAAATCCCGATGATTAAGATTAAGTCAAGCATTCAAATCCAAAGAGTAAAGCAGTATTTCAGCAAAACATATGCTTCTAGCATTTAAATAGCCTAATGACAACAAAAAAAAAAAGAAACAAAAAGATACCTGTTTTTAATATACTATCTTAACTACCATAAGATACAGGACAAGCATCAAAGATGCAGAATTTCATTCCAGATATCCAAAAGTATGCCCATAAAGAATCAACAAGAACATTTCAATGAAATGGAAACATAATTACCTGATTTGCAAATCCCCAGAACAGCACTGAAATCACCACACTCCCCCACAATTCAGCCATAACATAGAAGAGACAGAAAGACCAAATTCTCATAATGGCTAAAGGGCCAAGAAACCTTGGGCCAAGTATATTCAAAAGTTTATCAGCGAATGCTTGAGGGTGGATATAATTGCTGAGAGGATACAATAGAAACCCAAAAGCTCCAAAGAAAGCAATGAAGGGAACAATTACAGTGTAAAATAAGGCCTGCTTAGACAAAACATCAGCCAATTTTGTATACAACAACATGAACCCAATGGCCATAGGCAAATTCACCCAAGTCTTCAGAAAAGGTATAATCTCTGCACTGCTCCCTTTAGCTGTTACAACCAATACATCCTTCGTGTCTCTCAGGATTGTATAGTTGAAAAGAATACAAAAGAACATTAACCCCAATGGCACAATTTTCTTAAGAGTTGTGACCTCAATGCCCAAAAACTTAGGTGCATTAGTTTCTTCACTAAACAAAGGTTGCCCATCAGCTGCAGCCTCTGCCTTGCAAATATGCAAATTCCTCTCTTTTAATGAAATCCCATTTGGTTTTGACACAAAGCTAGGAAATTTTTTTAATCCACTTGAAGATAAGGAAAACCCAGGAAGGCTTTTGGGTTTCACAGCAAAAAGCCTCTGCTTTAAACCATTTGACGGATGCAAAGCCCTGGTTTTGGGGTTTGGTGAAAATGAGAGAAGCCCTCTGGTTTGTAGCACAGCCTCCATATCTCTCCCCCCCTTTCACTCTCTCTTGAAGAAGTCCCTTCAAGAAAACCTCAAGCTTGGCAATCAACAAGAGCACATGCAGATGAGAGAGAAAGAGAGAGAGAAAGAGAGAGAGATGAGGTGGCTACTCTGGAGCTTGGGCTCACAGAAAGAAGGTGAAGGATGACATAAAATAACTTTCTTAGTCAAAAAAACAAAACCAAAACCAAAAGCCCACACTTTCAAACATTGACAATGTCTGCTCAGAAAAACGATAAAATAAAATAAACATAGCTTTATTAATGGTATCCACTAAGGCAGTGTCCAATTTCATCAAAAAAGGTACTGTTACATATGCAGGGAAAATTACTCAATAAAATTTTTAGATTGTAATTATATAAAATTATTTTGTAATTACGTTGATTATAAATATAATTAAAAAAATTATTATTTTCTTTATATAATAAATTTATAATATAAAAAAAAAATTAAATAGTTATAATCCAAAAATTCTTTCGATAATGTAGCGTTCGGACAACAAATTTTTTCCTTCATGAAACCGCCAACTCTCGTCTCTGTTCCTTTTTTTTTTCCTTGGCGAAAATCTAAACAATTTATTAGAAATAGAAACTACTATTGACAAAAAAAAATAAAAATAGAAACTACCCAAAGGCGAAGACACTTGGTGATAATAAAATATATACTTTATTGCGGTGAACTTCTGTTTATTTTTCACTTTTTTTTTTTTTTACGTGATCATTCTTTTTAAGATTGGAAAATTAAAAAAAAAAAGAGGATGAAGAGAAATGTTATATGGATATGAATAATGCTATTCATTCTGGATTGATATCGTTAATTGTACCTAATATGCTAAAAAGGAAATAAAATAAAAATAAATTTTGAAAGATTGCATTTAAAATTTTTTCTAATTTCTTTTTTAATTTCATCTCTTTCCTTGTAATTATGATATCTAATTAGGATGAATATCTTTACTCTATAGATACCAATCAAAAATGACACGCTTGATGTTTTAATAATATTGTATATTTGAAAGATATAGATGCGCAACATATGGTCTTACACATATTATTGTAATATTAAAAGTTTAAAGTTAAAATATGTATTAAAACGTGTAAGAATACTAATATGAATATGCATATAAAAAAAAAATAAACACACATGGATATTTAAAAATGAATATGTTCCTAGTAAACATCCTAATAATTAGAGTTTAAATTTTTAGTTTAAAAATCTTGAGTTCTAATTATATAATATATGATCCAAAGAGTCTCAACTGAAAAATAAAAATAAAAATTATTTAATATAAAATGTGTAACTATAATGTGTATGAATAACATAATAAATAATAAATAATGTACATTTAACATGGGAATTGATATTTGCATGTTTAAAATAAAAAAAAAAAACGCTATACACTCAAAGCTAAAAAAACAAAAGTAGAACCTACGTCACCATTCTTGCATGTATAAAACTTTTTTATTGTATAATTAACTCCTTCCATTTAATTTGTACTATAATAAAAATTACTTTTTTAAGAGATGCAACAGTATTTAAAATTTGAATTTTTATTATAAGAATAAAATTTTAATACAAAAATAAAGAGAATAAAATTTATAAAAATAAATATTATTTTTATTATATAACTTATAAATCAATAATTTCACAACAAAAAAAAGCAAAACCAAAAACAAAAACTCAGACACCGTCGACCTGAGTTACCCCACAACAGGCTGTGGCCATCCGCCCAAATTGCTCTACCGTTGTTTTCGCTAACAATCAAACGTCATATCAATAAATAAACCATTTTTTTTTGTTTTTTGGATTCTAATAAACAAACCATCGTTGCCCCTCAGAAGAGGAAATCTGGCATCAATCAGTTTTTCCTTTTTGTTTTTTTATGAGCACAGTTAGGTAGACGGAAGAGTCCAAACACGACTGAGACAGGACCGCGTGGCAACAGCACTCTCCTTTTTTTTTTTCTTGATTTGTAATATTTTAATATTAAAATATTAACAAAATATTATATTTTATAAAAATTAAAATTTCAATATATTTAATATTATTTTTAATATATTTTTTAATCCACTTACAATTTCTTATTTTTTTGTTGATCTTACTTAAAACTCAAATTTGAAAATTATTTTTACTTATTTTAGAATTTCACCCACAATATTTTTTTATTTTGAATTTCTCCTAACGTTTTCTCTGTCAAATTTTTTTATCATTTTCCGTTTAAATGTGACACGTGACAGTTTAATTAACGATATATTTGATACTTCTATATAATTAAAAGAAAGGGATTTTAAAAAAAAAATCATAGGAAACAAATTGTCGACTGTAAAATAATGATATGTTGCTGATGTGAGTTATAAGTAAGATGTTGTATCACTGATTGGACTGTCACATATCACACTTAACGGTCAACTAATAGAAAATAGTAAAAAAAATTGATGGAGAAAATGTTGAGAATGGAATTCAAAATAAAAAAATGTCGTAAGTGAAATTTTTAAAATACGTAAAGATGATGGGTAAAATTATAATTTTTGTCTATTTTAAACAATTATAATTAAATATTGCTCAGCGATACGATTATTCTTCTTGTTGACAAGCTCTGTAGCTGGTTGTGCCGTGGCTAGATTTGGACAAGACCTGACACCAGGTCAAGCCAACCATAATTCCTAGTTAGAACCACCTTTTATGGTCTAATTAAGGGGCAGTTCGACGTTACAGTTCCAATTCGAAACTTTATTTTAAAAAAATGTAAAATATTTAAAAATTTTTATTGAATTATTTTCAAGTACTGTGACATGGATTCAATCTGAGCACTGTAGTGGCCAGTTGATGAAAAATCTCAATTGTGGCTGGACCGACTACATCATACATTATAGTTCAAACTACACCGTAAATTATAAGCAAAATCATTCTTCCTAAGAAAATATTATGAAATAATATTTAAATAATAATAAAATTATATGAGTTTTTTAATTAATAAAATTAAAAAATAAATATATTATTATATTTCGTTAAATAAATTATATAATTTCTTTATTATTATCTAAATTAAACTATTAAATCTCTAATTTTTATTGGGTTGCACCTGGGGAGTCTAATAAATGTTGTTTTCTTTATTTTAGTACCTATCAAATTTTTGTACTTATTAATTTTATTTTTTTTAGTAAAATTAATTTACAATTTAATATTATTTAAATATTATTTTAATTTTTTATTTAAATAAATAATATTTATTTATAATATAAAATTATAAATAAATTATACTTATTTTAAAAGAAATGAAAATAAAAATCTCTTTAAATTTTAATAAATTTTTGGAGTTTTGCCGTTCGGAAAATAGAGACTCAACTCAATGGGTTGACCACGTGCAAAAAAGACATTTCTGATGTGGCCCTGAAGTCATGACTAGCATATGCCCTGGAGATATTTTTGCACTTTTTTGAAAATAAACATGAGAAGCATGCAACTGCCGGGTCTGAAAGGTACACCTGGGGTGTGAAGCTGGACAAGTGTCCGGTGAAAATGTGAATTCATTCATGTCTTGTGCTTACAGCTTTCTGCCTTTGATTTAATAAAGATGTGAAACAAATAAAGGTCCGATTCGTTTGTTAAAAAATAATTTATTTTTATAAAATATTAATTGAAAAAGATATTTATAATAAAAATAATAATTTTTTTATCACTTATTTAAAATATACATTATATTTTTTTAAAAAAATAATTTCAATTCAAAATAAGTATAAATTATTTTTTTTTAAATCTCAAAATTTTTCTCAAATCTTTTTAAAATTTTTCATTGTAAAATATTTTAAATAAAATAAATATCAAATAAAAAAAATTTTCTATAAAATATTTTACTACGAACAAACTTATCTTAAGAGAAAAAGATACTGCGTTTTGCCTATGTCTTATGGCCACTGGCCCACTGGCCCACTGGCCATTTTCTTGTGTAACAGTGTTTTTATTTTTTTTAACTGCCATTGTTTTAGTTTATGTGGTAAGGGAGGATAGCAAAATGGCTATCAGTGGTACTGTCATGTGCATGGTGTTACTTAATTGCAATGTTTGCAGAGAACTTCAAGGATATTTTTTTTTATAAAAAACTGAAAAAAAAACTTTTAATTTTTTAGAAGTATGTATAAATTTAACTAAAAAAGTTACGAGATATCATCTATGAAATTGAGCAATGAGATTTATTCATGGCCACACCCTCCTCCACTGTTCTTTTTAAAATTAAAAAATAGCAACTGCTTAAGCAAAGTATCTTAAGCGTTTGTAAAGAATTATTGAATGATCGCTAATTACATGTAAAAACGTGAAAAAATATTAGTCCACTTCTTTACTTCTTTATTTTTCTATGTTAAACCAGTGTATTTTTTTTTTTTTTTGTGTATTTCAAGTTATTTCTTTTTGGCTTTTTTTGGATCGAACTTTGTGTTTTTGATATTAAAAAAAATATCTTAACTAAGACATGATGACTTTCTTTGGGCAGAAAAAAAAAATCGTAGATATATTGATTATAATATTTATGAGTTCAGATTGGAATAATTTTTATTTTTTAATATTCAATTTAATCATTCTCATAAAAATAGACCCACTATCAAAATATTGTTAAATCTGAAGAGACCTCTCTCACGTCTAACTTCAATATTGCGAGTCTTAAACTTATGCGATACACAAGTATAATTTTGCTGACAAAAAAATTACGTCTCAAAAACTCAAATCTAAATTAATATAAAAACAGTTATACAAAATTATCATCAAATTACTACCTCAAATAATAAGACATAATAACTTTAGCTAAGATGGCCAAACAAAATTTGCATGAGACAAGTAAGTCCACGACACGTGCAAATTTGAGTTGGCACTAGGTATCTAGGAAGGTTCATCTGTAGCCTACCTATCCACCCACGTGTACATTTCTTTTATTTATTTATTTATTTTTAAATTTTTGACGGTCCAAAATTTTTATTGCCCTTTCTAAGTCAAGAAGGGACGATAAAAAAAAATGTAGTTTGGTTTGGTCAAGAAATGAAGAATTAAACAAAACGTATATGGGAATTTGTCAAATCGCTTACCAGTCCAATCTGAAGAGCCATGGTCAACTTGCTCAAATCTAGTTGCTCATGTATGACCATTAATTGAGCAAAATAAATTCCTTCACTGAACTGAAATTAATCCTTCGGCCATTCTGGTTATACTCATCACATAACAATAGACCAAGTCAGCTAATGTTTGCAATATCAATTTTAAGTCTCATATTTTATCTGCCACTTCAGTATTTGATATTACATATTTGATTTTTCAACAATTTGGTCTTTCAGTTAGGACATAAACTCAATCTACTTAGTAATTTTTTGTGCTCAGCGGGCTGGCATGCTTCCAATAACATGTCATCAGCCAAATATAAGAGAAGAAACAATAAATATTTTTAGTTGGGCTAGAGGGTGCAACCCCGCCTACAAGTGCTAATACAAAATCCACAATTAGGCAAATAAAAACTTTGTGCATTCGATTTAATTATTTTAGACTAACTCAAGTGGTCATTAAGTCTTTAGATTTTAAGAAAGATTGTGAGATCGAATTCTGTTATTTTCTCTAATATCTCACATTAAGTGTGATGTACCGGACTATTCCGAACTATTAAAAAAAAAAAAACCTTGTGCATTCTATTCAAAGACACAAGATTAAATATCTTGCAAACCTAGAAACTCTTTTCCCCTCCTCCATAATGATAAAATAGACAAAGGCCTAAACTTGGGATGGAGGAGGCTTTACATTCTGATTGGGTACAAATGAATCCAAGCCCAGCTATTTAGTAAGCGTCCGGGGAGGCTTGGGCTAGGGGCTTAGAAAGCTGCTACTGGCTTGGGCTATTGAGAAATGGGTAAGAGGCCAACAATAGGCAGGAAAGTAATGATAAGGGGCTGTCATCCCGGTTTTACAGCAAGAAGGATTTTTGTGTCCCTTTCATTGCCCAAGGCATTGCATTGTGAAGGGGCTATGCTGTCACTTTATTTAACTTGCTTTTTGGACAGTAAGGCTTCTTTATAGCGGGTGCTTCCGTTGATGCATAGATGCGCAGATTGGATCAAAGGAGTTGTTATAGTTTTTTTTTTTTTTTTTGAACAACCAAAATAAGCATTTCATTAAACATTAATTAGAAACATACATTTAGGACTAAAAAACTTAACATTACATACACACAGCCCAAGAAGCTCAACATAAATTAAAAGGCTCAAAAAGAAAGACAACACAAGGGAAGATATGATAAGGTGAAGAGTGTCTTGGCCCAAAATTCAAACCAAACCCGACTCAAAGGCCTAAAGGCATCTCTGCCAACACAACTCTATAGCCTCCTCGAAAAACTACGGAGATCTCCACTCTCGATACTCGAGAGAGCATCGAAACTGCTAAACTACTGGAGATCCACCTTGCACACATATACACAGCCCGAATTGGTGTCCAAAAGGACAATCTGCCCCCTCCCCCTACCCCACATTGACCATCATGATGATCGGAAGAGGTAAGGGCGAGATGAGAGAAACCCCACGAACGAAAACCAAGCAGATTAAAAAAAAGAGAGACCACAAATCAACCAAATCATCACCCCCAAACCGCAAACGACACCCCCCACCAACAAAGTACGATAGAAAACCAATATGGCGATGTTTTTTAACTTGCTTTTTGGACAGTTAGGCTTCTTTACAGCGGGTGCTTCTGTTGATGTATAGATGTGCAGCTTGGATTTAGAGGAGTTGATAGTTTTTATGGCAGTTCACATACTATGGCAACCTTTTTTATTCTTTAGTTTGAAGTAAAGATGATAATTCATGATTAAAAAGAAGTTAAGTAAGAGAAAATACTACTACCTAAATCTCAATTCTTCTAATGATTCATTCACATCTTCCATCATTTCAATTAAATTAAATCTTTAAGTAACTCTTTCTTATTTCGTTGATATATAAGTATGAATTATAAAATGCAATAAGTATGAATTATAAAATTGCATTTGTCTATAATCTTATTGTTGTGGCACTTTATTGAGCTAGAATATAAAAACTTAAACTGAACCGTCCCAAACCAATCTGAATCTAATAATTGATTTGGAAAGGTTATGATTTGATTGCGGACTGAAATTTGGTAGAACTATCATTAGCTATTTGGATGTTAAAATTTTCTTTTAAATCGTCCAATTTACGAACACCCCTACACGAAAAAAATTGGTCTACTAAACTTCTAAATAATGAAATCAAAAGTCTTATTTTATTTAAAAAAATTAGAATTTAAGTAACATACTTACACACACAGCGGCATAAAAAAAAAATCCAAATGTAATCGGTGCAAAAGACTATCACAAAAAGTGAACTAAACAACAATTGGGCACACTGTGACACAATCAAGGTAAATAAAATCAAAAAAAAAAAAAAAAAGGCAAGCAATTCCATGTTAACCTTAAAATAGTTTAAACCACAATTTTGAAAATTTCTCATCAATTTCATAACATGAAATGTCCCCAAATACAACATTATCAAGAGCTGATGTTTATGTTATTCTCTTTGAAGTAGATTTTTTGATAGCAATGAAAAGACAATGAACCAACCCAAATCACTCTAATCCACAACTTCAACAATTTTACCAGACCCATACCTCTCAACTCTTTCATCAATCCAATCTCTCATGTCTTTCAAAACAAGATTGGCATTCTCATCAGGCTCACCTTGTATCAAAGAATGGTACATTCCCTCATACAATTTCAAGCTCTTGTCCACGCTGGCTGCCTTGTCATACAACAATTGGGATGATGTGGGGCACGTGACTCCGTCCGCCGTGCCGTGGACCGTCAAAAACGGCACCGTTACCTTGTGGAAGTTATCCTGTATGTGCTGGCACATCCTAGCGATTTCCCTCATGGTCCCCACCCGAGGCTTGCCCGTGTATCTCCTGGGGTTTGATGCTATGATCTTGAGCTTCTCTGGGTCCTTGATTGCTTTCCCAACCATCTTGTTGTCCGGCATGGCTGCCCACGTGTCAGCAAATCCAAAGAGGAGTCCGTACATGAACAGGTGCAGCTTGCTGGGTTTCATGGGCTCGGGTATGACGAAGAGTGGGGCCGAGAAAATCAGGCCCGTCCACGTGTCGGGCTCCGATTGGAAGTACATTAGCATTGTTGCATTCCCACCCATGGACTCGCCAAATAAGAAAGCCGGCAAGCCCTTAAATGGTTCGCTGTGGCGGATGTGCTTGAAGAATGATAATGACGTAGCAGCAACTTTCTGCATGTCGCCTGTACAAAATATTAAATTAAGAGAGTGTCTCAGATTTTTTTTTTAGTATTTTTCACTATTAAATTTTAAAAAAAAAGAAAAATAGTGTCCGGTAAATATTTTTTAAGAGCTGTTTTTCTTGATATCAGTTTATTAAGAAAATAACTTTAAACTACTTTTTTTAATACAACTGCTGAAAATAATTTTTAGATTAAAAAATTCTCATCATTTTATTCTCAAAAAATAAAAATATAATATATTAAATACTCTTTATATTATTCAAACTAACACCCAACAAATATTAGATTAATTAAATACAACAATTTTATTTTAATCATTAACAACAGTAATTACTAACAATAATAAAAAATTACTACCGGTAATTACAATCAAGAAGTTGGAAAATCCAAACGGGTCCTAAAGCAAACTTTTAGCAATTTTGTAACGCTTCAGAGTTCTAAACTGCATCAGGCAAACCTAATTGCAACCTTAATTTTGGTTCAAGATCAATTAGTTTTTTTTTTCTTTTTAGATACAAGATCAATTAGTTAGATATGATCACCATTGGATACAATTTCGTGGTTAATTCAAAACTTTAATTTTACATTCGCAAGTCAACCACTAAATATAGCGAATAAAACGGGTGAGCTTTAGGTTGGAACCTCAAATCAGTATTCATAGTACAGTGTCTCTTTCTGATTAAAGTGGGTCAACAAAACATTCTCAACTTTTCCATCAAATGGTTAGTTGGTACTAATTTTTTTAAAAGTAATAATAAACGCACTAAAAACTGTATTATAAAGTACACTAAATTTTATAATTATAAAAAAATAACAATTTTTTAATATTATTAAATTAAAATAATTAATAATTTTTTTATAATTATAAATTTTAAAATATTCTATAATATAATTTTTAAAATATTTATCATTAATTTTTTTAACCATTGTTATTTACCCACAAAGTTATGAACAGACCACAAATTTATGAAACCTGTTGCTTTAGCTATTTTTGCGCGTACAGACAAAATTCGTGTCTAAACGTTCATTGCTTTTTCTATGACCATGAAATAAATATCCAATGAGAATAAATATGTGAGTGAAAAACACAACGTTGACCAAGTAGCAAGCACGAAAAAAAAAAAAAAAAGTAGCAACGCAAAGGAGAAAAAAAACAGTACCCATGTAGCAACGCAAGCCGTCAGATCTGCCATGTCCAAAAAGATCAGCGGCGAAAACAGCATAACCCCAGGTGGCATAGCTCATACAAATCTTTTGGAACAACCAGCCGGTGTCGGATCCATAGCCGTGGGACATGAAGACCGTGGCTTTGACTTTCCGATCCAACGGCAGAAACCTCTGGGTGAAGATCTTCCCGTTGGGGGTTTCAAAGTAGGATTGCTTGTTAATCACCCCTTGCGACGCGTAGTACTCCTCCTCCGGCATGTAGCCCCAGAAGTTCGGCGGCGTTTCGGGCTGCTGCTGCGTTTCGTCCGGCATCGTCTCGGGTGGCGTTTCGGTTCTCTGGGTTGGATTCGGAGGAGTGGGTTTTGATTTGAATTAGGGTGGATGTTGGTTTTGGGTTGCCGCAGAGGGAATGGGCTTTTTGTGGTCGGCGTTTCGATGGGGTAAGTTGAAGTTTTGATGGAAACAAAGAGGGGAGTGGCTGGGTGCGTTTCTGAGGCAAGAAGCAGATAAATATAAAACGAGGCAGGCAATTTATTTGTAGGTACGTCATGCTTCGTTTGTTTTGAAAGAATGTGAATAGCATGCTTTGAAAGAATATGAATAAAAAAGAAAAAGAATAGAAAATAGTTTAATAATAATATTATTATTATAATTAATAAAAAATAATGATTAAAAAATTATAAGAAAAAAAATAAATAATAATTTATGAGAAAAAAAAAGTAAAAATTAATTATTTTAATTGTTAGAATATAAATAAAAAATTTAATAGAAAAGTTTTTATTTATTTATTTTTTTTATCATTTGCCAAATAAAATATAAGTGTTCGAAAAAATTAATTAATTTTTATTAATATTTTAATGGTGAATCTTTTATATAAGTAGAGTAAATGAAAATATTAATGACTTAAAATCTAACTCTAATCTAAATGTATAATAATCAATATCTTCATAAGATAATGTTTTTGAGAATAAAAAAATTACGTAACTGTTTAATCTTTTTTTTTTGAAATTATAATATAATAAAATAATTATACATTTTATTTAATAATATTTAATAATTTAATTTTTTTAAAATTTTAAAGTATTTAATAATTTATATTATTTTATTATTAATTTATTAATACCTCATTTTTAAAAAAAAATTCTTTCCAACTTGTCACTAATTTATTGCTGCTAATATTTTTTTAATTTAATATTATTTTATTTTTATCTTATTTTGATCTTACCTAATCAATCTAAAATTTTAATAAATAATTTCATTATAAAAAATAAAAATTATTCGAATACAAATTCTTTAGTTTAGTTATAAGTATTTTTTATAAATAAAATATAAAAACTGCAATTAAAATGATGATTATACATTTACAAATTTGTATTTAGAATCTCTCTAATTTTTGTTATTTTTCCGCTCTGTCTCCATGTCTTAATTCCATCCCCATTCCTCTGTCATTTTTGTTTTACTTTCGTGTCTCAAAATGGAATTGATTGTATTTGCAGAACAAGGTAAAAAAAAAAAAAAAAGGTGCGTTATCTTGTCTTTTGATAAATAAGCGGGGTCACCAACCCAAAGTTTGGTTTCGTGGGGTCATCTGGTAGGTGGTGGGAGTTGGTGGATGGGGTCCACCACTAAAGCATACGCCAGTCAATAGCTGGTGTGGTAATTCATCTAACAAACTGAATAAAATTAAAGTTTCAATTTTCAAACGATCAATTAAAAAAATATTGTATGTGTTTTCGGCTCAAAAAAACATGTTGTATGTGCGTTGGCTCTGGGTTTTTCTTTTATCTTGTCCGAGAAAAAAATTGAGACAGTAATCCACATCGAATACAAGCTTAATTATGTGAATTGAAATAATAGATAAAGAATCACGTAATACATGTAATAAGTTATATATATATACATATATAAATATATATTTTAATTTGTTAATTTGTTTATTAAATTACGTTACATCAATACACATTTATCATGTTACTTCTTTGCATTGTTATCAAATTTTTTCTATCTATTGAAAACCTCTCAGAACTTCGTACGAGGAAATTTGCCTTAATTTTGGTGGATAAGTGTTGGATGTATGTATTTGTTTTGGGCATCTAACCTTGTTTATCCGCAATTCATCTTTTATTTTAAATTAATGATGTACCCTAATTCATTTTAACATAAGTGAATACAATATTACGATTCCAAAATAACAAGCAAAAATATAAACGAGGGGCACTTCGGGTTCTCTAATTTCGGTTCAGAAGTACATTGCTAACATATTTATAATAAATTTTTCTGTTTTATAGATATATATATATATATATATATATATATATATATATATATATATATATATATATATATATGTAAACAAGGGGTTGTTAGCCATTGGACATGGTCGTGGTGGCGTATTTGGTACATAGCCCCGACCTGAGAACATGCGCGGAGGTCTTCTCCACTATGTGGCCCCCACGTTCACCAACCATCACAGCCGTGAGACGTTTTTCAGTAATTTTCGTGCTTTTATTTAGAGGAGTTGTTTTTTTTTTTTTTTTTGTTACTCAGGGCTGTAACATATATGTAAAATTTTAAAGAAAAATTAAGTAGAATGCTGTTATAATGATATTATTTTTTATTTTATATGTTATTTTTTATTTATATGAAACTCAAAATAATATAATATTTACATAAATTTAGATAAGGTTTAAATAGATTCGCCGAGTATCCAATTTTTTTCTTCAGCTTTAGGCGCTCGACTTCAAAATTAGAAATTGTTAGGGCACTTGGGTTCTTGTTTTATCATACTTGTATAGAACAAATAAAATAAAGCTCGGAGAATTGCTATTTTTGACCAAACTTTTCATTGATGATAAAAGGATATTTCGTTGATGAAATTGGAACTGAATTAGTTGCCTCCAATAATGTATTGCTATGTTGAATCAGCAAAATTTTATAAAACCATTGAATTAATCGTGTTTCAATACACAGGTGTTATATTATTATAATTGTTGATTATATATTTTTAATTTTTTATTTATAATAAATATAAGAAACACAAATATAAATCTGACAGTATTGTAATAAGATAAATTTATATTTAAACACATCAAATTGTTAAAATTTATGAAATAAATTTATTCCTGTCATGTCATAACTAATATACTCACTCGTACTTTATGCAATATTATTCAATTGTATAAATATTAAATAATTAAAGAGTAATCAAAATTATAAAAATCTTTAGAATATTAACAAATACTTATTGATTAATGGTAATTAGATAAATTTCGATAAAAAATTTTCAATATATACATAAGAAAAATAAGAAAATAAATTATAAAATCAGACGACTGTCCTCGCACAAGTTAATTGCGCTGCAGTGGGCAGTTCCGTGCCAGTGCAGGCACTTCATAGCCATTTATTTCTATGACGTCACTGTTGTCACACAAGTAAATTGTGCTGCAGTTCACTGTGGGTTTGATTTTTCTTTGTTTTTTTTTTTTTTTGTGTTTTTTGTTTTTGGTGAGTGTGCCTGTTGTCTCGTTGTGACTCCGTTATTCTTTTGGTTTACATGGAAAGTGAAAGACACCTGCTTAAGGAGTTGCAAGAACTCTAGACCACCTAGGCCAAGAAATGCCTCTTAGATCGTGTTGTAGAAACTGCTTGACGTCCTCAGGAGGTTGGGCTAAATCATGCAACCTGGTGCTAAGGATCTGGCGAAATTGGCTAACCAATCAGCCACTTTGTTACCTTCACGATAGTTATGTGACATAACTACCTTCCAATCCCTGTTAATGAGGTCTCTGCACAAACTAATTAAATTAGCATATGGATGGGAAGCTGGGACTCCATTCTGGACAGCATTTAAAGCAACTCGCGTGACTCCGTTATTCTTACATGCTTAAGTCTGAATCTTGGAAACAAATGCTTTGTGAAGATAAAGATAAGAATGTATATTTAACTTTTTTTTTTAAATTAGACAATGTAAAAATTTTAGACACTTTTTTTTAGTTTGGTATATTTTTAAAAAGATGAAGAGATTTTTAATTTCACTCGTTGCGAGTCAAATTAGAATTATATTTAAACTATAAATATTCATAATAATAATTAGCATGTAGTCACCTAAACTTAGATTTCTTTTCTCATTAGTGTTACATTATCTCTAAAAATGGGACTCCCTTTTATCTCTTGTAAAATGCAAGGTCACTCTTTTTACTGATTTCCTTTATTTAGTTTTTTTTTTTAATTGAAATTCATTGAATCGTAAACTATATAAAGAGAATCTCTTTTTATTCTCATAAATCTCTTCTCTAAAATCAAGACCTTAGACCTCTAAAATAGAGTTATAAGTTCTCGTACACAGATCCATTCTCTCATTTCCTCTTTTCTGTTTTAAGAAAACCAGCATGCCACTCTCGTCTAATGCCCACGGTCAAAGTTGAAGCACCTGGGAGCAGATGACTTCATTCCCATTAACTGGCAACAAGTGACATGGGCTTGAGCTTGGAGCATTTGGGTTTGCAGTTTGCACTTCATTCCGGGTTGAGGTTAGCAATCTTGTTAGTTTACTTTTCCCCTAGTTGTATGTAAGGGCCTAGTCCGATGATTATGGTCCATAGCAGAATGAAACTGGCCTAACCAATCAGTATTGTTGGCATTGTAGCCAAAAATAACCCATCAATCTTGGACCAAAAAAAAAAACCCATCAATCTCTTTCTCTTTGTCAAAAAAAAATCAATCTCTTTCTCACTTTAATGGAAACTTGTTTTTGATGAGATTTTTTACATTAAATTAAAATAATATTTATTATTAAATATACTATATAATTATTTTAATATTATTTAAAATTAAATTCATCGTAGTCTAACAAAAAGAATAGGCTCGTCTATTGTCAGTAGTCAGATCAAAAGTATCATGCTCAAGTCTTGGCCAAGATATTCGGTGGATAATGCTTTTCGGTAGATATTGTGCTTATTTACTTATTATCTTTTTAAAAGAATTTTATTATATATTTTAATTTTAAATAATAACAAATTTATCTCACAATTATTCATCATAAACTAATAATTTATCTATTTTTTTATTTTTTTAAATTTTAATAATTTAATATTTTATATTATTTTATTAATACTTAAACGTTGTTATATAATATAAAGTTAAGCATCAATTATTTTGACAATAGGAGATGCCGAAATTTTTTATAGTGGATTACGTCATTCTGACTTGAGCAATGTATGTGACAGCGACCCATTGATACATCTAATCAAGGGAAAATATATAGATATCATATTCTATTCGTGTCTTTGAACATCAACCCCAATTTCAGATCTCCTCCCTCTTTCCAGGGACCCCATTTCTCCATCAAAGTTAACCAGACGTCAGCTGCAATGTAATGAGTCCAAAATTCGGCCCAACAAGTGACATAAACTCGTTTTTTGTTTTTGAAACTTCTGGTGGATTTGGGGTATAAATTTGACACTAACATCTCAATAAACTATTGCACATGAGGACATTATTTTTTGCATCACTTCAAAGCTAAAACGCAACTTCGAAAGAGAGAGAAAGGTGACTTACTCAAAGGATATTCAAGGAGTTCATTTGAAGCTTTACCAGTTCATAATCAAGCCAAAATACCCATGTGACTCCAGTGATTCACTTAAGCAAATCTTGTTTCCAAGGTCACTTACTCTTGAGTTCCTCTCTTTTATGTGAAGCCAAAATACCCAAAAATAAGTTTAAACATAAATTACATAGCTACATGGAAGTCTCAATTTTAGGAGATTCAATATGCAATTAATCTCACAAACGATTCTATTGAGCAAATCAAATTGCAAACCTCATTCCTCAACAATCGATGGTACAATTAAAAGAACAGATTTAATAAAAATTCAAAAAAAATCCCAAAATTAATTTAATAAAAATTTAACCGAACTTCTTATTGATCTGATAAAAAGCACTTGTCAAACCAACAACATAACCAAAATATCCTCACGAGAAGATAGAAACTCCCTCGGATTCCTCTTAGTCAATCTTTTATATTACAATAATAAATTTAAGCACTTCATCGTATGAGTGCGGGCTTCAAGACGCAATATAGATATAAGTGCACATTTATGATTTTTTTCATTTTTTGTGATCATGTATTAAATGATTGTAAATATATAATTAAAAATAATAATAGTACGGCGTAGAATTTTTACTATTCGACATCAAACCCATGTCTTGTAACTTCTTTTCGTAAATTTAATTAAAATATGTGATTGTTGCTCTCTGCAAAAAGTTTGACTTTGTTTCTCTCATTTGAATTTTCTCTGAGAATATTTTGACTCCCTTTGCGCATTTAATATTTATTTATTATAATAAACATCCCAGTGGTTAGGTAATGACTTTATAGCTGTGTTTTTGTAAGCTTCTCAAGGAGGTTTGTCCGTAAAGTCTAAAGAATGGAACTTGAGGATAATTAATGAATAAAATATAATATATAATGTGCTCGAATTTTTGGGGATCGTTATCATGACGTGGCAAAGATGTATTTCGTGAACTGCCCATTAAAAAAAAAAAAAAAAACCCTAAGTAGGAACTGTAAATAAAAGATTGTATAATTTTACTTGCATTTCTTTCCTACAATGTATGAATTACATTGCTATTTTTATTATCTTTAGTGAGACCTCCTTAATGGAATTCATATATTTGATTTTAAAGTCTAATGTTCAAATGTTAGAAAGAAGAGTGCAAGATTTATAGAAAATAAAAAAATTATTATCTATTGAATATCTTACTACTTATTTTATGGTTCTTGATTAATTAAAAAAAATCTATTTTTATAAAATATTACAAGCAGATCACTCAAAAACATAAAAATGTCAATCAAATGAGGAGACGTTAAATACTTTACGAGATTCATTGATACATAATAAATTTGTTAGGCGGCATCTGTTTAAAGATTTATTTGTATGCAAACAATATTCTATTAAAGAAAGGCAATGAATATGAAGAAGAAAGGGCTCAATTTTAATAGACTTTGTAACAAAGGAAAAGATAAATACCATTGACTCTAAAATCAGACCAAATAGACAGTGCAGAGGTTTGAGCTGCCATCAATTCCTATTTCTGTCATCGGGTTTTCATAGATAAACAAATTAAGGAATCCATTTCTAAAGTTCAAGAACTAAGAAACGAGAGTAACCAATTAACCATCTTATGATCTGATGAGCAACTCAGTTAGATTCAGCACAGGTTAATGAATTCATCTAATGCCCATGAAAAAATATTGTCAGCTAGTCGTAAGCATTTTGGAACTTTTATTAATAATTCACGGACTTTTAGATTCGCCGGTGCCATAATTTAAACTCAGATCGTTAGACTAACATTCTAATAATTTTACCACTGGACTGCATGGTTATAATCAAAAACAATACAAAGGTTGTCTAACACTTACATCAAATGTCTAGTCAATCACTTAACGTGCTCTATATATATATTTTGTCTACAGATATCAAAATTTAAATTCTGATTACTTTATTTATAAATCTAACTATTCGACCATTAAATTATATGATCAGTAATACTTTATGAGCTCTTTATTATATGCACAAAAATTATATTGTCCTGAAAAGGTATAATAATCTAGTCAATTAGCCACCCTTCACTGGAAATGACTCATTCTTTCTCTGACCCACTTCAAAAAAATTTTGTTCATTTTTTGGACTAAATTAATAAAAGTTAAAATGCGTCCAACATCCAGCTTTTTCCATTTTTCTTTTACCATTTTTATTTTACTCATCGAAAACTAAAAATTAATTTTTTTAATTTTTTAATTGCTCTTATACCAATCAAGATAAGTATAGTTGGTTTGCAAAATCTTGTTAAATAAGCAACACAAGCAATTTTTTTCTTTTTGTTTTCAATAGAAGCAACGCGTTTGCAGTACTTAATTACTGATATATCTTCTAAAAATGTATTTAACAAAATTTATCATGATGCCCGTGAATTTATTTAGTTATTTCATATGATAATTGTATAATTTCATTATTTATGAAATCTGTTAGTAAATAAAAAAAATGTTAGAAATACTAGGATTGTCCCTCTTTCTCTCACCAACTTCAAGGATTTTTTTGATTAAGGTTAGAATAATTGAACTGCTAAAATCATACAAGAATCCGTCCATGTGATAGTTCCGTATGGTTCATAAGTTTTATACTTCAAAGGATGTATGCACATTGATCAATTCAAATCCGATTGTCTTTGTTGATATTTTTTGCCGTTACTTCAATCAATTACCACTGGCCGTGGGCCTGCTCGGGCGTTTGCCAATGCCACACTCTTAATCTGAGACATACTTTTCTGATCATAAGAAAATGACTTTGTAAGCGTGGGCTTTGCCTGAGCGGTCGAAGCAAGTAGGCGGGAGTTCGAACCTCTGCTTGGCAGTTCATTCCCTCCTCCTTTAGTTCTTAACGGAACACCCTTAACCACTAAGCTAACTAACAAAAAAAACAAAAAAAAGACTTTGTGATGAAAAAATCTTAATCAAGTAGCAAAATTTTGATTAAGACCTCAGTGGTCCATAATCAAGCTTTGAGTTGAAGACTACCTGCCCAGTGGATTACTTAGCATCTCCTACGTTGTTTTTGGACCTATTTCTCCTCTTTACTAATACCTATCAAACTAATAGCTAACCATTTTCAAAGCTTAAAAAAAAAATGGAAACCAGCTGTCTGAAAAAAAAAGAGGTTTGCAGGATCTTATCTTCTTGACTGCAAGTTAAATCTTTTCAGAGGTGTCCCCATAAGCAAAATAACTGAATAAGCGTATGGCACCCAGTAGTAATGGTGAACCCAATATTAACTACTCAATTATTGTTAAAAGTGGCCAATTTTATGCGAACACATTACACGCTTATAGTGCATGATAGAACAGAATGACATGAAAATATTTTTATAACTGACTCCAATTAAATTCGAGATTAAAAAGTCTATTGTCATTTTTGTAGTATATATGTGTGTATGTATTCTGCAGAAAGCAGGAACGTTGCTCGGTTGGCAGTTTTGATTGCTGAAGGCTTTTATGTAGGAATATTATAAAATACAAAAGAGAAACTCCGAATGAGGCAGGCAATTGACATTTACAGGGTGTGTGCTTGTGAGGTTCTTCTCAAGGTTGTTGGCTGGAGACTCAAAAAAATTGGACCACTAAATTCTTGTATCCACATGCAATTGATGCAAGTTGCCTGCGCTCTTATCTATTTATTTTATTATTTTTCTTAAATTTTTGGGTTGGGGTTAGGTAGGGTAGAGAAGCGCTATTGGTTTTGAATTTGGAACTTGAGGACTAAAGTTACTAACTCGTTAATTTGCTGGGTTTATTACATAAATATCGTCAACTTAATGAATTACAAACACAGATCCTAAACATTTGTAATCCCTAATGCTAATTGTGATCATTCATTATAAGGCCTTTTACAATGAACAATCATAATGGATTAATACATAGATCTTATTTTAAAACGCATCAATATGACTGCATTCATGATTTTATCATTTTCTTTCACTTGACATGTAAAAGGAAGGTGTCTGGTGTCCTCACTGCATATCACTCCTCATGTAGGACCAATAAGTTCATAATCATAAAAAAGATTATCATTAGAAAAAATGCACTTTAATTTAATTAGGTACAGCTCAATCTTTACGAGAGGGCATCGTTCATATTCAATTTCAAACCACATGCTTGCTCAGCCTATCCCCCACATGAGCTACAATTCTGATTTTTTATTTCATTATTTTCAGATAGAATCCCAATAGCATTCAGTCATTCAGAACATTAAACAAGTACAGGCCTGCAAATTTTTATTTACCAATCTTGTCCTTTCTAACCAACTCCTTAATAATGCCTTAAATTATTCCTAGTTTGGGTTTGGCCATGCCCTTAGTAAAAGACAGTTTCATTGTAACAAATGAATGAGTGATTAAACAAATAACACACTGTTTTAGTCACGTCACTGAATGGCCACTAACATAATGTAAGCTAACTCAATCACTTTAAGAATTTTTTTTTTTTTTTTTGTCTAAAAATTTTAAGTTTAGAGATAGAAGGGATATCTTTATCCCACAGTCAAGAAGCGCTTATAGGCCATTAGACATTTATAATAAGACATACATATCATTCATATATGAGAGACTCCAACAGTAGTCAACGAAATTCAAAGCACATTAAAAGTTAAATTTTTAACTACTGAGTATACTCTTGTAGACAAAAGTCCTTCGTAATCACAAATGTACATTAGGATGCTGCACAAAAAGTAAAATTGCCACGCTGAGTTGACATAAGTGCCCACCAACATAAATAATAACCCCATAGAATCAAATCATCCATTATTAAGCTGTCAATACAAGGCAAAATTAAAGAAGTTATCATCATATCCAGGTAAAGATTTGAAACAACTCTAGGCCATTGAGCACCACAGAAGTGTAGCAAATTTGATCAGCCCTAGTCTCCTATATGTATATCTATATTACATTATCAAGATTGTTAAATGCATATTTACGAACTTTATCAGTAATTGTAATCATACATTAAAAGACTAAAAGTTTATAATTAAAATCATGATAATACAATATATAAATCTAGGTCTTGGATTTTGTTAACCAAACCATGTCCATATGTCATTTTTGTTACTTGAATTGCTTGAGAAGCTAAGGTGGACCATACAAATGTGCTGCTGCCGTATTTCAACCATTTCCTGTCAAAACTCAAAAGATGTGGATATATCACTGAAATGCCAATTGAACCCACTATCTATGCATGTTTTGATCTTCAATTTTTCTTTGCCCAATACTAGAAGGCAAGATTTTTATACATAGGGTCAGGGTGATAGAGATAAGTCTGGCTTCAATTTCATTGGAAGTTATCCATAACCAAGAAGGCAAGATTGGATGTTTTGATGGCAAAAGACTTTTTGGTCTATATTTCTAACTATGATCTCTAATGTCTGGTGTAGTGAAGATAAATGAATGAAAGGTGGATTCTTTTGCATATTTTAAGTTTCCTACCCCAAGGAATCTGTCAGAAGCTGACATTGTTGGAAAGTAAACAAAGAGGGGGCCCATGCAGCATCAGCAACCTTGGGCAGGACAAAGAATGACCCAACAACAACTGCTTTTGCAGTTGCCTTTATGCCCATTTTTCTTGTTTTTGGTCTTCCTCTTGTCTGATGCACTGGTGGAAAAATGGCTCGGTTTCTTTTGACTCTCTCCAAGTAGTACAGGGTAGAAAAATGTCCTTGCAAAGAGCAGGATCAATGTGAGAACAGGAGGGTGCTTCAATTCTTGACTATTAATTTTTTTGAGAGAATCATCTGGCATCACCAATCTAATTGTTTGCTATTTATGACAAGGAAATATTAGTTAGTAATAAAAAAATAATAAAATGATATAAATTATTAAATAATTAAAAATTAAAAAAATAGATAAATTGTTAGATGTCGTTAGATAAACGACGTATTTATTTTATTATTACTTAAATTGATTTTAGGTTCCAACTACACAATCAATCACACTAGAGGATGCAACTTTAAAGAGCAACCCCACTCCTCCCACGAACAAGCAAAGATAAAATAAAATAATTAAAAGCCAAGTTCAACAAGTAGACTGTTTTCCTTATGGCAGCCAATCTGCTTCAAAAATACGTTATATATTGCATTTTAACTCATATATCTCAAGCTAAATATTTTTGACGGAGACACTGAATTGAAAAGTGAAAAAAAAAAAAACATTTGAAGAGATTATTATATTTCAAAATAACACAACATAGAAGACACAAAAATGAAACACACATATATTTTCAAAAAAAAAAAAAAACACATAGATAGGTTTATAGAGTTATGTCGTTGTGCATTTCTGTTTATAGGGTTATGTCGATGAGTTTGATGGGTGCTATTTGGTTTTTTTTTTTTGGTATACATACATATATATAGTTCTTTTCAACTAGAATTTATAAGTTTATTATTCAGTTGCTACCACCTAAGCTCGTCATTGTTCCATTTTTTGATTTAATGAATTTTTTCTTATTTGCCCATGTCTTTTCCCTACATTGGGGATTTTCTAACAAAATCTCTATGTTCTTATTTCTCTTTTTTGTTATCTATCGCGTTTATTTCCCTAACATTATTCCTAACAAAATTGGACCTTAAATTACCTTGTTGAAGGTTCAAATTCTTAAGCACTATTGTCTCATTTGCTGCTTGTTTTGAATGTGAGAGAACAGCGGGAAAGAAAGAGATAAAAAAGAAGAAGGGTCGGACATGAAAGAATCTACCGTTTGAATACTTAGGTGGAAAGAAATGAGTGTGAAAATAATGAAAAAAGAGACCGTAGGATCAAGAAAAAAAAAAAAAAGAGGAGCAAAAAAAACACCATCCCCTGCATTGGATACTCTCTCTCTAAAAGCTCTCAATTCAAAAACAACCCACCATCCCTTACTTTCCTGGCCGGCGACGGTGGTAGACATTGCCGGTGCCGGCCAGGCCACCTTTAGCAACACTACCGTCCGTTCTTTTCCTCCCCCTGCCATTTCCCTCGTTTTCTCTCTCTCCCCCTTCCGCTTCCTCCATCGATCTCCTCCACCTTCCTGCTATGGTGGTTGTTTTAGATTTCTTCAGATCTAGGTCAAATAAAGCCAGCCACTGTCTTCCCGATCTTGTATTTAGGGTCATCGCCATCTTGTCGCTCGTTTTGTCATTCCTGTCGCTATGCCCGCCGCCGGTGCCGCTGCATCCATCGCTGGAGCTGCCGCGCCTACCGCCGTCTCAGTCGCTGGAGCCGACCTACCGACTTCTGGCATCACCGATTCCGACGATGCCTCTGCTGTCGGCGTCGTGTGTCCGGTCTCCGGCGGACCGTTCAGAACGGATTATGCTGAAGATGGCGCCGGAAGATCCGGCGCTGTTGCCTCCACCGCCCTCCGCCCTGGGACCGCCGACCAAATCATCATCTCCGCCGCCCTCCACCCATCCGGTGTCGCTTTCCTCCCGTCCAGCGTCGCCCTCCGGCGATCCACGGCCTCTGCCGTCGCTACCCTGCTCCGGCGACTCGTTGATGCTGCATGACCCGGTGCTGCTGTTGTCCAGCAGCCTTTTTGCCTATTTTGGACCTAATTGGAAATATTTTCATATGGTTATGTGTTTGCTGATCTGTGATGCTGGTGTATGTTTTACTGCCTGTAATTTGGTCGTTTCGGATTTCATTGTTTGGAATCTCGAGCTGAATTTGGTCATTAGTCCGTCGTTGTGCGGTGAGTGCTGCTGTATGCAGCTTGTTCCAGCTGAATCAGGTCTAATTAATATTTCAGGATTAGTTAGGTCTAGTTTTAGTCTGATTTATTTTCTTGGGTTTTATACCCGACTTGTTAATGGTCAATGAGACCATTTGATTGGTAGGTCATTAGTGTCGATGTACCTTCCTGCTTCATGCAGGTGTTCTCGATGCTTTAGCATTGATCTTATGTACGAATTCAGCAAAGTTTAATGCAATGATCTCGATTTCGGTCAAAAAAAAAAAGAAAAAAAAAAGAGTTTCTCACTGTTTTGGCGAGAAAACCGTGAGAAAGCGGAAGCTACCAATAGGTTGGGAAATAAAAATACCAAATTACCCTCGACTATTTTTTTTCTTAACTTACTTTCTTCCAAAATTATTGAGGACAAAAATTGTTTTAAAATGGTTAACAATTAGTTTATTCACATGAAAAATAGGCAGAGCCAGATAATTAAAAAAGAGGATTAATACAATGGACCAAGAATAAAATTGGGATTATTACATCAATAAATACTTATCATTAATTAATAAGTAAACAGAGGTGCGGTCATTTTTTGACACTAAAAAAGAAAAAAAAAGATTTTGAACCCTTGTCATTTCACATTTGTGATGTGGGGTGGATATGGTTTTTACCCCATTCCGATGAGTATTGAGGTTGGAAGTTGCCTTGTTTCTCGTCTAGTCCGATTTTAGTTTGAAACCATCGTTTACGATTTTACACTAGGCTTAAACCATAATCAAACCCTAATTAGGTTCGATTTCAATTTCAATTTCTAGCTAGTTCCCATTTCTTTTTGTTTTTTTTTTGGTTGGAATCGTACTTATAGATTTTAGTCCAATTTAACATTTCCACTGTTTCAAAAAAAATTAAAATCAAATAATTTTTTCGACTCTTTTTTTGAACAGGCAATTTCAAGCAAGTATTCAAAATTCTAGTTTCATGTTTAGAATACCAGCAGAGGAATTCTGGTGGGAGATACGCCATAATAATTTGCGCCCTTTATAGTTCATACATCCTAAATATAAAATTATAATTTTTTTAATAAAATTACGAATACTATTTTTATTTTTTTATTTTTATTTTTTTACAATTTTTTTAATTTAAAAAAAAAAGAACGGCAGTACCAATTTTGATTTGGGGAGAATGGGAGATTGAATTTTGATCCAATAAAAGCTAGTCACATCTTGTTGGAAGTAATGTATTGTAAAAGATTCTTGTACGTAAAACCTGTCAAAAAGAAAAAAAAACTGTCCAACCAAGGATAGTACTATGGTGCAGCAGTTGGCATGTGATGGATTACGTCTCCCATTAATTATAGGCCTCTTAGGTTGTCAGGATTTGATCAGTTTATGACAGGAATTGGTCCCAAACAAAATTGTAAATTTTTTTTTTTCAGAAAGAATTCCACGGAAAATTAGTTAAAGACTGGTGTTAATTGCTTTTTTTTTTTTGTGTGCAAGTTAGACAATTACAGGTTTACAACCTTATGAATCATGGAAAAACCAAAGGATAACAATATTATGACGTCCTTTTGGCATTTTGATTAGTGTTGAAAATAAGTCGAGTTAAGTCTTAACATGTTTAAATTTGATTTGTGTTATGTTAAAAAAATAAAATTTGGTTCGTTCAATAAATAAATTTAAAAAAAAATTTGATATATGTGTTATTTAGCAATGAAGTCAAGTTCGAGCTGAATCTATTATTATCAACTTAAGTTTTCATGCTTTTTATGAATAACAACTTGTTTAACTTTATGATATTAAAAAAATAATTAAAATTATAAAAATTTATTGGTATAAGTAAAATGAAAATGAAAAAAATTTCTACTTCAATAAAATTAATTTATTAAAAATACTATTTAAATTTAATGTATAATATATATGCATATATATATATATATATATATATATATATATATATATATATAACATATAATTTTAAAAAAGATTATAACAATTCACTCTAATGATATCATAAATCATTCTTTATCGACTGTATAAACGAACAACTCACTAACTTAAATGACTTTGATTATATTCTTTCTTAGATTTAACTCGTTTATTAAATAAATTTTAGACATCACTTGTTTATGCAGATGAAAGAACTTAAGTAAATTTTTATCGATTTACACTTCTTTTTAAAATATCTTATTATCTATCGGTTTGTGATGGGCTTAATCATAGCGAACTAAAACAAAGTAAATGATGGCAAAGATTTAGACCCCTTTATTGAAAATAATAATAATAATATATAACAGTAAAATACTATTTTTGTTTCAAAAAATTTTGGTTTGTACGTTTTTGTTTGACTGATAATGTATGTGTTGTCTAACAAAAAGTGTGTTTATATAATATTTTACAATGAAAAACAAAAAAAAAAATATGTAACTAATGATGATCACAGGTAGTAATATAGTAATAATTTCGCATATTTCATTTATTCACAATCTAGTAATAATTCGGTATATCTTATATATTTACGGGACTCGTGTCCTCCGAGTAGTTTTATAAGGTTTGACTTTCGCAAATATTCAGTTTGACCGTAATTTGTATATCTTTGGTTTTAATTTTGTTAATATTGTTTAATTTACTTAAGAAATGTTCACTTGAGTTTAATAATATTTGAGTGATGGATTATTCTTATAAATTGATTAAATGAAATAAAATTAATAAAAAATAAAATAATTTTAATTTATAAATATAATAATTAATGTATTAGGAATAGATTTTTTTTTTTCAAAAACAAAAGTGACGATCACATTAATCGGGCGCATGATTTCTTGTCCAGACTCAGTTAAATTGATTACGTCGACAAGGTGGGACCCAAACTAGCCCCACTGCTCGGTTCATGACGTTGACGTGACTGGCGGCCGGTGGGTATTGAATAAGATTCTTTGCTATGCGCACAACGGTCATGTCCTTTCTTTTAATAAGAGTGTGTCTATAAGTAATCAAGTAATTTATTAAACACTAATTTTTTAAAAAAATATAAAAAATATTTAACAATAATTTTGTTATAAAATAATTATAAGTACTATACTACACAACTTATAATATATTTGAATTTATAAAAAAATTATAAAAAAATAAATTATTTAAATTGATGAGAATGTTATGATAAATTTGTGAGAAAAAAATGATGAGAAATAAAAATAAATAGTAATTTGTAAAAAAAAATTTTAAAAATAATACTTGTATTGATAAGAAAATTTTTAAAAAATAGTAAAATAATAATAATTTTTTTAACCAAATTTTCTCTTATTATTATTATTTTTATGCGAAAAGAATAAAAAAAAGTGATCATACAATTCATATAATAATATTTAAATACTTATTTATTTTTTTATTTTAATTATTTGGTAGCACACATTATTTTGATTTTATTTAAAAAATCTTATTAAATATTTTTCTAATTATAGTTAACTTATGGACCCTAGCGGAGATGGTACTTTATCATGTTAACCTAATTTAAGGTACAAACCCAACTCTTTTGGCACGTCTTTCATCACTTTAACTAAATTTGATCCTCATTAAATACTATAATAAATTCAAAACCGCAAATAAAAGAAAATAATGGAGGGTGGCTAAATGAATATGCAACCTCGCTGTTGTACAAAATCATTGAGATCAAATACAGGACTAAAATGTCGGAAGAGAGTATTTTAAGTAATTGTACTATAAATACAAGATATTACTAAGTTATTTTCCCTTTACTGGTTTTCTCCAAAAATACAAGTCTTTCGTTGATTTAAAATCGAGCTATCTCGCTTTATAGGATAACTAATTTAGTTTTATTACATGAATAGAAATTTTATGGATTTATTTGTATGTGAGAGAAAAATAGTTAATATCCCAAAATATAGTTAAATTAAGATTTATTAATACCATAAAAATAAGAGTCTACAACGCATGGACACAGACACAGAATACGGACACAATACAATAAGACACGGATATGGAAACATAAAAACTCTTTGAAAATTAGAATATGGGTATATCGTGATACAATTATAAAATATTTATAGATGTAATTAAATATTTTTAATATGTAATTAAATATTTTTTAATAAATTTAGAATTTTTTCAACGTATATTTCATAACAATAATTATTATAATATTTTACGATGGAATTTGTATTATATATATATATATATATATATATATATATATATATATATATATAACAATATATTTAAGAAAATATTATATATAGGAGTGTATGTACGTGTGTGTAACATATTAGTTAAAAAAATCAAGCACATGTATTTATATTGTCTAATATGTGTATTGAATGTATTTGACACACGAATTAGATGTGTCTGATAAGTGAATTAAAAGTGTTAAAATTTTTTTTTATTTTTAATTTTTTGTTGTACACATTTTAGAGTATTCAACACGTGTTTGAAAATTGTCAGACGAGTGTTGTGTCTGATACATATATCTAACACAGACATATATCATTTTAGAAGTGTTCGTGTATCTTAGATCAGAGTTAATATTATAAAGAGATTAAATATTTGTACCATTCCAATAATTTGGTTGTATAAATCACATTATGGTGTTGTTGAACTACTTGTATTTTATAATACACGACCTCACGAAGAGAGCAGATATTTATATAATTCTAATATTTCTTTAATGTTGATTATACTACAAATGAAAAAAAAAAAAAAAACTAGATTAATTTGATACAGTTTTTGATTGTCAAGCATAAGCGTATCCATGAGAATGAGAATTAAGTCCAAAATATTTTTGTTCAATTTCCAGAGAAATATAGATTTGTTAGACAAATTATGTCTACCATTTTTGTGTCCATAAAATGGGAAGATGTGTGATTAAAGAAGATTACGTCATTTCATCCCAAACAATAGACAAAGGCTACTACACTAAGATTATGTCTACTTTTATGATGAGGTTAAAGGAAAAACAATACTTTTCTTATTAAAACTAAACTTTTTGTTCATGTAGTAAATAATATAATAATGTTAATCTAGAATCTATTTTAGTTGCCGTATTTGTGATTTTTGCTATTGCCATTTATAACATACTATAAATGTACAGTATGATTAATTTGTAAAATTTCTTAGTAAAAATAATATTTCATTTTTTTAGACCACAAAATTTGTAACGCAGCAATATTTTCATTTAGATGAATTCAATTTTTGGCCCTAACAACTCCCTTGGTTTTTCCTTTTTCTTAAAATGATAAGAATTGAAAAAAAAAAATATAGAATAAAAAATTTTTGGATTAAAAAAAAAAAACGGCAGCCGGGCTTGATATGATTGGGATTACTAGATCGTTACAATAATAGGTTAATTAACTTTACTTTACAACTTGTTAGCGCCAAATTTTTATGTTATTTCCCAACCCAGACAATTCTGGAAAGGGTAGATTTGTCCACCCAATTAAATAAAGCAAAAGTCGACAGATATGAACTGGACAGGAATTAGACCAAGCATTGTTGTTTTCATCACTTGTAATAATATTTTACTGTCCAAATACTAAATTAACATTAATTAATTATGATTTCATTGTAATGTTTGAATTTTGATGATTCTATTTTGATTTCTTAATCTTTAAGCCTCTTTAACTTAAAAAAATGGAATAAGCTATTGCATGAGATAATTTCTCCAGACGAAATATCAAAATACAATGAATCGTTAATTTTATAGAATCATTTTGATATTTTGTGTAAAAACATAAAAAAAGTGATAAAATGTATTTATTTTTTTATATTATATTTTATTAATATAATACATTGATATTTTATGTAAGAACAAAATAAAATAATAAAATATATTTATTTTTATTATTTTATATTTTATTAATATAATTATATAAAATTAAAAATTCCTTACATTTTAATATTTCATCTAGACAAATTATGTGAAAAAATCAATTGGTGCAGAAATCGTGCCCGAAAAAGATTTTGATTTACCTTTTTTAATCATGACCTTGCGTAAGTTTTTAATTATGATCACATACCAAAAGATTAAGATCAATAATAATTGCAACGTTCACTACTACATGTTTTGGGCAACAACTAATTAGCGTGTCTTTTGAAGTCAAAAAAAAAAATTAGCGTGCCTTTTTTTTTTTTTCCTTTGAAGTGGGTATGCCAAATATTATATTTGTAAGTTTAAATTAAAATAATTTTATTTATAACGTTTATTCAATTACTTTTAAATGAATAAATTTACGATAATTATTAAATTTATAATTTATTATCGTATTATAATTTTTATTTATTTTAATAATTATTTAATTATTTATTAAAAATAAATATAAAAATTTAAATATAAATCATAAATATGTAATTTATATCAATATATCACTAAATTACCGGCTCGAACGATTGATTAACTTGTCTTAGGAAATGATGCGCACGTTAGTGACTGAATGCGGCCACAGTCCGCTCATTGCGATCCACTGTTTTTCTTGTTTTAAAATTTTTATTCTATATATATATATATATATATATATACATATATATGTATGTATATATATATATATATATATATATATAGCGCGATATAAACAAAGACGTTAAAGGAAAGGCGAACACTTGGAACGCATAGCAGGAAAAGGAAAAAAAAAAAAAAAGTTGAAATTTAGAAAACGTCCGAAAACCGCTTGAAAGTCCAGCAGACAGGCTAAAATTGAAAATTTGAAACCCTAGTGAGGAACGGCGATTCATTGACAGGCCATGGATCAATCTGTGTCTTTCTGAATTATTGAATCGGAATTACGATTCTGCCCCTCGCCGCCGGCGAGATTGATCGCAGAGGAAGAAGCAGAAGAAAAATGGCCGATGGACCGCCGCCACGTCATCGCAACTGGAGTCGGAATCCTCACGCCGGGGTTTCAGTTTCTAGAATAAGATTTTCGATCTGATTTCCCTTTTTATCTTTTTGGATTTTGTGGTGTGGCGCGTTTTGGCGTCGTTAATCGGCGTTGCGTGATTGTTGCTGGCGGCGGCGCGTGTGGTTTCGGTCGGGCTCGCCATGGCGGCGGCGGGTGCGGCGAGGGTGGTGGAGAAGGTGAGGAGGTGTGTACGGACGGCGATATTCGTGGTGGCGATGGTGGCGTCGCTGCTGGTGTCGTCGATGCCGGTGCTGGTGGCGATATGTGACGTGTTGGTGCCGTCGGTCTTGGTGTCGAGCTTCACGTGCTTGAGGTGTTATGGCTTTAAGGAGCATTTGCACAGATACGCCTTCAAGAGCTCCTTAACAGACATTCCTCTGGTTTCCATTATTCGTTCTTTCATTGTCATCTGTACGCTAACATCTCTCTCTCTCTCTCTCTTTGATTTTGAGTCATTTTTTCAAAAAAAATAAAAGAACTTTTTTTTTCAGAAAATTTCGTCGTTTGAGATTTTTGATTTGGTTTCCTGGTAGTTTTTGAATAAAATCATTAATTCTTTTTCTTTTGCATGATTTTTTCTTCAAAATTGTTTTTAGTTAGACTGACTTGCTGCTTAGTTGTTTATTCCTATGTGTTGTTTTATGTTTTATGTTTTTGTTTTTCTGGGGTGTAAAGTTTTGCATATTTATTAGAAAGTGAGTTTTAAGTTCTTCATAATTTCTCTGTATTTGGAGTTGAAAATTCTGTATTTTTAAGGATAATGGGGAATGTTTTTCTGCGCTATCTTGAAAAACTTTTGGGAGCTTTTTAGTGACCTTTTTTGAACTGAAAATATAGGTTGAAATTGAGGACCTTTCATGCATGCCTCCAATTTTATTTTACCTAATGTTTTGGTAAGTGGATACTTACAATTCCGTTCATGTTTGTTTGATGACTACAGGTGTTTATGCAATGTGTGATGCCCCTGCTCTTTCACATGGTCCTTACCTGGGAACTGTAACAGTCTGTTCTATTGTTTCGATACTCGTTCTTTCGGTTAAGGCTTGTGTTTTCACTGTGAATTCTCAATTTGAGGCTGAAGCTTCATCTTCCCACCCAAGGCAAAGGCTTCATCTGAAGAAGACATGGGGAATGCCTGTCTTGTTCCTTTCATCAGTGGTCTTTGCCCTTGGTCACACTGTTGTTGCATATAGAGCAAGTTGCAGAGCACGGAGAAAGCTTATGTTTCATCGAGTTGACCCAGAGGTTGTAAGCTCGAATTGCTTCTGTCATTTACTTGGTTACACCTTTTGCTGGCTTTGGTTCTTGTCTTCTCTAATTTCATGATGCTCTTGCCTACTTTATGTTTGGCATCTCTCAAATTTGTAGATCTGGAGAGAAAACTTGTTGGAACGATGTTAGATATTCAGTGCTTTTAGTTTTCAAATTCTCGTTCATTAGATGCAGAAGTATGTTTGCATTTAAATTGGGCTTGCTGTTGCCATTTGTAACAACATGGAGGTAAAGGGAGACCTAAAATGATGTGGTAGTCTTTATCTAGGAAAGATTTATAGCAAATTCAGCGTTTGCCATATTTTGTGTATATAAATCGAGAAAAGATTCATGTAGCCGACACCAATTAACTTTGGAATTAAGGCCTTATTTTTGTTGTTATATTTTTATTGAATTTCTTTGATCACATGCAAGCTTTTGCTACAATTCATCATGTAAAATTGGGTCTTTTGTTATTCAAATTACAGGTGCTTTCATGCAAAAATGTTTTCTCTAGCTACCAGAAGGTTCCACGATCTCCCACTCCCACTGGAGGAAGGACCCCTAAGAGTGACAGTGAAATGAGAAGAAAGCCTTTTGGAGTGGCTTGTGATGAAGGGAAGTTTCCAATCAGATTACTTGCTGATATTGACAGCTTATTTATTACATGCCAAGGGCTTACCATTCACTACAAGCTCTGTTTGCCTGGTTCTCCCCCTCGCTCGTTATCCTCCACAGCATTTCTTGGACCTACTTTTATGTGTGGCTCACAAAATATGATAGGGCTAAAACTTGAAAGGCAGCCGTTCAGTGTTCTGTCAAATTCTCAGCATCACCTACACAGGAGTTATAGCAATCAATTTTCCAGCTCTTCATTGTATGCTCCATTATTGGATGGATGTCCAACTTCTCCAGTTCTTTCTGAAGATATTCCTGTTCTGAATCTAGATGATGCTGTTCAGGAAAATGAAATGAGTAGATTAAACTCCAGGACTCCTGATGTAGATATGGAAGAAAATGGAAAGTTTGGTGTTGTTCTGGTTCATGGTTTTGG
Organism: Carallia pectinifolia; assembly: GCA_037832335.1. Lineage (NCBI taxonomy): Eukaryota > Viridiplantae > Streptophyta > Magnoliopsida > Malpighiales > Rhizophoraceae > Carallia > Carallia pectinifolia. Next base: position 13,973,836 of record CM075445.1, on the reverse strand, counting down.
GGGAGGTGTCTTCTCATGGAGGCATGTGATGGGGATGCTGGCTCGGCAGGTTGGTTGTCTAGTTGCTGCTTTTGATAGGCCTGGTTGGGGATTGACTTCTAGGCCACGTCGCAAGGATTGGGTGGATAAAGATTTTCCAAATCCTTACAAGCTCGAAACTCAGGTGATTCAGCATGGTCTTGAGAGGTTGTAGATGCTGTAGTAGTTATTGTGGACTGAAAAAAATGCTAATATTGTTTTATGGAGAATGAAGTTAAAGTCTTGCAAGAATTGTAGTTAGGGATCCCGTCTATCTGTTGTCATGGTTGTTGTGATAATTAGAAAAGGGAAAAGAGATGCAGCAAACCGGCGTAGTGTTCTTTTTATTGGAATGTTATCCATCTAGAAGTACAGTTTTTATAACTCTCTGTTTACATTGTTAGAGTATTGAATGCAATTTACTATTTTCTATTTGCAAAACCAGCATCTGCTGGTCTACTTTTGACCAAAATTGTGCACCATTTACTGCCATGCTTTGTTTTGAGGGAATTTTTCAATGCTTTTGAGTTTTTAACCTGTTTTGTTGTTTTCAGGTTGAGCTGCTTCTTTCTTTTTGTTCTGAGATGGGGTTTTCTTCAGTGGTGCTTGTTGGTCATGATGATGGAGGATTGCTTGCTTTAATGGCTGCGCAAAGAGTTAAAGCATCAATGAATTCTTTCAATGTGAGTTTATTTTTGTTGTCTTGAAACCCATCCTGGGCATCTGTCAATGACAGAGTGTAGTTGAGCAACTCAGCTTGATGCATCTTATTGGAAAAGGCAGAATATGAATAAAGTGAAAAATTAAAAAGAAACATTGGGCCAATGGTGGTGTAAGTAGTGAAAATTTTGAGCTTTCAACCATACGGCTGTAATTTTTTTAAGTTGTTGGACTAGTTAGTTCATTGTAGATTTGTGAAGGTTTCTTTTTTGTCCGACATCCAAGTGGTAGTATCATGTCCTTTGACTATTGTTCTTTATACTATTCTTCAAATATAGTGAATAGCATTAAGATTGGCATGCATGGTCTTTTTACTCTTCGAAGTGTACTTTGTTTTTTTTTTTTTCCTTTACTACATCTGAGTTAAAATCTACATCTTGTGGGGAATCTGAGGGAGTTGGGGCTTGAACCTCCAATTTTTTCTAAAATCTTTGCTTTTGTGGATATATCATCAACTAAGTTCATGGAAATGACTACAAATTGGATGGGCATTGGATCAGCAGTTTTGTTTATTGAAGGATGTAACTGCTTTCAAGGCCTGGAGCACCATGACATAGCATAAACTTCTTGGTTGAGTAGTTTCTTTTACCCTTGAAGTTGCATGCATGTTCTTTGGCTCCACATTGCTTATAGTTTGACTAATATACTGGGAGCAATGATGATTGCAGGAATCTTTTGTTTTGGGCATTTTGTTTAAGTAGCTGTTTTAATTTTTCTGATCACTTTCATGCCTTTTACATTATTTAGGTTACAATCCAAGGCGTGATACTGCTAAATGTCAGTTTATCAAGAGAAGTGGTTCCTTCCTTTGCTAGAATACTGCTGCGAACTACACTTGGAAAGAAGCATTTGGTTCGTCCTTTACTTCGAACTGAAATAATTCAAGTGGTGAACAGGCGTGCATGGTATGATGCTACCAAGCTAACAACAGAGACTCTAAGCCTTTATAAGGTATGGATATGCCTTAAGTTTTAGGCTTTTAGTATATTTATTGTTATGCTCGTTATGGACCAAAAACTATGAAGCACATTGCCTTGGCCAAAGGGCCCATAGTGATTGTAGAAGGAGCCATTATATCTTAATGTCAAATTTAAATTATATCATGTGCTCAGAGAATAAATGCAGAAATGGCAGAGAAAAAATGCAATCATCTAGCCATTTATTGTTCTGACAAATAGAAAAGTGAAGAACGATTGCTATATCATGGCTGCAGTGTTTTGGAATGATAAGAGTGGTACAATTAAACTTTAGGCCATGATTCTTTCATTTACAGCCAGGCTGAACGTGTTTATGTTATTAAATGCCTTTTCTGTTGCCATGATATTCTCCTACTCATCAATCAGTTATGGTGTTATCAGTTTCTCTTGTGCTTGTGGTAGTGGTGTTGCGATGAAATAGGGAGCTTTAATTTCGTTTGTAAGAGTAGTGTCCAGAGAAATTTTTGAATGATTTCTAATGTTTTGTTGATGGAATTCCAATCTACTCACATTTACGTTCTTTGGCTATTCTAATCCTCAATCAGGCACCACTTTGCGTAGAAGGTTGGGAAGAAGCACTCCATGAGATAGGCAAACTTTCTTCTGAGACAGTTCTCTCCCTACACAGTTCAGCATCACTGCTCAAGGCAGTGGAAGAAATGCCAGTGTTAGTTGTCGCAGGTGCTGAAGATGTCCTTGTCCCTCTCAAATTGTCGCAGGCCATGGCCTCAAAACTTGTAAATTCTGTGAGTCTCTCTCTGCTCTCTTCTTTGTAGCTTTTGGAGACAATTTAGTGCAAGTAGGTTGAAAATTCATAATCCACAGTTCATTAACTATGAGCTAAAAAATCAAATTAACCATGTTTTTCCCTTTTCCTAAAAATGGAAGTTAGAAATTGATCATGCATACCATGAATATTGAAAACTAAGAAGAAATAGCTCTGACATGTCTAATCAATTAATTGAATTTTGCTTTGACTTGTTTTGTTGCAGAGACTTGTAGCTATATCTGGATGTGGCCATCTCCCACACGAGGAGTGCCCCAAGGCATTGCTGGCAGCAATGTCACCCTTTATAACTAGAATCTTGCAAAGACCAGATTTGGAAAATCAGTAGTCATAACAGAGTAGTTTTGTATTTGTTGTAGGGCCTTCTTTTTTTTTTTGCTTTTTTTTTTTTTTTATCCTTGTGCTTTAGTCATCTCTCTCTCTCTCTCTCTAAAGCAATTTACCCTAGTAGGGAGACTAAGGTCGTCTCATGGGGTTAATTTTGATACTGTATCGTTGAAGCCTTCTCCCTGATTCCCCAGGGATTTCAGGTCTCTTACCTTATATATTGTTTCTCGCATCTCTTCTTTCCCTCCATTTTGAGTTTTCTGGGCAAGTTCGAAGTTTAGATCTTGTCCGAACAGTTGGTCTGCCGTTTTCCTTTCTAGGGGTGGGAAATTCATAATTTGTACATTTTACCAATTGGTATGAATGCATTTGATGAATGGCATGTTAAGTTAATGCCATTTGAATCGTTCCCTTTTTACATTCATCGCGGCTTTTGTACGAGGACAGGAAAGTATACTAACATATGTTTTTGCTTATGGAATTGTGTGGAAATCCTCGTTGTGACGCTTAAGTAGTTATATTGTTGCTTTTTCTTGCAAGAAAGCTAAGTATTAACTTAGTCGATGATTCTTGAAGGCTACTACAGAAGTTTGACATTGTAACAAGCGGAAAGCATGCTGACTTGTTGCTGGTATATTTTCCTGGACCTGAAATCTGAGAGGAGGGAGTCCTCACATTTCTATGCAATTTTCTTTTCCGAGTAATTTATGCTGATGGCATCACGTACATGCCCAGTCCCTTGTGCTTCTGCAGATAATCAAACCTATTTAGTTAAAGGGTTTCGATATTCACATACGGATTTTGATTTTATCCACGAAAAACTGTTGCTTACTGTTGCCTGAGATAGTCTAAAGCATCGGTTTTAGCGTGTCTAGAGTTAAAAACTGTGTTAATATCAATTCCATTAGTTAAAACCTACTCGGAAGAACCTTCTGTCAATGGAAAAATGCCAACAAACACTAATTCTTAATACGAATTACACGAATTTCAGCCACAGCATTATTATTATTATTTTTTGGGCAATGTAGATACCCTTAAAAAATTCCACCTTAAGGCCGCTCTTGTAATAGATGGCTAAATGTACCTCCTTGCAAAGTCTAGCTTTAACTAGTGTAACAATAAAATTTTTGCCCAATATCTCTGAACCCAAAGTGACAGAATTAAGAACTAGAAATTTACAATGAATACGCCAACGAAATTATGCATTTATGATGGGGGATTACATGGAAGTCAATCATTACAAAACTGTTAATCAGAATTAAAACAATTTCCATCTTTTTCAAATCCATAAGAAAAAAAAAAAGGCCATCCCAATTGACGCTATGGGGTTTGAGAAAGTATCAAATGAAATACAAAAAAAAAAAATACGCATTCTTATCCTGTCTTGATAAAAAGATTTATATAGCTTTTTTTTTTTTTTCTGAAAGTAAAAAAAAAAGATTTATGTAGCTTGAATATTTGCCGTTGTGTCACAATAAAGTAGCCTTGTCATTGCAATAAGACTTGCCTGTCCTCTTTCAACTCCTTGCCTAAATACCGGGCTCTTATTGCTTACAAAACTTTCAGGCACTTTAATACGTTATTCGCAAGATAACACTAAATTAGGTTTTTAAATTTTTATAAATTTTTATAATTAAGTTCTAAATTTTTTAACTTTTCAAGTGAGTCCTATACCTTTAAATCATTTACGATTGAGTTTTTCAATTAATTTGACCATTAAAAATGTATTTGACCATTAAGTCAAATATCTTTTAGATTCATTAGATCAAATACCGTTTTAACTGACAAACTGACGAAATGGTTTAATTGTAAAAGATTTGCCTGTCCTCTTTCAACTCCTTGCCTAAATACCGGGCTCTTATTGCTTACAAAACTTTCAGGCACTTTAATACGTTATTCGCAAGATAACACGTAATTAGGTTTTTAAATTTTTATAAATTTTTATAATTAAGTTCTAAATTTTTTAACTTTTCAAGTGAGTCCTATACCTTTAAATCATTTACGATTGAGTTTTTCAGTCAATTTGATCATTAAAAACATATTTGACCATTAAGTTAAATATCTTTTAGATTCATTAGATCAAATACCGTTTTAACTGACAAACTGACGAAATGGTTTAATTGTAAAAGATTTGCCTGTCCTCTTTCAACTCCTTGCCTAAATACCGGGCTCTTATTGCTTACAAAACTTTCAGGCACTTTAATACGTTATTCGCAAGATAACACTTAATTAGGTTTTTAAATTTTTATAAATTTTTATAATTAAGTTCTAAATTTTTTAACTTTTCAAGTGAGTCCTATACCTTTAAATCATTTACGATTGAGTTTTTCAGTCAATTTGACCATTAAAAACGTATTTGACCATTAAGTCAAATATCTTTTAGATTCATTAGATCAAATACCGTTTTAACTGACAAACTGACGAAATGATTTAATTGTAAAAGATTTGAACGATATAGATCTCAATTAAAAAAGTTAGAATGATTAGGATTCAATTGTAAAATTTCATAAAATTTTAAGAGGTAAATAGGTGTTATCTGACTATTCCAAAATTCTCACAAATAAAAAGAGGAACTTGGGCACGTATCTACTATACGGAAGATATGAGATTCGCTGAAGAAACTAACTGCAAAGCTAACGAAAATTATTTGCTCTAAATTATCAAATCATAATCACAACTTAATTTGCCTATTTCTCGAAGTGGCAAATCAAGTTTCATGGCATACCTCAAAGAACGCAGCACTACTTCAGCTGTAGCAAAGCCAGGAATTTCATTAAGTAGGGGCAAAAAATAAGGGAGAGAAAATGTCAAATGAAGTCTGATCTAAAAAAAAATGCCAATTGATAAAAAAAAAGAAAAGAAAGTGAGATCAAAAATACAAAACACAAAATTTCAAATTGCATAAATTCTTGGTAAATAATACCTCGTAGAAAAGTGTATATAAAAAAAAAATCCAAACAACATATACCAACCTGCGACCTTATTTTTTGTCAGGGACTAATCAAATGAAGTGAGTGTACTTTCTCCTTTTAATACAAGCTGGAAGCCATTTCAGTCTCCTAAATAACAGTTGAAGCTCTAACAAAGGTGTAGAGACTCAGATATTTTGATCCTGAAAATAGCATATAATGATGGATGTGCAATCCAAGACCAATACTTAACTGCTTTAATTGGATACCACAAAGAACAGGGCACAAGTGTTCCAAACACGTGGCTATAAAAGCAAGGAGGGCAAAAGAAATAAATAGACAAGTTGCAAAATAGGAGATTTTAATCAAAAAACCATTATAAATTAGCAGTTCTTACCAGCATCAAAGATTCAAATTTTAGGCCTGCTAATAGTCCATAATAAACAACAAAATCACAATTGTTTTGATAAACCTAAACTTTTCATATTCTGTTTGCTTTTCTTAACAAGGAAAATCTTTTTTGGCAGTTACAGTATAAAAAATGGAGTTCCAATGACTTAAGAGGCATAGCAACCTTGAAACCAAGCCGAACAACATACACTCTGGTTTGTAACACCTACAATCTCATCGTTAGATGCCAAATCCACTAACATGTATACCATTAATGAGTTTGCAGAGAACCCTTTTCTAACTATTTCGGTCGAAAGTTACCATGGCATTGGACGAGTCATTATTTTGAAGAAACCCTCGGATTATTACATTATAAGCGCAGTTATTAGTCAAACAACCACAATCTTTCATTTTTCTGAACAAACGGTACGCTTGATTTGACGGCCTTTCTTTGCAATAACACTGAATCAGAATGTTATACGTCCGGATATTGGCCAATAACCGTTGGCTAAAAAGCTTGGAACTGAGGCCTCTTGACATCCTAAGCACAACAAAATTGCACTTTGACATTAATAAGGCTATCATAAACCACAACATCAGGATGCAATCCTGTCTCATTGCATCACTTTGCATCACAACATCTATAAGAGTTGAGAAAGTCATCAAACTTGGTATATAGCTCTTGGAATTCTCCTCCTTTAAGAGCTCTTTTGCTGCCCCAGCTCTGCCTGCTTGGCACAAGCCTCTCATGAAGAGTATTGTAAGTGATAATGTCAGGAATCAATTCTTTAAGACACATTTCAACAAGGAGTATTTTTCTTTATTTTATTTTTTAGATTAATTTTTTTTTTAACAAGAAGCAAGGAGTCTGTTTGCCTCATCCTATGTAATTTAATAAACTACTTTACAAATGGAACATCCTTGTAATTAAAATATCAATAATGTTAAGGTATATTTTAGTGCCTCTATCATCATCATAAAGACATTTTTTTTTTCTAAAAAATTACAATCGCAAAGAAATTTTACGCAAAAAAAAAAAAAAAGAAAAAAAAAATCGAATGGGCGAGTACACAATGATATAATCTCCAAAATTATGTTATGTGCTAGTGCAATAAACTATGTGACTTGCTATTGTATTTCACTATCCAAATTTATTAATGTTAATGTGTTCACCAAGGAGTCAAACATTTCCAGCAAGATGGTAGAAAAAAAGAAGAGTTGTATTAGGTGACTATACTGTACTGTTATACATTTTAATTATACGTTTAGTCATTTTGTAATAAAGTACATATTTTTTATAATTATATATATATTTTTTAACAAAAAAATAAATTATAAATTTTTATTACATAAAATATAACTATTATTATAAAAATTATAAATATTATTATATATAGTAAAAATATATCGCGCTATGGTGTGGTCACTAATATATTCCTTAAAAAGAGTTTATGTTTGGAATACTTGCAGAAACACTACCAAAGGCCAGGCCAGAAAACAATCCAACTGTGCAATTCAACTAAATATCACCATCATTCATCGCTGTCATAGTTCTGAGATAGCGACTTAAGGCCACTGTTCCTACTACAAAAGTGACCTGACATTTTGATATAAGTGGCATTTTATCACATAGGGAAGGCAGCTCTTAAATGCATTGAAAACTCGCATCCAAGATTCTAACATTTGCAGGGTGGATTCACTTTTGAATACATGATGCATGTATTGAAAGAAATGAGTTGTGAAAGCTCATCAAGTAGACTAATATGGACAAATGTGAATTTGTTGTACAAGAGACCAATATGTCAGGTCATTGGGATTATCTATGCTCTATAATAAAGGCCTAAGCCTAACTGCTTCTCTAGATGAAGGACTTTAACTTGACTATGAGTATACCTTGCTTAAATCTCTGCATCCTAGTTCTCATCGATATTTTAAGACAATTGCAGTACGCTGACAACTATAGTACTGCTAGTCATGTCCCATGAACAGGAAATCGAAACCAGATTCCATTTTAAGCATCCCTTACCGGTGGTCTGCATCTTATCAGAAGCTAGAATAAGTGATTCCCAGGGAGATAGCCACATCAACGCCTAAATATTGGTCAAAAGTGCAGAAGGAATTTCACAATCTGACGATAAGTGTAGGTAAAGAAGGTAATACAAGAGGGTAGGATGTGGCCTCTGGCCACTTGAATTTGGGTCAATGGCCATTACAACAGCTCACCACTTAAAAGTGATAGTGATTAAGGTAGTCTATTTACAAGCACCTACATGAACGTAAAACTTTGTGATGAGGACACAAAAGGAATGAGTAATAGAGATGGTTGAATCTATAACATAGGGGGAATAGATTCTAGAGAAGGTTGAGACATGAGGCATTCAATCAATAGTTTGAAGTCTTAAGAATACTTAGACCAAGACACTAAAAAATGCTTAGGGAGGATACGGAATGAAGTCAATAAAGGGGTCTTTAGTGTGGAAACAATTCCAATCATGGGGGGAACTAAGAGGAAATAGATTCTAAAAGAACAAAGGGTGAACTATACTGGTAAAACCCATCATCTAAGGAACTGATTGGTTCAGTTAGTGCTTACACATCTCAATAATGATCAGATCAGGGTACTAAGATATTTAGACAGTGTATGCAATGAACAAAATTTCTAGCATGAAAAACATTCCAAGTGTAGCCTGTGGTAAGAGTCAACTGCAAAAAATGCTAGAATTACATGGGATTACAGTTCTGTGGATAAATATTAAGGCAACAGCATACAATAGCAAATTAATTGAAGGCAAACACACCAAATAACTTCTCCTTTGCTTTTCAAGTGATGATAACATATAGAAAATTAGCATTCGGGTTCAATAAATATGCAAAGCTGTGCCCTTTTCTTTTACTTTTGGGTCATGAATTTAATGGCGCATAAAGAAAACAAAGATGCAAATGGCGACCTGGCAAACGAGGTAGATGTTTGGGCATAGAGAGAGAGAGAGAGAGAGAGAGAGAGAGAGAGAGGAAAAAAAAGATTTACAGCATACCTTTGCTTCTCATACTATTCAAAAGATTGGCTTTTGTTGATACACGTGTGTGCTTCTTCAGAAGTTCTTTAGAGACCTTTCTCTTCTGCATTCAAGTGATCAATAAAATAAATTAGTAAACATAATGTTCATACTTCCAAGTTCTAATCTTACAAGCTTCCTTGTAGTTGTAATATCACATGATCACATATGCCTCAAACAGAAAAATTCACAGACAGAAAAAAATTACATCACTAATGATTCATAAAGAACACATCAAACAGGCTCATCAGGATGGGTTGATGGGACTGAAGAAGGAAGCAGTATGAGTTAAAAAAAAAAAAAACTCTGCAAAGAACAGAGACGGACTGTTAGCAGGATAAGTAGATGGTTTCGGGTCAATTAAAATTTCCTACTTTCTACCACTGAATTGCACTCTTTGCTTTCACGTAGTAGAAATTAACATCAAATATGCTGAATCCTAATTACGTTATGCTAGAGGAAAACATAACAATTTAGAGTGCAGGAATGCTATGATGTTGTGACAAATGGGACAGATAATTGTCTCAGGAAATCAAACCCAGCAGACAGCAAACTTCATATTCTCACATAGTAAAACAATCAAAAGACACAGTTAAGCAAATAAAAATAGCGAGGAGGGAATCGACCAACTTACTTGTAATGCAAGTTTTACAAAAGCCTCATCCTCTTCTACTAACTTTTGCTCCTTTTCTGCATCAATGCTTTGCAAGCCTTGAAGCATTGCATCTACTGTCACAGTAGCATGCCTAGACTTTATAGCCTTCGTCTCCTCAAGGGCACCAAGAGCGTCCATCCGCATTTTTGAAGCCAGAGCTTTATTCTCCAAAGCTTTCACTGAATCACCCGTCTCTTCGGCCTCCCTTTTACGTTTCATCTTCTCCACTTTCTCATCTTCCGCACGCCAAGGCTCAAAATTTCGGGTGGCACCACTCTCAACAACATAATCGGAATTCTGTGAATCCGTCTTAATTGTAATCTCTGCCAAGCAATTGGAGCATTTAAAGTAGAATCTGAATATTTGGATTCCTAGGTAAGTCTGCAATCATTATGATCAACATTAGAAAACAACATAAAACACAACTAACATTTCTGAAACATAAAATTTACCATCAAAACTAGGAAAAACAAAAAGCTGATATTTTATTAACATTGCGGAAACAAAGTATTTTACTAGAAATCAAAAGGAAACAGAAAACCGCAAAAATTCATTTGTATAACAAGAGTCCAATCTTACATTGCGAACCCTTTTTTGCCGGTTCTTGGTGCACTTAAATCCATCCAGCTCCGCCGGATTGAAGTCCGGCAGATAATGCTTTTTTAAGACCTTTCTCTCGCCCATAATCGCTTTTCTTTTTCTTTTTTTTTCTTTTCTTCGGTTAGTGAATAAGCAACAGATTATTAATTAATTTCTCGGACTTGGATTCTTTTAAAATTTTTGGGTTTTTCAGTTAATTAATTAGTAATTAGTTAAACTTTTGGAATGCGTTATAGATGGGGTGTTTACCGTTTAATTAATTGAACTGAAAAAAATCGGCGAACAGAATTCGGTAACAAAAAAATATAAAATTTTAATCTAACTATAAAAAATATTTTCAATATATTTTTTTACAAAAATTTATAATTATCATTATAAATAAAATATATATGTGATTATTAAAATTACAATAATCCTTTATTAACAATAATTTGCTATTGATAATTGTATTTAAAATATTTTTTTTCCTATTATATATATATAAGCACTTCGATTTGGCTCTGTTAACCACAAATTTTTAATATAAGAAACTAAAATTAAATATAAAATTTTTGTGGTTGTTCGATTTGATTAACATATTATAAAATTAGTTCGGTTAATTAAAAATTTAGTTCGTATTCCATTCGGCTTGATTTGTTTGTTAACAAAAATTTTCAAATATTTTAATACCTCTAGTTACATGAAGTCCTTTTTTCTTTCTTTAATTTAATAGTTTTATTAAATTTATCTATATCTATATATATTTTTTCTATTAAAAAATTTATTAAGTCTTGAACTATATAATAAAAGTAATTTATCCATCTCATAAATTTTACACCCCATTAGAACCCCTTTTTTTGGCAATTGATTCTCCAAGTTTGGTGTATGAGAAAAACGGGTGAAAGAAAGAGAGGAGAAAGAAAAGTGTACAAGAACTGAGGTTATACCTAGCTAATTATTTAGACTAAAACTTCAGGGGCGACCCTTAATTTTAAAGATTTTTTTTTGTAAGAAAAAAAATTAAAGACTATGCCAACTCTCCACTAAGGGCCTCAAAATATGATTTTTTTTTTCAGGTACTGCTGATTAACAGTTTAAAACTAGTAAGTAGCACTAGCAAGTGCTAATAAAAAATATATATACTTAGTTAACTAATAAAAATAATAATATTTACTAAAAAATATTAAGCATAGTTGAAGTTGAACAGCAGTTTGTGAAAACATAACAAGTAGATATTTTTTTTTTACCGTAATACAGTAAGGATAGTTGATCTTTTCGCTTCCCTGAAACTAGAGGCTGTATTTACACTTGAGGTAAGCCTAGCGATTAATCCAAATATGTTCTCATGCTCCTAGAGAACCTTATGCAAATAAATAAATAAAAATTAAAGCTACCGCATACAAAATGTATAGAGAAAAAGACAAATTGAACGGGCTAGTACACAAAAATATAATTTCCAAAATTTTGATAAGCGCTAGTGCAATAAACTATGTGACCTGATAGTGTATTTCAGTATCCAAGTTAATTTATGTTAATGTGTTCACCAAAGAGAATATTTCCAGCATGATGGTAGAAAAAAGGAAACTACGTTTGAAATATGAGAGTGGTTTTGGAGACACATTGTGCAGTGCGGCCATCCTTTATTAAGAAAGTGTATTTAGATAGTAATTTAGTGTAATTTTATTCATAGAATGTGAAAAAATAAAATTAAAGTCTAAAATTATATGAACGTTATTTTAGAATTTAAAAGTATAGATTTTATATAATATACACTAAAAAAATAAAAATTTTTAATTTTAAAAAAAATTTATTTGTTTTGTAAAAGTATTCTTACATAAATTATTAACACAGTTATATTTTTTCGGTAATAGCTTGTACTTCTGCGCTTTATTCTTGAAGTATTTCCAGAAACACTACCAAAGACCATTAAACAATCCTACTGTGCAATTCAACTGACTATCATCATCGTTCATCACTTTCATAGTTCTGAGATAGCGACCTAAGGCCACTGTTCCAACTACTACTTTCAACCTTAACTTTACTTCCAGCTCCTTGTCCACGCTCCTCTCGGTAGCTGGCGGCTCGTTACTTTCAGCACACGCAACTTGTTACTTGGTGAAGAAAATCTTGACAGATGGAGATCTTAAACTGGATTTAGGATCATATACAGCCCCTTATCCACTTGAATTTTCTGTCAGCAGACAATACATGAGATTATTTTAGTATCCTCAAATCTATGCTGCTAATACACAACACCAATAATAAGGAGAAAAACTCTTTCAGTGCAGCGGCTATCGTACGTCGAGAGTACGCTATCGTACGCCGGCCACGTTTCGTCGTCTGCTTGGTCCTCGGCGGCCTCCGCTTGGGGTTTTGGTGCTCCCTCGTGGAGTTTCGTCCTCCTTCGTGGGGTGGGTGTTGGTTTTTGTTCTGTTTTAGTGTGTGGGTAGTGCTGGGCTTGTTTTGGTGATGTGGTTCAACTTGTTTCGTTTTGTTTGGGTTCGAGTGGTTTCGGTGGGCTCCCCTACTTCTTCCCTTCGTTTTGAGGGGAGGTGGGTTTTTTTGCTCGGAGGGAACTGCTGTACAGGTGATGCGCATGCTCGACTTTCCATTCACGGTCACTGAAGTTTGGTTGGCCGCTTCTGCTCGGTTTCTAGAACTACTGCATTATGGGTCTGTTTCGTGCTCTACTATTGCGTTTTGGCGAATTTCGGCAAGTTTTCAGCTATTTGCTGTTGTCTTGCTGCCGTTGGCCCTCTTGGTGTCGCCATTCCTGCTAGTCGGGTTCCTCCGCCGGAGAGCATCTCCAGTTTCTCTAGTTCGGATTGGATTGGCCTGATGGCCTGGTTCCCTATTCCGGCAGTTTGCTTTCTTCTCTGGGCTTTGGGCCTAGGCCTGTTGTTCTTCTCTGGCTGCTGAGTTTGTTGTAGTTTTAGGTCTTTGCTTGGGGATGAACTCTGTTTGGTTGTAGGGGTGGCCATTTTGAGGACTGAGCTTTCCCTTCTCTGTACATGGTGTAGTTTCTTGTGGTGTGAGTTGTTCTATGAGCTAGCCTTATATGTATTTAGCTATGTTTAGTATTAATGGAGTTCTTTTCCTCTTTGGTCAAAAAAAATAATAATAATAATAATACACAACACCAATACCATTACATTGAAATATCACACAAACCACAAATGCACATGTAACAACACTCAGCTTAATAAAGAGAAATTATAACTAAACTCAATTTGGCACACTTGAGACACATATCATGAAAGACTCTTGCTTGTGGTTGTACCAGATGCACATTTCAACATTTTGATGAGTGACATTTTATCCCATATGGAAAACAGCTCTTAAATGCACTGAAACCCCGCATCCGAGACTCTTAATATTTGCAGGTGGCTTCAGTTTTGATTTTGAATACATGATGCATGTATTGAAAGAAATGAGTTGTCTTATTGTCTAAAGCAACAATAATTTTTCAAGCAGCGAACTATGGATAAATGTGAATTTGATATATAAGAGATCAATATGTCAGGCCATTGAGATTATCTGTGCTCTATAACAAAGGCTTATGCCTAACTGTTTCAGTAGAATAAGGACATTAACTTGACTATGAGTATAACTTGCTTAAATCTCTGCATCCGAGTTCTCATCAATATTTTAAGACGGTTGCAGTAGCCTGTTAACTAATGTAAAAATAGTCATGTCCTATGAACTTCTTCTTTTCTTTTCAAGTGATGATGACATATGGAAAATTCTCCATTGGGCTTCACGAATTATGCAAAGCTACTGCCTTTTTCTTTTTCTTTTATGTCATGAAATTTAATGGCGCATATAGAAACAAAGACGCAAATGGCCCGTTTTTCTGGCTAGCAAAAGAGGGAGATGTTCGGGGACATGGAGGGAGAGAGACCAGAAGCAGAATTACAGCATACCTCTGCTTCTCAGACTAATCAAAATTTTGGGTGGCACCACTCTCAACAACATAATCGGAATTCTGTGGATCCGTCTTAACTGTGATCTCTGCCAGGCAATTAGCGCATTTAAGGTAGAATCTGTGTATTTGGATCCCTAGGTACGTCTGCAATCATTATAATCAACATTAGAAAACAACATAAAACACAACTAAAATTACTGAAACAAAATAATTTATCATCAAAACTAGGAAAACCAAATAGCTGATATTTTAACATTGCGAAACAAAGTAATTTTAGTAGAAATCAAAAGGAAACAGGAAATGCATAAATTCATTCTTAATAAGAGTCCAATCTTTCATTACCCAAAAATTTTTTTTCCACTATTTAAGGCAAGTCATCCCGTGAAGGGTTACTCTATTATGATTAGGAGATCATAAGTTCAAGTTTGAAAAACAATTAAAATCTCATGAACCTGTTATGCCCATTTTAATCTTTAATTGCCAAAAATTTTCATTGCGTAATCATAATTCAATTGTATTAGATTATTTTTCACATCACAATATGATTATAATTATTTTATTATTATTTCCTGAGCCAAAAGAAAAAAAACATACATAAATATCCAATGATCATGAGAGTAGGGAAAAAAAAAAAAAAAAAAAGAAGGAAGACTTGCAAAAAGAGTACCTGGCCAATGCAGTCTTCTCTGCGGCAATTAAATTTGGTGCCTTTGTCCATATAATTCTAGCATTGGCAGCAGCGAATGCTTATCGGAAGCATCATGCGAAGCTTGATTTGCCGGTTCTTGTGGCACCTACATACACACAGCTTCACCGGATTGAAGTCCGGCGGGTAATTAATTTTCAAGACCTTTCTCTCCTCCATAACCGCTTTTTTTTTTTTTTCCCCTTTTGGGTTAATAAATAAGCAAAGAGATTATGAATATTCTTATCAAGAACCCTAAGAGGGAAAATTAGGTTACATTTTTTCTCGGACTAGGATTCCTTCAAAATTTTCCTTTTTTTTCCAATTAATTAATTAATAAAGATTTTTGGAATGTGTCACAGGTAGTTAAACCGAACCACCTTTATATCTGTCTATAAGCAACAAAGGGTAGATCTCAACTTTCACTTAGTGGACAGTTTCTCATAGAAAATTTGGTTGTAATTGAAGTAAGATTTCATAAATTAGTTAATATAAATTTAATTGTATTGATTTATAGAATTCTACCTTGATTTTGTTTTAAAAAAAAATCTACCTCGATTATTACAATTTTGTTGATTTATAGAATTCTACCTCGATTATAACTATAAAATTTTTTAACATAGGAAAATAAAAAATAAAAACAAATATTTTTGAATCCTCCTTCTCAAGAAAGAAAATAGAAAGAAAAAAAATTCTTTCGAATCTTCTAATTTTCTTAGGAGTCCCACTAAGTGTACTTAGAAAATGATACGCAGAATGTGGGGGAAAGCAATCAACCGACCAATTGTCTTGTATAAAAAAAAATCAATGAAAATTACGTTGACTTTTATTACAACTATCAATCAGTCGATCACACAAACCAATCGGTCGATTGCTACGCATATGGTGTACGTATACTTTTTTTTTTATATATACTTATATTTTCTGTTTTCTTAAAAAGAAAAAATGAACTACTATCTATTTTTCTCCAAAAAGAAAAAAAAAAAAGGAATTGGATCCAAAAGAAGAGGGAATTACTCCGACGTCTTTTTTTTGTTTCTTAAAATAGAACAAAAATATTTCTTTTTTAAAAAACTTTTAAAAAATCCTTAAATTTAATTTTATTTCGCTATCTTTTTTTTTTTTTTTCCTAAATCTAATCAACCATAAAAACAAACTTAGCTTAAACGATTTAAAGAGAAAAAAAAAACTATTTCTATTTTTTTAAAAATACTCAATATTTGAGTGTCTTTTTAATTTTTATGTAAAATACAAATAAAAATAAATTTATCAGCGAATATTTGTTAAACTCATACATATTAAATACTAATAATTAGTTAAAGGAGTTTCTTTGAGTTAGAATATAATGTAAGAATAGTTTAGTGCAAATTTAGTCTTGTTTTCAAATTTATTTGATAAAAGCTAAAGACGAGGCATGTAATCGTCAATTGATTAATTACGAAATATTAAAATAGAATTAAAGTCCTAAATAAAAAAAAATAAATGGGAATGCCAAAGTAAAAACATCTCTTAGTAATAAATCTGACACAATTTTATTTTATCAATTCTATTTTTAGCCTTCTATGCTAACTTATTTTATATTGTTGTTTCCCATTTCTTTTTTTTTAATTTGGATTTCAGGCTTCAAGCTCAATGGCTTCTTCCTGTTGCCCCATAAATAAAAATTTGGTGGCTGTCAAATTTTATGTCACTTTGTTTTCGGGAAAAAATGGCCAGGTTAACACCTAATCATGTTTCCGATAAGCATAAATTAGAGTCACCCATTTATGTCTTGACATAACTTGTTACAGAGATGAATCACTACTACTGATCATAGTTTTTGTCCCACCTAAGGTGCAGGTGATATTAAATTTCGTTTGCCCCATGATACTACCGTGTTTTTCTCATTGCTTGGACAAAATTAATGCTTATGCAACATTGGGTTCATGGCACACTCACATTTTCGCTACTTATAGTCGACCATATTGGTACCATCCCAAAAAAAATCAAATAATTCAAAATTTTAAGCTATTTTGTGAGGCTTGAGAATATATTTCATATTAAATTCTAAAAGAGAAATCGGTATTTCATTCAAACAAAACATAATTACATAGGAGGCTTACAAGGGGATGAGGATGTGACATCAAATTCTAAACGCCCCTCAGGCAAAGAATCGTTGGACCAAGAGTGTGAACACATAGCATACCCTTCTGCTTACATGAAGTTTAAACTTATCATCTTTTGATCATAAATGCTCTCAATTCATTAAAACTCATAGTCGGCTCATTTAAAAGCCCGTTTATAGTATCATTGAAAAACTTGTATTATTAGATTAGTCTCATAGACTCATTTTTCAACTATATGTTATATATTTACACTAATATACTAAAATTAAAGACTTTTTTATCTTTTAATTGGATATTTTAAGTAAACGCTGATACATTTAACGTCATAGTAAGTCACCATAATAAAACCAACACAAAATTAAACCTTGAAAAGATATTTCTCAAAAGGAAAAACAAGTATTTTACTCAAAAGAAATTGATGACCGATGCAAGCTTATTTATTGGTTTTAGATTATAAAAGGATTACTTAGTGGGCAAGTAGACTTAGTAACAAGGTAAAAGTTAAAAGGAAGTTAACTGAAAGACCAAGTAAAAGCTGGAAAAAACAAAAAACTAAAACAAGTTATTGAATATTTACTTAGTAGTTCCTAAAAAAAAAGGAATATTTACTTCGTAGAGAATACTTGAGGACTAAGTAGAGAATAAATTACGGAAAATGTTTAAGGGCAAACGTTGGTCTTTATACTGCCTCTATATGCACGTAATTTGTGCAACCACAAGCACATTTTATATAATTGTTATTATAAAAATTGATATAAAAATTATTATTTTTTTTTTTATTTTATATTTTTAAGTACAATTATGTAAAAAATATTCATAATTATACAAATTAAACACATATAAATATAATATAGAAATCTAATTTACCCATGTAATGAAACTCAATAAATTATCTGGGGACCAAGGCATTCAAAATCTTTCTTTTTTTAAAAAAGAAAGGTTTTAATGCTTCTTGCCGTTCCTCCCGTCCATGGACCCACCATTCGGTTGCACATTTTTTGTCGTAAACCGATTTTAGTAAATGAATTAAATTTGAATACTCAAAACTCAATTTACTCAGTCGCAACACTCTATTCACTAGTTTAAAAATTTTCTATTATTTACTTTTTAGAGGTTCCAAATTATCCCGCACCAAATCTCAAATTTATATTCGTCGTCTGATTGAGATCATTAATTATCCATTCTTTAGCATCTATCGATAAGGATTAAAGAGTTACAATTTTCAGTCTCACCACATCAGAAATAGTTACCCTCTTTTATTTTTTTAGAATAAATGTGAAAGTGGGATCCATAATATATAAACTTGTCAAAAAATATTGCATTTATTAGAGAAATATGTCTTATAAATACAAATTTAATCTCATTAAATATTTCGACAGATACTCGAAATGTTGTTTTCATGCTATGAAAGGAATCTCTTCTCAACTGTTAGACTACATCCATTGCTCGTTTTAGACCAGTTTACTCAGTAATGAATAAAGGAGACGCCAGATGATTCTTAGAGTGTTCCATAATCCTTACACAAATACATTCAATTTTTTTTCTTATAAAGAAAAACCCTTTTCATTATTATTTATTAAAAAAAAGAGAGAATAAAAGTAAAAAAAAAAATCCATATATTACAAGACAACCTTTATTGGGGATTTGAACAATAATTTCCGAAAGTGGAAAAGTCATTACTAGCAATTCGGCTGCCAAAACAAAGAAACCCCATCAAATGCCAGTTGAACAAATAGCGCCACAAGAGACTGTACGACACGCGCTCAATAATCGCGCGTAAGGACTGGGCCAATTTCAAACGGTTCAGCACCCTCCCATCTCGCTGGCATTTTTTTTACAGAACAGAGAGAGTACGGTCATTCCAACTCCCACGTCCCATCATCTCCTACACATTCCAACACAATTCTCAACTCTGCGCACCGCCGGCGCATGATAGTCCTCTCCGGCACAGGCGGCACAAAGATAGCCAGGTAAATGAAAAATTAGTTTGCTTAAAAATTATGAAAACAAAGGTAGAAAATGGAGGTTTATTTTCTTGGTTTTTTGAAGGTTTTTTTTTTTTTTTCAAAAATCTTGTCTCCATCCTCTATAGAAAAATAGGACTTTCTTTCTTGTTGCGACTCTTTTGCTCTGTTTTTTGTGTGTGTGTGTGTGTGGATGTATGTATCAATGTATGTATGAATGTGTTTGTATATATATATATATATTTTTTTTTGAGATGCTAAAGCTATTTCAGGTTTTGAGAGCAATTTGCGGGAATGTTAGTCTCCGTGTGTTTAGGTGCAGTCTGATATTGACTTTGAAAATGTGTTATTGTAATATATACACTATATGTATTTAGGTTTCGAAATTTTTTTATTTCTCTAATATTTTGCAGTTTGGAGCCATTTCCACCTCTCTCTCTCGCTCTCTTTTCTTGTGTTTGTCTCTTATTGTATGTGCGACAGTGCGAGTGTGTTTTTGCCGCTTCTTCTTCTTCTTCTTCTTCTTCTTTTTTTTTATTATGTTTTTTATGACAATTTTTTTTTTTTAATGTTTTTGATGACGAGGGATCCCTTTCTGTTAACAATAATCTCCACAGCATGTAAATAGGAGGATTCAAATCTGAGACCGTTTGCTGAACCCACGCAATCTCAAGTTGCCCTTTCTTGTCTTCCATAAAAATTTTTATTTTGGCTTTTGATTTGATTACTTTATTGGAAAAATATAGGTGGACGGGATTTGGTGGACGGAAAATAGACGCGAGAATTTTTTTGTGCAATGAGACACTGAATTATTGTAACAAATTTTAAAGTATTTTTTAATCTATTTTTTCGTTATAAAAATTAAGCGCCTAGTTGCACAAATAAACTACTTAGTTTCACAAAAAAAATTTTCGGTCTACTTTCCGTCCACCTAATCCCGTCTACCTAACTGGACTCTACTTTGTTTAGTGTAATTAGAATGTGATTAATGCTAATTTTTTTATTTAATTTTAAGTCCTATATATGTACGTATGTACGTACGTATATGTGTATGTATGTATCTGTATACTGTGGAAATTTGTTTTTAATATCTACGATATTATTAGCGATACATGTTAAATTGAAAGATGTGTTTATGTTTGCCACTTATTTTCTATTCAGACGGTTTTTTTTTCGGGTGTAATGGTCTTGAGTCTGTTGTACACTGTTATGGTGCTACATCTTCCTTCTAAATACTTTTCCATTCTATTTTCCCCGTTATTTACAATTATTCAATTGATGAAACTTGGGAGGAGTGATAATTGTTGCATAATGCTGAGTATTTTGTCTGGTTTGCTGCTATTGTTGCCTTTGGCCTAAGCCTTGATTTCCATTGGACAAGTGATGCACACTAGCATGAAAGTTAAATATGGGCCATTGTAAAGGATTTGGCTAGAAATGAGAACAATCAACAAGGCCAGCCTCAAGTAGTTCAAGATTGAAGCTTAGTTGTTTGAGCTGGTTTGAGGTGATTCGAGCTTATGATACTAGTTGTTTAATACCTAAGTACCTGTAAAAACAAGTTCTGCAATGGTTCTAAGGTTATTCTCCAGCATCACAAATGATTCACTATAGGTGCATTTTTTGATTGTGCATAAGGTGTGTCGCCATTTTTGTGCGTTTCGCCTTTTTTTTTTTTTTGGCATTTTTTTTATTTATTGTGATTGCGTTGCTTTTGCACGTTCATCTTTTTACAAAGTTTCTTTCTTCTGGTTTTCTAAGACCAATCTAGAATAGTCATTTGTGGTTGATATTATATTTTTTTTCTTTCCATAGTTGCAGTTTTTTAAATCGTTGCATATTCCCTTTCATCATAGTTTATGTATGCCAATATAGATACAATTCATATCGAATGATTATTATTTTTTCTCATTGGTTGAATAGGCTTTAAAGGACAACATACTAAGAGTTGCTCATGTGTGGTGGATTCACCATGCCACAACTTAAAGAGGCAAATGCAAAACATGATTGTACATTCAAGTGGGGTATTAAGAGAGGAGTTGGTCGAGTGAACAAGGATGTGCAGTTCTACGAGTCATTTACATATGATGGTGTGGAATACTTTCTCTATGATTGTGTATATCTTTATGACTCCGGTGATTTTGAGCCTTCAATTGGTAGGCTTGTAAGAATCTATGAGACTCCAGCTAATGAAAAGAAGGTGAAAGTATTATGGTTCTTTCGTCCTATTGAAATACGCAATTACTTGGGAGATTATGAGCCACGTTGGAATGAGATTTTTTTGGCTTCTGGTGAGGGCAAAGGCCTTGCCGACATTAATCCTCTGGTAAATTATTTATTGACTATTTTTTATTAGTTTTTTTTTTCCACCAAATCTACCATTCATTAATGTATGCATTCAATGTTTTGTTCTCATATTGCATATCCATTTATAGCATCGGATGGACAAGTGATTGTTAATATGATTATGATCTTAAAGTAGAAATTCACGTGGAAAGGATATCATGGAGTGATATATGTGAGTTGAGTATCTCTTGAGGAATTGAATGAAGTGGAAGATACTTCATGTATGTGGTTTGAATATGATTCCACTACTTGTTTTGATCTCCATTTGTTTTGTCGTCCTAGTTATTTCTTAGGCAACATTTTTTGAGAAGTGCCAATTTTCGACTGGACTTTCTTTGTCGTTTCCTTCTATTCTTCTTCACATTACAACAATTCCCAAATTTAGTTGGGGTTGGCCACATGAATCTAATTTTCATTAACTTGGTGCCTTTTCCCCTTAATATTTCTCCAAGTAGGGGATTTTGAGTTGAGGATGGGGTGGGGGGAAGATGGAGGATATGGAGGTTGGATAAACTTTGTTGGTGTTTAGTGTTGGCAAATTTCATGCTTGATGCGTAAGCATGTTTCTGGTTGATCCATTGATGGTGTAGTAAATAGTCTGACATTCTTTTGTTTTTTACGTAAGTTTGTTGAGGTTTATTGAAGGGAATCGTGTTTCCTTCTTGTTTTTTTTTTTCTTTTTCCTTCTTCTGTTTGATTCAGGAAGCTATTAGTCAGAAGTGCAATGTTGTGTGTACATCAAATGACAAGAGAAATCCTCGGGCATCTGATCAAGAGTTGAGCATGGCTGACTACATCTTTCAGTATACTTTTGATGTTGGAAAGTGCTCTATATCACGGAATTTTGCTGATCAAATTGCTGGAATTAAAGGTAAGTTTTTAATGTTCAATCTATCAGCCACTTTGAATGAAAAGAAAGTTGAGATTGTTCATGATTGTATCCTTTGTAAACCTCTTGTTATTGACTATTAGAAGATCTTGTCATCCTTTTATGCATTCTCTTTCTTACAATAAATATTCAAATTTGTTCTTCGCAATATGTCTACAATAGATACCATTTCTATCAATTTTTTGTGACCCTTACCTTTTGCGATTAAATATTGGTGCATATAAAATCTTAGATATCTTAAGAATATTTTAGGAGACTAAATAAGAAGTAATAGATAATCTTTATGTAGTTACTCGAGTTCCTAGTCTATATCTATATTATATATGTAAAGCTAAATCTGAGAGAAATTCTTCAGTTTTTCTCTGTCTGCCACGTAACAAATTCTCCTTAATACATGAACTAAAGAATTTAAAAAATACTCAAGATTTTGGCAAGAAATTTAGAATAGGTAAAAATTCTTACTCATAAATTTTATCTTTTATTTTCTTAAAAACAAACACAAAATAGTCTGAAGCTTTCATTTAAATTTCCAGTATTATTTTTTAAACAAGGAAAAAAATATTATAGGAAAATTAATGAGGATAGTCATTTCAAATTTCTCATATTGTTTTTTAAACAAAAAAAAAGTTACTTTCAAAATAAGACAATCAATAAGATCACTTATTATCCTTTTTTGAGAATTAATTATCTACCTCTATAAATATGAGATTGTGTGTTTAGGATGTACATTTTGCTCCTCATTAATAGAAGGTTGTTCTTTCCAAAGAGCTTGAGCAGGTAAATTAACTTACAATCACATGTTTATAATTCTTGCTCCATATATTTTTATCTATGGTTTAATTAAGCCATCTTATGCTTTGATTTGTTAAAAATTTGAATGCATCTAGGGGCATGATTTGCATGAAAATTTCTATTAATTTGCTTGAATGTGAAGTCTAATATATTTCCATTACTATATTTTGATTACAAGTATTATGTTCTTTCTTCACGGAAAAGTCCTTTTTGGGTAGTAAATTTTATGAGAATATCAAAATTTTATAAATGGTAAAATTAACATTAAATTATCAAAAAACTGCGCATAGCACGGTTCTATTCCTACTTAGTTTTGTAATTATTTTCCTTACTCCTTTAGCTCTGTCACAAATAGGTTTTCTGCTAGCCTATTACACAGGCTATGTTATTGACCATTGATATTGATATTGATATTTATAATTGAGGCACTAGAGCTGATTCTCGTTTATTCTTGGGTGGAATCCTGTCGTTTATAATCAGGTGGATTCCCACATATTTTGATATTTTGTGTTTGTTCTTGTTCTTCTTTCCTCTCATAGATCAAAGATCCTTGTTTGGTGAATTCTAAATTAGTTTTGATGTTAGTGGACTTAAAAAATATATGCAGTGGAGCATTTTTTCAACAAAGCTAAGGATATAAAGCTGATCACTTCTCAAACTATTAAGCAGAACGTGAAAGAGTTGAGTGGGAACATGGGAGCACCTAGAAACATAGATGGTCATCTAGCAACAGGTAGCAAGATTGAGTACCATCTCAGGCATTGAAGGTGATTTCTTGTGGTTAATTCCCTGTTACTTTATTCAAATAACTAGGTGAAATTAGTTGTTTCTGTTAGATGCAGGATCTAAGAAAGCCACAACTAGTAGGGGCAAGCAAGAACTCATTTTAACAGAGAATATTAACCTGAGGACTCTAAATCCTATCGAGCATAATGGAACTGGGCCGACACGAATCTTACCCAGCCAGGTTAATGACAAATTTATAAAAGTGAGGAGTTTTCAGACTTACTTGCCTTCAAGTGAATCAGATTTCCAGCCTCATAAAAAGCAAAAATTTGAAGATGGGGTTTCTGAAAAAGTTGGCCTTAAGCTCGAAGAGAACAAGGGTCTTAAAGCTGTTAGCAAAACTGTGGAGGTTGATCGAAGACCAGATGCTGTAAGGGTTTATGGGGACTTTCTCTTCTGTCTCATTATCGCATAAAGATGATCTTTGGATGATTGTGCTGTTATCAATTATCAAGTAAATATGAATGCTGTTCTAAAAGTACAAAGATATCTCCTTGATAAAGAGAAGGGAGATACTGAAGTCCTCTTGAGTTGTATTGCTTCTTTAAAAGTACAATGATATCTTCTCTTGATTAAAAGAGGAGAATCTGGAATCCTGTTTTATCCACTTCCCAGGACTATATAGGCATATTGCAGACCTAATAGGCTCCTGCATGGACAGCTTCTTGGGTTTGCAAGTCCATTTCCTTATTTGATTCCATGAAACTGAATAAGTTATACTTAAATATTTCCCAGTTCCTTGATGGGCATGAAGCATTGTGATAACCAATCATATCGCTTTCCCACCACAGCATTTTGCCGCTACTACATTGCCACCATCGTACTGTCACTGTGGTCACTGCCTCTGCTGTTACCACTACTGTCTCTATGCTTGCTGACATACCAGTGCCATTACCTTTGTTTCCACTGTCGCCACTACCTTTGCAAACTCCACTTTGCATTCCAACATAACACCAAGTCATCAAAGTACCCATCTCAGTAGGTTGGCAATATAAGTCTACGTTGTGGCTTTTTTCATGTATCCAAACTTTAGAATTTTGTTCTGATTCAGTCACACTATTGTTGGATTTAAAATTTCCCATTTCTGTTTCAGTATACATTGTGTGGTACAAATGGATGGTGATTTCCATGTCCAATCATTTTTTGTTTTTCGTTTAAATTTGAAACAGCAGGTGCAGGATAAAAGGAAATGGTTCAAGCAACTAGTAAGTTCTCATTCCTTTCCATCACTATGCTTTCACCGTTTTCATTTCTCACTTTGTTCTCTGGAAAAACAAATTAAAAAACAAATGCCTAGGGATTCTCTGAAAGGCCTTTAAAACTATTTTAAATGTGTTAAAAATGCGAATATAGCTTTAGGTATTGAAAGAAATTAGATGGTACAGGAATTTCAATGCACAAGTTATGGGTAAATAATGGAACACCTGATACATCAACGGTGTTTTTAAAGTTGCTTTGAAATCTCTCCAGAAATACTGAACTTTTATTTCATAGCAGAGAAATGAGCATTTCTTTCAAATGGTAAGAGATTGAAATGAGATTTTCAGAACTCTTGGTGTGCGTCTGACTCTGTTGTTTCCCAGAAAAAAAAGGTTACTGAGTTTCATGCCCAGACAGGTATATAGAAATTTCCTCCTAAAGTCTTTGCTCTTGATTTTTCCTTTTTCTTTTTCTTGACAATAGAAGGTCTATACTAAACGTTTAACCTGGCTAGTTGTGGTTGGTGACCATGTGCTTGTGTTTTGATTGTGCTTTAACTCATTAAAATTAAGTTAGAAATGAAATCACTTTTTACAGACTGCTGTTAGCATTTCTCTGGCAGAAAATTAATTGCATATGTGGGCGGTTTATTTTGAGTTTTGATGCTCATTCATTTTATTTTCACCCAAGTAGCCTTGGGAAGACAGGCTGCGTGTAGCACGCGAAGATGACAGATTGGTCTTGCTTGAAAATCTGGATCCATCATTCAGATCATCAGAAGTGGAGGTAGTAGTTTTTATGCTGATAATATCCTTTTCCCTAGGAACTTGCATTTGAAAATCTTAAAACTAGTATGCAATGCACTTCCTGTTATTATCATCTCTAATGGCTTTGGTTTGAACTTCAGAGCTGTAAAATTCAAAACATACTTTTTTTTGGTACATTGGAATTAAAGCCCGCATTTTGCCGGAATTTGAGACAGTTGGAGTTTGAACTTTGAACCCCCAACCTCCCCAAGAGCTTTTTTCTTGTAACCAACCAAACTAAGCCTGGTTGGTTGAAAAGATACTTTGAACAGCATGCTAATGTTATTTTTTATTATATTGGCCTGACCTTTTGTAGGAGCTACCCGTAATAATGAACTTGCAAAATGAAATTGTTTATCGTAAAGAGATTAGTTGTTCCTGACCCAATTTTATTTTTTTTTAATTTTATTTTTCCATATGCTTATTTTTGTGTACCTTAGCTGGAAATTGGCCTAATAAAAATTTTACATAAAAAATGAATCTCTCTACTGTTCTTTGACAGTCCTTATCCATGATGTTTAA
Source organism: Carallia pectinifolia (assembly GCA_037832335.1). Taxonomy (NCBI): domain Eukaryota; kingdom Viridiplantae; phylum Streptophyta; class Magnoliopsida; order Malpighiales; family Rhizophoraceae; genus Carallia; species Carallia pectinifolia. Next base: position 13,947,398 of record CM075445.1, on the reverse strand, counting down.
CAACTTAATTGACTCTATGGCCAAGATGGCACTCACCTGCCACGGCATTCTTATTGCATTCTGTCTTCCAACCTGCCGCAGGATTTGGTTTGGCATGCACTTTATGCAAAGGTTGAGGCAAAGATGACACACAATCCTTTTTCTGATCCAAACTATGGTAAAGCATATTTTTTTTGCATGACTTCAAGCGACAACAGTGGATTGCTGACTTATATTATGCAAGTTGAAATGTATTAACCAAAAGACTAATGTTTTGACATGCTTCCAGGCAAAGCGTTGGTTATTTTTAAGTCAAAAAATGCAGCGGACTCTGCCATATCTGCGTTACAAAATCGGTGCCTAATGCTTGCAGATGGGAGGTAATTTTATTTTACTTGATTCTTCACAAATTTTCTCTTTTCAGTAAACTGAAAACCAGATAGAGCATTAAGCATTTGTTTGATGGTTCGCGCTCCAATCTCTTTTAATGATAGTTGGCAGATATTTTAGAAGTAGAATGTCATTTTTTTTCATACCGAATCCCCTGGTTCCTCATGATCATGGGCTTTTTGGTGCTCTCCATTGATGCCTTTCTCCTTCCCTTTTTACTAGTAAATTATCAACTGCCGTTCAATTTGATCACATCAGATATTAATGACTGTTGGTTTAAATGCAGATGTGTTGTTGGTATGAGGGAGCGACTATCGGATCATGATAAAACAGGCGGTCATATAGGTCATCTGGTCCTGTACAAGAGGCACAGAAAGCAATCTGAAGAAATGGTAACCAATGTCATTCGGAAATGTATATTTGCCTGCTGCTTACGAAGATTTTGATCCTGTTTATTCATGAATTTTTTACACCAGTTGCTTTTTACCTTTTTTCTTTAAGAAAAAAGCTGTGTCAACTTCACATGTTTCCCAACCCAATAATATCGCATATGATATGGCAATCGAATGGCGCATGCTACAGGAGAAGTCAGATATGTGGTGGAAGGAGTTACACAAGGTGCTTCATTATACCCTGTATCATCCTTTTATAGTATCTTTGTTACAAAGACTTTGGTTGACTTGGGAATCTTTCGTTAGGAAGGATTTAGAATAATATGGTCTCACTCTTGAGTCCCTAAATTAGCCCATAATAGAACAGAATGACGAAAAAGAAAATTCATATAGTCAACTTCAATAAAATCTGGGATTGAGACTTTTGTTTATTGTTGTTGTTATCGACTTATTTAAAATCGATTGAATATGGTCAATTTTCGATGTTTGCCAATGAAAAGTTAAACAAAATTGGAGATGAATTGCTATGAACTGGCTATGTAGAAATTATCTCCTTTAAAATGGGCTTATATGGCAACAATGTCAGCCTTGATTCAAGTTGCAGAAACAATCACAATGTAGGAGCCTCGTGCTTTGAGAACTCCTTTTTTGTTGTTATGTTTTGTGTTTCTCTCTCTCTCTCTCTCTGTGTTTGTGCGTGTGTATAGTGGTGGCTGAAATGGTTACTCTGCCAAACACGTCATGCAATGCAATTGCTGTTAGTCCATATCATTTTAATAAGTTATGATTGTTGTTGACAGGAATCTATTGAATTCAGTTACTTGTTTCAAGCAAATAGACTTTGTGCACGAGGCTCTCACATGGTGAGGTCCGGGGAAGGGTTAGATGTATGCAGTCATAACCTCATTTGAAGCATGTAGACTACTTTGGAAAATTTTGATGTCCAAGGACTCGATGGTTCTTAAGTTTTTTGATTTTTTTTTTCCATTCATCATTTTTTTTTTGTTTCTTTCCTTCTCGGGGGTGCTTGTTTTTTTTTGGGGGGGGTGAGGGGGGGGGGGGGGGGTTGGGAAGGGGGGTTATGAGGATTAAATAGCATTATTTCAGTCTTATATATATCTGGTGCATGAATTTTATCAGGTCTAAAGAGGCCAAACATATTTTTCTATAAATTGGATGGTTATCAAATAATCCAAATGTCTTAGGCTAATGCATCCTTAGAGTTGATTGCTTCTAGTTGCAGTTGGTGGGAAAATTGGGCTAACATGTATCCTGCACTAGAAACAAATATATGGCACATGAACAAGATGTTTATTGATGTGAGTGAGATATTATGAACTTGACTTTGTGTAAAATGGGTGCTTTGCAATAGAATGAATTGTTTGAGTAAGAAAGCTCATAACCATTGCTATAAATCTCCATAATCTTTCCGTGTGCATAAGTGTGAAATAAACTTAAAGTAACAGGATGGATAATCATGATCCATGACTGTCTATTGGACTTGCAATTTATGTCAGCAACCGGATCCTTAAGGAAAGAAGAATCAACTTGCACTTTGTAAGTTTTTGATACTCATTTGCATAGCCCAATTGCCAATGCAGATTGCATGTAGTAAATCAAAATGCAGTTGATACAGAGACTTAGCATGTGCCATGCTTAGTGCAAATGATTAATCTAGTAAGATGTTTGATAAAAAGCTGTTTTGTGCACTTTTCGTCTTGTAACAAGGGAGATGCCAGAATAACACCTTGCAGTTTGGAACCTGCAGCATTTTTCATGGATCGGCAATGCTTTGTTATCTGTTGCCACAAATAGTCAAGGATTACTATTAAGTTTTTGGTTTAATTAGCAGTCGATTGTATTATGTATGTTCTTGTAGTTGTTATGGGATTAACTTTTTTGAAAATGAGATTTATATTTTAATAAAAAATTATGTTTCCCTTTCTCATTAATTTGTTGCCTATAGAGACAAGCCATAGAGACAGAAGGTGTAAGGAGGCAGCTTGAGACAAGCCGTTCCACATAAAGTTACATCTGGAAACTTTAATGTTCTGGTAGGACATGGATAGGCACATGTATGATTATTCTTTTTACCCAACATCATTAATTTCGTTTTGATGCTCAAGCTCCTGTCTTCTCATATTGAAGTTGCTACACTTTAAATCGTCACTGAGACATAGCTTTCTATATTGCAGGAAGTGTTTTATGTTGGTTTTCCAGAATTTTGGAGAGGATACAATATTGTAGCTAATTTTGGTTTTTTAAATGATGGAGACTCACTACGATCCTCCTATTCTTAGCTTCTACACGGGCTCCCAGGCATACAAAAATTTTGTACAGAATAGCTGCTTTAGAAGAATCAAAGATCTTCAATTTTTTGGTAAAAAAATACAGTGCTGCTATTAGCATTTTTTAGCCCAATTGTGAAAGAGAATCAATGAAGTGAAATTACTTTCTAGTCCTGTATCAGAATGGAAATCTTGCTGCCACAATTTTACTTGAAGTGGAGGCAATTAATTACCCCTCCATGCAGGCTCAAATGGACCAGAAGCAAGATTCTAACTTAGGGGTTTGAACTTTTGATGTTTTGAAGTGGGAAATCTGACGTCTTAATGTTATACTATGTTGGATTGCAAGTCTTTGTGTATATGGTCCCTGGTCCTATCCACTGATGATTCGGTACTCGGTGCGCAGTAAGAAAATACATGGATCAATGCTCAGTCCTCTGAACTGTGGCTCTCTCTCTCTCTCTCTCTCTCTCTCTCTCATGCACATGAGCGGATCCTTACTCGAGCACCCAAGAACATTATGTTGACCTCTGAAATGGTTTCAGAGTAGCATCTGCTCATGAGATATTACATACATACTTTCTAGTGTAATAGCGTGGAACATGGCAGAGAAAATGCGCCACAGGTCTAAAATGGAAGTAGGCTGTGACTTATAATTTGAAAACGGGTTCAAGGTTAGCTCCTAAGCTTCTGGAATTTTATTTGGTCATTACATAATTTGAGATTTCTTTTTGATCTTCCATTAACTTATGAATTTTACAAGACTTAAACAAGAACTTCGAAATTATTGTTCATGTTCTCTGTTGAAGTACTTTTTGTCAGGAGCACAGTGATCCATCGCCCAGCTAGGATAGAAAAGCCATGGCTTCCAATTGGAAAATCATTAATCACTGGCAATGCCTGCTGCATTATAAAACGGAATGAAAATGTACCGCTTGCAAGGAAGCTGATGCATAAGCATCCAATTTTAATTAGTTATTTTATATTTTATTAATTATTAATTTTAGTTAGAAGTCTTATGATTAACATATGACTACTTAATGAGATGAATGATAGGATTCATTAGAGTTTTATTAAATCAATAATTAATATTTTTTCTAGTTAGAACTCTAATATAAATAATGTAGCCGTTAGACAATTTATTTAGTTTTCAATAATATTATTTAGAAACAACGCTTTTTAGAGTTTTGTATTTTTCTATAAACCCTAACCATAATTATCTTGTTCCGTTTCAAATTTACACCCAAAACTTAGTTTAAACTCAGATTCTCTATATCAAACTTGGTATTAGAGTCTAGCAGATCCTTCTACTATGTTAGGGTGTCTAGCAGATCCTTCTACTCTATTAGGGTTTTGTTTTCTTACCATAGTTGGACTTAAAGGTCGAGGTCGTGACAAAGGAGACACTAGACAGCAAGTTGAATTAGTTGATTTGCGGCATATGTTGAAGATTTGTTGCGGGCTGTACAAGCCTTGCAGTGGCAGGAACTTATGAGAGCCCGAATGAAGATTTCAAAAGGCGAACACTATATCCCGGGTGCACCGAAAGGTGGTTTTGTGGACGAAACAGGTACGTAAGATTTTGAAAACCCGTTTTATGACGCTAGAATCGTTAATAACACGGCTAAAGGTGGCTTGGAAGCGAGGTTGATCTGTGCTCTTGATTTGAACAGTGGTGGAATTAAGGTTGAAGTTGTTGGTTTTCATGGAAAGATACATGCAGAAGATTACTTTCAGTGGAAACCAATGGCAGAGTAAAGAAAAGTATTGTTTATGAAACTTAAGATGAAGGGCCTTGTACTTTAATGGTGAAAGAGAGTTGAAGAGTAACATGCCCGTCAAGGCAAGTCGAAAATCAATACTTGGGAGCATATGAAAGCAAGGTTGCAGAAACAGTTTTTACTGGCTGATTATGTGATAGAGCTGTATGAGAAATTCCATTCGCTGAAACAACAGGGTATGTTTGTTGAGGAGTATATTGCAACTTTCAACAATTTGTCTATCCGAGTTGGTTTGAATGAGACTAATGAACAACTAGCTGCTCGTTAGTTTGAACCAATCTATCAGAGATGAGATGGGGCTTGTCCATTTGTTTAATCTTGAAGATGCTCGACAATATGTTTTAATAGTTGAAAAGAAAGTTTCTCGCTATGGAGTTAGGCGTTCTATCCATGACAAATTTGATGGCAGCGAAAACAAAAGCTTTTGGAGTAACCAAACAGGTCAAAAAAGCAGTCGTGGGGCTGTCCAACACACTAAAGTTAGTGCTAGGGGTGTTACCAACATCGACAAGAGTGACAAAGGCAAAAATTTGGCATGATTTGGCACCAAAATCAGTGCTGGTCAAACCTCTTACAAGGCGGGCAGTAATTCACAAATTCGATAATTTACATGCGGTGAGAGAGGGCACCAATCTTACACTTGCCCACAACGATGAGTGACATTAGCTGAACTTGCAAATAATGAGGATGTATTGGGAGATCCTATTTATGATGAATATGTTGAAGACAAAAAAGACGTTAATGTGTACTCAATTGAAAAAGAGTCCCCATCGGTACAAAAAATATTATTTAGTAACTCTAAGATGAAGAGAAGACAAGTCAAAAGGAAGAGCAAACACAGGTTGATCACGATGTGACTAAGCAAGGTAGTTTCTCATCTACTAATTAATATATTAATGAGAAGCAAGAGACTTTTGTTATGGAAGACGTTGGTGTTGATATGGAAGATGATGATGACAAAGATTAATTTATTAATGAATTCTATCACTTCAAAAGATGGACTCAAAAGTCACTGGTCACAAGATCTCATTGATTCTTTTTCTCTGAAGTTGAATTATGTTGATTTTATTGGAATAGACAACCAAGTAGAGGACAAAGTCAATTTTGCCTCCTTTATCGACACTGTTGACCATAAAATAGCTCACATAAAGACTATTGCTTTGTTGAAGACTTTGAAGTGTTCAACGTATCTCTTTTTATGGTTTGGAAGATCGTGTTTCTTTCGAGTAAAGATCATGATTTAATGGCCAGATGAACATGAACGACATCAGTTAGGGTATCTGATTGTTGAAGACAGCAAAATCTTTCCACTTAAGGAGAATTGATGTAGGAGCATCCCACTCTAATTAGTTATTTTATATTTTATTAGTTATTAGTTTTAGTTAAGTGTCTTATGATTAACCTATGACTATTTAATTTGATGGATGTTTAAGATTAATTAGAATTTTATTAAATTAATTGTTGAGGTTTTATCTAATTAGAACTTTAGTATAAGTAGTGTATCTGTTACACAACTTATTCAGTTTTCAATAATATTCTTCAGAAACAACGTTTCTTAGAGTTTTGTAGTTTTTTATAAACCCTAACCATAATTATCTTGTTCTGCTTCAATTTTACACTTAAAACTTAGCTTAAACTCAGCTTCTCTACGCCAGAAGCGCGGGGCAAGAACCAAACTGGAGAATGAACTGTCAAAGCTTAAATTAGGTCTTTCAACGTTATGATAGTTTCTCATGCATTCTTTCCAAGTTTAAGGTACAAACACGAAGAAGAGTAAATGAAAATGTAAAGACGCTACTCCTTGGAGGATTTGTTGATGAGTGATTTGTGAATGTGCGGGATAACTCCACCTCCAGCGATTGTACCTTTGATAAGTGTATCAAGTTCTTCATCCCCACGAATGGCGAGCTGCAAATGCCTTGGGGTTATACGTTTGACCTTCAGATCCTTACTCGCATTTCCTGCCAACTCCAACACCTCTGCAGTTAGATACTCCAGTATAGCTGCTGTATAGACAGCGGCAGTTGCCCCAACCCTTCCACTTGCAGACACCCTGGTTTTCAGCAGACGGTGAACCCGTCCCACTGGAAACTGAAGGAAAGATTTGAAAAGTACAGGTTATTTACAAAAGGACACAGTCTAATAGCTGGGCAAACCAAATCTCCGAAGGGGATTCAGAAGTAAATTGGTAGCAACAGACTATAAGACGATCTTTGGTACTCTCTCTTAATAACAGCACAAATTTGCAAAACTATACTGCCATAAAATTAATGAATAATGTTTTTCTTAAAATTAAATTGCTTACAAATTTGCTTATAGTTACTGCTATAGCGGGCATTAGCTCATCCGCTTCTAGTTTTGCAGCTTTGAACTGTTTTGACCCCTATACATTTGAATATATACATGCATACAGTGCAGATACATGCATATAAACACAAACACAAACGGTTATGTCTAACCACCCGTACCCCTCAAAGGCTAACTGCCAGATCTGCGACTACAACTAATTACAAATGGGAGCTAAGTTCCTGAATAATTGTGTTTAAAAAAAAAAAGAAGAAAAAAAACAGCAATTGAGCAAGCTCTTCGACATGGAATCATCTTGCTTGTGCTTCAAATACGAATCTGTTTGTTGTCATCAAGAAATATTCGCCATATTTCTTTTTGCGTCTGGAGACAGCCAAGATTTCTATAACCACATAAGTCATAGGTTGATGGGAATTTACATGCTTGCAAGCTTAATGACACAGAAATTTCCAGATGTCTCAACGACGATTCTAAGGAGAACCTATACTTGACGCACACACACGAAAATTTCCCACTTAATTCTCCAACAAAATTATCATGTTTGTCTTATCATCCAAATGCAAATCCTAGTCACATTTCAGCAACTAAAATTGTACGAAAAAGCCAAATTCATCATCTGCTTCTTTCCATTGAATCACCCATCTGCTTCTTGTCCATCCTTTTTAAACCATGAAAATTTAACAAAATCTTTCAAATTTAGTATTCATTATCGCCGCAGCTGATTCTTTTTTTTTTTTTTTTTAAGTGAAAAAAGATATATTCATTAGAATTATCAATATTACATTGATTCCCCTTAGCAAACACCCTTAAAACAGCCAACAGAAAAAAAAAAAAGTACCCAAAAAAAAAAAAAGCCAACCACAGACAACAACGCAAGAACTGACACATTAATTAGATAGCCAATAAAAAACTTAAACACTCTATCCTCTAACATTCACACAACAACAAGAAGAACATCAACAGAAACAAAAATAATAATAATAAAAAAAGAAACCCAGTTCAATAACAACAAGAAACACACCAAAAAAAAAATCCATTGGAAAAAAAGAACAAAAATTCAAGAAAAAAAAAAGTTACCTGGAGGCCAGCGCGAGAAGAGCGAGAAACGGGCCTCTTCTTGTCCTTGTCTTTATTATTATTAAGTGTGGATTTTCCAGCCGTAATCAGACCCTTCGCTCCTTTTCCCGACATTTTCCCACCAAATTTTTATTTTTTTTAAATTTTTTTCCGACGAATATTTTTAACTCCAAAGCAAAACTTGAAGAGAAGAAGAGCTCTGCAACTATATAGACTCTGTTTGATTTTACAGATAAATGATCGCCACCTTCACAGCAAGGAAAGGTCGGGCTATTTGCGGTCCCGGATGGACCAAACTACCTTGGAGTTATGGATAATTACCTTTTTTGTTTTTTCCTATTGGGCCCTACTCAGCAATGTCCAGCCCAGGCCTAGCCCACTACACACATGCTGTTTTCCATTCTGTCTTTGATTTGCAATTCATTGAGAGGCCTAAGAATGCAACCACCCGGCCCATGGTCTTGCCTTAGCTCGCCCAAGAGCCAGACGGTTTTGTATTGGCACGTCTCGTATTTTTATTATAATTAGTTGATATATTTTATTACAAATTTTTTGTCATATGTTTGAATTGCTCTTTCCGCCTCTTTTAAATGATAAAAATGCTAAGCTTTAGGTCCTTCAGCCACTCTCATCACTAGAATCATCACTAGAATTATGTATAGGGCATGGAGTCAGGTCTCAAGTTGGACGTCAAACGAAAAACTAGCTAAACTCTTAACGAAGGCCTCCGGAGATGCAGTCTAGGAACATCCCGAATGCAAATTATGCACATTGATGATTCTCCCATGAATCCCGAATTGCTTGATTCACATGCAGAATAAGATAAACAAAGCTATGGCACCTTAACTCAAATTTTGTCCATCCCAGAGTCCTCTTTTCGAGCATAGATATATATATATATATATATATAAAGCACGGAAGCAACTTCCATAGAGAAATTTTTTTTTTAAAAAAAAAGAAAAGAAAAAAAAAGTCACTAGTTTTTCCACTAAGGGACCAAGATCACTATGAAGGAAAAGTCACTCCACAAGCGTACGAGGCAAATGCTTGAGCAAGACCAAAATCAACAGTACGAAGCACAGGTTGAGAGCCCTTGTCGCCTAATCCTTCTCAGCAGCTTTCCCTTCTTTGCTGATATGAAAGCCCTCGATCTTATTGGCAACATCATCTGCCGAGACCTTCACTTTATCAGTAGGTCCGTTACCGGGAACTGAAGGTCCGTTACTGGGAACTGACTCGTTCTCAGTCTGACTTACGGGACCTGTCTGCCATATTCTGATGGTTCCATCCTCGGATCCAGAAGCATATGATTCCCCTCCAGGTGAGAATCGGACACAGTGAACAGGACCATGGTGACCCTTGTTGCAACCTACATCAGGATGCACATCAAAGATTAATATTGTTAGCCGAAGTACATACGATTCTCAAAGTCTTGCAATTTCAGAAGTACATACCAATCTCTTCTCCGGTATGGAAATCAAATACATGGATCCACATATCCTCCCCTCCAGCAATGAACTTATTACCGAGTTTTGGTTCTAATGAAGCAGATTCCACATTGCACGGCATGTTGTAGCTCTTAACCAAACCAAAGCTAGAAAATGAGCAACAAATTATCAGCGGACACCAAAATTATCAGAAGCAAGAGCAATTGCTTGACAGAGACATAAGTTCTACATGGAAAGTAGTTCTTGTTTATGTTTCCAAAAAGAGGGAGAAAAAAAGATGCACAAAGAAATAAGGATTCAATTAGAACTTACTGATTTGCATCCCAAAACTTAACCGTAGACCCATCAGCTGTAGTTATATAGCGACCATCTTGACTCACTTCAGCACTTGTTACAGATGACTTTGTCTCAAGTGTTTGAACAATTTTGCCGCTTCTAACGTCCCATAACCTTTAAAGAGAGAATAAATATCAGGAGGAGGACAAGCTACTTGAATGACAGACTTCTATACCCAAAATGAAATAGTAATGTTTACAACTAATTAATCTAAACAAAAATGAAAGCAAATTTCCTGCAAATGAATACAACTAATCACTAACCCATGTTCAGAATAAAAAGAACGCAAATGCTGGTTGCTTAAGTGGTTAGAACTGTGTGAAAACTGGAAGATAAGACAGGTGACCTCAGTAACAAAGACAAGGACACTGTCGACTTAATTGGAAGCATATATTATTATTGTGTTTGTGAAACATCACGCATAAACTACACATGTTTAGTATGATTTAACCACCACAGAAGCCAGTCCAACCAACAAAAGAACATATTTGTACTGAAAATAAATATTTACATAAGGCCCAATGCAATCATTACAAAACTCTCCATACCTCACCCCACCAATATCAGTACAAGAGCTTAATATTGTCTGGTCACTGTGAAGCCATGCAACAGTCCTAATTGACCCAGGTGAATTTTCAACTTCTCTCGGTGGTGCATCTAGACGGTTCAAGTCAAATATACGAAGAATTTTCTCAACTCCACCTGTAAGTAGAAGATGAGTATCCTGCAGAAGTAATGACTTAGATACATATAAAATTAATAAGCATTAAAGCAAAAAGGCATTAACACATAACTTCATTGACATAAAAATCAATCGCATCATTTTTGAAGACTCAGATTTGATGTCTTAGCAATAATTTGTAGCACAAATAATGTGTAGGAATGGGATTACAAAGTCTGCAACTACCTTCCATTCCCCAACCATTTTCCTTTTTAAATTATTTTGTGACAGGGTGCTATTTGGAAAAGATATATATAAAAAAAAGGACTAAACATGAACACACTCAATAAAAAAAAAAGGCTTGCCTGACTTGTTAAGAATAATTACATCAAATTTAAAGGGTTTACATTAGGAATGTGTCTCCGAAAAAAATCCAAATCCATATAATATATAGCTTCTACTTGCAGGGAACGACAACATATCATGCAATCCTATGAAAACTAATAAATTTACTTAAAATCAGCTAAAGTTATTCATGCAACTATAGTATTGTAGTTAATGATAAGGCCATGGTAAAATATTTTTAAAGTGCTTTGAAACAAGATTGACATATACACTGGTTGTGACTTGCAGAATAAATGTGACAAGTACTAACAAAACCTTTATTTACTAAGAAGTAGGGGTGTCCATGGTTCGGTTAACCGAACTGAAACTCTATAACTATTCCTGAACTAAAATTTTCAATTATGCAAAATTGCAAACTGTTCCTAAACTGAAAATTTAGTTAACTGAAAACTTTGGCTCAGTTTCGATTAACTGAATTTAATAATAAAAAAGTTTAAAATCATAATCTAAATGTAAAAAAACTATTATTGATATATATTTTTTAAAAAAATTATAACTATCATTATATATAAAAAAATAAATAAGTAATTATTTGAAATATAATAAAATTTTATTAATATCTATTTGTTAATAATTGTTGTATTAGTAATATTTTTTCCTACTTTTAGAAATAAAAAACAAAAAATATATATATAATAGTATTTCGGTTCGGTACAGTTAACTATGGTTTTCTAAAATCAGAAACTGAAACTAAACTGAAAATTTCGATTTTTGTTTGATTCGGTTAACTGCTTATAAAATCGATTCGGTTAACTGAAAATTCGATTCAGTTCGATTCAGTTTTCTTAGTTAACTGAAATTTTCGGTTTTTTTGAACACCCCTACTAAGAAGAGAGAACTTGTCCAATGGACCCATCAAATATGGCAAACATGCTACATTGTATGCGGTTATTCTAAATACAAGAACTAGGGAGTAATGAAAAACTCCTAACCAAATGTTCCGCCTACCCTTTTTTCCTCATTTTTGGCGAAGACAGGTATTGGAACAAAACAAGAAAAAAAAAAAAAAACTTACTTCCGAAAATGCACATGCCCGAACAATGTGCTTGTGCTCAAAAGAGTGTAACTCATCCCCAGTCAATGCGTCCCACAATTTTCTGCAAATGAGGGATAACATATTTCACAACTCATTGATCATCTAACAACTTAACTGTAACCAAAGAGTTGAAAAAAAAAATCCTAGATGCTAGTATCAAGCATCTTTGCAAGGCATTGAACACTGAGTTATAACAGCTTCAGTTTTAAGAATAAGATTTAAGTACATACGCAGTAAAATCGGCAGAGGCAGATGCTGCACGCAATGCATTAGTATCCAGGCAACAACTCCAAACTGCACCTTTATGCCCTTCAAAGGTCCCAATCCAATCTCCAGTCTCCCCATTTCTCAACATTGGATTGGAATCTATATCATTACGTACGGGAAAAAAAAAAGAAATACATTACGGACGACAATTTACGACCGATAAGCTTCCAACCAAAGCACAGAACTAGCTATTCTCACCAGATGACACTATGACCAAATATTTATCCCAATCAATATGTTCAAACCACCATTTCAAAAGCTCAACCCATCATTTTCAGTTCCAATAAATAGGTTCAAGCCACAATTTTCAGTCAATGAAAAGCCAATCAATCATTTACAAGGGTAGATAGGTCCCTTAATATTCTCCAACTAAGCCTATATCAACATAAAAAGATCCATTAAAGGCCAAGTTTACTATTGGAAACACAAAATAGTTACTTGACAGAATAATTGATCTAGAATTCAACATATAACAGCATATTCACAAAACATTGTAATGACCATACAATCACAATAACTTTAACTTTAAATTGTTGGAATTATTATGGCTAATTATAGCTAATTGTTGGATCTAATATGACTAATTTAGTTGAGACTTAACTTCACGATAAAATATCAAACCAAGTCCAAGATTCTTGGTAACAAATGGTCACCGTAATTTGAAGAAGCCCTGATGAATATCTAGTATGCAATTGCTTGTACCCAAGCTGCGTGGAAAATACAATGTAGAGAAACTCAAATTCTGAGAGGGAGGGAAGTCCATTTTCACATCGAACAAGCATTAAAAACATCCCTATAAACACAGTACAATCCAATTCTCAATAAAATATACTACCAGATAACAACAATCATCACTAAATGACATTAAGGTCTGGTTTCAACCTGCGTGTATGTCAAGTTTGAACGTATCATCAACAAAGCATATCCTAAGCTTTTACATTCAATTATTTTTTGAACAAGAGAAATGAGACACACACGCATACAACCAACAAATCTTTTCATTATCGGAAGAAATGGATGAGAGATAGAAACCATGCACTTTTCCCTTACCCTAAACAAAATGACTACCAAATGACTGCTTTAACAATTCTACAGCAGAACACACAGCTTAACAAATTAATGGTTAAATGACTAGTCGAAGAAAACGCAATTAACGTTAGTGAAACGACTCTAGTTCAAAGACCACAAGAGGCAACAATGGATACCCTACCATTAACAAAATGTCAAGTTGATGACAGCTGAAATCAAACCGATTTCAACCGGAATTGGTAGTTAACAATAAGGCAACAGAATGGTACCATAATCTCAGCAAGAAAATAACTAAATACATAATCAACGAAAACCCAATTCAAAACAAACTTAGTTGAGCTCAAATTCCCAGTCAATGAAGAGGAAAAAAAAAAAAAACACCAAAAAAGAATGCAGAGAAAGAGGAGCATTACCTTTACTTGCACTGATAAGAAAAAACCCATCAGGAGTGACAGGACTATAAAACAAATCCACAACCGGACGAGAATGTCCGTGACACACTAAAGGCACTGCCACCTTCTTCTTCTCCATTTCCCCCTTCTCACAACAACAACAAAAACGCCGCTAAATTCAAGATATACCCCCCAAAAAAAATTTAAAAAAAAAAAACCCCTAATGGATCAAAGCTTCAAACAACTGAAAATCGTGTCTTTCCTTTTTCTTTTTCCCACAAGTTAGCTTTCATAAACAAAACCCATATACAAAACCCATTTCAAAACTGAGCAACAACATCAAAATTTGAGATCAAAATCTTATCAAAAATAAACCTTTTTTTTTTAAATTTTTGTCTTCAAAGAAAACAAAAAAAAACCCTGGCTTTATGTTTTTTTGCTCCTTTGATATATGAAAATTTGAAGATCAGAATAAAAAAAAAAAAAAAAGATAGATTTTTGCACTCTGGTGGAGCTGTGAAACTGTATATGTATTGTCGAAGAAAACTAAAAATGTTATTTTGAAATTATAAATTAAGAAAAAAGAGAAATATATATAAAAAGGGCTACTAAGTGCAGAGATGAAAAGGAGGTCAGCAGCCGTTTATATAGTGGCGAATTTCTTTTTTGTTTTTACTTTTTTTTTTAATTATTTTTCGCCGGCCGCCGGCGGACCTTGGCTCCGGCGTCCGGGGAATCGTTTTGCAAAGTGGGGATAATACTTTTGATAATATACAATTGAAACCCGCAAAGTTCATTAATGTTTCTTTTTTGTGTTTCGTTACAAATTTGTGATTCAAATAATTAATTGTCGATCAGGTATATTAATCATTAATTGTTGCTCATGCAACCAAAGAATAAGAATATAAATGTATAATGTTAGGAGGATTGGGAAAGGGAGGGAGAGAGAGAAAGATAGAGATGAGAGAGAGGGATTTTATGATGGACTTCTTATGAGATCAACTAATTTTTAAATTTTTTTAAAAAAATATATTATATGTATAATGGTTAATGTTAGTGTGCAATAATTAGCTAAAAAAATGTTAATATACAATAAACTTAAAAATAAATTTTTTTTTAAAATTCATGTGCAACAGGTTTTAACTGAAGTATAACAGATATTATGTATATAATGACTAAAATTAATGTACAATAAATTTAAATTTAATATGTAATTAATTAAGATAAAAAAAAATGAAATTACCATGTTACATTCGTGCATTTCAATACCTATTAGAATATTGGAACTCAATAATATAATGTGTGGACTTGAGTTGTATCGCATGCGCGAACATTTTCATTGGTTTATTTAGGACACAACAGAAAACTTTCTGATACTAATAAGACATCAATTTTAGTCTAAAAAGTTTTAAAAAATAATTAAAGTGACAGTGGATAATAGCAAGACAAAAAATTGAGGAGTTAATTCCTACTTTTTTTTTTTTTGTTTATATGATTAGGATATCAAACTTTGCCAAAAAAGTGTTGCGTCATTATTCAAAGTCGAAAGATTTCTTGTAGTTGTAATTTGCAAATGCAGCTTTCTGGGAGTTTCTCTTAACACTTTCATCAAACAATTCTTTTTGTTTATGTATTTATTTTTTCCTATCGGACAGCTTATTAGAATGTGTAGGAGTAGCTCTCTCGAGCATTTCTTTGAGGATTTAAATAGGAGACAATGAAATCTTTAAGATCAATGTCTAGGATCTTATCAGTAATGTGTCCTCAATAATTTTGAGTTTGAAATAATTATTCCTTGTGTATGGTAGTAATTTGTCATGGTTAAGATGAAGCACGAGGTTGGTACCCCTTTGTATTTAGAAGTGGAAATTCAATGCCAATCCTTTTGTAGGCATCCACAATTGAATTCATAAGGGATATATTTTGTTGTTTAAGTAATTTTTATTGTTGCTCTTCCATCGTAGGTGCTTAAAGGGAAGCACTAAGAACTAGTAGTTTATAGTTCAGGACTCTTATTACAAAGGTCTTGTGTTCAAATTTTGAGAAAAAAAGAGTGAGATTTATGGAAAGAAAGAGTTATTTTTATTGTGTAATTTACGACTCAGTAGACTTTTAAATTGACAAAAAAAAAAAAAAAGGAACCAGTAGAAATCTTGTCAGCAAGTCTTCAGGCATGGAATTCAGATCATGGACATGAACTAGTAAGATCGTCAGTGCAAATACAAAGAAGAGATTATTCCCAACAGTTTCATAAATTAAAAAAAAAAAAAAAGACCTGCAAATGACACAGGCACAAGCACAAGCTGAAACTCATGCTGTGTTTGGAGTGTAAAAGGATGAAAAAAGAAAGTGAAGAGAAAAAAAGCGGTGAAAAAGAAAGTGAAGGCAAAAAATCTAATTTTCTCTTATACTATTTAGAGTAACAAGAAAAATGTGAAGAAAAAAAGTAATAAGAAAAAAATAATTTATTTAGATATGAAGAGGAAGTGAAAAAAAAATTTATAATTAAAAATGACTATTATACCCCCAATTTATTTTTATCATTATAATCCACGTTGGAAATCAATTCCAAACAAAAGAACAGCAACCCTTTTTTTTTTATTTTTTATTCCAACGTGGCTTTCAAGAAATAAATATGAGGCACTGTTGTCAGAACTGGACCGGACCGACCGGTCGGACCGGTTGAACTGGGGACCGAACGGTGGTCCGGGCCGGTTTAGGTAAATTTTGAAGGGTAATTCGGACCGGTCAAAACCGAAAAAAATCGATCAAGAACCGGTCAAAACCAGTAAAAATCGGTGAAAACTGGACCGGTTGGACCGGTCCAATAAAATTAAAAAGTTTATAAATTACAATTTGACCCCAAATGTTATTTAAATTATAATTTAAGTATTAACTTTAATTTAAAAGTTCAATTTAGTCCTAAATCTATTAAAAATTTCAATTTTATCCTTAAAATTACAAAAATTAATATTTAATCACTATCTATAAATATTATTTTTATAATTACTTTTATACACATATATATTATTAAATACTGGTTTAAATACCGGTTCGACCTGTTCAACCAGTTGAACCTTGACCCACTAATATTTTCGGTTCGATGACTGGTCCGGTTCTGATAACCTTGATATGAGACGATCATTAGGAAAAAAAAAAAAAAACAAAGCAGAACAAGTATTGTCAAAAAGAATTGAGAAATAGAAAAAGAGAGAGGGGCTGGGGGAGAAACACAGAGAGAAGTGGTGGTGGGATCGACAGACAAGATCTGAAAAGAGAAAGAGAAGAATCGTGCTTGCTAGACTTGCCCAAGACCACTAGATTCAAGTTCTCAGTTCTTCGGATCCACGACCCGCAAGTCGCCGTCCCTTTCTCCGACCACGAATCGCGCTTCCTGCAGTTGCCCAAGATCATTACATTCACAAAGAAAAACCCAAATGTGAATCTCGGATCAGATTTCTGCGATTCTTTTCTCCTTTCTACTTGATTAAGAACCTTTTGATGATAGTAGTTTAATAATTCTACTGCAGGCATAGTTTTGTGACTTCCTCTTTCTCCTCAATTTGGAGAGAAAATACGTACTGTACAGTTGTTGTGCTTTTTTTTCTTGTTTTCGCCGATATTTCTTTCGCCCCAAACAATCAATGCGCTCCAAACAGCAGAATTTCTTATTCTACAGTACTTTTCTTTCTTCTCCATTTCTTTCTCCCATGTTCCTTCCACTCCAAATAGACTGTGAGAGTCAAGACTTTGAGGACAAACTGAAGCCAAAGTTCCTTCTTTCCTGAAAGAACGGCAATGCTAGACAAGATACAACAATCACATCTCAAACCATGATGTATGGTATATAAATTAGTGTATGCAAACTTAACGAAACGAAAAAGCGAGGTCGACAAGTATCCTTCCATCCCGATATATACGTGACCATACTCCATTGAGGGTCTCCTGCAAATTCAAAGTAGTATTTTTGCAGGATTAGAACATTTTATCTTCCCTATAACTGGGGATGTTGTCAACCACATTGTTCAATTGTATGAGCTATGATATAAAAATGACAGAATATATAAACACCGTACCATATATAACTAATAATTTCAGCTATGGCATATAGTTCAGCCAAAAAAACGAAGAGACTAGATTTTAGATGCGACAAATGATCTATACGTTTAAGACTTTATACTTAATGGTATTCTCAAACATGAAATTGTATTCGTATACGCTACATAGATTCAGTTGCTGACACAGGAATGTCACAAATACACAGACAACGTACCTTCTATGTTGAATGTAACTTGCCAACCCAATGGCTGAAATAGCAACAATCCCCATAGAAATGATGTGAGCATTGAGCTGTACTGGCTTCCTTGTGAGCCTCCCCTCATCAAGTTCTCGACAGCTTATTAAATTGCAGGGCTCTTCCTTTGCAGGTCATCGTCACATTATTGCAAAAACAGGAATCCTTTAATACTTTTTTGCTTTGTTCAAAAGATAGTTTTCTCATTACTTCGTTATAGCAGCCACGGCAAAGGTACTAGTAAGTATTCCCCATGGTGCTTAGCTGCGGGGTATTTTTCTACTCACCATTCCTTCGGTCGAGCATTTGTGATCATATATTGGATAAGCTGGCACCAATGTACGTTCAAACACCGCATAACATTCCACATTCCGGTACCGAAATTGGCCCCACTGAGAAAAAATTTGTATGATTTAATTAAAATTTATATAATTATCTATACTGAAATTTACGTTTTGCCTTCACTGAAATTTGTATTTTATATTTTTGTCTTCACTTCTATATTCTTTTTTATTTGACATCTCCACTCTCTTATCTCCTACTTCTACTTAAAAATATTTCTAGCTCCGCCAATTCCAGCATCACAAGGAGATGAACAACTTAAGCTTTGAGAGATGGCAGGCCCCTTTTGGTTTAGGCTCTGCCAAGAGCTTTGCACCAGTCTTGCAATAACTCAATTTGAAATCATCACACAGGATTTGAGCAGCAGAGCAATCTGACAAATATTGCTCACCATCGTCCACCTTATCATCATTGTTGAAAAATTTATAAAAACGGACACACGTAGACTCGGATCCAATAACAGAAAACGATCACTAAAAGAAAAGAGTAAGAACAAACATCGAACAAATATCAAACAAATAGGCTGTAAACTTCACTTTCATTTAAAACTAATTGGTTTAAAAACTTAAGTCCTGAACTTATTTTTAAGTTATTTGAACATTTTTCTCCTTCTCTATGTGAGATTGCTTCTCTTGCATAACTAGTCACAATTGTACCTCCAGCACTCTCTCCTAATGGTAATTAGATTTGTTCTCCTAGAGTACGTCGGAAATTCATTACATTTTATCTCTTGGCAGTTTGGTTATTTTGTCGTCTAATTTTTTAATAGACCGTCTTGCCATTAAGCCACCTTACCATTAGGCTTGTGTATTTTTTTTATTTTTTTTTTTCAATGCTTGGATTCCTCTTATTGGATTTCTTTGTTGACCCTTCAATTGAGATCTACTCTTTTTGTCGAGCTTCTTTTTAGGTCTTCCATTGAGAATTCATACTTAGGTGGCCACTCCTTCTATGGGCTTTCTTTATGGACTTTCATTGATGACGTAGCTCTTTTTCAATATTTGTGAGTCTAACAAAATTATTTGTATTATGATATTAATTGTTAAAAAATTTATTAAAGTGGACCTCAGACTTAATAATTGAGAACGACCACTGAAGAATAAAAGTAAAAATAAATAATAAATAAATAAATCACGAACCTTACTCTTATTAAAAATTAATTAACTTAAAAATATAAATAATAAACCATTATTAAGATACCTAAACACTCTTTTCTTGATTCATGTAGAATTACTTTCTTTACAGAACTATTTATAATTACGTTTCCAACACATGTTTTGCACCCTTAATATATGTAAAAAATCAGACTCGCGTCAGAAACTTAAATCAAACTAGACAATGATGCTTATATAATTATATTCACCTGCAATATCCAACACGACAAGGAACCCACAAATGCCAAGAATTTGCAAGTACTCTAATTGACTTTCTGTCTTCATTTTCTATATATATATATATATATATATATATATATATATCCACAGCTTTGTTATTTTTTCTTAGCCTCTATCCCAAAAACAAAACTTGCAAAAAGAGAATATAAAAGGATTGAATATCATGAGAAGAAATGCAGATTTAGACGAGACTGCTAGTCGAAAGAATTTAAATATGCATCAAAACATTAAAATGTATCCAATAAAATAATAAAAAAAAATATATATAATAAATATATTGATCATTATATTTATAATGATTAATAATAAAAATAAAAAAAATAATTGATAGAAATGGATTTATTTAAATTTTTTTAGTTCTTTTTTTTTTACTTTATTGTTTTTTAATTTTTAACAAAAGAAAAATTAAAAAAAATTTGCTTTAATTGCCATGTCAGCAGGCGGATTGACATGACATGCTGACCGGTCCGAGATTAATGAAGTGTCCTATTGTCATGTAGGGGTACATGGACATATTTAACGAGAAAAAATTAAATTTAATTAAGAGAAGTAATATTTAAAGTCAAATTTAATATTAAAAAAAAAAAAAAAACCTTTTAAGTTGAATTTAACAAACACCAAAGAGTGGCTTTTAGGTGAGATTGATGTTTATACCAAACATTTCCAAATATTTGTTTGATGGAGGCCTCACGCTCCAATTTTTTTTCCGACCGAACAAGTTTCCTGGACAGCTGGACGTGCAATTCTTCTACTGCTTCAAACAGATGGTAACAGGTAAGCAAGCCCAACTGATATTTGCATTCTTTTTAGAGTTACTGAGAATGTGCTTTGCCAAGGTGGTTTTGTTGTATGAAATTTTAGGTATATTGGTGATTGAAGCTTTCTAGTCCATTCGTATGTTTAGAGTATGAAATTTGGCTTGTTTTGAATGGTGGGTAGTTATCAATTTCTCGCCTTTTTCTTTGCCTGCAGAAGCACCCATTGTCCTTGTTTCCATTTCTGCAGTAAATCCCCGCTTACACATATTGATGGCATTAACGATGTCAATGTTCCCATTTGAGGTGTTGAGTGACATACTTTGCTGTCTGCCCCCTAAGGCACTTCTGAGATTCAGGTGCTTGTCCAAACCATGCTGTTTCTCTTATTGATAGCCGTGATTTCATCAAGAACCAGCTCGACCATTCTATCAAAACTGGCTTAAATCTTAGCCTCGTTATCGATGATCTTAAGCCAGATGGTTTGCTGTATGAAGTGGATTTGGACTCATTGGATATGAACCTAATTGACTCATTGGATATGAACCTAATTCCACTTGATCGACTGTTTGAGCCTCACCCAACTTCATTCTCTAGTGAAGGGATGACTTTAAAGCCTTGCAGGGATGATAGAGATGTGATTGGGTCTTGTAATGGCTTAATTGCTTTACACAATAATGCACTCGGGATGGCTTTGTGGAATCCATCAACCAGAAAGCACCAAATGTTAAGGTTGCCCAAGTTTTGGGGCTATTCTGAATCTAGACATTGGGATTTTGTTCTTGATGGATTTGGATATGATGCACTGAGCGATGATTACAAGTTCATTAGAATATATTTATCTATTTATGAAAAGTGTTTCACAAATAGACTTTATAGTCTAAAGACTGATGCTTCAATAAAGATTAAGGGCTTCCCTAAGTGTTATTATTCTAATGATAGTCCAGCCTCGGGTGTTCTCGTGGGTGCTTGTCTGCATTGGGTGCTTTCAAAGGGTGGTTCCCATTATGATGATGATTTGATTGTCGGCTTTGGTCTTACGGGTGAGAAGTTGCATATTGTTCCAAAGCCCTACTTAGGATATAATGTTTTTGTCACTTTGGGGGTACTGGGAGGATGCATTTCGTTGGGCTGCATATTTGATAATGATAAGTGTCTTGAGATATGGGTGATGAGAGAGTACAAGGTGAAGGACTCCTGGACTAAAATTTGCTCCATCTCAAGAGAGGATCAGGATGAGCTCAAATTCTTTAGAGTTCATATGAAACCTTTAGGTTACTCAAAGCTGGGCAATAGAATTTTATGCGAGCAGGATGGCCGTTATCTTTTCTGGTATGACAAAGAAGCGAGAAAGTTTGAGAGTGTTCAAATGTGTGGAAGTGTTTCCAACAAATTCTTTGCTCAGCTTTGTGTGAGAAGTCTTGTTCAAATAGATGTTGTTGCGGTGACTGGTCCTCCAAACAAGCGAGGGAGAACAGACCCAAATCCAAATCATAAGAAAAGGTAAATCAATTGATATCCTAGAGTAAGCTAGCCTCTTACCTTATTCTTGCCTCAACGCACTTTCAAAATAGTAAGCTAGCCTCTTACAGCAAAGAGATCTTTGGTCTTGTACATTTTTTTTCTTCTTTTCTACTTCTAATAGCCTTTAATTATCCTCATTGGATAATGTGATTACAACTCCCAATCATGAAGTCAGGTTGTGCCTAAAAGAGGAAGTATAAGAATTTTGCTTATATTTATATTTCCATGGGGAGACTTAAGCTGTAAATAATTGACCTTTTGCCTTTGGCAGGAGGAAGATCTTCTCCGGTGGCTTATTTATCTAATCCTTGGTAAATATAAATTTGATCATTTTGTCAATGGCAAAATGGGCAAAATGACATTATGTAGACAAAGATCTAGAAAAGGAGTGTGAGAAGATGTACTTCATTAAATATTGAGATGCTTTTATGCTGTCTAAGGCACAATCTTCATTTCATTTCGCAGCCTAAGTTTTAAAATCTTGCATGTTATGAACTGCCAATTTCTGTGTGGCTGACATTGTATCTGTCTTGTAGTTATTTGTGCCATTGCCTTTTTCAGGGCTAATACTAGAGCAACCGGGCATTAGGGAAACACAAGAATGAAGGTTGGAGAAGTGTGGACGACACTTGAATGTGCTTTGAGGACTACGTGCCATTCCTTTTTTGGCATTCCTTTTGGCTTGTGTAGTTGCATTTGACTCAGTAGACCTTTGTGCTTCTGTTAGTAGAACGTTGATTATGTTAATCTATTTTCGACCATGCAGTAAATGTTATGCTTCCCTCGCGATGTTGGTTTCTTAATCATGCTCACATACTGATAGAGCTATAGTTACACTGTACAGTCTGCACTCCACTGCAATGTACAAGTTAGTAGCAATAAGACTTGGCTTTTTCAGTTGAAGTTGAATATTTTAGTGAGGCAGTCACAAGATTTTAGATAACACAAAATAAGAGTAGAGCCTTGGGTGTTCTTGCGGGACCTGTCTGCATTGGGTGCTTTTAAAAGGTGATACGCATTGGGATGATGATCTGATTGTTGCCTTTGATCTTACTGGTGAGAAGTTTCATATTGTGCCAACGCCTCGCCTAGTGTATGGCATTTTGGTTATTTTGAGGGTATTGGGAGGACGCATTTCAATGGGTTACCGCTTCAGTGATGGCCATGTTGAGACATGGGTAACGCAAGAATAAACGTTGAAGGACTCATGGACTGAAATTTGCTCTATCTTGAGATGAGCGGGACAAGCTCAAATGTTGCAAAAAGTTCATATGAAACCTTTAGGTTACTTAAAGCTGGCAATAAATGTTATTTGACCAGGATCACAGTTATCTGGTATGACCAAGAAGAGAAAAAGTGAGAGTGTTGATTTATGCAACAGTGTTTCCAACAGAATCTTTGCAAAGCTTTGTGTGAGAAGTCTTGTTCAGATAGATTTTAATGGGGCAACTGTTCCTGCAAACAAGCGTGGGAGAACAGGGCCAAACCCAAATTGTAAGAATTAAGAAAAGGCAAGGCAATCAGTCGTCTCAGAGTTTGATGCAACTGTATTCTTGTCTTGTGCGCTTTCAAACTAGTAAGCTAGTCTCTTACAAGTTACAACAAACAGATTTTTGACCTTGTACACTTTTTTTCTCTTGCCTGCTTCTCAAGCCTTGTACATTTCCTCATTGAATGATTTGATTTTGGCTCCTAGTTATGAAGTCAGGTTCTGCCAAAAGCGGAAGTATAAAAAATTTGCTGACATTTAAGTTTCCAATGGGAGAATGTGTCGTAACAAATGGGAAGTTTGAGGAAAAGTTGGACTGGCACATGCTGCTTATTGTGCAGTAGTTACCATGCTTTTTCATGGATAGTTCTTCCTAAAATAACGCTTATTTTTATGTTTTAAATCATACAGATTGTTTTCCCACAACTGATAGAAGTTAGAAGATGTTGTTTAGCAAGGATAAAATTTTTTCAAGCTTGCTTTCAACTCTATTACTATCAGATTTTAGAAAGCATGGCATGGTAGAGAAAAACTAAAAGAACATGTACCATCCAAAAAGAATCACTTGCAAGCATGCCTATTTTTGGACAATACAATTGATGGGAAGATCAGGAGGACAAAATTCCACCTAGTAGCTGGGGGAAAAATACAAAAGATAATAAATGTCGTCAAATTTAACCGAGCATAATTCTTGAGTTTTTTCTTTTCTTTTCATTTTCTTTTCTGTCAAAGGAAAAAAAAAAAAATCTCCAGCAATTAAACCAAAGGCACCCAAACTTAGATAATTAAGCTTTTACCCTTTCAAATATAATCTAAATATGACTAAGTGGTGTACTATATAACAACATACAATTTCATAACTCCAATCCAATGTCTGGTTTCCGAGGTAAAATAACAGTTGCAATAAATACACCCTTCAAACAACAACAGAGATCGCTCTTTCTTATCAACTACTATATATGCGAATTGAAGACATTGTGAGAGGAACAAGGGTACAATCATGACATTAAACTACCTCAGAAACAAGAAAAAAAAAAAAAACCAGTGTAAGTCCTCAATTCTGCACCCCATACACATCCTCTATCTGCTGAAATGAACCCAAGTTACCATAGTAATTGGCATGCAACAAGTCATGGCTTGCTCAATGCGCTAGTTTCTTAAGGTGCTGCAGTGTCCTCTGTTTGATCCACTGTCTATCATATGGAAGATAAGCCTGAATAGAGTGATCATAACTGCAAGCCAGAAATAAAGGATATGAAATCAGTTTCACTAATAGGACACCGGCATGTAATGACAAGGCTTATGGTAATTATGTAATGCTACCAGCATTCCTTTACAAGTCAAAAGGGAACACTTTCAGTTATTTAACCAAAAAGTAATCCATGGTGGGTAGTTAGTATGCTTATCTTGTATACACCAATCCTAGCTGCCTATCCATCATGCAGGCATGCAAAGCAGGTTAACCTGCCTCTTAAGTGCAATGGAATGCGCACATGCAAAGACACAAAAATCACCAAATATAAACACATCAGGGGCAGAGAGAGAGAGAGAGAGAGAGAGAGAGGGATACACTAATGCACTCATGTCTGCAAGCCCATCAATGAAATTGTAGAGATCTGAAATGTCATAATTGATGTTTCTCATGGTTGGATATAATTCCTTAAGTTTCCTCTCATATAGTCCACAGACACCTACATAAGCCCATAAGAACATACTCAAATAAGGTAAAATGGGATTCAGGCAACCACATATATAATTAAGCTCCAAGTGCAAATGATGCATTAACAACAAAGAAAATCCAAGAGCCAACCAAGAGGCATAAGAGCTATGGAGCTTGCAAGGAAGGAAAAAAAAAAAAAAAAAGAGCAAACTGACAACTAAACAACTAATCAGAAACAGATGATATGAACAAAGATTAATAGGAAGGAAAGGTGAAAAACAGACTAGCAGATCAGCAAAAGTAAGAAACAGACTAACAGATCAGCATACCACAAATATTAACTTTACTGTGTAACTAGGTTAAACAACAAATCTCTACAAGTAAATTCTTGCATGATAGGTGCTTCCTTTCCACAGATGACGACAAAATCAGCGATTTGAACGTAAAGTAAGCCCCTAATGCTTAAAAAGCACCCAATTCCTACTTTCAAGCTTCAAGGAAATATTTAGAGAACTGACTATCAACAATTAGTAACAACTATATCACTCAAATACAATAAACAAACAGACGATAACAATAAGATGCTAATAGCACGATTGCTATACAAAAAATGTACAGCATACCATCCATAGCTTGACTGATTGAATCATAGTCCATGAATGTTCTAGTTGCTCTATTTGAAGAAGTCTGAATCAGAATTATGGTGTGCCTATTAGCCTACAAAGGAGCAGAAAGAAACAAAGAGTAAGAAATTTTCTAAGAAACATGGACATAAATTAATCACCGTCACACAAGCACTTCTGGAATCAACAGGTGAGTTGCTCAGATTAATTGCACTGTTAACAAGAGCAAGTGTTTGTACTCAGACCATCAACATAATATTGCAAGTGAAAGACCAAAGGATGAAACTCAATTATTTAAGAGAATACATTTGAGAAACACACATAGCATCTTAAACTGCAATAGCTTATAGCATCTTAAGAAAAAACGTTCCAACACACTAAGTCCTGAGAAGCATAGACACATAGTTTGCCTTTTGTTGACTAGTTTCTCAAGTTCTCAAATGTATAAACTACTGAGAAGGATTATCTAGCATTAATGGCAACCTACTGAATAACAAAAGCACATCCATTCAAGCAACCCAAATGGAAGCCTTGGCAGAATTCTACAGCAAACCTAAGGTAAACATTTAGCTGATCGAAAAATGTTCATTTTTTTTAGCAGGTAAACATTGAGACAGGGAGAAAATCCAATCAGAAATAACAAAGTCTGTATCTTTAGATAATTTAGGGATTGCAGGGGTAGACTTCACAACTAGCATGCTATCTAGATGTTCCAGAACAAAAATAACACTGAACATAACCACTAAATTTTAGTTGGCTCAAGCTTAACATGTGAAACAGCAATATCATCAAGTCAACAGAAACAAGAAAAATGTTCACTTCCTTTCCCAACTGCTATAACTAACATAACTGAAGAACCCCCACAAAATCATCACAAACTCCAAGATAATAATTAGTTCCAAATTGACTCGAAAAATAAAACCCCATCAGAATTATTCGGCTAAACACATGATTTTAAATCGAATCAAGTGCAAAGAACTCTAATTTTCCCAAGTTTCGCTTGAGGACTGCTAGGGATCAGAAATTCGTGAAATTGAAAAAAGGGAAAAAAAAAACAGAAGAAGAAAGAAAGAAAGAATCTGAGAGTACCATGTGAAATGAAGACGGCGATTGCGTGACGGGATTCAGTGGCGACCGACAGTGACGGTTGCCTATCGGAGCTTTGCAGGGAGAGAGAGAGAGAGAGAGAGAGGACTGGTTGAAGACCCCTACAGCGATAAATCAAAACGAAAATTGGGCCAAGAATCCTGAGCCGGAGCGCTATTGGGTTTCATTTGAACATCCGGCCAGATCCGCTTAGACGATCATGGGATATGGCCCAAATCAATATTTGATAGCCTAATTTAAATGCTTTTGCTGCGATAAATTTCTTTAATAAACATAGTGATATGAGTAAACCAAAAAAAAAAAAAAATTGTTGTGATCAAAGTTGTCAGAACCGGACCGGTTATTGAACCGAAAACATTAGTGAGTTAAGGTTCAACCGGTCAACTGGTTAAACCGATGGTTGAACCGGTATTTAATAATATATATATATATTTATAAATGTAATTAAAAGAATAATATTTATAAATAATGATTAAATATTCATTTTTTTAGTTTTAAGGATTAAATTGAAAAATTTGATTAAGTTTTGAACTAAATTGAAATTTTAAGTATAGTTAAAGGTCAAATTATAATTTAAGTAAACAATGTGGGTCAAATTATAATTTATAAATTTTTGGTTCAATTCTAAACCGGTCCGACCGGTCTGATTTTTGACCGGTTTTTACGGTTTTTGACCGGTTCGGTCAGCCCTCCCTTTTTATGCCTAAACCAGACCGGACCTAGGACCGGTCACCGGTCCAACCGGTTGAACCGGCCGGTCCGGTCCGGTTTTGATTACACTAGTTGTGATATGACATATGCAGACCGCCGTTGGATGCGGAGCCAGCCACCCTATTATTTATTTATTGAGGGCCACTATGCATAAACGTACGAGAGGGCATGTAGGAGGCAAACAATTAATTTAATAATATTTAATGATATATCTGTTTTTTATTTTTAAAATTCAATAAATTTTTCACGATCTAACTGTCCGTATTATTGTGTACCCGCTTGAAGAAAGGTAAGATGCCCGATAAGTGGAGGAAGAGCACACTAGTCCCAATCTTTAAGAATAAGGGAGATACACGAAAGCGCTCTAACTATCAAGGTATAAAATTATGAGTCACACCATCAAGTTTTGGGAGAGCTTCATAGAGTAACAATTACGAAAGAGTCTCTATCTCTGATAATCAATTCGGGTTTATGCCAAGTAGATTGACTATAGAAGCTATCTTTCTCCTTTGACGACCAATGGAAAACTATTGAGAAAGGAAACAAAATCTACATATGGTTTTTGTTAGCTTAGAGAAAGCCTATGATCGAGTTCCTAGACAAGTGATGTGGTGAGCGATGGGTAAGAAGAAGGTCCCCACACTACTCATTAATTTAGTGAAAGATATGTATGAAGGAGTTAGCACTCGAGTTAGGATGATTGGAGGGGAATCAGCGGATTTTGCTATCACGATTAGCCTCCACCAAGGATCGGTTTTAAGTCCGCTTCTATTTGTGTTGGTTATGAATGTCCTAATGAGCCATATCCAGGACAATATAACATATTGTATGTTGTTTGCAGATAATATCATCCTTATAAACGAGACACGAGAAGGGTTAGATCACAATTATAAGTTTGGAGGGACACCATAGAATCTAAAGGTTTTCGGTTGAGCCGTACAAAAATCGAGTATATGCATTGCAATTTAAGCAATGTTAGAAGTGTAGTAGAGCGGACCATTAAACTAGGCGGGGTGGATGTCTCTCGTTGTGACCAATTTCACTATTTAGGTTCTACCATCTAAAAGGATGGCAATATAGAGGAAGATGTACTCCATACGACAAAAGCAGGATGGATAAAATGGAGAGGTGGGATTAGAGTTCTGTGTGATCATTGAATTTCCCTTAAATTAAAGGGTAAATTCTATCGTATGACGATTCGTCTAGTGATGCTCTATGGTAGTGAGTGTCGGGCGTTGAAACAGCAACATGCACAAAAAATGAGTGTCACAGAGATAAGAATGCTTAGATGGATGAGCGGACACTCGAGGAGGGACTAGATTAGAAATAATGATATCCGCAACAAAGTAGGTGTAGTACCTATTGATAAAAAATTAAGGAGTCTCGTTTGCGTTGGTTTGGACATGTTAAACGTAGACCAGAGAGTGCTCCTTTAAAGAAGGGGGACATGACACAAGTAGATGGAGTGAGAAAAGGGAGAGAAAGGTCTAAGTTGACTTGGGAACTAGTAGTTATAAAGGATCTAGAACAATTAGAACTCCCAGAGGACTTAACACACGATATAACGAGCTGGCGAGAATAGATTCATGTAGCCAACCCCAATTAAATTTGGGATTAAGGCTTGTTGTTGTTGTTGTTTTTGCCAAAAAAAATAAAAATAAAAAAAAGAAAAGAAAAAAAGGGACAAAACACTTTGACCTGCGACACGCCGATAGCATTAGAAGAGGAACACAGTTATATGTTGCAGAATTTGTTTTGAAACGAAAACTAATACTTTTAAAATGTAAAAATAACAAGTGTTTCAAAAATATCAGTTTTTGTTTAAAAAATGTCAGTCACAATTTCAACAGAAACAAAATCTAGAACAAATTCATTTAGAACACCAACTTTTTTTCTTAGAAGAGATCGAGAGACCAAAGAACCACATTGGCTCTCTCTCTCTCTTGCCCCACTCTTTTCTCTCTCGCTCTCATTAGGAACCTATTGAATCTCTCTCTCTCTATGAACGAGAATAAGGTACAATTGCTTCTCAAAAACCTGAAATTTTTATTGTTTACCGTTCAAAGTTTGTAGCTTTATATGTGTTTTATGCTTTTCTATTGTTCTTGGAATTCGTTTGTTTGTGTAGGCTCTTTAGCTACTTAGTAGGATTGGGTTTGTGGGAACTTTTCTTTCGTTCTTTGTTCTAATTTTTATTGTTGCTCATATATATCAAGCTAACTTGCTTTTGAAAAAGTTTGAAATTTTATTATGTAACACTCAAAGTTTGAAACTTGGTAGAGTTTTCTGCTTTCCCGTTTGCTTTTGGGATTCATCTTTGTATCTAAACTGCTTAGCTGTTTCGGTTATATTTACCTTTTTGTTATTGGTCAAATTATCAAATTTAACTTGCTTTAATGCTGAAGGCCATAAAATCGGAAGACTAGCCAATCTTGGGTTTGTTGCTAATCATACTATTATTTTTTGCTCTTTCCTAATTGAGTGTAAGATTGTTGTTATGATTATAATGATGATATCAAAATTTTGTTGCTAATAGGATTGTTCTTCTATCGAAACCTTTGTGATTGAAATCTTTTAATGAGGTGGAAGATTGTTCTCAAGATCACAATGATGAGGACGGTAACCGTATTTGCAAATTACGATTCTCTACTTGATTTTCTCCTTTTTGAGTCTGAGAGATGCTACTAAGACAAGGCTACTATCACGGAGATGGAGGAGTCTTTGTTCATCCTCATCCAACCTCCATTTTGATCTTTTAACAGTTTGTGGAATCTTCTGTGAACACTTGGAGTGTTATTGAGAGAAACGCTTGGATCATAAGACTTCTTTTCTAAGAGGAGTAGACCAATTCTCACGCCTATATCTAGGTCCTATAATAGACACCTTTTGGGTTTCCTTTTTCCTTGGAAATGATTCTGCCTCGCATATTGATAGGTGGATTGGCTTTGCCACCCAAATGCAGGCGAAGAATACTGATCTTGATTTTTTTGGTTGCAAGGATTATGATCGCTATAAATTTCCTTGTCATCTTCTCCTTTAGGGAGAAAGATCTCATTTGAAGTTTCTGCGTGTCAAGCATGGAATTGAAAACCGGACCGGACCGGACCGGCCGATTCAATCGGAAAAATCGAGAACCGGTCCTAGGTCCGGTCCGGTTCAAGTCTAAAAATGGAATTCGGACCGAACCGGAAAAAACCGGTCAAGAACCGGGAAAATCGGGACCGGTTGAACCGGGTGAACCGGTTCAATTTAAATTAAAAAATTTTAAATTATAATTTAACCCAAAACTTTATCTAAATTATAATTAAAACTCTAATTTTAACTAAAAATTCTAATTTAGTCATCAATTGATTAAAATTTTCAATTTAATCTTTAAAATTTAAAAATTAATATTTAATCACTATTTATAAATATTATTTTTTAAATTAATTTTTATAAATTATATTTTGTTAAATACACTAATTGTAATATCTTTAATGTATGTAAATATTAGTATAATTCTTAAAATACACTTTATTTTAAATATTTATTATCATTCTTATATAATATAACATTTTTTATATCAAAAAAAATATAATATAACATTTTATATAATTATATAAGCTATATAAAAATTTAATTTTTATATATTTAATATTAAATACCGGTTTTACCGGTTTAACCGCGGTTTTACCGGTCGAACCGGTTGAACCTTGAACCTCTCAGTTTTCCGGTTCAATGACCGGTTCGGTTCTGAGAACCTTGGTGTCAAGTCATGTTTGCTCAGTCCTTCTCCTAATGAGGCAAACCGATTCAATTCTTTGACAACCCTTCACATGAATTGCACAAGATTAAACAAAATTCAATTAGAGTGCATCCTTTTTAGTTGTTTGAACCTTGAACGACTGAAATTCCAGGATTGTTGGCTACCCTAACCTTTCCACATACACGATAGATTATGTTGTTTGAAAACTTTAATTCTTGATAATTGCAAAAGAATTGATAGTGTCAAACTTAATTCCATTAAATCACTGAACTCCTTTAAGTACATTGGTATTGGTGTCCATTCTTTTATTTGTCTTGATGTTCCCTCATCGGTGAAAGTCTGCTTTTACTGCTTTCATGTATTTGGAAGGTATTCACTTGACAGGTTATGCCAACTTACTAGTGGCCTTCCTCAACTTCATTTTCTCTCAGTGGTTGCCAGATCTTTTTAGGTTTGTTGCTAAATCGAAACTAGTCGTAATTATGTATGTCTAGAATGATAACGTGTGTTTGTCTTAAACTTTTTTGATTAAAAAATTTTCATGTTCTAGGAACCACTGGAAGGAATAAATAGTATTGTTTTATGCCATCTAAAAGTATTACAGTTGTTTGTTTTTGATCGAAGAGGGATGAGCTTTCCCTCTATCTTGCACATTCTCCAAGCATCACCCTTGCTTCAGAGGCTTCATCTAGCAGTGAGTCGATGTTTTTGTGTTCCAACTTACTGAAGCTTGTTTTAGCTAACTAAAGTATGGTGTTTCTGTGATAGAGGTGACGTATATGTACTATCGAATGTTTTATGTTCCAATTTTATGCATGTTACTGTCAGCCTTAGCAAGCTCGACGTGTTCTTGGTCTGTTTTTGTTATCCCATTTTTTTATTTATTTTTTGTAAAAATGGTGACTTCTCATTGTTTCTTACAGATATGAATTTGTCTTGCTTAAATTCAATTTCTGATATTCATAGGAGCTCTACGACATGGATATTCTCGATTTAAACATAAGTTTGACTCTTTTTTTTTTTTTCATTTCTTCCTTCTTTACGGTTGCATTTTTCATAGTTGTTTTAAGCATTCCTTTTTTCTTCAAGTCCCACATTCGACCTAAAAGTTGCCTTGGGCAGGCCATTGGCAAGCATGTGGATAGTGTGAGTGTCTGTCATAATTTCTGTTTTCTTTCCTTTTTTTTTAATTGTTTATTTTCTATGTGTGAGCGTGCCTGTCACTTTTCCTTATTTATTGTAATGAAATATGTTCTTTAAAATTGCAACAAACCATGCAAATTCACTTGAGCTATTTTTTGATGGGTAATTAGGGGCATCAACTGAGCCTTTACAAACGTGTATTGTTTCATAATATGAAAAAATATGTATTATTCCATAATATGCAAAAATGAAGTATTTGTTTTATTGCAACTTCTTTTTGATTTATATTTTAAGAGGAAGGCTGAAAGGCAGGAAAGATATAAGGGGCATCCTCATTTTCATCTGAAAGAAGTTCACTTCAATGGATATTGTGAACAAAGGAATGAGAGAGAGTTTGCTATTTATTTGCTTAAAAATGCTGTTGCACTCGAAAGGATGATAATTCGAAGACGAGTCAACCTATTTGTGATGTTTTGCTAGAAAAGAAGGCTAATGCAATGGCAAATTAATTTTAATTTAATCTTTTTCAAAACAACTGTTATTTCTTTGTGATATGGAAGAGATTTTTCACTTTATAACTGATTCTCTGTTTTATACTCATGAAAATTCTATTTTATATCTGTCTTTGTGGCTTGCCACTCCTATGTGGGTTTCCCTTATATCTTTGCATGATAATTTAGTTATACCTACCAGGAAATTTACGGATTTCCTCTATAAAAATTGGGAAAGATCTCTATATTTTGGATTCATGTATGATTAAGGTGGCTATTTTGGACTTTGATGTACACAAGGAGATGTGTTTTGTGAGATTATTTTGCTAGACAATTTAGGAAGAGCCTCATAAAGGTAATTGAATCATAGTCTACGAATATTCTAGCTGTACTATTTGGAGATGTCTGAATCAAAATTATGGTATTCCTATTTAGCCTACAAAGATGCATATAAGAAACATGGAGTCAAAAGTTTTGTGAGAAATATGAACATAATTCAACCATTGCCACACAAGCACTACTGTAATCAACAGGTGAGCTTCACATATTTCTGATCTATGTGTGCACAGACTATCACCAAATTATCGCAAATGAAAAATCAAAAGATGAAACTCAATTGTTCAAGAGAGTAAATTTTGCGAAATATGTGTAGCATACTGAAGGGAAATAACTTATAGCATTATTGACAAAAACATTCAGGCACACCCAGCCTGAGAATCATTGGCTTATAATTTACATTTTGTTAGATTGGTTTCACAAGTTCTCAAATGGGTTTTAGAACAAGTAACAAAAGCACATTCATGTAGGTAAAACTAACAGAGAAAGATATAGATCATCCACAATTTTGCAACAGATTGATTTATATCATCATAAAGGACAATGTAATAGTATGTACATCTGCTTATACTTCTATTGACAGGAAGTATTCATGCTTCAAAGCTTCACTTGCCGAAATCCTCTTAAATGGATTCAAGTACAGAAATCTCTCTGAAGAAATGATGTGAAAATATATCAGAAATACTTTGACAATTAAAATACACAAGAAAAGAAATTTGTTCCTCTGAACAATAAAAAAAATATTAATGCAAGGAAATTGTCCCATCAACTTACTGAGAGCAAATCCACTCCACTAGGTTTGAGATTGACGTAAAAAAGGCAGCGCAAGAATTTTTGGATCAAATGGACCATCATAAGAGGCCCAAAGTCAAATGAGGATTCTAGAAGACGTGCCCTCCAAGTTTATTTGGAATATTCTAGGCATCTTCCCAGTATATTCTTTAAATGTTCTGGAATATTGTAGACTTATCTTATTTTTCCTTTTATTTTAATTTTGTCATTGACGTATTTCCTTTTTCTAGTCATAGACTTAAACTATAAATATCTATGTAAGCTTAAGGGTTAAATTATTTCACAAAAATATTACTTCAGTTACAATAAGACATCAGTCTTTTGTTTTTTTTTTTTTTTGAGAAGTTCTTTTTCCTAATGTTTAATCTTGTATTAGCCTTATTATCATTAGACGCTACGTCAAAGACTGGAATCAATTATGATATAAATTGTATTTAGATGATAAGAAAATGTTAAAATAGATATTGGAGGTCATGATACCATCATAAGAGAGGTGTAACTCCAGATTCTAAAGTAGCAGAGACAAGATACTAGGCAAAACCATAGTCCCAGCCAAGTAATGACCAAACTCCTGCCCACGAATCTTCATTAGGTGTGCCTAGCTTGCTTTTTAACATTTCAAAATGGAGAAAAAATAAAAATCATGACAACATAGATTAAAGTTTATTGTCTAACACACAAATTAGTACCAACAAGTTCTGCACCTAAATATGTCTTCTAGAAAAGTGGTTTCAATTTCTCCATCAAACAGATATCTAATAGTCACATGTACAAAATGATCAGAACCTTCCACCTCATTGAATTCTAAATCTATCTCAGAATTCTGCCTCATCAAATTTCTTGGTCTCATCAAAGTCCATATCAATCTCAGGTTGTGGTTCTTTGGGTATCATCATCATCATAGCAAATATACAACCAATAGATCAAATATCTATTGCACTAGATAAGTGCCCAAAACCCAGCAAAATTTCTAGTGCCTTGAAAGGGAGTTTCAGAACCTATAAAATTAAATAGTTAGTACTGAATAAAGCACAAGTTAGGGTTTGAAACAGAAGAGCTTTTTATGCAACACGAGTTTGTTTATTTACAAGAATCGAGTTGATGTTGGAAATCAGTTGTGAATGGAGTTTCTGTTAACCTGATAAGTTCAGCAATAAAAAAGGAAAGGAAAGAAATAGAAGTTTGAACAGTACAAACAATTACCTTACGGCTAAATGTTATATTCGACAAATCAGAATCTAAGAAGAATCTTGCCAGTACAAAATCAACAATCTTGAGCACTTCCGCATCAATCAATATGTTCTACGGCTTCATATCACAATGTACTATGCTAAGGGAGTGACAGTAGCTAATGGTTAGTAGCATTTGCTCCAAAAATTTCTTCAAAACACACCAAATATTCAATAGTAACAAACCTTGTACTCCTTAAAGGAAAAAAAAAAACCAAAAAAATCAGTAATTTACTTTGATTATGTGTAGATACTTCTCACTATAAGATAAGTGATGCTCCATTAAGTTCTGAGGCATATACTCCATGACTAAGCATAGGGAATTCTCATGAACAATTACTCGTTCCAACCTATAAAATAAAAATCCATAATTTCGGCAAAACAAATCTTAAAAAATTTTAGATTAACAGTCCAACTATTCAAAGAAACTACTTGACAATATTTTCATGTTGAAGATCAAACATCACACATACTTTCCTTAATGCAGATTTGGGAATTTCATTTTTTGCATTAAGAAAAATCTTCTTAATTGCAACAACTTTGTTGTTTGTGCTATCATCCATCGCATCA
Source organism: Carallia pectinifolia (assembly GCA_037832335.1). Taxonomy (NCBI): domain Eukaryota; kingdom Viridiplantae; phylum Streptophyta; class Magnoliopsida; order Malpighiales; family Rhizophoraceae; genus Carallia; species Carallia pectinifolia. The sequence continues at coordinate 13,911,405 of CM075445.1, read as the reverse complement.
ATAGATGAATAGGATCTATCTCCACAATGAAATTGGAAGACATACTGCAAATTTAAAATTCATTAGCATTATTATTAACCCAAATAACTCTTGGAATATATAGGACATTTTTTTCCACCCAATCCATGATCGAGAATTCTGAAGAAATATGACCTGCAAAAAGCCAGAAACAAGCAGATATATCAATACATCAACGCATCAATTAAGAGAGTACACAAATCAATGGAAAAGAGTTATGCCTTGTTTATAATGTGTGGAGAAAATACCCTGACTATATCTTGCCCATTATTTTGGTCCAAGAAAAGGGACATTGTGTTTATGTAGCCTAAAAGAAGTAAAGGAACACAATGAAGGTAATAGTACTTCAAAAGAAGTGGTGTGTTTTTAATATTCCTTTTTAGGAGAAATCTAATAGTTAATTGTTTCAGATTGTTTCACTTGTTGTGAATTCTTATGATCAGTATGCTAAGCTACAAAATGCAACCACAAGTCTCACGCTCATTCAAAGATAGGGCTCTTACTTTCTTTTGCTTCTAACACACACACACACACACACTCTCTCTCTCTGTGCACAAGCATCTTTTAACTTGTAGGTTGATTACTTGTAGACTGAACACTGTTAAAGTACAACCCTATAATTAATCTATTTTATGCTTAAACACCAAAAAATTAATGAAGAACAACCACTAAAACGAAATTCTATCTACCCTCGACCAATCACATATTCACAAACACATTCAAATCAATCAAACAGATCACAACTGATCGCAATTAATGCTCTAATTCATTTTCTTGGAATTAAATACACACTTGTTGAGCTAATGAGTGAAAATAAAGAAATTAGGGTTCTATAATTTCAAAGGACACTCATGAGACACAGAGAAAGAAGAAAATGAAATACAGAGGGAGAAAAAGTAAAGAAATGCAGAGAGAGAAAGAAGAAAATGAAATACCGAGAGAAAGAAAGAAATGTAAATCGAGAAAGGCCGGGAAAATGGAGTTTTGATTGTCGCGCATTTTTGAGCAAAGCCGGAGGTCAGCTATGGAGTCCGCAAGCAGAGAGATGAAGAAAGAGAAACAGAGAGGGAAAGAAATAGAGAAAGAGCGGAAGAGCGAGCGGGAATTTGAATTTCCTTCTCGGTCACGCCTCACGCGACTTTCTGTTACAAAAGAGAAAAATTATTGTGTATATCCAATACACGCTATCTCTAAATAATATATCTATATCAAGCTGCCACATCGTTTACATATATAACAATCGAAGCTACCACATCATTTACTATTTTTATTGATTAATCCAGCTATAATTAATGCTAATAAACACAAGTTAGATAATTTATGCCTTGTTTGGAGACGCTGTCAGTTTTTTGTTACTATTTTTTTTATTTTTTGTTTTTGTTGTTTGCTGAACTTTTGTGTTTATTATTGTTAACTTTTTTGTTATAAGAATAAAAAAAGTAGATAGAGAAAGGATAATAAGAGAAATGGTAAAAAATAGTATGAATAGAAAAACAAAAAAAATATTGAGAATGTTGATAGAGAGATAAAAAGTGAAAAGAATGGTTAGAGAGAGATGCTATAAAATGAATAGAAAGAGAAAAGGGGGAGACAGAGTGAGAAAAAGGATAGAGAGAATGGTAGAGAGAGAAAAAGGAAGGAGAAAGAGGGTAGAGAGAGAATGACTAGAGAGAGTGATAGAGAGAGAAAAAGGAGAGAGAGAGGATAGAGAGAAGAGTAGAGAGAATGCTAGAGAGAGAAAATAGAAAGAGAGAGAGTAGAGAGAGAATGAGTAGAGAGAATGTATAGAGAGAAAAATGAGAGAGAGACAATAAAGAGAGGATAAATAGAGGAATGAGTAGAGAGAATGGTATAGAGAGAAAAATGAGAGAGAGACAAAAAGAGAGAATGAATGGAGGAATGAGTAGAGAGAGGGGATAGAGAGAGATTGAGTAGGGAGAGTAGTAGAGTGAGAAAAAAAAGAGTGTGAATAGAGAGAGAATGGTAGAGAGAGAAAAAGCGAGAGATAGAGGTTAGAGAGAGAATGAGTAGAGAGAGAATGGTAGGGAGAGAAAAAGGAAAGAGAGAGAGGGTAAAGAGAGACAAATGAGAGAGAGAGGATGGAGAGATTGGTAGAGAGAGAAATAGGAGAGAGAGAGAGGGTAGAGAGAGAATGAGTAGAGAGAGAAAAAAATAGAGGGATAGAGAGAGGACGAGTAGAAAGAGATATGGTGAAAATGGTGATAGAGAGAGAAAAGATTGTGCGAGAATGTATAGAAAAGAAAGTGAAAAACAAATTGAGAAAGTATTTTTTATTATTTTTTTCATTTAAAAAATACTTTCAACATTTCAACAAAAAAAAAACAGAATAAAAAAACGATACTAAATATATTTTCTATTTATTTTGTAAAAAATAAACAAAAAATAAAAAATAAAATTGTTACCAAACGAGGCCTGATTGTTTGACTTCTTGCGAACTCCCTTAATCCTTATGCTAAGCTGTAAAATGGAAACACAAGACCCCATTATTAATAGATGGTCTAAAGATGGTGTAGATGGGTTGTCTAGACAGTACAAGGCCTATAGATGCTTCGGAGCGGTTAGGATTCAACTATGCTGCACAATTTATGCAGGTAATTAGGGATTTTTTTTCTTTTTTTTGGAATGTGAACTCTATGTGGTGTCTTTAGATCACATTAGACTAACTACTAACCATGTTAATAATAAAGGAAAAAACAGAAAGACAATTGCTTATGCTTTTTTTTAATTATTATGTCTTAACATATAAATCACCTAATAACATAAGTGAACGCTGAATATTGGATGGAGAAGGAAAAAAAAAAACATTATTTATGTGGTTTAACTAATTAAAAAAATTAGATTCATGTAAAATTTATGAGTTTGAATTTTATTATTGTTAAATAATAAAATTAAACTTACGCTTATATCAAGAATATCATAATAATTTAATTCATTTACACTTTTTGAATATAGAGTCGTCATACTTCTTGACAAAAAATGTAAAATATTGTCCATACTAAATTATTTATTATATCAAGAAAAGAAAATAAATTTTCACATAAGTGTTTTTTTTTTGGGACAGAAGATCAATAAAGGCTTAGCGCAGTTAATCTAGAAACTATATCAAAGGCGTCTTGACTTAAAAGTTGTGCCTGTGGTCTGCGCGCTGCCGCCACCTGGCCTAAGTTGTAACTAATTTGATTCCTTGGAACCGTTTTGCCTGAATGACGCAGCGAATGTCTTTGGTCTATAAACTCTAAGACAATCCTTTTGCCTGTTCTGCTTCCGCTATTCAATTCTACCGAAGCTTTTTGTGCTTTGATGATGCTCACGATTCGTTTGAGTGCTTGCTTGGGGGATTTTGTTCATAATATTAATATACAGACTAGGCATCTTGATAAAACTTGTTTCTGTCATCTGAATCCGATCAGATGATCTTTTGGGGTTTTTCTATTTTTGAAAAATTATTTATTCTCGTGGTTCTTTTATTATTATTATTGTTATTATTATTATTATTCAATCCTTCTGTTTGTTCCGAGGGAGTGGCTAGAGCAGCTGTAGGGGAGGAAGGTCTGGGGATGTGTGGTTCTTTTATTTTATGAACTGATTAATTGAAATCAAGCCAAATAGTGAGGTTTATTTTAAGGGAAGATTATGAACCCGTAATGGACAAAGTTCTTCTGTTACTGAAGACAGTGGGAATTTCGTCAAATATTGTTACGTAGTGCTCCTTAATCCATTGCGTTTCCAGTTTGGGCCAATGGAAGGAAGATAATAGGTTGCGTGATGAAATGGTCGCTATGAATATCATGCTTCATGCCCCATGGTTACTGAGTTGTTATTGATATATTATGCAAACATTTGGCAGATTTCATAGTCCCAAAAAGGCATTTGAAATGAAGATTCATAAAGTTGCGGAGCCCAACGTGTGTATTTCTAGATGTTTGACATACCGATTAATTAATGGATATTGCCAGCTTGGTAAGGCAATCAGACTTCATGTTGATATTTGTTATAAATAACTGATTTTAGATACTATCACTTATGGCTCTCTTATGAGAGGTTTGTGCCAGGGAGGGAAACTTGGGGCTGTGATAAAGCTTCTTGAGGAAATGTGTGCTAAGTGACATGTTCCATATTCGAAGACTTCTCAACTTTGATAGATAGATGGCATATGTAAACATGGCAATCTTAACGAGGCAATAAAATATTTAAAGTAATACTACTAATTGTTATGGTTTAGTAGTAAGTATCAAACGTTATCAAGTTAAAAGTCTTGGGTTCGAAAGCTGTCAAAACATTTAATAAGACTAAATATACCCCTCCTCTTTGTAACGTTGAGCTATACTGTAATCATCCAGACAGTCTAAAAATTACTCTGAGAGAAGAGATAATACTCTTTGACGGGATTGTGAGGCACTATCCCTATTTTTTTATTTTTTTTAACCAAAAAATATATATATATTTAAAGCAATGCAAGGAAGAAGGCTACTATAAACCATTATGTTAGGATCTAACCTTCTTTTTCTATTGCTTCAAATAGTTTTATTGCCTCATCAAGATAGCTACGTTTACCTAGGCCATCTATTTGGTGAGCCAAGTCACCTTATCATCACACCAAGGGTTGCCTTTTGTAATGATCCAAGGGTTTCTTCAAAATAATGACTCATCTACCGCCCTGGAACTTTCCATCAAAATGGTTAGAAAATGGTCATTCGCCGATTCATTTGCAATGGGCATGTTCTCTAGATCTGGCATCTATGATGAGGTTGTACACAGATTTATGTAAATCCCATAAGGTGGAAATGCAATTTAAGGTTGGTCAATTCTGGTGCAATTTGCACACATTTGGACAAATTGATAAAAAAAAACTACAACCTTTTGTCCTAATAATTGCTATGCCTCTTGTACGTCATTGGAACACCTGTTTTGTTACCTTTAACAACAATTTTCTTATCAGTATAAGCAAATTAAATATGAATGGTTCAATTAATAAGGCATGCAGTAGAAATGTGATTTTGTTGTTTGGTGCGTGCGTTATTAGCAAATCCCTGAAATTGAAATCCTTGGAAACAAGTTGAGTTGGGCAAGTTCGAGGATCTGGTCTAGGCTGTGTGTTGTGGTTCATTGCTAAATTGTTTAATCTCGAATCGTTCTTTAAATCAGCGTTGTGCTCCTTTTCTTTCCCCATATACGCATTGCTGCAGTTGTTCTCTGTTCTTTGAAGAGAAATATTAAGGTCTTGCATCACCTGTTCCGTATTGTTGTTGTTTCCTAGTTCCAATCCATCTGAGTTTCTATGCGTTTTTGGAGCTTGCTTTGTTATTTAGGGGAATATAATTGCTCTCTAATCTGGAACCGATATTTTTAACAGGAATCGGAAGTATCCTTTCTCCACGTGGTTTATTCACTTCAGGAAAGGTATCAAATTCAGTTCAGTTCTTACATTTAAGTGCATAAAAAGGAGTTGGTATGTTAGAAAGTAATGATGTCTGAACAGTTTCTTGCGTGAACCTCAGATCTTCTACAGAATAGATATATTGTTAGAGTTTGTTCTTTCTCTCTTGTTTTTCTTTTTTTTATTAAAAAATTTATTGAGTTATAAGATATATAATCAAAAGTTTTCATTTAGATATTTTCGGCTCCCTGGGACTGACAGAGATTGAACTTTGATCGATGATTCTCTTTTCTTTTCTTTTCTTTTTTTTCTCTTTTTTCACACGCCGCATACTAAATTAATTACTGAGCAGGTTTTGATTATCAAGAGGCCAAGAAGCTGACTTCAAAGTTAAAATAAAAGCCTTTTTTGTTACTGTTGGCAACTGTAGGCGATTAGAGTAAAAATTTAATTACTTGCTCTTATTACAAGTCGGTTCTCTCTTCAGCTATTCTATAAATCAATTACAAAAAACACAAAAGAACAAACCAAAACAAAGACACTGGATGATTAGATTTTTTATTTTGAAGATCATTGTCTTTAAACCAATAATTACATCTATAAGATATTATCACATCATAAGAATAAAAAAGGTTGGTGCCTGAACTCTACTGCCGAACTCATATTTAAAATTGTAATTATTTACTAAGAAAATGTAATCGTTTTGATAATTTAAATAAAAATTATCATTTTTGAAAAAAAAAATTTCAAAGAAAAAAAGTTTTTTTAAAACATACTATATAAGATTTACACTTTAAATTATAAGTAGTACTCATCTAATTTCAAGTTTTAATTTAACTTTTACATTTTTTTATTTCATATTTTATCAAATATAACTGTATTTTATTAATGAGCACTTATATTTCTTGTTGAACTCGGGCTGCGAATTTCGACTCCCACCTCAGGGTCCCAAAACAGCGCCCTCGTAAGAAATGGTCTACATGATTGAACGTAGGGTGTTGTTTCTGACCCAAGGAGGGAGCCGAAATATGCAGCCTAATTCAAATAAAAGAATACAACTACTTATTAATAAAATGTAATTATATTAATATAATATAAAATAAAAAATAATTTTTAAATTTAAAATTTAAAATTTAATAAATGTTACTCTATCATTTAAAATATAAATTTCACATAATATACATTATAATTTTTTTTCTCAAAATAATAATTTTTATTTAAAATATCAAAGCGGTTACACTTTGTCAATAAATAATTACACTTTAATACAAGAGTTAAGTGATGATATTCGGCGGTAGAGTTCGGGCACCAACTCATCTGTTGAACTTAACTATATGTCTTTCTTCGTATCTGAACGTAATTATACGTCTATCGTCAAAACTCTGAATATCATATGTTGAGATATGACATGTCATCAAAATGATTCTCTATTAGTTTCTAATTTGTGTTGTGATTTTAATTATTTTTATTTTATAATTCTTTAAAGTATTTTAATTTATGTAAGAGTTTTAATTAGGACAATTCTAGAATTCTTGATTTCTAAATAATTTTTATTCAGCAAATATGTAATAGTCAAATTTAGTGTCCCTTCTAACAAAGTATAGTATTTATTATAAAAAATAGGTCTCAAAGGTTAAAGGGTAATTATGAATTTGATCAATTTTCATAATTAATTATTATGCCAATTATTAGTTTTTTTATTAAAAAAAAATCACTTCGCAAATATAATAGTTACTCGAAATTAGTTATCAGTTATCAGTTATACTTGAAAGTTTTTTTTTGAGAATTGGTATTTCTCTTCTAGTGGATTTAAGAAGTCTCTTTGAAGCCTCAATTGAGTTTGTTAATCCGTTTCTATTAGCTTTTGACCCGTGTCATTTATTATTACAAGTTTCATTCAGTACCAATTCAATGATATAAATTCCTAAATATAAAATACATAACTATCAAAGATAAGAAAATTTTTTCAAGTTGTAGTTAAATATAAAAAATGGTTTCCACGATTTATACAATTTATAAAAGAGTCATTAGGTGTGTGGTCTGAATATAGATTAGTTAGACTATTAATTCCAAGAACTAAAGTTTAGATCAAACAAGCAATATATGTATTATTAACTGCGTTGATATGTCCAAGACGCATTGTATCTATCTTAAATAATACTTGGAATAAGTCAAAAAAAAAAAATTACTTGGAACAATTTCTTTGAGTTTTTTTTTTTTTTTTTTTTAAATTTCCTCAGATAGAGCCAGCTTCAGGGGTCTTGTGAGAGATGCATGTGGGATTTAAAAAGGCGGGTTCTTGGGATATGTAGGTTTCACTGCCAATGTGACAACTGAACTGCTCGACATTAAATGTGGTCTTGAACTTGGCTAGGAACTTGGTTACAAAGATGTGATCCTTGAATCAATTCACTTGAGGCCTTGTAATTAATTTCTAAACTCTTTAATCGGACTCATTTTTTTTTGAGTTATTAAATGATATTAGATGTTTTTATACTGAAAATTGGTTGGTGACTCTCTAACATGTATTATAAGAAGCGAATTTATGTGCTAATTTTCTGGTTAAGACATGAGTAGATTATGATGCTGACGATATTATTTTTCAACAATCTCCTATTGAGATAATCTCTTCATTGGATAGAGATAGATATGATGCTATTTTCTTTCATAGTTAATTGATTTATTTTTACTTTCTCATATGCCAAAAACAATTTTTTTTCCCTATTTTTCCTGAATATTACTGTGCTACTATCTCAAAAAGTAAAAAAAAAAAATCAAGCAATTTGCTTCGAAGAATTCTTATTAGAATACTATGTATTACTATGCTACTATCTCAAAAAGTTTTAAAAAAAAAATCAAACAATTTGCTTCGAAGAATTCTTATTAGAATACTATGTATTAAGAATACAACAGCAAATAAATTGGTTCATTACTAAAAAACTAGCATGAGCAAAAAAAAAAAACTAGTGGCGAAGATGATGAACTCAAGGGCAAAGATCATGGGTTGTTAGATATATCCAAAGCAATTTCAGGGGGTTACTAAGGTGGGTTCATAGTGTTATCGAATCTGATTCCTTTCATTGAAATACCATATGAAACAGATGCCACACTGTCACTTTCAAAGTTTACCAACCCTTTTGGCTCTCCTAGCTTAGGGAAATTGCCTTCCTCGCTATCTCCTTCCTCAATGGATTCCCCCATGTAATTGGGCCGGTGTTTTTGTCTTCAGTTGCAACTACTGGTGTATGTTCTCAGAAAAACATCATAGAATATAAATATTGGACATAACTTGTTCATGATCTTACAACAACATAATCCTATTCTTCAATTGCTTTAACATAGAGTATTTGGTTGTCTCCCTTTCCCTGAGATAATATGGCAGAAGCAGTCCTTTTCAATATTGCAGAGGAAATCCTTGAAAAGTTGCCTTCCCTGACACTGCAGGGAATTGTGCAAGAGGTCAAGCTTTGGTCGGGTGTCAACGATGAGCTTGAGAAACTCAAGGATACAGTTTCACAATTCGGGTTGTTCTTCTCGCTGCAGAGAAGCAGCACTCAAAGAGTCATCAAGTAAAGGATTGGCTTGGAAAGCTGAGAGAAGCATTTTGTGATGCGGATGACTTGTTGGATGATTTCTCCACAGAGGGATTGCGCAGGCAAGAGATGACTGGAAACAGATTGGTAAAAGAGGTACAAATTTTCTTCTCGAGCTCAAATCAGCTTACTTATTGTCGCAAAATGGCTCACGGTGCTAAAGCCATTGGAGAAAGATTGGATGAGATTGCAGCCAGTCGGAAGTTTCACTTGGCGGAGCACCTTGTCGAGACACCTGTTGTGGCAAAGGAAAGAGAGCAAACTCACTTCTATCTTCCAAATTAGTTGTTGGCAGGGACGATGATAAGAAAGCAATGATGGAACTTATGTTGTGTCCTAACTGTGAAGAGAATGTGGCAGTCATTCCTATAGTCGGAATTGGAGGTCTAGGAAAGACTACAGTAGCTCAACTTGTTTACAATGATGAAAAAATTGAATCCCATTTTGAAGTGAAGCTGTGGGTTTGTGTCTTGGATTATTTTAATGTCAAACTAATAGTTGAGAAAATTTTAGAATCCACCACCGGCGAGAAGCATAGGAATTATGAGATGGATACATTAAGAAGTCTCCTGCATGAGGAAATTAGGGGCAAAAGATACTTGCTTGTGTTGGATGACATATGGAACGAGGAGTTTGAGCGATGGTCTCGCTTGAAGGACTTGTTACAAGATGGTGCAAGAGGGACTAGAATATTGGTAACCACGAGAATCAAGCGAGTTGCAAAGATAACGAGCAGAAATCCACCCTATGAACTGAAAGGCCTGCCTGAAAAAGAGTCTTGGTCATTGTTTGTCGCAATGGCATTTAAGCGAGGAGAAGTACCGCCTAGCCTTGAGGGAGTAGGAAAAGATATTGTAGCAAAGTGTGTAGGAGTCCCTCTTGCCATAAAAACCATAGGTCGCTTATTGTACTTCTAAGATACAGAAGCTGAGTGGGAATCATTAAAAAATCTGGAACTGTCAAAAGTTGATCAACGAGAAAATAATATTCTCCTAACTCTTCTGTTGAGTTACAATCATCTACCATCACGTTTGAAACATTGCTTTGCCTATTGTAGATTGTTTCCAAAAGACTACAAAATCAGCGTAAAAAAATTGACCCATCTTTGGATGGGGCAAGGGTATATTAAGTCGCCAGATTCAAGCCAATGTCTTGAACACATTGGTCTCGAGTACTTTAAGGATCTTCTCTGGAGGTCATTCTGTCAAGAGCTAGAAAAGAATGATCTGGGCAAGATGACGACTTGTAAAATGCATGATCCAATGCATGATCTTGCTATTTTAGTTGCTGGAGAGGAGAGCATTTCATCAACTTCAAATGTAGCACCTGTTGGTGCAAAAGCTCGTCATGTATCCCTCAATTTTGATATATATTCAGCATGGGAAGTCTCACCTTCATTGCTCAACGCAAAGAAGTTACGAACACTTCTTTTATCAGATCAAACAAGGTGTAATATTGATGAAGGACATTGTCAAGAGATTTTCTACAATTTGAAATGCTTGCGAGTGCTTGATATGCATGGCTTTGTAGTTGACCGAGTGCCACACTCCATTGGTAAACTGAAGCATCTAAGGTATCTTGACCTATCAAAAAACAAGATTATCAAGAGGCTCCCTGATTCCATTGTTAGTCTACAAAATTTGCAGGTGCTGAAACTCGAAAACTGTGAACAGCTTAAGCAATTGCCGAAAGATATCAGAAAGCTTGTTAGTCTTAGCCATCTCAGTATTTATGGATGTGTTGCATTGACTAATATGCCCCGTGGACTCAGGCAGTTAACCTCCCTTCTGGAGTTATCAAGATTTGTTGTTGCCAAGGATAATTTAATCTCCAAGCACAATTGGGGACTTGGTGAGTTGCACGACCTGAACAACTTAAGAGGAGTGCTGGTAATTACAAATTTATAGTACGTAAAAAACAGTGGTTTTGAATTCAAAGCAGCCAATTCGAAAGAGAAGCAATATCTCCAATCCCTGATACCAGAATGTAATTGTGACACTGATGATGAGCATGGTGCCAACGAAGCCAAAAATGAGGAAATCTCTTGGCAAGAACTGCAGCCACACACAAACCTTAAAGAGCTGTTCGTGAAAAGGTATGGAGGTGTGAAGTTTCCAAGCTGGTTGTCTTCTCTCAGAAATTTGGTGACCCTTGAAATCAGCAATTGCAAAAACTGCCAACATCTTCCATCATTAGCTCAATGTTCTTTTCTCAAATGATTGTCAATAACCAGATTAACCGATCTCGAGCACATAGACAGTGACGAAAATTATGGTTGTGGAGGAAGGTCTACAGATTTCTTTCCTTCATTGGAGAATCTGGAGCTCTCTCATTATCCTAATCTATAGGGATGGTGGAGAAGAACAGATGTTGGAATAGTTCCAACATCATCATTGTCATCATCCTCAACAACAATGCCAGAGCTGCCCAAGTTTCAATGTCTTTCTGCTCTGACAGTTGATTCATGTCCTAGCCTATGTTTCATGCCACGTTTTCCATCTTTGGAATATCTAAATGTGAAATTTGCAACCATGGAGTCTTTGAAACAAATGTTTAAGATGACAATTTCAATCGTTCAATCTGGCCCTTCTTCATCGTCGACTTCAAATCCACCTCACTCACCACTGAGATTCCTGGGAGTTGCAAACATACAGGATCTAGAATTTCTGCCAGCAGGGCTGCTTCGGAGCCTCACTTCTCTCAATAATTTCTGGATTTCAGATTGCCCAAGTCTAACAACTCTTCCTCACCTTAATGTGCTTGTCATTTAAAACTGTGAACAGCTTGACCTTTGCAGTGATAACAGTAGTGATGATATGCAATGGCAGGGCCTAAAAAGTCTCCAAAGTCTTTACTTTTTTTAAGTTCTAAAGTTGGTGTCTCTACCAAAGAGACTTCAATATGTGACCACTCTCGATAGCCTAGCCATCAGAGGCTGTCCTAAACTGGTTTCCATAGCGGATTGCTAACCTCACTGGATTGCGAGATTTACATGTTCACGGATGTCCCTTACTGTCAGTGAGATGCACAACCAAGATGGGTAGAGATTGGCTGCAGATTGCTCACATCCCGAACATCGAAATTGAAGGGAGCAGGATTCAATACAATGGCTGCTACCAATTGTCGTACGAAGAATTTGTTAGGCTTGACGCCCGTTTGTACTTCTATTCAGCCTACATTCTTTTTGTGTTAGAGCCACATGTGCATGATTCTTACTTTCAATTCATGGTACTCGTGTTTTTGTGGATGTTGCAGGCTCTTTAACAAACTATCTTAGGGTAACGCCCAGGACTACACCTTTGTAGGACTTGTTCCTCATGATAATTTAGTTCGTCCAGATGGTGGGAACTGGTAATTCAGATTTGATTAATGTTCACTACGAGCATGTTGAACCCGACATACATATCAGTGAATTTTTTCAGCCTATAACAGACTCTGTAGCAAGAGATGACGTTGAGAAGATAAATTCTACAAAGAGTCCAGTGAAAAGAAGCAGCACGGATAGGAATGTCAAAGCAGAGGCAGCATCCAGATTCTGTATGTTCATCGTTACCTGTGACTATAACATAATATTGGAATGAACCTTAACATTCTCTTCTTATGTAGTTGGCATTTTAAGTCACCCAACACTGCCCAAAGGGTCTCATAGGACATGAATTAAATGCCTTTTTAAGTCATTTCCTGAGATCTTCCAGCAATCAAAAAAACGCAAATAGACCATTAAACGTTGCATTAAGATTCACCTCTTTTTTTTTCCCTTTAACAAAAAACTAAGTGAGGTTTCTAAGCAAACAACTCCTTACAATTTTCCAGACCATTTGATAAAAGTCATGTAGGTGAGACGCCACTGGTAAAGTGTCAAGACTGATGTCGTGTACACGGCTGTAAATTGCAAAATGTATCGTCATTTGAACTCTATGATGCTCTCAACTGTTGGATGTATACCGGTTGAAGCTTCTGACACATGACATATTTTGGGATCAAGGCCAGGAATGGGAAGGCCTAAAGTTATCTGGGGATGCTGCTCTTGCAATTGAGGTCAGAATTTCTAAAAGAGTCCTCAACATCCAAGTGAAACTGCTTGCTAAGGCCTATGAACATGTGGATGAAAGAAATAAGACAATAATAATGTTCAGAATTTCTAAGCTTCCTCGAAGTTAGCTCGAATGTACACAATTTTCAGATTGTTGAATGCCATTGCTGTCCTATGGTCATCACTTCAATGCCTTCTAAAGCTTGTGAAGCAAACCTTTGATTCCAAGCCAATCGGCTAATGGTTATAATCTGAAAGTGTGTCCACCATGTCGTGCAGGTGCTTTTTAATGGTTATGGAGTTGCTAGTACTTCCAATAGCACGCCCTACAAAGCTCCTTTGTTGATTTTGTAAATGATTTTACTACACAATTTAATTGTATTTAGTAATAAAATAATTATACAATTCATCTAACAGCATTTAACAACTTATTTATTATTATTATTTTTAAATTTCAATTATCTAACAGTGTATATCACTTTATTTTTATCAAAATATTGTTATTTAGCATTTCTCTTTGCAAAATTTTATCGCCCCATATCTTTTGGTAATCTGCTTCCTTAAGACATCAGACAATGGTCAAAGTTAACTTGTCTAAACCATGAAAGCAACTTTGCTACTGCTGTTCTAGCTCAATACCATCATTGTGGACTGGGGCTTCCCCTTTGTAGCATAACGTTTCACCAAGAGTAATATTTAGTTATTGTCTGGATAGTTTTCAAGTTTTAGCCTACACAACAATCGTAAAGGGGCAACATAGCCACCTTGGAAACAATGGCAAAAAATCAATGTATGTTCACAACTTGGACATCTAATTTCAGTAGCAACTAAACTTGCAAGTTGTGTGGACTACTGTATCTTTTTTTTTTTTTTGGAATGCACATCTCCATCTAGTTTGATGAAATTGATTTCAAAAATTTTACCAACAAAAATTATCCCAAAAAAAAAAAAAAAGAAAGATACAATTAGTAAGTCATTTTCAAAACTACAAGTCTCCAATTTAAGTTATAAAGGCAGCTAATTAACCAAAAAAAAAAAAAAGTATGGAAAAATGAAGAACAAGAAGAACAATTTGGTGCCACAACACTGCGGATGGCCAAGGTCATGTATCCAACCCAATTAGCCATCAGACCCCGAATAGGTTAATGACCTTTTTACCCCTCACCTCTCCAATCTCCCAAGCCACAACCTGGGGCTAGAAACGTAAGCCCATATATATTCCCCATACCCATCAGGAAGCCGTCCCTGTCAGTAGTTGTGTCGTTGTTGCGAAGTCTGCCAAGTCCTCAGTCTTTATAAAAGTGTAGACGGAATAATTTTTTCGGAAACCAAGGGATATATATATATACACTATACACAGAATATTTTTTATTTTATAACATATTTATATATTGCATAAAATTATTAGAAATTTTGAGAGACACAATTTTATTTGAATATAAGCAAACACATAATAATATAAATTATTTAATAATTAAATTTAAAAATAAAATAAATAAATTATTAAATATTATTAAATAAATTATATACATATTTATAATATCCCACAATTTGGTATCCACAAAGTTTTTCTTGTTCACAAAGTCTCGCTTGTATCAGTTCTACATGTCTTTTCGTACAACTACGTTGAAAAAAACATTAAAAAGTGCACCAAGAAAAGGAAAGATCCCAGAAAGCACACACAACAACAAACTGGATATAGACCCACCAACTGTCTCACCATCATCCTCCACGTCTACACCTTATCGAATCCTCCGAAGTTTTCGATCGTCTACATTTCTCTCCATTGCGTCCAGTCTACACCCGCTTCCATCCATCGTACACCAAACACAAAATCACCAATTTAACCTTGTCCAACGACAGATATACCCCTAAGCAATGTCCTTCTGTTCTAAATCGAAACAAGACACGATATGATGTTGTAGAGGATAATAATTCTCCACCTAATAAAAAACTTCTTATCCAAAACTGGCACAAGCCCAAGTCTCTTCCTTCTATCTCCGATTTTGAAGTTTCATCAAATGAGCTCTAAGTCCATTTTCTCTCTCTAAAACCACCATTTTTGGCTCTTTCTCTCTCTAGAATTTTCCACCCATTTTTAGCTCATTGCAATTTGGCTATCCATGGCCTCCACTCTGGTTCTCGCCGGCTCATTGCCCGTCTCCATCCGGGCCTTCTCTGGGTCTGCCGACAAACCCGACCCGAACCGCAGAAAGTCCAACTCTTCCACCTGGTGGGCCCCGCTTTTCGGCTGGTCCTCCGGTCCTGACTACATCAACGCTAAAGCCAGTGACGACAGATCCGATAAGCAGCTCGGTGCTCAGATTTCCGATTCGGACTCGGGTCGAGCCGGATCGCGATTCGCTCGCGGTTGCTTTACTGAAGAGAAAGCCAAGCAGCTCAGGAGGAAGACCGTGGAGGGTGAGTCGTTTCACGATGTAATGTACCACTCGGCGATCGCTGCTCGGCTCGCGTCGGACTTATCGGGTGGCCCCGGTAAATGATCGGTGCTCCGGAAAATCTCATCCGGGGGCCTGCAATATCAGCGTAAATTTTTTTTTTTTTTGCCCTCTGGTTTTAATCACGCGGGACTAAGGAACTGTCTGTTTGTGTTAATTTTCAATCCTGGACCGTCAGATCATTGTACGAACGGTGGGATTTGTTGCTTTTTTTTGAGTTCGAAATGATAGAACTTGTTGTTGGATGATGCCCCTCCGTTTTAAAGGGGCCCACAATCTGGCCGTCTGTTTGCTGATTTGGCAGCATCTTGAAGCCTTTGATTATCATGTCCCAGTGGGGCCATTCAAATTGGAAAAAAACTTTTGTTGACGGGAAAAAAAAGGATAAACTTTTGATTATCATGCTGTGGGGCCCGTTCAATGAATTAGTAGCTATCTTGATGCTTTATTAATCAATTTGAAATTTTTGTATAAATGAATGAAAACTTGAGCTTAGTCTGACAACAAGACCTCTAGTTTTCAGTTGTACATGTTGATTTTATTCACAGATCATTCATTTGGGGAAAAGATATTTGGGGAAAAGATAAATGGATGCGTATAGGTAAGAACGTGATGGATATGTAGAAAAGTGTATTAAATTTGAAATAAAAAAAATTGTTATATGCAGTTAGATTAATTTCGTGTTATTCGCATGTCTCTTAAGTGTGGTTATATAATGGCTCTCTTCATTTGCCGCACTTGGTTTTATATCCTTCGGGTTAAAAGCTTGCTTAGATCTTCAAAATTTTGTCCTGTTGGTACGAAGAAGAGTCAAGTTTTCCGCTAGCCACATAAATTAGTGGTAGAGTTATTTAGTCACATGAATTTTAAATTTTAATTTTAGGGTTAGATCTTTAAGGATGGTTTGGTAACAAAGTAATTGGACTTTTAGTTTTTGCGACTATAGTTTAAATCTTAATTTTAGTAATTGCTGATTAGGGTTTAAATATTAGCAACCGCAAATAAAAATAGTAGATGAAGCATTCTTTTGCAAATTTAGTTCTCATAGATGAAGCATTCTTGCCAATTCATATCTTCCTTTTTGTATGGTCCCTTTGTCTTTATTAAGAACTCGTCCCGGATCTATTTTGTACTCTCGTCAGCGTTAAATATATGTTGGAGATTTATTACAGTTTTTGTTATTAATTGTGATTATCTATCGAGAGATTTATATAAATGTACAACTAACATTTAAAATGATCACCATTCTAAAAATCGTATCGAACCGGGCAATTTGATCAGTTCAACCGATCTATCGGGTTTTTGGTCTAGTTCATGGTCGATATAATGTCAATTTGTGAACTAGTTAAAATTGGTCAAAAATAGATAAAAAGTGACCAATCAGACAAATCAAATCATATCAACAAATATCAAAAATTATAATTTAAATTTAAATTTTACTAAATTATAATTTATGCCTTATATTTAATTAAAATTTTTAATTTAATCTTAAATTTAATCAAAATTTTCAAGTAAGTACTTAAAACTAAAAAATTAATATTTAATAACTATGTATAAATATAATTTTTTCAATTACATATATGAATATATTCATTAATAAATATTAATTTTATTTTTTAATTAATTGAATCTTAAATTATTAATTTTTGTAGTTGAAAGACTGTTTCGACTCTGGTAGCATTGATAATAATACAATCGAGTTTGGAATGATTTAACCCAACTGCATGCATGTCAGATTTCCGATTTGCAAATTTGAATTTTCTGCTCTCGCACAAGGCATAATTGAACACAGTGGAAAACTTTTGTTGAGAATAAACAACTGATTATGAAAAATAAGGGAATTAACCAAAAGAAAAAAAATGATAGTTTCTTCAAAATTAAGACAATTATATATTTAAATATCCTTGCGTTTTTTTATGACAATAGATATAAAAAGAGAACAACTTCAATAAGTCGGTCCATATACATAAGTCAATTGACAATTGAAAGGAGCTGAGTATCCATTTGTTTAATGACGATTGTAACTATGTTAAATAAAAAAACCTAATAATTATTTACAATATTTGTGCTATATTTTGGCAATACTATTTGAAATTTGACTTTTTAAAAGAAGTCAATTCATTTTTTAATTGCAATTTCAATTTCAATTTCATTCAAATTATATGAACTTTTAATTTTAACTTTATGTTTATGGGTGTACTACAAAGTAAACTGCAGTTAAATACTAAATTCTTTTTCAATTAATTAAATTTTAAAAATTAAAACATTAGATTATAATATGACAAGGGTATCTACTTTTTTTTTTTTTTTTTTAGCCATTTGGAAGTTTTAATGCATTATTCATTAAGATTTTATTTCCTGGTATTTTTTCAAGCTTTCAGAAGTCACAGTTTAAGTGTGAAGCTTCCTTATTAGCTAAAAGTCATCGTGTTTTTTTTCTTCTAAGTACTTATAGGTGTCAAAAACCATTTATATTAGTTCACTCTAATGTATGGGGACCGGCACCAATAAAAATACAATCTGGTGTCATGTGGTTTGTCACTTTTGTGAATGACTGTATACGCATGATTTGGCTCTATATTATGAAAAATAAAAGTGAAGTTTTTGATGTGTTTCGTTCATTCCATAAGATGGTTAAAACCCAATTTCTACTAAAATTCAAATTCTGAGATCAGATAATGTTGGAGAATATAAAAACAGTGTTTTTCATAAATACTTAGAGGAGCATGGAATGATACATAAGACAAGTTGCCCCTAAACTCCAACAGAACGGTATTGCGGAAAGGAAAAATAGGCATATCCTTGAAACGGTAAGAGCTCTACTAAATGTTGGAAATGTACTAAAAAGATTTTGGGTTGAGGCTGTGGTAATGGTAGTATACACATTAAACCACATGCCTTCACGAGTCCTTAATTTCAGAACACCGCTGCAAGCTCTCTCAAAATTCATGGTTTTACCATCTATACTCATGCTGCCACCAAGAGTCTTTTGGGTGTGTGGCCTTCGTTCATGCTCATAAAAGCCAGAAGACAAAGTTGGACCCAAATGCCGCTAAGTACGTGTTCTTGTGCTACGGTGATCACCAAAAGGGTACAAATGCTTTGATCCTAGCACGAAAAAATGGTGCATCAGGATGGATCTTACTTTTATTGAAGAGGAATATTTTTTAAAAAATTTAGAAGAACCCAGGAAGGAATTTGGCTGTAAAGAAGAACAATAGCAGACATGGCCTGAATTTAATGATTCTACTTTCCACACCAACTCAAGTGAACCTACGGAACAAGAAAATATCTGTACACCACAGACGAGGGTTAATGTTCAGGAGGCACTAGAAGAACAGAAGGAAGAAGGAGGAGAAGACAAACTCAAATAGCCCATTCCCAATCTCCCTACAGACCACGACTAATCTTCAGAGAGTATCCTAAAGGTAACACAGACCGATTCTTTTTTTGAAAATGATAATATTTTTGTTGGTAGTTATAAATTACCTTTCAAATCAAACCAGGGGATACCTCCAAATCGGTATTCACCTGAGGTAGAGAATAAGAAGACAAGGTATCCAATTGCTCATTATGTTAGCAAAGAAAAATTGAGAGGGCCAGTTGTGACTTTTGCAAATAAATTATCGTCAGAATATGTCCCTTCTACTATGGAAGAAGCCTTGAAAAATTCAAGCTGGAAGAAAACAATCAGGGATGAGCTAGAAGCGTTGGAGAAAAATAAACATGGGAGATTGCGACTCTACCTAAGGGAAAGAAAACTGTGGGATGTGAATGGGTTTTCTCTATTAAGTACAAAGCAGATGGGTCAATTGAAAGGCACAATGTTAGGTTAGTTGCAAAGGGGTATACGCAAACATATGATATCGATTATCAAAAAACATTTTACGTGTGGCAAAGCTCAATACCATCCAAGTTCTGATATTTGTTGCTGCAAATATGGACTAGCACTTAAATCAATTTGACGTAAAAAAATGCTTTTCTTCATGGGAATTTGACGGAAGAAGTGTTCATGGACTTACCACCTAGTTCGGATATTTCAGGAGGAGATAGAAAGGTATGCAGATTGAGAAAGGCATTGTATGACCTAAAGTAATCACCAGAGCATGGTTTGGAAGATTCAGTGAGGCTATGAAAAGATATGGCTACTATCAGATTTATGCGGACCATACATTATTTTTGAAGCATAAAAATGGTTGTGTAATGTTACTTGTTATATATGTTGATGATATGATCATTACTGGAAATGATTCAAGAGAGATTCCATTGTTAGAAGAACAGTTTGGGAAAGAATTTGAAATGAAGAATCTTAGAGGGTTGAAGAATTTCCTTGGCATTGAGGTAGCTCGGTCTAAGGAGGGCATATTTATGTCACAATGGAAATATGTGCTTGACCTTCTAGCTGAGACCGGGATGTTAGATAGCGAACCTGCTGAGACCCCCATTGTACAAAATCACGGCTTGGGTAGGGAGTCAAGTGCATATCCCATGGACAATGAGAGATTTCAAAGGTTGGTTGGCAAATTAATATATTTATCTCATACCAGACTAGATAGGGCATATCCAATCAGCATGATAAGTCAATTTATGCAAAATCTGGATGCAAGTCGCATGAATGCAGTGTATAAAATCCTCCAGTATTTGAAGTCTTCTCCAGGAAAAGGTTTGTTCTTCAAGAGACATGGTCATATGAAAGTTGAGGCTTATACAGATGCAGATTGGGCAGGAAATGTTAATGATAAACGGTCTACATATGGATATTTAACGTTTGTTGGGAGAAACTTAGTTACTTGGCGGAGTAAGAAACAAAAAGTGGTGGCAGTATCAAGTGCAGAAGCCGAGTTTAGAAGCTTAGCGAAAGGTGTATGTCAACTACTTTGGCTGGGGCGGTTAGCAGAAGAAATTGTGATATCACAAAGTGGAGCGATGAACCTATATTGTGATAGTAAGTCTACAGTCAAGATTGCCCAGAACCCAGTACAACATGATCATACAGAGCATGTGGAAATAGATAGACATTTTATTAAAGAGAAGTTGGAGAGGGATGTCATTCAACTCAAATTTGTCGAATTAGAAGATCAACTTGCTGATATTCTAACCAAGGCAGTAATGGGAAAAATATTCTACCACACACTTGACAAGCTGGGTGTTGGAGACATCTACACACCAGCTTGAGACAGGGTGTTGGAGTGTGCTGAAAGTTTAGTTTGTTTTGGAGTCTTATTCTTAATTTGGAGATATGTATGGCTAGCTTTGATAAGATCCTTATTTTGTAGGAGTAGTTATTGTTAGTTATCATTTTTTCTTCCTTTTCCAGCTTCCTATAAAGTTCTTTTATATAGAGCCCGAAGTTTGTAACTAATATCAGATCATCAGTTGAAAATAAAAGTTATTCCAGTCTTCTAGTCTTAAAATTCTCATGTTCAACATCTAATCCATGAAAGCAACTTTGCTACTGCTGTTCTAGCTCAATACCATCATTGTGGACTGGGGCTTCCCCTTTGTAGCATAACGTTTCACCAAAGTAATATTTAGTTATTGACTGGATAGTTTTCAAGTTTTAGCCTGCAAAACAATCGTAAAGGGGCAACATTGCCACCTTGGAAACAATGGCAAAAAATCAACGTATGTTGACAACCTGGACATCTAATTTCAGTTGCAACTAAACTAGCAAGAAGTGTGGACCACTATACTTTTTTTTTTTGGCAATGCACATATCCATCTAGTTTGATGAAATTGATTTAAAAGATTTTAACACAAAAAATTATCCCAAAAAAAAAAAAGAAAGATACAATTAGTAAGTCATTTTTACAATTAAAAGTTTCTAATTTAAGTTCTAAAGGCAGCTAATTAACCCAAAAAAAAAGTATGGAAAATAGAAGGTGCCACAAGGCCCACAACACTGCAGATGACGAAAGTCATGCATCCAATCCAATTAGCCATGAGAACCCGAATAAGTCAATGACGTTTATACCCCTCGCCTCTCCCATCTCCCAAGCCACAACCTGGGGCTAGAAACGTAAAACCATATGCCCTTGTTAGTAGTTGTCTCGTTGTTGCGAAGTCTGCCAATTTCATTTGAATATACATACAGATACATAATAATATAAACTATTTAATAATTAAATTTATAAATAAAATAAATAAATTATTAAATAATATAAAATAAATTATATATTTATTTATAATATTCCACAATTTGGTATCCACAAAGTTTTTCTTGTTCACAAAGTCTCGCTTGTATCTATCGGTTCTACATGTCTTTTCGTACAACTACGTTAAAAAAAACATTAAAAAGTGCACCAAAGAAAAGGAAAGATCCCAGAAAGCACAAACAACAACAAACTAGATATAGACCCGCCAACTGTCTCACCATCATCCTCCACGTCTACACCTTATCGAATCCTCCGAAGTTTTCGATCGTCTACATTTCTCTCCATTGCGTCCAGTCTACACCCGCTTCCATCCATCGTACACCAAACACAAAATCACCAATTTAACCTTGTCCAACGACAGATATACCCCTAAGCAATGTCCTTCTGTTCTAAATCGAAACAAGAGCACGATATGATGTTGTAGAGGATAATAATTCTCCACCTAATAAATAATTTCTTATCCAAAACAGGCACAAACCCAAGTCTCTTCCTTCTATCTCCGATTTTGAAGTTTCATCAGATGAGCTCTAAGTCCATTTTCTCTCTCTAAAACCACCATTTTTGGCTCTTTCTCTCTCTAGAATTTTCCACCCATTTTTAGCTCATTGCAATTTGGCTATCCATGGCCTCCACTCTGGTCCTCGCCGGCTCATTGCCCGTCTCCGTCCGGGCCTCCTCTGGGTCTGCCGACAAACCCGACCCGAACCGCAGAAAGTCCAACTCTTCCACCTGGTGGGCCCCGCTCTTCGGCTGGTCCTCCGGTCCTGACTACATCAACGCTAAAGCCAGTGACGACAGATCCGATAAGCAGATCGGTGCTCAGGTTTCCGATTCGGACTCGGGTCGAGCCGGATCGCGATTCGCTCGCGGTTGCTTTACTGAAGAGAAAGCCAAGCAGCTCAGGAGGAAGACCGTGGAGGCTGAGTCGTTTCACGATGTAATGTACCACTCGGCGATCGCTGCTCGGCTCGCGTCGGACTTATCGGGTCGCCCCGGTAAATGATCGGTGCTCCGGAAAATCTCATCCGGGTTGTTTAGCCTGCTACATCAGCGTAAGTCTTTTTTTTTTTTGACCTCTCGTTTTAATCACGCGGGACTAAGGAACTGTCTGTTTGTGTTAATTTTCAATCCTGGACCGTCAGATCATTGTACGAACGGTGGGATTTGTTGCTTTCTTTGAGTTCGAAATGATAGAACTTGTTGTTGGATGATGCCCCTCCGTTTTAATGGGGCCCACAATCTGGCTGTTTGTTTGCTGATTTGGCATCATCTTGAAGCTTTTGATTATCATGTCGCAGTGGGGCCATTCAAATTGGCAAAAACTTTTGTTGACCAAAAAAAAAGGAAAAGCTTTTTATTATCGTGCTGTGGGGCCCCGTAAATGAATTAGTAGCTATCTGGATGCTTTATTAATCAATTTGGAATTTTTGTACAAATGAATGAAAACTTGAGCTTAGTCTCTTAAAACAAAGACCTACCCCAAAATCCGAAAGTGAAAACAAGGCCTCTAACTTTTAGGGTGTGTTTGTTTCTAGAAAAAATTTTACAGGAAAAAATTTTACAGGTTTTTCGGCGTTTGTTTCACGGAAAATATTTTACATAAGTAAAATTTGGGGAAAATTTTTAGATTTTCAGGTAAAATAACTTCTCCTTTTGCAGAGTTGAAATCATTTTCAGGGAAAACACAAACTGTGCTATAAGTAAGTGATAAAGAAAAATCATTATTTTTACTGCAAATATTTTCCCCTGTAAATATTTTACAAATGTAAGTTATTTTACTGCAAACAAACGGACCCTTAGTTGGACAATGTTGATTTTATTAGCAGATCATTCATTTGGGGGAAAAGACAAGTAGACGCGTATAGGTAAAAATGCGGTGAGTAAGTAGAGATTCAGACCGTTAGATTGTGAAAAGTGTATTGAATTTTTTTTAAAAAAATAAATAAACTGTTAAATTAACTGTGTGTTTTCTGCGTGCCTTCAAAATATGGTCATCTAGTAGCCTTCTTCATTTGCCGCACCTGGTTTTGAGTCCTTTGGGTTAAAAGCTTGCTTAGGCCTTCAAAAGTTTGTCCTATTGGTACGAAGAAGAGTCAAGTTTTCCACTAGCTACATAAATTAGCGGTAGAGTCATCTGAATTCTAAAAGATCGAGTCACATGAATTTTAAATTTTAATTTTAAGGTTAGATCTTTAGGGATGGTTTGGTAACAAAGTAATTGGCATTTTAGTTTTAGCGACTATAATTTAAATCTTAATTTTAGTAATTGCTAATTAAGGTTTAAATATTAGCAACCGCAAATAAAAATACTAGATGGAGCATTCTTTTGCAAATTTAGTCCTCATAGATGAAGCATTCTTGCCAATTCATATCTTTTTTTTTTGTATGGTCTCTTTGTCTTTATTAAGAGCTCGGCCCGGATCTATTTTGTACTGTC
Organism: Carallia pectinifolia; assembly: GCA_037832335.1. NCBI lineage: Eukaryota > Viridiplantae > Streptophyta > Magnoliopsida > Malpighiales > Rhizophoraceae > Carallia > Carallia pectinifolia. The sequence goes on along the minus strand of CM075445.1, from coordinate 13,887,312 downwards.
TTCGGCGTTAAATATACGCTGCAGATTTATTGCAGTTTTTATTATGATTATCTATCAATCGTGATTATCTATCGAGAGATTTATATAAATGTACAACCAACATTTAGAATAATCATTGTTCTAAAAATCGTATCAGACCGGATGATCCGGTCAGTTTAACCGATTTATAAAGTTTTTGGTCTGGTTCTTGGTTGGTATAATGTCAATTTGTGAACCGGTTAAAATTGGTCAAATATTGGTAAAAATGGACCAATCGGACAAAGCAAACCAGATCAATAAATAACATCAAATTTTACTAAATTATAATTTATGTCTTACGTTTAATTAAAAATTTTAATTTAGTTATAAATTTAATCAAAATTTTTTAATTAATATTTAAAATTAAAAAATTAATATTTAATAATTATTTATAAGTATTATTATTTTTAATTATTTATATAAATATATTTTGATTATTAAATATTAATTTTATTGAATTTTAAATGATTGAATTTTAAATCTTTAATTTTTGTTGTTCAAAGACTCTTTCGATTCTGATAAAATTGATAATAATACAATCGTGTTGGGTATGATTTAACCCAACTGCATGCATGTAAGATTTCCGATTTGCAAATTTGATTTTTCTGCTCTTGTACAAGGCAGAATTGAACGCAGTGAAAAACTTTTGTTGAGAATAAACAACAGATAAATGAAAAATCAGGGAATCGACCAAAAGAAAATTACGTAAATTTTCGGACCCGTGGTTCAAGTGAATTTGATAACGCCACAAAGATTTTTTAATCGTTTCTTCAAAATTTTAAGACAATTATATTTTTGAATATCCTTGCGTTTTTTTTTATGACAATAGATATAAAAAGAGAACAACTTCAATAAGTCAGGCCGTATACGTAAGTCAATTGACAAGTGAGGGAGCTGAGTATACATTTGTTTAATGACGATTGTAACTATGTTATATAAAAAAAGACCTAATAATTATTTACAATATTTGTGCTATATCTTGGCAATAGTATTCGAAATTTGACTTTTTAAAATAAGGCAATTCATTTTTCAATTTCGTTTAGATTATATGAACTTTTGTTTTTTTCTTTATATTTATGGGTGTAATGTAAAATAAAGAGGAGTTAAATACTAAATTCTTTTTCAATTAATTAAATTTTAAAAACTAAAACATTATATTATAATACAACAAGGGTATCTACTCCTTTTTTTCTTTTTTTTTTAGCCATTTGGAGGTTTTAATGCATCATCAACTATCACTATCACAGTAAAGAGTAGCTCTCATTTCGCTGCTCTTTCATGCGAAGTATAGGGGGGATTTTGTCAAACTGATGGAAGGGATTTCGTTTAGTCATCTAATTCATTTCATGAAAAAAAAAAACATTGTGAAGTTACAAACTATTTTTTTTTTTTTTTTTGTAAAATACTCAACTCAATTTCTTAGAAGCTATAAGAGAACAAAAGCTTGAAAATTTCGGACTGAACATCCTTAAACCTCAAAATTTTTCCCAATTGTGAGCTACTTTTGTATGTGTAATTTGGGCATGAAGGACCAACCCAAGCACATCATTTACAAAAAAAAAACGAAGGAAAAACAATGAAAACAGACACAAAAAAGAAAGCCCAGTTCGAAGAAGTCCACTATGAGAAAATTAACCGGTTGAGGTATCTCATGCCTCATGCCACCAATCCAATTCTCCTCTTCCTCCTGGTCTCCCTGGGGCTGATCGCACTTGAGGCTAGTGGACAGGCTGTCGGCCGGTTCAATCTTTTCCTTTTTCTTTTTTTTTTCCAAACACTGAATTATATAGTTAGTGGCTAGACCAGATTACAGTTAACGAGTAAAGAGGTGCACATAACTGCAAAAGACAAGTGCTCATAAATTTCACATTTACGTAGATTTTTTAAAGAGTTGAGCCCCCAAAGGGGTTTCAATCTGTACTGTTGTGCCAAAGCCTCCCTCAATTACCCGGTGCACCATCCAATATTAATCATGGCTTGCCAGTCCAGTCCAAGCCACATTTTAAGGGTTTGTATTTTTTATTTTATTTTTTTTTCATAATGGCAGCAGTGGCAACAGCACGGAGATAATTACGTGCTAATAAGGATAGAGAGAGTTTAAACTTTACACTCAAGGGACCCTGCAGCCAATTGTCCTCAACTTCCTTACATTAGTCTGTCTGGTGCATTCATATATCCTGAAGTGCTTCGGGTAATGTGGATTGAAATTGATGAGAAAATGAGCTCCTCCCCTTACCGATTAGACCAGAGCTGCAAGTTAAATGTCATTAGTTAAAGAGATAAACTTTCATTCCTAGGGCTTAAGACCCTCATAAATAAATAAATAAACTGCCACTTATGTAGTTGAGGTGGTAAAGGAGCTTACTATTGTACGAAGAGATTACGGAGTCGAACTTATGTTAAGTTAAATTGTGGGATTAAACGTACGTTGAACCTGTAGAACGTAAAAATTTGTTGGACTCCTAGGGTTTACTCTATCTTAAGTTTAGTGTCGACAGTACTGCTTACTTTGTACGGTAATTTCAGTACAATCTCTTATTGGGTATGTAGAATATTACTTATACTTACTTATTTTCTTGACCAAAATAAATAAATGAATAAATAAAAAAATTATGCTCTGTAGCTTTCGAATCAAGTTAAACACAAATTATATGGCTAGCACTGAGATTAACATTAGTACGTACTTATAAGGGAATTGCTCCAAATCCAACCATCAAATTTTATTTAAGAAGATAGAATAGAGTGCACGTTCATTTTCGTTACCTCATCAACCCTTTCAGATTTTGAATCTCATGCTGGATATATAGGACTCAGAAAACAAGGCCGTTTATGGTGGCCTGAACGTGGGTTAATTAACTGGGCCACCTTGACTGACATCACGTTGACACTATTTTTATTTTTATTTTTCTTTAAAATAAAAAAATATAAATAATATCTTATAATTTTATTAAAAAAATATTATAACTCTATATTCAATAAAATCATAGAATAATGAATAATTACAACATACCTTATACCAGTTGATGAATAGTAAATTTAATTTTATCATTTAATTTTAATAAAATTTAAATTCTTGATCACAAAATTAAAAGCCTAAATTTCTTACCAATCCAACAAACGCACAATGGTGGTGACAATATTTTTCTTTTGAGTAAATAACAAGAAGGGATGGGCTTCCCAATGAACCGCGCAACGACGAGAATAGTTGCATCCCTCACTTTGTAAAACACTTTTCCACCAATAACTGGTAGCCAAAAAGAACAGAGGCAAAGGTCCTGCTAGTTTTCGTTTTTGAATCCTATCTTAAATCAGAAATCGTAAACTAAGACGCTTGAAAGAATTTTTTTTTTCTGAAAAATTTTGATAAGTGAATATATAGTTGTTTAAAAAAGTACGAAAATCTATGGGTTGAAATCTAAGAAAATATCTCTTATGAATATTTGAGGTGACAGTCTGATAGTTATTCGGTGTGTTTTCTCTCGTTATGGTTCAGATTCGAATTTTGGCGTTGAATTTCATCTGCCCACTTAGGACTATACAGTAGTGCAGTTGTTGGTTTAAAACTCGTTAACATTATAATTAAACGTATGAAAAGTCTGTTAATTCCAACAGTATTCGAATAATAAGTTTACCCCTTGGAAGCAGTTGAACGAGACTAAAATAAATAATAATTATTTCGATTTCAGTATACAGATTTTATAATTATCATATTTACGATAATTTTTTTAATTATATATAAAAAAAATTACCTATTAAATTCTAACAACAATAACACACACGTAGAATTCTTATTCTCTGTTTGTAGTCCAACGGTGCGTTTGTAGAATTCTTTTTGTCTTGCCCTCCAGCCTGGGTTTAGCTTTAAGGCATCATGGTGATTTTAATTTTGCGTAGGCAACCTACCAAACAAGATTTAAAACAGAGACGTAAGCCTTATCCTTTTAGCTATTTCTTTCATCATATGAATAGATCCAGGTGACGAGACCCATAACATCACATTCAATATCAGTTGTCCTACATTTCCTGAACAATGAATTGAGAATCTTCAACATTTATGGGCCGTATCTTGTACAGGCTAGATTCTTTTCTTTTTTTTATCAGTAATAACCTTGACCCACCCAAGCAAATTTAGACAAGGAAAAAAAAATTAAACTTCTTAAGTTGACAAGAAGAGCCTCCAAATTGTGTCTTCCAATTGAGGGAAGTCGCATCCGTCCCATGGCGAGCACCTATAATATTATGATTACATGGGTTTACCTTTTCTTCTTTGGTAGTTCTACGGACGGTAGAAACTTCTCTAACATTTGAATTGGAGAATTTGTGGAGAAAATCAAGTTTTAAATTTCAAGAAACCACACGATTATATAGCTAAAGGGAAAAGGTCACGCCTAAAATCATCATATTGGCCAAAGTAGAAAAGAAGAAAATAGTAGAGAGATTCGGCATGAGATTCGCTAATCTTTAATATGATTTCTCACACTAAAATTCATTGACTTGAAAGCGTAAACAAATCATACATTCTCTTTATTTGTGAAAATTTAAAATTCAATGTACAGTATGAGCGGTTGAATTCATTATAAAGAAACTGATGCTATGTTCGAAGACTATGTAATTTAAAGCATAGTTATTAAATTCGGCCCAACCCGGTCGGTCGGACCGATGATACGGACACTGGGTCGAATCGGTTCGCGTGAACGGTAATCGGGTCATTTGAATAATAAAAAATTATTTTTTTTACATTTTTTACTGTGTAAACAGTAAAATAATATTTTTTTAATAATAAATAGTGGTCAAACAGTAAAAAATTATAATTTTTTCGCTTTTTACTGTATAAGCAGTAAAAATAATATTTTTTTAAATGATAAACAGTGTTCAAACAGTAAAAATTATAAATTTTTTTATTTTTTACTACTTGAACAATAATATTTGTATAATATTTACACACTAAAATTTATTTTTTTTTGCTTTTTACTGTGTGAATGATAAAAATAATATTTTCATAATACTAAACAGTATTATACAATATTTTCTTTGTACGATTTAATAATTTTTTACTTTTTATAATCTATTTTTTTGTATGCAATAATTTAACATTGTTCATATATCAAATAATATGTTACAATTGACCTTCAAAAATAATTTTTTAAGAATTTTTATCAAAATTTTGAGTAGTATAAACTACTTTTTAATTTGTGAAAATGTAGTTATTGTAATAAATTGTACAAAAAATTTATATATATTATTTGATATATTCATTTTCTTAAGAATTAGTAACTCATTGATTAAACTAATGACTCACTGGTTGAACCAATAACCCACTAATCCAGTCACCTGACCGGATCAATGTTCGAGTCGATTTTAATAACTATGACTTAAAGTATTAAGTGAGACTTAATTAGATCACATATTAAAGTACATTACACCCATCATCTTCCCATATTTTACAAAAATGTGATGTGCTTATCAGCAAATTTGCTGCCATATTGTCTTCGTCTCTCCCTGCATTGCCTGACTGCACATGCAACTGATTCGCATGATTAACTTTGTTGTATGATTGCGGACCAGACAAGGAGCAGAAGCAAAATTTAATTGATAAAGTACTAAAGTAAGGTGGTGACAGTGTTAAAATACTGAATGCATACTCAATCAGAAATGCCCTAGCACATGGGTTTGCAAAGGATGAGATCTGATTTCTCCCATTTTTTTTTTCTTTGAAAAAAAAAAATCCTTTGTTCATGTCTCCCAATTAAATCGATCACTTTGTTCTGTTGATTCACACGACCTACCAAATAGAAAATTGATCAACTAAACAGATTGATTCGTAATTAAGTGTGTATTATTGATAGATATAATTTTGTTAATTAATGTTGGTGCACAGATCTTGGACACCAATCATCTTCTGTGAAGTATCATACAGACAGTGTGTTATCAGAATCATGTGCTTGATGATGGAATATTGATGCATTAATCGTAATTTTCGCCATTGATTGATTTCTTTCATTAAAAAAAAATATATGGAGAGTGAACCAAAGTCTAACAAATAATTTTTATCGATCTCAAATCTACAAGAAAATTAAAATTAATACATATTGAAACTCATAAATATTATACGTTATGTCATGTCAGATCTTACTATTTCATTCATGTGAAATTTCACCCTTAACAAATTGAAATATTCTTTAATGGTAGTTTATATTTATATATATTGCATATAAATTTTCTTCGTTTTTTTTTCTGTACAATTTTTTGTGGAATTTGAAATTTAGCAGTTATAGCCTTGTCGACGGGGAATGAATTAATTAATTAGGTACAAAATAATATCATTGAACGGAGGTTCTAGTCTAATTGAAATGATTGATATAACGTGTTTTAATTATATGTTCAGAGTTTAATCTTCCACTCATAATCTCACCTTTTAATCTCTAATCATTAAACTATCAATTTTAGAAGACAAATAGTAATAATAATAATAATAATAATAATAATAATAATAATAATAATAATAATAATAATAATAATAATAATGTTATTGAACCGACAAAGCAGTAGCTCGCCAAAAATTTTCCCCATGTGGCCTTCAATACTTTTGTCTTTAACCTGCACTAGAAGGGAGACATATCTTGGAATTTGAATTATGTAAATAAATAAACAAAGATTCCAATGAAACTCAAATTAACAACCTCGATTAATATAAAAATCGGGATATTCACATTATTGAAAACTAACCGTAGCCACCATCAATTATTAATTTTATTTTTGGAGAAACGCGACAAATAGTAGCAGAATTATAATCTTTGTAAGATAATTATAATGTTTTTGATTATTTTTGTTTTTCTCCTTTTCTTTTTTCTAATTTCCAACGCTGTTTTGAATGAAAATTCTAATGATTGACTTCGCTTATTTACATAAGAATATTATCCCTCTCCGATTTTTTTTTTGGGTCAGTCAGGAAAGCTTCTGACCTATATATGATCTACATAACAAATAGTAACTCTCTGATATCTCCCTATGAGTGTGTTTGGAGTAGTGGAAGGGTGGGAAAAGAAAGAGAAAAAAAAATAAAGAGAAAATAAAGTTATTTAGAGTGATGGAGAAAGTGAAGAGAATAAAAATATAATGAAAGAAAAAATGAATAGTAATTTGTGAGAGAAAAATAAAGAGAAAAAAAGTATAGTGAAAGAAAAAATAAATAGTAATTTATGAGAGAAAAAGTGGAGAGAAAATAAAATTATTTAAAATAGTATAAAAAATGAAAAAAAAATATAAGAAAGAAAAACATATAATAATAATTATATTTTTCTTTCTCTCTTTCTCTTTCCATCACACAACAAACACATCATACGAGATTTAGTCAATTTATTAGCTTCTCTATGTTAACATAAGGTTTAATTTTGAAGTTGAATCGCTGCGAATGAGTCATACCTCAGTGTCATATTTTGTAATAAATAAGCAGGACAAATCTAGTATGATTTGTCAAAAGTAACTCATAATACTAGGATTATATCTAGCTTTCATGTCCTAAAGAAAGTACTGTGAATAAACAATTTTCCAAATTAGCATGCCCTATAATTGAAATTCTTGTACCCAAGATTTTGTTCATAATAAACTTGCATTAGAGATAGACCTTTTTTTAAAAAAATTTCAATGACTCCGACTAAATTTTTTTTTTTATTTAACGACTCCAACTAAAATTCGAATATGAAATAACTACCACATGTTATAAGTCCTTGATGGAATATATTACAAAACAAAAAAAAAAAGAACAAAACAAAAATAATTGGGCGACCAACCTATGGGAGTAATGAGGCTGCCTATATTTTAATAATTGATTGTATATATTTTCTAGAATAATTTAAAAATGAAAAATTGCTTAATCCTAACTCAACATCGTCTCCATTTTCATCATGTTGTGCGATTCGGAATTCGAATCAATAAGCGACATAAATATTACTCAATATAGTAAATTAAATAATGATCTGACATGTATTTTATATAGTTAATTTAAATTTAAATCTTTATATTGGGCAGTCTTTCTTGGCTAAATGCAAAGTGTCATTGCTCCAATATGGACTTAAGAATTTAGTGACGGTCAATTGTGAGACTTAGATTCGTCACCTGTTAGGTAGACTGTAGGGGAATCACACTTGAACTCATCAGTACTCGAGTAATGAGTTCTTTTTATAGGGGAGATTGAACGAATACTTTAACAGATAACTTCTAATTTTAATCATAGCTGCGATAACATAAATATCAGCGATTTACTTGTTTGGTTGTTAAAAAAAAAAAAAAGCAACATGAATCAAATTAGGCATCTAAACGAAAATTGAAAAAACAAAGGAATAACAATATCCCAGTACCGATCGATGGAAAAAGAATACTAAACAAACCTTGGAAGACCCAGCCAAAAAATATATAAAACTTGGAAAATTTTCCAGAAAACTAAGATTTACTGTAATAAATAAAAGTCTTCCTTTGCTGGCATTAAACGAAAAAAAATATTCATAATTAAAAGAATTTTATTTATAGTATTATCATTTATTGTAATTATTCATTGAAAGATTGTTAAGTGATATTTTCAAAATTAATTTTCTCTTTTTTCACAAAGAATGCAATGGCGGTAATTTTTTAATTCTGTCAGAGAAAATTGTATTAGATTATTAAGGTAAGAAGTTATCCACACTAAATAACAATGGAGCAAATTCTCACTGAGGCTATTTTCGAAACCTCGTGTAGACAACATACATTTAATCCTATCCATTATATTGATGAGAATTTGTATCAATGACCCAATAGTATAAATAAAATACTCTAACTACTAAACTAGCGATGAAGTTTCTTAGTCATGGAACACATGCTACCCTAGTGGCATTCACGATATTTTATTCAAAAACCAGCGTCTTTTGCGTAAACCAAGGCAAATAAAGCCCAGTGCTCCTCTCTTTTGCTCTCCATTCCAGCCCACCCCTCTCTCCCTCGCTCCTCCTCTCTTTCTTTGTGTAAAGCCAACAATGTACAGAGCTGCAATGCTGCTGCTAATAGTGCTATGCTCCATCTGCCAAGAGGCGTTTTCCTTCAATGACGGTAAGCTTCTGATAACACTACTGCATCTACATGCATGTCCTACATATGGTCAGGTACATATATAGTATGTCATAGTTTTCCCGTCACTAGAAAGATAAGCCCACCAAGTGTAATATTTCAACATTTTGATAGCCCACTGCTAGAATTTTGTCTAAAATTCCTAGATTATCTGCTTCATGTCTGTGGATGAGTCTTTGTATGTGTGTCGCCAATCTACATGTCCAACAAGGGCACCATTAATTATTTGAATAAGGTCGGCTTCAGGCCGTTGTGATATATTTTTGACATCTATTATTTGAATTCATATTTTTGACATCTATTATTAACTGTAATCATAAATAAACTAATTCAATGTGTGGATGTGTGTCTAACACGGTAACTTAACGAGATTCATGTATACACGATTGTGATTCCTTCATATCTTTTAGCAATGTAAATTCTATGTATGTGAAAGAGTAAATAAGAAATTTGGAACATATGTATTGCCCGTAAAAGGATCTCAATCAAATTGTAGACATAAAGTAAGACTCACCACAGTTACCCGAACAATTTTTTTAAAGTTAGAACAATTTTTTTAAAGTTAATTGGCTTACAGCAAAACTCTTGAGACTTTTAATTTTAGTGACGATTGAACTTACAAAAATGTCATCTTCACTTGCTGTGCCTGTGTAATTGATGTTGTTGGCTTCGATCTGGCCTATTGGACGAGTCCCTTTCAAGATGTGGGGGCACTAATACCTGGTGCAAATTCACAGTCTTGTTCAATTAGGGGCAACTTAATTATAGACAGTAAGGCCAACCAAAACTAAAGCCTAATGGGAGATGCGATGTCACTTCAATAATGAACCTCACGGGCAGACTCCAATGTCATTGTCTAATGTTTAGAGGGCTTTTTATATTATGTGCTTTTAATATAAATAATATAATTGAGACACTTTATTTAAATTTATTAATTTTATATTCAAATTCTAATGACTCTACTCTTATTTCTAAAAAAGAGAGGCCTTTTATGGGCAAGAGATGAGAAACTGTAAAGCATAATATATCACCCCATCCGATTTGTTTTGTAACACATCACATGGAATGTGAACAAAACATGTGGTGACAGCGAAGCAAAAATCTTGGGTTGTGAGTTGTGACATTTATTGGCTTTGGCTCCCTTCTGAAAAAAAGTGCCTTAGTTAAGTAATCATATTCATAAGACAGATTATAATTATGCATCATAAATTAACTATCACTTTCTTCGAGATATCCCAGTGTTACCAGTCATGAATTCATTCAATTATCTTTAAAAAGTACTAAGGTATTTAATAATTTTCATCTACATAGGCTTCATATTAGATTTAGATCAGATGTATACATAATATGGAACCATGAGGTTTTTTTTTTTTTTTCTCTCCTTTTTTCAGGTTTATTGCCTAATGGGAACTTCGAGTATGGCCCTAGCAAAACAGCCATGAACGGAACAGTTATAAAGGACAAACATGCAATCCCAAACTGGGAAATCTCTGGCTACGTTGAGTACATAAAATGGGGTCAAGTCCAAGGTGACATGTTGCTGGTAGTTCCTGATGGAGCCTTTGCAGTGAGACTAGGCAACGATGCTTCTATTAAGCAAAAGGTCAGTGGGCTCAAAACAGGCAGCTTTTACTCCATAACTTTCAACGTGGCCCGAACATGTGCCCAAGAAGAGAAACTGAACATTTCCACTTGGCCCAATTCTGAGCCCAATGACTGGGGGATTCTGCCGGTGCAAACCATGTATAGTAGCAATGGGTGGGATTCTTATTCGTGGGCATTCCAGGCTGATGGGCCTGAACAGGAGATCTCAATCCATAACCCCGGTGTGGAGGAGGACCCGGCTTGCGGCCCACTTATTGACTCTATTGCAATGAAGCTCCTTTCCATTCCCAAACGCACCAAAGGTGTAGCGAATTTCCCTTTTCTCTCTTTCTCTCTCTCCTTTTTTTTTTTTCCCCTTTGACCTAAGGTTGAGAACGAACTGATCAAACTTAAAAAGAAGTCTTAGTATACAAAAATTTTATCTTTTGAGGTCTGCTAAAAGGATAATAATCATTTTAATTCTAAATTTTTACAAATTTTTTTAATCGAGTTTTAAACTTTTAAACTTTTTTAATTAAATTCTATATCGTTTAAATTTTTTACAATTGAGTCCTTTTTGTCAACAGTTGTCAGTTAAATCGTTTAAAATATACTTTTGAACAAATAAAAGTGTATTAAAAAAATTTTAAAATACATTAGTTTAATTATTTATTTAAAATTAGAAAATAAAGACATACAGAAAAAGCTACATTTACAGCTTTTTGATTAATATCTATTTGGTCAAAGTACGTTTTTAATGCTTTGATTGATTGTCATTGATGGAAATGACTCAATTATAAATGATTTGAAAAGTATATAACTTAATTGAAAAAATTAAAAGATTTAAGACTAAATTAAAAAAATTCATAAATATTTAAAAGTAAAATGATTATTATCCTAGTCCGGAATGTCCGATTGTTTACTATCCTCCTGCAATGGAATGTCTACGTGCTAAGCTTTAATAGGCACTTAAAGCCCAGTTGAGTGAGCTCCATATTCTTTTCGAATATAAGTAACTTATCTACTGATTTTTGGCAGACAACTTGATCAAAAATGGAGATTTCGAAGAGGGGCCATACGTGATTCCAAAGGGAGCCATGGGGGTCTTAATTCCACCCCAAATTGAAGATGATCATAGTCCTCTACTCGGTTGGATAGTTGAGTCTCTCAAGGCAGTGAAGTACATAGACAGTGACCACTTCTTAGTTCCTAAAGGCAAACGAGCTATCGAACTTATTGCAGGCAAAGAGAGTGCCATCTCGCAGATTGTCAAGACAATACCTAGAAAGACCTACGTCCTCACCTTCAACATTGGCGACGCTAACAATGGCTGCCCGGGAAGCATGGCAGTCGAAGTGTTTGCTGGTAATGATAGAGCTCAAGTACCATACGAGTCCAAAGGCAAAGGAGGATTCAAGGCTGCCAGGTTCCAGTTCAAGGCTGTGAAAGACCATACAAGGGTTGTGTTCCTGAGCTCCTACTATACCATGAAGAGTGACAATTCGGGTTCTCTGTGCGGTCCAGTGGTAGATGATGTGAAGTTGGTTAGCGTTCGTTATCCCCGGCGCCTTCTGTGATCATGCTTAAGTCAATCAGCAATTGCATGGCTCATGTAACCAAGCTCTTCATCACTGCTGCTTATATTTACATACCATATGGATTTCTTGTCAAATGAACCTATCCCTCGGAAACAAAGACTAATGCGCAAGGTTCTCACGGTCTGAGTAAGAGTTAAATGTATGCAGTCATATAATCGATTTCCCAAAGAAATTATGTTCAAAGTCCAGTTTGTAACCTTCAGATTTATAATAAAATAATCCTAAGACTCCCTGGTCCAGAAGAAAAGATAATAAAGGAAACAACATCTGTAGTGTGTCCTTAATTTCCAATTTACAACCAGATATAATTTAAAAGCATAACTGCATAACATGCTGCTTGTTTTCTGTAAAGAGTACAACTGTTTTGGACATTATTATGATCTTCTCCATTCATCTGTCTAGTTTAATAAGGTTTGTCATCAAACGGCTGGAAACTACATAATGTACATAGATAAAAAGGTCATAAGGAGCTTAATTGACAACATCGAGGACCACCTTCCGGCATTTGAGGAATGACCATCTCAATCGTTTGTGGTAAGCCGCTGTGATAAGTGCAAGCGACAGTAAAAATATCCACTTGAATCCCATATGTGCATTGATGCAACTCTAACATTAAGAAAAATTGATAATCGGAAAACTGGCTCCTTATATTCCGTTTACTTGCTCATTATATTCTATTTAATTAAGACCAATGGTCTCCAAAGTCCAAAGATGAAGGATTTGTAGGGTACCAGTATTCGTTAACTACCGTCCTTTCATCCAAAATATTAGTTAGTTTATTAGGACTCTCAAATAATGTTGAGGCATCTAGGCTACTAATTGTCCTCTATCATAATGTTTTTACATAGGAGCGGAAAGAAATGGAACTTGATATTCAAATGGCCTTCTGCTTCATATCATCTTCATATGATGCCATTATCTTATAAAAGCTAAATCAACCACATGATAAATTGTTACGTGTTTCTTAGTAGATTCCAAAAGTTTTCCTAATTTGCAGGCACAAATGTTAAAAAATATGTAATGGATGACAAAAAATTACCAGTTTTCTCTCTTTCATTTCTGGCTCAGCAGCCCATGTTAGGTATGTTGTAACATCTTTTGCCATTTGTGCAAAAATAGCAACATTAGGATAAAGTTGCAACCCCCATGGTAAGTAAAATCTGCAGCATCGCATAGAAAGATAAGGTTTTTAAAGTTTCGTGCGACTCTGGCGCTGGTGTGCTGTCTTCATATTCAACAGCACCATTATACAGGATTTTGGGCATAGCTATTGATCCTCCAGGAAAGTAAGGATTATAGTGCTAACCTTCTCGAACCTAAAAAGCATTTTTAGGACAGAAGCACCAAATAACATATCAGTGATTCCATCATGCCTACAACAGATGAGGCAGCTCATGCAAAGCAAAATGACAATCAGAAAACGTAAGGTAGGAAATTTTCTCCCTTTTCACCGTCTATCCATACTTTCTTCCAGGATTAAGAGCTAGGATTTGACAGAAGACTTTGTTTCTTTATTAGGAGGCTACAGGTTAAATTCCTTTAATGGTAGACCTTTAGCTTCACCACCTAAATGACTAACATGTGTGGTTCACACATTTTATCAAAAATTTATCCACGCTCTAAGTATTTTCACTCTTTAGGTCATTCATACATTTCCAGCAGCACAAGCCAAAATACCCACTTGATATGATTGTAGTGCATATTAACAAAGGTGGCAGAAATTGATACAATAGGCATTTGTATGCAGATATGTAAGTCACACACGTCCTCCGTCAACAAAGAATAATCACTATAGCCAGTTAGAAGAGAAAATACATAGTTATCACCATTATGGTGAGCCTGCAGAAAACAAAGAATCAGACAATAAAAAAAGATGTTGAATGCCAATTTAGGTCCATAGTATTGTAACAACCTTAGTGATGAGGCTCATGCCTGGAGGATATGCCCCTCCATTGGCAAACCTAGCTGCTTGTTCATTTGGATATGGTGAAGGAAACCCATCTCCTAACCACCTCAATCTCTGCTGGCAGGGCCTTTGCTTCTTCTTCAGTGAATGCCACACCAACAAGACCACAAAAGATATCAAGGACATTAAATGACAAGCTGCACGAACTTGCTGGTAATTTAGTCTCTAAACCCCATTTCTCTAGTTGGACTATTTGCCTCAATAGGCACTGTACTTGAGGCGCTCCTAATTTGGCACCCTCCTCCGTTATCGGTTAATTAAAGGTTTTGAGTTCGAATTTTTTAGAATGTAATTGCGTTAAATACTTGTTGGGAGACTTTTACCACCCTTTGAGATACTGCTCGAGTCGATCAAGATTAATCAGTTCATTGGGCTGGATACTGGACGATCTCAGACCAAAACAAAAAAATCTCTAAAACATTTTAAATTTTTTTACATATAAAAAATTTTCTTTTAAAAAATGCTAAGTAATTTAAATAATAATAATATATTAAAAAATAATATAAAATATGTATAAAAAATTAAAATTTATAACAAAAATAAATAAACTGTTAAGAACTAAATTATGTAATTATTTTATTTGATTATATGCTAAGTTGCGTATTGAGACTAAAAAAAACTAAAAAATGCACTCGAGAAGATAGGACGGTCATACCAAACTAAACGTCCGTCGGGAAAGCCTCGGGAAGCGCAAACAAGCCACGAAATTGCCCTCTCTATATCCGCTTCCGTTCCGTCACTCCTCCACAAAACCTCGCAACAAAAACGGCTCTGCCCTCGGCGGCGATTATCTCCTCCTCCTCCTCCTCCTCGCGCGAACCTCCGAGAAAAGCCTCTCCGTCTCAAAATCCTCCACTTGCTTGGCTGCCGGCGGCGGAAACACTGATCCTCTGCTCTCTCTCTCTCTCTCTCTCTCTCTCCCTCTCAGTGATGGAGTTAGAAGTCAGGCACGTGGGCGGCATAGAGAACTGCTTCGTCTCCCTCCCTCTCCAATTCATCCAAACCCTCGAATCCACCCGCCCCGGCCTCTCCTCTCAAGTTCTCTCTCTTGAGCTCCGCTCCCCCTCCTCCTCCTCCGACGACGACCGCCTCTGGACCGTCGCCTGGTCCGGCGCCACCTCCTCTTCTTCCTCCATCGAGGTACCACAAACGCACACACTTAAATTACTATACTATTATTCATTTTTAAACTATTCGAATTTTGTTTCGAGCTGAAATTGTCAGAGCTAATTACGTTCTGTTTGGAAGAAAGAGCAAAAGACGTATCCATAAATTCAAAGCTTTTTTTGTGCTTTACTTTTTAAATTTTCTTCCCACTTTTTGCAAACCGAAAATAAAAATCTCAACGAGTTGAACAGAACGTGCACACATAATTTTTGTCCAAATTTCCTTGCTCGGACGGTATGAAGCACGGACACTTCTAGAAATTCAGACACGGCACTTCTCTGACACGCCTCGAGTTCGTGTCTGTGTCCGTGCCCTACTCGTGTACTAATTTCGGATTCGTGTCTGTGTGCATGCCCCACTTGTGTACTAATTTTCTAAGAGTTGATGTATCCTCGTCCATTTCTTTGTTGTGTCTGTATCCATGAATCATTTCTTGTGGGCAATGAACTATATGATAACATAGTAACTTAGTATTAGTTAGTTTGCTTTGTCGGAGGCTCTGATTTGCTATTTTTTTTTTCCTTTCTTTCTCTTTAGGTTGCTCGGCAATTTGCTGATTGCATTTCATTGCCGGATCGAACCACGGTGCGAGTTCGAGTCGTTTGTAATGTGGCGAATGCTACGTTAGTGACAATAGAGCCTAGCAGTGAGGATGATTGGGAAGTTCTGGAACTTAATTCTGAACAAGCAGAGGCAGCCATTCTGAAGCAGGTAGCTCACTGGCATTTAGTGCTCTGTTTTATGTGCTTTTACCTTAAAATAAGCCTATCACTTGGCTTGATGCAATTAGGATTTTCATTAGATTTAGATGGCTTGATATCCCCTGTGAAACCTTTTGTGTCTACATTGATTGGAGAATTGTGGTTGGAATTAGAAACACTTGACTCCTTTCCGCAATCCTCAAATTATAGAAGAGTTGATACCTTAAATTTGGGATGATTCACTACAAAAACTATTCCTCTGGGGGTTTAATAAAAAAGAAGCCCAAACACAGGTTACTTTTGCTTGTGCATCTTGTAACTTTTGTCAGGTTCCTGTTATACCGTTTCCTGAATAGCTGTTGACTCGTGCCTTTTCCCTTTTTCGTTTTTCGCTCAAATGAAGGTTAGGATTGTCCATCAAGCAATGAAATTTCCTTTGTGGTTGCATGGGCACACGATCATCACATTCCTTGTAGTTTCAACATTTCCCAAGAAACCGGTGGGTAAGATGATGTCTACGATTTGCTTCTTTATTGCAATGTATATATGCTGCTATGCTTGCAGTAGAATTACAGAAGATACTGATTCAATATTTGTTGCTTTTGTTTAATTCCTAAGAACATCACCACCCTCTCCCGAACAGTTAATATTGTATTGAGTTGTACTTTGTAATGTTAGTTTCACTTTTCTTACCAGCATTTGTCACTTCATAAAGTAGAAAGTCTGGTCATTGTTCTTTTAGCTCTGCAAGGTATATGGTATCGTGGACTCAGATTATTACAGCCTAGTGATTTAAATAATCAAGTTCTTAATATACTCTATAGCAAACTTTGGGCTTGTGACCTTGCAAATTGATTTGGACACTTTGAAAAGAAATTGGACTTTTTATCATTTGCATGGTATTGGTAAACGATTAGTAAGCAAAACAAAGGTCCATTGTTAACGAATGTTTAGTTCAACGTAAAAGCCCACCATTCTCGATTCTTGAATTTTTGAGAGGAGAGAAATAGGAAATGTGTAGATGATGGAGAACATTAAATCCCTCAGTGCTGAAAAAACAGTAGGAGAGCACAACCAACTTGTTGCCATCGGATAACATTTAGACTATCATTGGGCTTCAACTAAATGGATTAGCTATTATTTTTGTCCAACTTTTTTGGAAATGCATCATATAATAATATGAACATTATTACTGCATCTGCCCTGTGCATGTTCATATGTAGCTGTTTAATTTGAGTTTTGATAACTCTCATCGTTTCATTCAAAGTGTATTTACATTAGTAACTCCCAGTTTTATAATGTCTTCTATGGTTCCTCTCACTTTAAGAGCTGCCTGCTGCATGTGGCTGCCATTCCTTGTAGTGATTGGCTCCTTTTGGTAGTAAGAATTGAGTGTAGAAATCTTCATTAGTTATATTTGCATAATATTGCAAGCATTTTTTTAATGACATTTAACTTGATTTCTTATTGTGAATGATGCTTTTCCCATCTATATATTATTTGTATAAGATTTACACATTGATGGTCGGTAAGGAATTCTCCTAGATCACTTGGCTCGTATCTGACCTGTGAGATTGTTACCAGTACAACTTGTGCCTGGAACTGAAGTTGCTGTTGCTCCAAAGAGACGGACAAAGGACTTGAAGAAACAAGACACCTCCGTGCAGTTCAATAAGGCAAATAATGTTGCAAAAATACCATTGCGACTTCAGGATTCAGATAGAAGATTTATTTGTAAACATGACGTTAATGGGCTCGAGCTTGGTGTTTCGCTCACATCTGTCGCTTATATTCACCCTGAAACCGCTAATAAATTTTCACTAGATTCCCTTCAGTTGGTGGTTATTATGCCAAGGCTTTCGTTGAAAGAGAGTGTAGAAGCTCCTGAAAGCGATGTGTTGAGAATAAAAACCAATTCAGATTCTAAGCAGGTTAACAACAGAATTTTGTCTGATAAGGAAGAAGTTCGCCAAGTAATTGTTCGCCTTTTATTTTCAGACTCAGTAGCTAAAGGGCATTTGATGATTGCACAGTCTCTGCGTCTGTATTTGAGAATGGGCCTGCACTCATGTACGTTACTTTCTCTGACAATGCAATGAAGTCATATCAGATGTTCTGGTTGCCTGTATTTTACTTAGGTTCACACAAAAGCACACTCTTTTACTTTTGTCATGGTCCAATAAGGAGATGAGGAATTTTCCCCTTCTATATTGCTTGTATTCAATTAATTTCATAGTTGTTTTTCTTCCCAGTGTTATTTTCTGTGGTTTATGCAAGAACTACCTCTTTACTACAGGGGTTTGTCTGTGGGGATATAGCACTGCTTTGAAGGATCATATTGCCGTACTTTCTCTTTCTCCTTGCTACTTAAAGATGCTTGGACAGGATGAGCTTCTTCCAAAAAGCATTCCAGAATTGCCCGATAACATTAAAACTCGAAAGTTAAGAAACACACCTTCGGAAGCAGGCTCAGGAACTTTAATAGATACAGCTGATGGGTCAGCCCACTACAAAATTATGGCTGCACTTTTTTCTGACTTTCCTCTTAAAAAAGACGAAGAAACCATTAATCATGCCGACAACAACAAGGGATTAAGAAGGCTTCTTTGTACTTGGTTTCTCACCCAACTTGATGTCATTGCTGCAATTGCTGGAGTGGAAGTTAATTCCTTAATTTTAGGAACAGAAACTTTAGTGCACTTTGAAGTGAAAGGATATGACTTTGAGAAGGATAGGAGGGTTAAGCCGCAGTCATTGTCTAAAACTGATGGATCTCCTGAAAATAGAAACAAGGCTGGTGAAGTGCCACTGGAATTTCTATATTTACTTACTGTTTCTGAGCAATCTTCACATAAAGGACAAAATGATGCATACAAGATTGCTTTTGATGACCACAAGCAAGATAATTTATGGGGTAAAGAATTGCTTGGAAAGCTGAAATTGGGTGATCCTGTGTACATTTATCATCCCAAAGAGAGGAACTCTACCAAGGGATTTAGTTCAAATGTATCTTCTTTAAGCTGGATGGGGACAACTGTTGAAGATGTGATTCACAGTAGGTATCTCCTCGTTGAAATTAGTTGCATCTCAAAGTTTGTGCTTTCTAGATAAATCTGGTCGTATGAAACTTTCAGGGACAGCAAGCATGAAATGCCAGTTACTTTGATTTGTTGTAGCTGTTGACACGTGATCTAGAGCTGTCTAATGTGTATTAGAGCTCGATTCTATATTTAAGGGGACAAAAAATTGTTTCTTCTAGTTTGCTGAGATTATGATTGGAATAGACACTGAAGAATCTAGTGGGTGAAGTATTTTTGGATTTTGATATTGTTATTATTTTTGGTGTGCCTCTTATTGTTATTGATCACTAATTGTCAAGTAGACTTCTGGTACTGTGGACTTTTTTTTTTTTGGTGGATTTTCGAGTAATAATTCCCTTTTCATCACACACACACGTGCACACGTGGGCCTAAGATCAGATCCAAAGGTGTAGTCGATATGCGACCAACATCTTTTATGCATTTGTATGAATAAAGAGATTTGGCCGTCCCATTGGTATAGTTTGTAAGATCACGACCGATCTTGAAAGGAATGAATGGGAAAAACAGCATATAGTATTATTGTCAAATTTTGAGAATATATCATTTTTACTGGATCGGTTACTCATCCTTTTTGCATTCTTGTTGTGGAACATTGGAAAATGAATTTAAGCTTGGTTTGCATGGAATAAATGAGTTATTTATCAGTCAAGCATTCTTCTTATGGCTGGATCAAATCTCTTTTCATACCTGCTGCTATGTATATATGTATATACACGTATGTTTGTACATGTATGTGTGTGTGTGTGTGTGTGTGTGTGTGTGTGTGTGTAATACATGCGTGTATGAATTTATTTATGTACATGTGTATGTGTATGTATGTATGTAAAAAATTCAGAAAAGAACAAAGGAAACAAGAAGTTCTAGAGAGTTGGTGGCATGACTGCTTGATGTTGATTCGACTTCTACTTGTTGTCATTGCCACTAGATGGGAGTGAGTGTTGATTTGATTGTGTTTCACATATGTCATTTCTTCAAATTTTTTTAAGAAAAGGTTTTTATAAGTTTTAACTGCTATACATTGTTGGCGTTGATTTTGGAAAATCCATTTCCTTGGTTGACTTGTTCAAACCAAATTTCATTGAGGCTTCCTCTGGGCATTAGATGAAGTTTTAGCTTCGTTTTAAGTTGATCTTCCTACCGTTGATGTGGATCACATCAGCAACTGAGGTGCAACTCGTTCTTATTTATGACTGTTGTTTTCCTGTCTATGCAGGGATTACAGTGTTGTTGTCTCCTGTTTCTGCAATGTGGTTCGGTGATTACAATCTTCCTCTTCCTGGACATGTTCTGATATATGGACCTCATGTAAGTTTCTCTCTTTTGGTAAAAGTAACTTCATTGATGGTTCAAGTTCTGATGGATAAGCTCATTATTGCTTTAATCTGAGGGTGCCTTAGTTGTACAATGGAAAGCTGGTACTGATATCAATACTTTTGGTATTCGCCTAGACAAGAAAATATATCTCAACTTTGAAGCTTCACATCAGCTATGGAAGCATTTTTGGATGTTTTTTGAAAAATTTCTTGGGGTCTGCCTTATATAGACAAGCAGTTGCTTTATAGGGAAGGATATCAGTAGCCTTTCATTCGTAAATTGGACATGCTAGCTGTTAAGTTTTCCTGATTTGTGGTTATGATATCTCTGGTACTGCCATGCAAGGTAGGTTTTATGTACAAGTTCTTCAGTATATTTTTTGAATTAACCAAGATAAGGATAAAGATGAAAACCTTCCTGATTTGTGTTGAAAGAGTTTTTTATTTTTTTATTATTTATTTATTTATTTTGTTGGGAGGTGGCATGAGGGGGAGGGAGATTAGGTTATAATTCTTGATTAGGATCATAAGCCTCCCATACTTCCTATCTCCAATTTATTGGTTATTATTATTATTATTATTTTCAGAAAATTAGTGTCATAGAAATTAGAATGCTTAGATGGATGTGTGGCCACTCCCAAAAGGACTGGATTAGGAATGGAGATATTCATAGCAAAGTAGGTGTGGCACCTATCAGTGATAAATTAAGGGAGTGGCGTCTGCATTGGTTTGGACATGTCCAACATAGACTAGCAAGTGCTCCTCTTAAGAGGGATGACTCGACTCGGGTAGATAGAGTGAGGAGAGGGAGAGGTAGACCTATGTTGACTTGGGAATTGGTAGATAGAAAGGATTTAGAACAATTAAGCCTTACTGCTGACTTGATGTACAACAGAACGAAGCGGTGCGAACATATTCATGTAGCCAACCGTGATTGAATTTGGGATTGAGGCTTTGTTGTTGTTGTTGTTGTTGTTGTAGGGTTCTGGAAAGACCATTTTAGCGAAAGCAGTTGGAAAATCTCTTCAAGAACATGAAGACCTCTTAGCGCACATGTAAGAAATTTTTCACTTATGTTATGTGTATGTTGAAAGAATAACTTAATCCAATGTGGATCATTGGTGCTTGTTCCAAACAAATTTGGTAGTTGCATGGGCAAGATGGCAAAATATGCATATTACAACCAGTGTACTCCATGTCTGCAGAGTGTTTGTAGACTGCTCTAGACTTGCTACAGAAAAGGCCACAACCACCCGTCATGCACTTTCTGCTTACATATCCAATGCTCTGGATCATGCACCTTCCCTTGTCATCTTTGATGATCTTGATAGCATCATTCCGTCCTCTTCTGATCCAGAAGGTTCTCAGGCTTCAAGCTCCATTGTTGCACTCACGAAATTTCTTACCGACATTATGGATGAATACGGGGTAAGAATTTGTCCATGGTTCCTAGTTCTTGATTCCTAGAAGAGATAGCTGAAACTGTTATGTTTGAAAGTTTTATTTAGTTATCTTGCATAATATTACCGATTGTTATGTTTCTCATTTTTGTTTCTATATTTATTTTTAGCATTCTTGATTAATTTGTCATCAACATTTTCGTTTTCTTCTTTTCTGAACACCTATTAGCCGATTAGCTTTGTACTGAACAGGACAAGAGGAAGAGCTCATGTGGAGTTGGTCCCATTGCCTTTATAGCTTGTGTGAAGACTCTGGATAGTATTGCACAATCTTTGACCTCTTCAGGTTTGACTTTCGTGTTCATGACTGAATTACCATTACTTGATTGCTCTATTTCTTATTATATTGTGTTTTCGTGTAACTTGTTGGTATCAGGAAGGTTTGACTTTCATGTGCAACTGCCTGCTCCTGCTGCCTCAGAACGTGGGGCTATATTAAAGCACGAAATCCAGAGGCGTTCCCTGCAATGTTCTGATCAAATCTTGCTGGATCTAGCTTCCAAATGTGATGGATATGATGCATATGATCTGGTATATTCCTCATCTTGATTTAAATGCTCTTTCTTTTTTATGCGTCTCCTCTCCCTAGGGGATGGAAGTTGAAGAGGTTTTGTCCTTATCTTCAACCTCATTTGTTGGTTTATTGGGATATTTTGCTAGTTTCTCCAAGTGTTCAACATTGAATCATTTTTGTAAGTCCTGAAAAATCATGATGGAATGTGTTCCACAAAATCATGAACATTCTATTTGAAAAAACAAACCTTGATATGACGTTGGAAAGAACTATGATATATGACCACGTAAAAGTCATAAGAAAGAATCATTTTTATGTACCTATATGTTGACTATTGCATATGTTTTTTTTCCAATAGAAATACTGCATATGCTTTAGTGTTGGAAAAAATTATAAAGAGTGGATCCAGTGCAGGAGGCTAGCACTTTGTTGGGTCTAACAATGGCTCAGATGTACAGAACCTTATCGTTATTTTCACAAAGAGGCTCTTTCTACAACTCGAATGTGTGACCTCCAAGTCGCAATATACCATTTTTAACTCAACTAAAATACCTTGTTGACAGATGTATTTTCTACATGATATGCGATGTGATTCTGTCCGTCAAGTTATTCAATTGAGCAGAAAATATTGGCTATCCTTGGCTAAATTGATTTCAGGCTTGATTTTATAAATTTATCTTCTAGAGCTTAATAACTGCCAAAGATTATGCGTCGTATAAGTTGTTGCATAAACAAATCATTCGTCAGCTCCTACACAGTGAGTGTTTATTTGTTAATTTGCTATAGGCTCTTTGTTAGTTTATCATTGGGTGCTTGCTTCACTTACTCCTCTCTTTGAGCAGCAGAGTAGGCACCATCAATGAAAAGACAGTTTTGCATTCATGTTCTTACATGGAATTTAAATGTTGCAACAATGCATGTCATCGCTGTCGTAGGATTTAAATTCATTGGACTCTATGTCTAAAATTAAATATCAATTGTGATGTTGCCTTTGTGGGAACATTATGCATGTCTAAAGTTTAACTTTTTAAATGAATTGGTTTCATTGTACCAGGAAATATTGGTTGATAGAGCTGTTCATGCTGCTGTGGGCCGATTTTTGCCTAATCATTCTAGTTGTGGGAAGTATGAAATGCCCACTTTAATTAGAGATGATTTTTCTCACGCGATGCATGAGTTTCTTCCTGTTGCCATGCGAGACATTACGAAATCTGCTCCCGAAGTCGGTCGCTCTGGGTGGGATGACGTTGGTGGCCTTACTGACATACAGAATGCTATTAAAGAGGTATGGCCTTCCTTTTTATGTTTTAAATGAGAAATAATAAAATTGTGGCAAGTGGTCAGATGTTATTGTATTACACTGCTAATAAAAGCTGGCTTTTCTATGACTTCATGTAATGTACATCTATAACAACAGGTTTGTTGGGGTGATGGAATGAGTAATAGTTTTCCAATAGTATGATAAAGCTTGGGTATTGGAAATGTGAACAGCTTGTCATGGATTATTGGATGTAGAGCAGTAGCAGATCTTTATGAGACTGAGGGACGCCTTCTTAAGATCAAAATTTCTTGAGAGTCTGGTTCCTTGTTTTTTCATTTCATTTTTTCATCCTTGCATGAACTAGACTTATTTTGAGTACATTTTCATAAATTAAACCCCCTTGCCTTATGATTTCTTCTTTAGATAGCATGCTTCAGGTATTAGCATTTATTTTCTGGCCAGAAAATTTCTCTAGTCACTAAAATATGATTTTTCTGAGGAGGAATGCTATATCATGTGTTACATCTGAATGTTTCATTTTGTTTATGATATACCTCTCGAACACTGATGCCAGATGATTGAGTTGCCGTCAAAGTTTCCAAATATCTTCGGCCAATCTCCCTTAAGGTTGCGATCAAATGTTCTTCTATATGGTCCTCCTGGTTGTGGCAAGACTCACATTGTTGGTGCTGCAGCTGCTGCTTGTTCATTGCGGTTTATATCTGTGAAGGGGCCTGAACTATTGAATAAATACATCGGTGCATCTGAGCAAGCTGTAAGTTGGCTTCTTCCCAACACTCCTCATCATTAAGCCCCCAAGAGAGTGGGGGAAGGGAAGAAAGAAAAACCAGAAGTATTGATTTTGAAAATAGCCTGGCGTTGTTTTTTGTCATACTTGTCATGGTCAACCAACTCGAATGTGTTCTGGTGCATATAACCCAGTATTGATAAAATATATTGGAAACAGAAATGTGCATTTTGTTTTTTTTTTTGGCATAATTATTGGGATCAATAATATTTGATCTTCTGACATAAATAAGCTATCTTGTTTATAATAGAATGAAGGGTGCAAAAAATTAAATAACGAGAGATTATCTGCTTAGATGGTTTAGATAGTTATTCTTCTTTGGTAGTGGCAAAAACTAAAGATTCTGTTGACGGGTAACCACGTAGTTAGTGTCAAACCTTCTCTAATTTTTTATGTAAACATATTATATTTGTTCAAAGTATAAATCTTGGCATCTAGAAAACCAGACACTATTTAAGCCTGGTTCTTTTCTACAATTCATTATGTATCTGGAATGTGTCTAATAGCTAATCCTTCTATAAATATGTTTACTGCTTTTTATGATAAGCACAATGTAAAGTGCCCCGTGTTGATACACACTGTTTGGCTACAGGTTCGTGATATATTCTCAAAAGCAGCTGCTGCAGCTCCATGCCTTCTCTTTTTTGATGAATTTGATTCGATTGCCCCAAAGAGAGGGCATGACAATACTGGAGTAACTGATCGTGTGGTTAACCAAGTTAGTTTCCTTCCTGTTCATTTTTTGCATTTTATGTTTTTGGCGATTAGCTTTTCATTGCTAAATTTACTGTACAGTTTCTGACTGAATTAGATGGCGTTGAAGTTTTGACTGGCGTTTTCGTGTTTGCTGCAACAAGGTTAGTTCTGTTCTGAAGTAGTTCATATTGTCTGCCAATTCTTCTCTAAAAAATATAATTATTCTTTCTGTACTAATGTGAAAAAGCCCCCTTTTGTAGCTCAATGGTATGTGTTTAGAGTTTCTTTGCCTAAGGGGTGCAATTCATTTCCAGTTTCTTGAAGTGGGTATTGGGTGAAACTTGAAGCGTAGTAATTCAAGTACCTTAAGCAACATGTGTCGCAATAACTGGATACCAAAGTTCTTAAACTTGCATGCAGTTTTTTTTTTTTTTTCCTAATGGGAATCTTCAACATAGTTAATTTTTCCTTTTTTTTTTTCTTATTATCTGGCAGAGTTTTCTGAAAAAGTTTACCTTTGGTTTTCCATTCTTGTTATCTCTATGTGCATGTATGTTAACGCAAGCAGTAGACCTGATCTGCTTGATGCTGCACTATTGAGACCTGGAAGGTTGGATCGCCTCCTTTTCTGTGACTTTCCATCTCCGAAGGAGAGGTTGGACATCCTTTCTGTTCTCTCCAGAAAGGTTAGTAATACTTACTCATCTTTTCTTCCATCCAACCTCCTTTGTTCTTCCTTTTAAATACACGAATAACCCAACCTTCTTTGTTCTTCTTCCTCTCAAATACACAAATGAAGGAGCTTAGGTTGTGAGTTGAACTGGCATGAATGCATGGATAGACAATATGAAATCCTTGATTCAAACCACCTGAATTTCAGCCTTCCGTGATGTTCATTTATATTAGGCATTAGAGTATTTCGACATTGAAAAGAAATAGTTGTAAGCATGCCATCAAGCCTCCTAGAGGATTCAATGTTTGAAAACCAAGATTTGCATGAAAATTGTCTAACTTTTTTATTTTCTAGCGGAATGTGCAGCGTTAAGAGTTCAGGGCACAACTTTAGATCATCTTTTATTTTTTACCAATTGAAGCAGCTGCCGCTGGCCAATGATGTTGACTTGGATGCCATAGCTAATATGACGGAAGGATTCAGTGGAGCTGACCTACAAGCTCTTCTCTCTGATGCACAACTTGCTGCAGTACACGAACATCTGAATAATGCAGATGGGAAAGAGCCTAGCAAGATGCCAGTAATAACCGATGCTCTTTTAAAGTCCGTTGCTTCCAAAGCAAGACCATCGGTTTCAGAATCTGAGAAGCGGAGATTATATGACATCTACAGCCAATTCCTGGATTCAAAGAGATCTGCCACTGCAAAGGTCCGGCTCTCTCTCTCTCTCTCTCTCGGTCATTACCTTTATGCTTACTTGTACATTTTGTTTTCCCAAAAATTGAATCTTGATTGGTTCTAAGAATTATTATAAATTATAAATTTGCAGCCAAGGGATGCAAAGGGCAAAAGAGCTACTCTAGCATGACAGATAAGATTACTATATTGTTGCCAATCGATGTCAATGATCTGAAGCCTGTGCTACTCTTTGGACAGAACATGAGAAAGGTGTTTCCACTAAAACTTGGGGTCTTATTATCCCACCACCCCATTTATTTTTCTTTGTTTAGTTGTACCCTCCGATTTACACACCTTCTTCTTTGTACAATATCATTATGTATTTGAAATTGTCACATATCATAGAGCTTGGCATTATGTTTAGGTTGTCATATTGGGAATTTCTTAAGTCAGATAATATTGCAATAGAAACCTTGTTCGAGAAACAAATGTTAGAAATATCACGTCCAATGAAAGGTTAGCAAAGCCCGGTGGAGGAATGATAATATTGTTTATAAAATGGGACATGTCTCTATCTGAAATGTGTAGTTAGCAATCCGCCCACAGATTTTCTGGAATAACCGTGTTCTATTATTGTCATTTGTCAACACGTAAGATGTGTACAATGTAATTGGATAACATTGCAAAATACTAACCAAGTCCAGAGTTTCAAAAAAAAAAAAAAAACTGAAATATGGGAAGACTTTTGTGACCGTTCTGATTAAGTTTGAGATTAAAATTTTGATGTTGTCATCTAAACTTTGCTAGAAAAAATTGGTACTTGCAGATATGAACTGTAATGCTTGAAAACGACAGAAACGGTATAATTTGGTTGGGATATCTAATTTTAAAAAAGTTAATCAAAAACTCAGCGTAGTTAATTCAGCAGATTTGTGTAACTGCCACTTGTAGCCCACATTGGAATGAAATAATTTTGAAGCGATCCATATATAAACATCTCATATGTAAACAGGTATATCATGTATTAGATCGTAATGTAGCTCCCTTTATTATTATTATTTTTTAAATTAGTTAACTCTGATTCTCATTACAACTCAAATTTGAGATTTTAATCCTCTACACTAATGTACTTTAAAGGCTAATATATGAAGCAATTAACGTCTGTTAATCTGAGTAGTAAGAGATTCGGCACTCTTTAAACAAGATTTTAATTTCAAGTCTCATAAATGAAAAAAAATAATAATATTAAAAAAACCGTTTTTATAATGAGCCCGACAAAGCTCAAATCATTGAATTAATCGAAAAATCAAAGGAATTCCAACTATTGGGGAACACCAAAAAAAAGATTACTAGATGAGGCGAGGGTGGAAGTACTTCTGAGTTGTGAGTCGTTGTCAGACTTCTAAGTACCATCTCTTTTTAACATGTAACATATTAATGACTAGCTATTTTCGTTTTTCTTTAAAAAAAAAAAAAAAGAATTTTAGATGTGAGTGGAAAAGCGATATTTTTCTTTTTTCTTTTTTTTTTTGTGTTTTTTTAAGAAAAAGTAAAAATCAATTTAAGCCCCGTGCATGGCACGTGGCAAGTGAGTCAATCGGGTGTCCACGCTGGCACTGAACCCTGAGAGCCGCCGCTTCCCCCTCTTCTTCCTCTTTCTTCAATTTGTTTCCTCTTTTGCAGAAAAAAGGATCTAACAAACAATCTCTCGAGATAAGAGAGACTGAGAGAAAGAAAGGGACAGGGCGTGACCTGAGAGCAACACACGAAGTTTTTTTAAAAAAAAAAACGATGTGGAGAAAATTAGTCTCTTCACACTTCAAAACCCTCACTTCCGCCGCCTCCGCCGCCGCCGGATCCACGTCCTACGCTCATCGATTCGCTTCCACCTCTCGATCCTTCGTTACTCCGTCGCCTTCCGCCTCTCTCTTCCACCGCTACTTCACTGCCGATTCAGGTCTTCTCTCTCTCTCTCTCGGAACGCTTAGAATCCGTGTCGAGATCTTCTATTTCCCGCTCTTTTCTTGGTTCATTTTCGAATATTTCTAATTCTCTTACGAGCAATTTGAGGTTTATATATATATATATATATATATATATATATATATATATATATATATATATATTAACGGTATTCGGTATTTAATGAGTGGCTTCATTTTGCATTTATAGCTTTATAAATACACTTCGTACGAGCTCTTTTTTGATTCAGCTAAAATTTTGGTTGCGAAAGTGGAAGAGAGAGATTATTATGTGTGTGATGAATGACGTGAAATTGTCTGGTTCTTCAGTGGATGGTGCAGTGAAGAAGAGAGTTGAGGATGTGATGCCTATTGCTACCGGACACGAGCGGGAGGAGCTTGAATCTGAGCTTCAGGTAATTTTTCCTTGATGTTAGATATGCGATTAGAAAATTAGTTGAATGAAATGTTTATGACATAGTGTAATGTATTCATTGCAAAATGAACAATATAATGTTGAAATTGAATGCCTCTGGCTTCCTGCCTGGCATGCGAAAAACGAAATGTTAGGCACTGACAAAATGATTATGTTCCCTCACGTTCATCAACCAAATGTCTTATGTTATTTTCCTGAGTGTGATTGGATACTTTTTGCAGCGGATCTCATTTGAGTTGTTTCGTTTTTTTAGGGAAAGAAATTACTCGATATCAACTATCCTGTTGGTCCTTTCGGCACAAAGGTTAGACATTTTCTCTTTGATACTATTGACTATTATCTGGTATCATTTGTTCTATCATTTTTTTTTTTTATATCTGTTTATCATGTTTTGTAAGGAATATTTGATCTGATACTTCATCGGAGTTAGGTTAGAGATTTGTACTTGGATACTTTTGACTATCATCTGGTATCATTTGTTCTATCAGTTTTTTTTTTTTTATTATCTGTTTATCATGTTTTGTAAGGAATACTTGATCAGATACGTCGTCGGAGTTTTTGGTGGTCTTACTAAATTGCTGCTAATCATTCTTATTTTGCCTTGAGCTTGTCTCAGGTCAACTTATGTTATTTCGGAGTTTGTTTTCCATTGTCATTGCCACCACCACCACCACCATAATCTTCTTACCTTCCCACTTTCTCCTCTTTTTGTCAATTGTTCCCTTCAATTGGATAGCATCCTGTCCTTGAATGAAACTAGAAAATTGTGTTCATATTGACAATAACTCTTTAACCTGCTTGTCCATTGATTCGTTATAGAATTTTCAAAGTAGTTATCTTTTAAGTAGGAACGAAATATTGCTTGGGCTCCAAAATCATTTTTTATTTTATTTTTAACAAAAATAGATGGTTTATGATATCTATGAACAGATCTTAACTTATATAATTTAAAATTTTGGATTCCATATACTTTATTTTTTAAAAAACATTAAGGGTTTCTATGAAATAATCACCTGACATCCTTTGTTTCTTTCTATTTGGTGATGATGGTGGTGCCATATTATTAAAATGCTTGTTATTATTAGGATATATTTTGGTAAGCTTTTGAAAGATGCAAGAAAGTATTTACTCAAATTGCATGCAAAAAGGCATGAGACCTAGAGGTGACTAGCTTGGGATTTCTGACTTCTTTTGCTCAATCTCATAGTAAATTATATATATGTGGTTAGTTTTTATAATGAATGCTTTAGTGGGTCAGATTTCCTGTTAGCAGTATTGGATTCACGGTTTGCTTAACTAAAACCATGGACATCTTAACCATTATATTGGTAAAGGTAACACATGAAATGATTGTTCCCCAAGCTAGAGTAGGCAACCCTTTCTTTTTCCTTTTTTGTTCTGCCGTCAATGTAAGAGTATGCCTTTCAACTTGGCTTACTTCACCTCAGTTGCATATCCTGAAAAACAAATGTAGGATGCAGGAACTTCCATCATACTGTAGTGGACAAGTCTGAAAGCATCATAGATATTTTAAGTCACTTTTGCTGGATTCTAACTGCTGGGTCCATAGGATGGTCCACTCTGAGCTGAAGAAATTTTCTAACAAGTACCATTAAATTGGTGTTACAGGATGTCCATGGTTACAAACTATATCCAGTTACTTTTTTTTTTAAACTCAGACAAGCTTTTAGGTTTTTCTGTTTTGGTTAATTTGCCATTCTGACAAATTGCGGCCAGTTGTTCAACTTAAGTCCCAAAAATAATAAATTGGACTGCCAAGCATTCATCACCTCCATGTTTCTGGTTTATTTAGTTTGTCCATATTATTTTTATTTTGTGTTTGTTTACTCTATCTGCCTAGTACTGTGATTGGATATCAATATTTGTTTTTTGTGTGTGATTTGTTCCATCTGAATATAGGAAGCACCTGCTGTTGTCAAATCCTACTATGACAAGAGAATTGTTGGATGCCCTGGAGGTGAAGGAGGTTTGTTATTCTTCCTTCATTTATCACTCAGTTTCTTTGTTCTTGACATGTATCGGTCTTCATTTTAGCAAATAAATTGAAATTTTCCAATGTATGAATTTGACTCAATCTGTGGTCTGCTTAAATAACAGAGGATGAGCATGATGTTGTCTGGTTTTGGCTGGAGAAAGGCAAGCCTTATGAATGTCCAGTCTGCTCACAGTACTTTGAGGCAAGTGAACTTGTAATTGAAATGCTAAACAGATTGTATGCCTGCTTTGGAGTGGAATGAGCAATAACACATTTGTTCTTAGAGGTGGTTCATAAATTTGAGCGGTCAACCTGGAATTATTTTTGTGTTCTTGCATGAATACGAGTGAATTCACTCGTGTATGGAAGGTCTTGTGGCCAAGATCCTCGCCAATTAACTGCATGGATTTCCCATTTTTCTCCACCAAATTTTCATTCGTGGGGGGATCTGGGTTCTTTGTCAGAGTATCCCACATGCTAGACCTGCCATACATAATGGCTAAAAGTGAAATTAATTAAAAGGTGTGTTTCTTGGTGATAATGTGCTAACCTAGTATAGCCTATACTTGATTTTTGATAAGTATATTTGTCTTAATTAAGTTCATTTTTAGAAATGGGGTGGAACTGGGAACTTTGCAATTTTGTTAATATGACAGTCAACTCTTAAAAAAAAAAAAAAAGTTATATGTATGATCAGTTAACGTTTTAGGGAAATGATCCTTTTTATTTTCACCTAAGAATAGTGAAACAAGGTGAAGACCAAATTGTACTGAGCTTTATCTGCAGCACTTCTAACACAAGAGCATTCACCAAAGTTTATGTCGCTGGTGATTTGCAGCTGGAAGTTGTGGGCCCAGGAGGACCTCCAGATGGACACGATGAAGATCATCACTAGACATAGCTCTGAATTTTCGTGTTGGAATAAAATTTGGGAAGATGATGAGCTAATTTTTATCATACACTGGGGCTTCAGAGTTCAAAAGTCTTATATGCTTGTTTTTGGTTGGTCCTTTGTCTTTGTGGCCGTTGCTTTGGCAACGATCGAGAACATATCTTTTTTGTGGTTATGTAGACAGAGACTGGTTATCAGTTGGAGTCATGGATCTGGTTAGGCTTCCCTTAATGCATTGCCAAATAATTGATGGCCATAACTATATTCTTTCAGGGAACACCTTGATTTTAATTGCAAATGGAATTGAAGAACCTTTGCCTTTTGTTTTTTTCCCCCCTGTAAGATCCCTCTTTTGCATTAGCTCTTCGGCCTTTCATACCAGGAATTGGAGAGTGAGAATGGTTATTGGCGTAAGCGGATGGGTACATTAGATTAACACTGTTATTTAGTAATGAAATACTGACAGCAATACCAGAAGAAGGAATTTACTGAAGATTTCTTCTTGGATATCCTAACAACATGTCATCTGGAAATTTTTGGTATCTGGAGATGACAGGACACAAACTGGGATGATATTACGCTATCAATCAGGTTTCTGTTCTGGAGAAATCATCAAGAAGCTTGCATACGTTATGTTATCGATATGTAGGGTCAATTGTCTTCATGTTCGGTCTTGGTTTGGGCATTCAGACCGAGTAAAGCTCTCGGTCCGGGCACCCTGACCGGAGGGGCTCCAATAAGGGCTCCCTTCCCACTGGAAAAAGGTCGCCGGCTCGAGGACGGACTTGAGCCAGCATCCTTTTCCGTTCCGGCTTATTGTTTGATTTAATTGATAGATAATAATCATCTGGTTAATCTAGAAAAATATTGAGCGTGGCTGTGCTTCGATATTCGTTTTTTTTTTTTTCCTTTGTGATATATGCTTCGATATTCGTTGAACGTTAGAGAAGTTAACTCTGCCCCTGCATACTCCCAGATCTTTGACCTGTTAACAAGCCCAACCTATAAGTTTATACCTGAAGTAAAAGTCAAACTATTTTGACAAAAGGCCTCCGGAGTATCGCATTTTTTTTTTTTCAATGAAATGTAGCATAATACAGAGGGAGGGGTTGAGGTGTTTTTTTTCTTTTTTTTTTTTCCTTTTAATAAAAAAAAATATATCCGATGAATATTAGTCATCACACTTAAAGATTTAAACAGAAAGTTATCCGTTAATATTTTTATTAAACCTCCACTGTAGAGAGGATTCGCCACTCAAACACTGAAAGGCCTAAACAAGACTCCTTTGCAACAGACCACACAAATTGCTAAATTTGGAATCTGACATTCGCACCTCAACTAAATCACCCAGCTTATTTTTGGCTTGTGACTTCTAAAATATTTCAATTTAAAGGAAGAGTAATGGAGCAGAGATTCAAACTTAGAACCACTTTCACACGTCAGCTTCGCTATCTAGGCTCTCATTCGGGTGGTGAGAGATGGGTTTTTGTATAGATTTTGCAAGAATCCAATATGTTGCAGTCGCAGATAGGTTAGATGGGAACCTGTGAGAGGGTGGCACAGCTGTGAGGCTATGGCCGGCTAATAGAACTGCTTTTTGGATGCTTAGGTGACAACTAAGGGTCGATTTTGGGTCTCAAGTTTTGTTGCAGTATCGGCTCGGTTTTGGTCTCAACTGATGTAGTATGTTTTGGATGTGCCAAATGCTCCATGCTTGTACATATATATTTTGAGTGTAATTACGTATCTCGTGACTTTTGTCCCGGAATTTTGTGCCGAATACAACCGCAGCTGTTATGTTTGAAACTGTGACTGATATTTTTGAAATGTAAAAATAACAACTGATTCAAAAATATCAGTTCTAGTTTCAAAATTAACAGTTTCAGTTTCATTCGACACATAATTCGACACAAAAATCACCGACCACCAACATTTATTCATATATTTTGGACTGGGGTGTTCCTTGTTGCTGGAATGCTTATGAATAACATATTTCTTTGCTCTTCAAATAAGTAACAATAGCAACAAAACTTTCATTCCAAATTTAATTAGGATTTCAAATTTAATTGGAATCAATTACATGAATTTTTTTTTCCCCCTTCGGGTTTTTTTTTTTTTTCTTTTGATCAAAATAAAAGCCAAAGCAATTGGAAAGAAATTGAACCTGAATCCGTGCAACCTGACCCAGCAAACCTACGTGCAAGTAAGGACAAAACAGACGTCTAGTTTTGACAAGGAAACTGGAAAACATGTCAACGATTATATTCTTCACAAGCTGTATGCCAATTTCCAAATAACTTTTCATGAACGGCTATTTTTTGCACACCACACTTACCATGAAAAAATAATAATAATAATAAAATAAAATAAAAGCAACAGTTCGTGAAATT
This sequence comes from Carallia pectinifolia, assembly GCA_037832335.1. Taxonomy (NCBI): domain Eukaryota; kingdom Viridiplantae; phylum Streptophyta; class Magnoliopsida; order Malpighiales; family Rhizophoraceae; genus Carallia; species Carallia pectinifolia. Next base: position 13,853,000 of record CM075445.1, on the reverse strand, counting down.
GGAATTCTTGCTGAGCAATGCAAGAAAGGGTATTCCCGTAGGGGCCGTATCCAACTAGAAGAATTGATTCAAAATACCTGTCTCAATCTTACCGTTAATTGAAAGAAAGAACAACACGCAAGCTTTTACAATATTATTCCCTTAAATATTATATAAGGAAAAAAAGTAGGTGTCTAGAATTTTTTTGCTTGAAAATTTTGTTCCAATGTAACGAAATTTCGATTTTTTTTATAGTCACAATGATACTTTTTATAAAAAAAAAAACATATGTTATTATTTTTTATTATAAAAAATATTTATATAATTATAAAAAATCAAAATTTCATTATAATCCGACAATATTTTGACAAAAAAAATCAGAGTGTTGTAATGGGGCTCTACACATAAATGATGATGGGGAGAGAATTTGTACGGGAAGAAGAAAGCTTCAAGATATTTAGGTAGCCGTCATTGTTAACCATCTACATGCATATTCATGTCTCCATGAGTTGTCTAAGTGTATCGATGGCTTCACTAGTAAGAGCCCGAAAGCTTCTATTCCATTTCTGGTGTCATACCAATTGTTACCCATCTCATGGCATGCTATATAGAACTTCTAAATCACCCACTTATTCCTTCCTCTTTTTTTTTTTTTCCCATCAAGACACTTAGAAAAGAAAGAAATTCTCTTTTTTTTTTCATAAATTTTTCCAAAACTTAAAACTAAAACATTTAAGAGAAGAGTAACACTACATGATTTCATTTATATAACTTCAAAATAGTATCACAGTTTCATATATTTTTTTTATTTATTCTTGAATTCAATGCACATATCATCTTGAAAATACCTAATTGAAGCCACAAAACTCTTTCCTTGAGATAAATAGATGTTCGAGATTTTTAATCATTGATTTTGAGACACATGGTAAGATAGTGATCAAAAGAAATTGAGCTTACACCTTCGAAATTTGGATTATCTGAAATTTTATTCTCTTTTTAGTTTTTATCATATATACTTCAAATTGAGAAGCAAAAAAGTCACAACTTTTTTTTTTTTTGGTACTGCAAAATGGGCATGAAGAGGGTTGACCCTATAGGAATATTACGTCGAATGAATTCATTTATATTTAGAGTTATTTCTACCGCACCTATGTTGAGCTCAAACTTAGGATACTTTTGCAGAATGAAGCCTTAAAACGTAAATATATTATCTCGTCAAGAGCCAATAGACGTGACTAGAATTTGAACCTACGACTTCTCCAGCCAAATCTTGCCTGCTTAATCTCTTGAGTCCACCGTTATAGTCAAAAAAAAAAAAAAAAAAAAAAGAAAAGAACAAAAGTTGATTATGTGAAATTCTATCCGGCCAAATCTACTAGAATATGAACCTGCCACTTCTCCGGCCAAATCTTGCCTACTTGACCTCTTGAATTAACCGCTATAGAAAAAAAAAAAAAAAAAATTGATTATGTGAAAGTCTATCCGTCATTTTTCCCCTGATAGAAGAAAGTGTCATATGTCAAAATCAAATTTTTTTTTTTACTGTGTTCTTTTTATTTTCCAAACGTTTCGAAGATGCTTTAGCACCGGTAAGGTATGATAGTCCTTCAAAGGAGTCACAAGTGATTAGAAAATTAAAAAAAAAAAAAAAAAAAAAAAACTCTCTTATTGAAGCTGGTAAAATGGAGACTGACTAATTTCTTTAGCTTCTTCTTCTTGATGAGACACAATTTGAGCTCTAATATTCGTATTGATTCACCTCTTTTATTCAATAACGCATATAAGAAAAGACAACCACTATGCATGAACCTAGCTTATTGCTATAATTAGTATTTTAATCCACATTCACTAATTAGATTATCTTTGATGGGAATGCAGGACCTAGCGTATTTTTGGCTATGGTTCCTAGATGTCTGTCTAGTCATTAAACTTGCACCAGCTTCTTGTCTAGCTACCAGATGCATATATGATGCCTTGCACTTTATTCACAATTCTTGTAATTAGAACCTTGATATATGTCCCTAGATGTCTGCAGAAGTCATTCCAGAATTTCCAACTTTAGTAATTTAAAGTCATTCATGAATCCACAATGCAATATATATTCTAATATCCAATGATAAGTGCCAACAGCATATGTTATCTACTGCTTAATAAACCAATCAGATCATTAACTGTAACCCATGTTCTGTATTTGGGATGTGATTCTTTCTCAATTGACTGTGGGGTATTGGAGGGATGATGGAGTTGAGAGTTGACAAACAAAAAGTTGCACTAATATTTTTTCCCACAAAGGAGGGAAGTTGCCCTCAATAAGAGTAATATGCCTGACCTAGAAAGGAAATCAGATGCTGCCATTTACTCCCATGACCAATAGAGTTATTAGAATTGTTTGGTCAACTGCTTAAAAAAATAGAGCAACTTTTGAAATGTTCATGGCATCTAAAGGGTATTAGCTAGTGTCACAATATTGTAGGAATATATTTTGTCTGAAGTTGTAGGCGTCACAGTGTACTATGAGGGGCAAGGCAGGGAGGGGAAGGAATTTTTTAACACCCTACAATTTGTGCCTGTGTTTCACCCTTTCACTTATTGGTTGTTGGATACAACTGTGAGTACATATCTGTCCAGCAGATTTTTCATCCACTAATTTCTGCTGCATTAAGGCTGCATTCCATAGGGTGACCTACATAGTGATGTGTGATGATGAAAACATTATTGAATATTCTTGAGTTTATATTTCAGGAACTGACTGCGCGGACCGAAATTCTTATGGACTCAAACAAAAGTTTTATACTACATACATATATAAAGTATTTTATATTACACAAATAATAATTTATTCAGCGTAAAAGAAATTTACATTAATATCTACTATTTATTATATATATCTTATATCTTATATGAAATATTATTTATGTAATATAAAATCGTTTTAAGTTTTTAAAATTTGAGTTAATAAAAAATTTTTCTGTGTTCATTGGTGAACTAAATGTTAAAATGGAATTAAGTTGTTGATTGTCTTACTAATGGTGATGATCTCACACTTTGTAATGCGCCATGCGAGGCAATGTTGGATTTTATTGGATTGTGATTACATATCAATCGAGAAGCAAACCAGTCAAGAGGACTGGCCGCCAAATTACAGTCGCACACTTGAATTTGGTTGTCATTATTTTCTTCAATAGTAATATTACATGAGTTGATATAAGTAATAATAAGTAATTATGCAGTTTAATTTACTGTATCTAATAATTTTTTATTTGTATTTTTTATAAATTAAATTATTTAATAAATTATATTATTTTATAATCATTTTAAAATTATTTAAATAAAATTACCAAATTTTTTTCATACTTTAATCCCGCCGAAATTAATTAAAGTAGATGTCATAAGAACGAGTTGGTCTCGAAGAGAGACTTAAAAATATATCCCTTGACTTTAATCTTCAAAAAATATAGATACCAACATATAAGTGAATACATAATAAATATAAAATAATCTAAATTATTATGTTATAAAAATATATTAAATTTTAAAATATAAATAAATAAATTATTAAATAATATTATATTAATTATATAATTTTTATATATATATTAAATATATTCACGTAACCTTATTCATTTTAATGTCCACCGAAACCCTTTGGTGGCGGGGATAATGGACGTCAAAGCTTATCCTGCAGAGCCTCGGGATATATGCCACTGCCCCTAGCTTACAAATAGGGTAACCATTATGTCAAAAAAAAAAAAAAAAAAGGGGTAACCAATATTAGACAACCACTGCGGACTGCGGAGCAAGTCACAATCCTTTTTTGTTTAGTTTGGGCACCCCATTTTCAATATTAGTAGAAAAATGTCTGAGATGCAAAGAGAATTTTACCACATATCATTAAGTAAAATTAAAGTGATAACATAATTTATTTTATATTATTAAATAATTTTTAATTTAATTATTTAATAATTTATATTATTTTAATTTCACTTAAATAATTTTACTAACTATTTTTCTTTTCTTTTTGTCCGGGAGAAGTCGCGAGACTACAAAAAGTAGTCTTATGCAGTGTTAATGTTAAGTGACACTGATTGAATTGACACCCATTTAGAGATTCCTCTTTATTGAGAAAAAAATAATAATAATAATAAAACAGAGAACGGGATTAATTATATTGTAGAAGTTAGGTTCTGAAAGCTTTTTGGTAATTTAAAAATAATGCTAACCCAAAATTGCAGCCACTTGCTATATTTGCAAAAGTAATATTAGTGATCATCGTTTATCAAACCATGTAGAGGTTCTGCAACAAGGAAAATTTTTTGTTTATCGGGATTTTGGCAGACAAAGAACGTGGAAGTGGGAAAGTGCGACTTGCATTTATCAATAATTTAATAGCAAGCATATATGTCCCAATAATTTTTGTTTCAGGTAATGTTACGATTAAAATTATGATTAATATTTTTAAAATTATAATTAATATTTTTAAAATATAAAAATAATAAGTGTTTCAATATTAATTTTTACTTTAAAATATTAATAATAATTTCAACAAAAATAAATTCGAGACAAAATTATTTAAAATACCAACTTTTATTCATAATTTAAACGACGTAATGTTTTGAATTATAAGGTTGCACGCTTGCACTAGTAATCACTCAAGCAATGGCAAGTCAAATCAGAATTGGATTAAGTTATTTCGAGTTTCAAAGCATTGGCTCTTTTAATTAATGAAAATTGGGTCAAATTAAATTGTAGTCAAATTAAATAAAACTATTCGGATCGGGTTTGCTTTTCTCACGTTTATACCGAAATTGTATGTCTTTTTCTGCCATATTGCGGCACGGATCTTGCTCACCTATTGTCGTTCCATTGTCCCCTTGCTTCCAAGGGACAGTCTAATTAGCAAGGTTGTAGAATTTTGATCTTGTTAACTTTGAGTTCGATTTTTGAGGAACGTTATAAGAAGGTTTTTTTTTTTTTGATAAAAAAAATTTATTATAAACATATCGATTATCATATTTATAAATTGAGGTCAGAGTATCTCTTATATGTGTGTTTTACTCAACTCAACTCATAGAAATGGACTATTTATCTGAGTACTGTTAGGCTTGATGAGTCTCTCCTAAATTAATTATAGTGATTGTTGAGTTTAGAATCAGCTTGCATACGTACAATTAAACTAATGGTTAAAAAAGAGCATTACTTTTAAATACGGATACTAAAATTTAAACTTAAATTATGAGTAAAAAAGATATTTTTACTAACTACTAAACTACCACCTCATACTATTTAATGGGAATCTTCTGGTCTTTCAACATTATCATGGATGACGTGTCTTTCACTGACGGTATAACCGCCATTAAAAAAATGATAAAACTTACAGTCAAACCATTATCTTGGCTATTAGGACAACGATTCTTACGAAAAAACAAGTTAGATATGGCCAAACTATGTAGGTTCTTATCATGCTTTAAGTTGCAAGAAATTAATGAGAAAAAATTTATGAAAAAAATAAATTAAATAAATAAATAATAAGTTAAAAGAATAATAAGAAAAAAAATGATAAAAATGTTGTGAAAAAAATTTGTTTGAATAAATAAAAAATAAAATAATAATAATAATAAAACGTTTGATGTGAAATTTTCTTTTTTACAACACTTTCCAACACTTTTCCCTACATTTCTCACAAAACAAACACTCCGTTTGTCACTTCAAACTTTACTTCTTGCATACTAACAAAAAATTGTCATAGTTTGCAGTGATCTTGATATTTAGAAATGGCAACAACCTTTTCATCAAAACAAAAAATGTAATCCCAATTTAATTAGAATTCATTCAAAGTACTTTTCTAAAAACCATGAGGAGCTCAACTTAGTCAAGTGACATCACAAGGGCGATAAAGTTCAAATTCGCCTCCTCACCCTCTCCATCTCTTTGGGTCTAGATCCTTTACACAGAAAAAAAAAATTTCTGGAAATTATTATGTTTTGGATTATGTAAATGATATGGGAGTACATAAAAGCACATATACGACAAGATAACAACAGAGAATGGAAGGCCATTTGGTCACATAATAATGATTAACAGAATGCTTACTCTGGCTTATGCACTCATTAATGTTTCCTCCATGACTACAAACAAACAAAAATTTAATTTGTTTGTGGGACTCGAGCAACAAAAACAAAAAAAAAACAGCAATATTATTTGCATGTAGATGGACCAATAACGAATATAGATTCACATATTGTATTATAAACCTATTTATAACAGACTTTTAGTCTTTTAAATGTATGATAATAATAAACAATAAAAATCACAAAAATACATGCGATGCGATATGTTTGTCCTGTACCAATTTTAACAACGTCTGTAAAACAAGCTCCAAAAACAAAATTATAGTGGGAACAAAAAAGCAAAAAGAGAGATCATATCTTATAAAGGGAGAAAAATGGTTCTGCTAAAAAAAAACAAAGAAAAAAAGGTCACATGCTTTTTCCCATCTCTCATGAATGAATAATCACAATCATAACAGTCATTCGTGTGGTTTAAGTGAATAAGGAGTCGAGTTTTTGATTTTGTAGTTGAGAGTTTGAATTTCTTTAGAATTAAATAGTATAGTTAAATTTACGATTTATTGTCTGACACAAAAAATATCATAACCATTCAATCATTTTTCGTTTTATCTGAATACAAAATCACAATATTTTTTAATAAAATTATAAGACATCACCCTACTTTCTCATTTATTGAAAAAAAAAAGAGCAATGGTAATATTATGTTTTCCTTAGGAAATGGTGAAAAGAACAGTTTGTCACTACTTCCTCAGTGTTGTTTAAGTACTTCCATTACACGAGACTTAGTTTGCTTGTAAATGAGAAATTTGATGCTTTTTTTTTTTTTTGAAAACGAGAAATTGGATACTTAAAGCTTCAATCTTTAAACTTTGTTTAAGAAAAAATTGATAAAAATGTTGTGAGAAAAAAATTATTTAGATAAATGAATAATAATAACAATAATAATAATAATAATAATAATAAAGAATCTGATGTGATATTTTCTGTTTTCCAACTCTTTCCCCTACATTTTTCACAAAACAAACACTCCGTTTGTTACTTCAAACTTTACTTCTTGCATACTAACAAAAAATTGTCACAGTTTGCAGTGATCTTGATATTTAGAAATGGCAACAACCTTTTCATCAAAACAAAAAAAGTAATCCCAATTTAATTAGAATTTATTCAAAATATTTTTCTAAAAACTATAAGGAGCTCAACTTGGTTGAGTGACATCACAGGGGCAATAAAGTTCAAATCCGCCCCCTCATCCTCTCTTTTTCTTGGGGTCTAGATCCTTTACACAGAAAAAAAAAATAATTTCTGGAAATTATTATGTTTTGGATTATGTAAATGATATGGGAGTACATAAAAGCACATATACGACAAGATAACAACAGAGAATGGAAGGCCATTTGGTCACATAATAATGATTAACAGAATGCTTACTTTGGCTTATGCACTCATTAATGTTTCCTCCATGACTATAAACAAACAAAAATTTAATTTGTTTGTGGGACATGAGCAACAAAACCCAAAAAAAAAAAAAAAAAAGCAATGCTATTTGCATGTAAATGGGCCAATGATGGTTGTAGATTTATACATTATATTATAAAATTATTTATAATAAATTTTTTAGTCTTTTAAATGTATGATCATAATAAACGATAAAAATTATAAAAATACATGCGATGCGATATGTTTGTCCTGTACCAATTTCTACACAGTCCGTAAAACAAGTTCCAAAAACAAAATTATAGCGGGCACAAAAAAGCAAAAAGAGGTATAATAGATTAGAAAGGGAGAAAAAAGGTTCTGCTAAAAAAAAAGAAAAAGAAAAAAAGGTCACATGCGTTTTCCCATCCCTCATGAATGAATAATCACAATCATAACAGCCACTCATTCGTGGGGTTTAAGTGATTAAGGAGTTTAAGTTTTCGATTTGATAGTTGAGAGTTTAAATTTCATCAAAATTAAATAATATAGTTAAATTTATAATTTATTATTTGATACGAGAAATATTATAATTATTTGATTATTTTACTTTTTATCTAAATATAAAATTATAATATATTTTTTAATAAAATTATAAGACATTATCTTATTTTTTTATTTATTAAAAAAAAAAAAAAGACTCTGGTAAATATTATGTTTTTGTTAGGAAATGGTGAAAAGAACAGTTTCTCAAAGCTTCCTCAGTGTTGTTTAAGTACTTCTATTACACGAGACTTAGTTTGCTTGTAAATGAGAAATTGGACACTTAAAGCTTCAATCTTTAAACTTTGTGGTTAATGGGTATCCATCAATCATGAAAAATTCATAAACAAATGATTGAGAAAAGATTTTCTTTTTGTAGGCTTTGGATTATTCTCTCTTGTTTTCAGAAATATTCTTCTTGATAGCTGTTGTTGATTGATGCTCTTGTTGTTGCTGTTGCCGCTGTTGTTGTTAATAGTTGGGTTGGGTCTGCTTTATTTTTCTTTTCCCACTAGCATAAGATTCTTCTTATAGTGCAAACCAAACCCCAGAGCCCCTCCCCCTCCTCTTTCCTAGCTGGGTGGCTCAGGAATGGATGAATGTGCTCTTCTCTGCTTTGATTCTCTCTGCTGTTGAAAAGATTTCCTGCTTTTCTTTATTTCCTTTGTCTTTTTACACTCTTTCCTTTTCATGGATGCCTTTCCCCTTTTGTGTTTCTACGTGGTTTCTAGCCCCAATATGCAGCTGGTGTACACACTACACACATAGATTGCTAGGGAAAGAGATATGCATATTCACTTGTTTTATTCCATTTCCACCCTATAAATAGACAACCTTGTTCTGGGTTTTCTTCATTGCAGCATCTCCTCTTCTTCTTCCTCTTCTTCTACTACTAGTACTTTCCATTTCCGTATCTGGGGTGTCTTGTTTCAACCATCAACATGAGCTACCAACAACATGCTTCTGCGGGTTCTGGTATTTTTCTTCATTATTTCTATTTGCATGTAGTGTTGATGGCTTTTAGCTGTATAAATTTGCTTGCTTCAATTAGTTCCTTTCTGTCTTTCCTCTGAACTGCCCTTGGTCAATGAGCTGGGGTCTCTTTTGTCTATTATGTTTTGGTGCAATTTCAAAATCAAAGGTCGAATTTTTTAGTTCATGTACAGGATTTCTTGTTGATATTTAGTATTCTTGACTCCATGACATTTAATTACAGGCAGCAGGACTGCTAGAAGAACGTTTGAGTTTGGAAGGACTTATGTGGTGAGGCCAAAAGGGAAGCACCAGGCCACTATAGTTTGGTTACATGGACTCGGCGATAATGGCTCAAGGTATTATAGCTACATTTTCCCTTTGTTGATTCTTTTCTTGCATTGGTTCTATTTTGTTCATTCAAAACCCGGTTTTGTTTAAAACTCTGTCTCAATGTAACCTAAAAAAAAAAACCTTTTAAGAAATTGATTAGGATCTCCTTTTGTGGACATGCTGTTCTTTGTATTTTTATCAATCATGCGGAAGTGCGTTGAGGCCTAAAGTTATCTTTATGTCTATGCGCCAATGGTATAAGTAACCAGCATGTTAATCACTATTTTGAAGTCCTTGGACACATGAAGCAGCATGAGTGGGCTAGTGGGGGACTCAATGATTAATTGTTAGAACATAATCTTTATCCCACGGCTTGCCATCAAAAGCTTGTGCAATTTTCTTGTTCTACTGTATTGGAATGGTGGACTTTTTTTGGTTCCATGGACAAAAAGGAGAAAAGGAGGTTGCATATGTCAACATATTGGTATGCTCTTTACTGGAGGGGTCCATATGATGTCAAGATCTTTTCAGTGTTGGGATTCTTTTCATTGATATTCTCCTTCGAATATATTCCTTATGGAGTGCTGCGGCGCCGTGAAGTAATTAGATTCAGTTATTTGTTTTTTCTATCATTGTCTCGTCTGATGCTAAGCTTAATTTAGGAAGGAGTGTAATCAGAATTCATGAATATATAGGGGACCACTGGTTCACTTAATTCTGGCTACTGAGCATCCATGAAGGACTTTAATCAATTAAATTCATGCGCATACAAGTTGGCCAGATTGTTTCCACAAATGCATAATGTCTGTATCCTAAAGAATGGGCACAATGAATGGGAATCAACAAGACAAGTTGGCTTTATGATTTGTGTCATTGAGCACTTGTAGATATTTATAGTAGTATCTTGTAGCCTGTAGGATGCTGCTTTTGTTCCAAGTCTGTGGTCCCATTATTCAGCTCAAAATATTTTACCATTCTGCAATATTTGTGTTTTTTTTTTTTTTGCTCAAAACATTCTGCAATATTTGTTTTCAACTAATAAGGGGCCATGGCAAGCCCCATGTGCAATTTCATTTTTATTTTTTGCTGATTACAATATCTGCTAATTGTCCTGATGAAGAGTATAGGGAGCACAAGTTACAAATAGACATATTTATCATTTATCTTTTGTTTGGTTGCAGCTGGTCCCAACTTCTGGAAAATCTTCCTTTACCAAATGTAAGGATGTATCTTATATGCTCTCTTGTGCTTTCATGTGCATATCATGATTTGCTTTATCTCCTGTGGCTAAATTACATCTTTATTTAATCAGCCATAATACTTAATGCTTTAATTTCTGAACCGTAGATTAAATGGATTTGCCCCACTGCTCCTACCCGTCCTGTGGCATTATTGGGTGGATTTCCTTGCACCGCTTGTAAGATTGACTGCTTTATGTTTTAGTTGACAAAATCGTGCCCATACTATTTGGCATCTTCATTTTTTTTTTTCCAGATGAAAAATTGACCTAAAATACTATTGTAACTCATATAGGGTTTGATGTGGGGGAGATTTCAGAAGATGGTCCAGATGACTTGGAGGGTTTGGATGCTTCAGCAGCACACATCGCAAACTTACTGTCGACAGAACCAGCCGATGGTATTTTCAAGGCTATGATTTTTGACAATAATACCTTTCTCTAAAGTTATTTTGTCATAAGCTTCCATAGAATTAACAATGTTCAATCTTTATCAAGAGCAATTACTTCACTCAAGGTTGCAGCTCATATTTCTGTATAGCCATATGAAGTCCTTGGTTTTATACTTTACCAGTTCACTTTGATATTAACAGATTTGTTCATACTCAACAAAGGGCAAGAACAAGAATTCCCCCTTGTACTGCAAGCCTTAATGAACATTTCAGCCCCACATATTTATTTGCTTCTGTGTTCTACAAAGAACTCTGGCATTGATTGGATGGAAATCTCATTGTTGTCGTGCTTTTTTTGCAACAGTTAAAGTTGGCATTGGTGGCTTCAGTATGGGTGCTGCAACAGCCCTTTACTCTGCAACTTGTGCTTCTTTGGGACGATATGGAAATGGCAATCCATATCCTATCTATCTCAGGGCAGTTGTTGGACTTAGTGGCTGGCTTCCATGCTCGAGGTATGAATATCATCAACACTCTGACCTGATAAATCCTTGTGGTTAGTAGGATGGCATTAAGAGAGCATATCTGCATTATATTTCTTCACTTTGTGGAAATGGCGTCATAAACATTTTCATCAGCGTACCACATAGGTAGAGCATGTAACAATCTGCTCATTGCATATCTGCACAACATCTCATTTTTGCTAGTTAACAGGTTGTTACCTTGCAGGAGCATAAGAACCAAAATAGAAGGGTCACATGAGGCTGCAAGGCGTGCTGCTTCCCTGCCCATTTTCCTATGTCATGGAACTAGTATGAACCTCTATCTTATCTTGTCTTACAAATGTCTCTTCTATCTGTCATCAAGAACAATTATAAAAAATATGCGAGAGAGATCTGAGGAATATCCCTAGCGGTGGCACTTTCAATGCCTGGAAGTCAACTAAGAGTCTTGCAGAGCAGTAGTACCTTACGATGATGAGAAGAGGCTAGGGTATTCATCGGAGATTAGGATGTTTGAGTACACTTGGCTTATAACCCTACTGGAACTTTGAAATATCTGTGACTTCACCCTGGTGAACCAAGTGGTTCCAATAAATTAGCTGGAGCTTAGTTCATTGCACATATCATATTTCCAGTGCAGAACTGCACAATACATAAACAAGCAATTAAATCAAATCTTGTGTGCAAAATTTTTACCCGGTTACTATCATTTCACAGGTGATGATGTAGTTTCGTACAACCATGGGGAAAGATCTGCGCACCTCTTGACTTCTGTTGGTTTTCGACATCTTACATTCAAAACTTATGATGGGTAAATATCCACTTTCTGAGTAGACAGCATTAACTGACAACTGAAAACTAAAGCAAACCTCTATGTGGCATCACTTGGCTGTGCAGGCTCGGTCATTACACAGTCCCAAAAGAAATGGACGAGGTTCGCAATTGGCTTGCAGCAAGGCTGGGGCTTGAGGGTTTGCGTTGAGATTTATGATGAAGTATCAGACTCCGTTCAGGATACCGAACGAGGAAGAACCAAGGGAAAAACATGATGCGAACAGGAAAAGCCATTGGATTTGTATAAGTAGGTAGTTAATACAGTGGGATATGGGGTATATGGCATAGATAAATTAACCTTTCTGATACCCTTTTGTTTTCTTCCATGTCCTGAATAATAAAAGCTTGTATTATGGCATTGGTATGTGCCAGCAGTTCTGCTTTCAGAGCATTTTGTAGTAGTTAATCTACTGTTCAATATACTGAAGTTTGTGTTATGATTCTCTCCTTTTTCATCCATATTCTGTTGCACCAGAGCTTATGACATACTGGTGGAAGCTTTGCTGCATGTTGCCTGGCTGTCACTGAACGGAGGGAAGGCCCCAAATTATTGGCAAGAACATGACAGTATCTTCGTTTTTTTCGTCTTAATTTGGAGGATCATGTTATACAGCAACAGGACACTCTACGTGCACTGTGTGATACCAGCTAACCAGGTTGACTAAAGTGATGGCAAGGACGGATCTAGAGTGATATTCGGGGGGTCAAAAAATTTAATTCAATTAGTTGGGTCTTGAACCCCAGATCATAAGAAGGGACAAAAACACTTGTTTTCTGCGATTCCAAATGCTTATTTGTATGGAACTTTGCACATAAATGAAATATCACTTCGAGAGTTTAAGGGGCAATTGCCCCCCTAACCCTCACCTAGATATAATATGCACACGGTGTTTGAGAATTGAACTCCTTGCCTTGTTAGATATTCACAACACTTACTAATTGACATTGTCAATGGTACAACATATACCATAAGATAACTGGACTCAACTTTGCTGAACTCGTCTTACTCTACTTGATTTATATTGACTCCTGAGTTACAAATTTAAAATGACTTAGAATCCTAAAATCTTGAAATTAAAGTCTGATATTATGTATTTAAAATAAGATGGACCGAAACTGAAACTAAATAGCCTCAATTTTTATATAATTATTGCACTCTACAGTCGATAAGGTTTAGATTTCAAACTCTCGATCTTATTTACATAATTTTCCTTCTCTTATCACCACTCTAACAGTTTTAATGAAAAAAAAAAAAAAAACACAATAACAATGAATCTTGGACTCAAGGCGTGTTAGTTTTTGGGTTTAATTGGTTTTGATAGACAATATCATTTGAGTGGGTTTAAATCTCAATCCCAATGTTGCTCAAATTTTCTTACAAATATCAAAAAGTACATAAGAAACAAATTTATTGGTACAATATATATTTGCAAAGGCATATATATGTTTGTAAAAATGTTACCTGAGAATTTATTTTTTTTCTAATTTAGAGTGCATGCTGAAATTGGGAGGGAAAAAAAAGTTGAAAACTTTGTGTTAAAATCAAAAGAATATTGAAACTAAATTAAACGTATTACGATTTTTTAATCTAAAATTAATTCCAGATTTAATCTCATAAATAGTTACCTAAACATTTTATGGATCGCCAATTGATTCTGAGCCTTGTTTAAGATGGTAGAATTCTTTTGGAAGAAAAGAAATTTGGGAGATATCGAGCAAAAGTAGGTGTTTAGCAAAAGAAATTTGTCACTTTTCCTCGGATTCCATGAAAATTCTTTTCCCCAATTTTAGGGGAAAAGTCTTTTTTTACTATTATTATTTTTAATTAGTGAAATTATTTTTGTATTTTTGTATTTTTATTTTTTAGAGATGAAATTAGTATTACATAACTTTTTTTTTCTCTTTACTTTTTACACATTTCTGAACAAAATATTTTTAAAATTTTTTTTCACAAGATGCTCTTCTAAATATAAAAAGAATAACATTTTTCTTTTTGCACATTCTTTCCTCATATTTTCTTTTCTCTTATTTTCCCTTTTTTTTTTCCCATCTCCACCCGAAACATAAACCGAGGAAAAATGATACAGACCCAGACCGGATTACTCAACACAACCAGAATCTCGATCGACCCGACCCGACCCGCCAGACAGATCTGTCATAAACCCAACAACAGACGTTAAACCCTACAACAAAAACAAGGCCAGTGCGTTGGCTGTATACACTCACCACACTGCAAATTTTCTTGGAATTTCCTGCACTTTCTCGGAATCCAAACAGAAAGAAAAAGTTCTGTTAATTATTTCGTTAAGTGATGAATTACAGATTCCAAAATTTGTTAGGAGCTCCTTACAGGGGAGGCAACGCCATAATCACCCAAAACACTCAACTAATCTCACCAGTCGGTAACCGAGTTTCCATCACCGACCTGTTGAAATCCCAGACCATAACCCTCCCCGTCCAGTCCTCCTCCAACATCCGCCGCATCGCCGCCTCGCCGGACCGCACGTTTCTTCTCACCGTCGACGAGAACAACCGCTGCCACTTCATCAACGTCCCCCGCCGCGTTGTCCTCCACCGGCTAACCTTCAAGAAGACTGTGCATGCCTTAGAGTTCAGCCCCGACGGGAAACTCATTGCGGTGGCCGCCGGCAAGTTGGTCCAAATCTGGCGGTCACCGGGGTTCAGAAGGGAATTCTTCGCTTTTGAGCTGGTGAGGACGCTGGCGGATTGCGAGGATACGGTCTTGGCTTTGAACTGGAGCTTGGATTGTAAGTATTTGCTTGTTGGGTCTAAGGATTTGGCTGCAAGGCTATTTTGTGTGGAGAAATTGAAAGATGGGATTTTGAAGAAACCCTTTTTGTTTTTGGGGCATAGAGATAATGTGGTAGGTTGCTTCTTTGGTTATGATAAGAAAACCAATAAGGTTAGTAAGGTCTATACAATAGCTAGAGATGGATATATTATGAGTTGGGGTTATAGTGGCAATGAGAATAATCTTGGTGGCGGAGAAAATTCCGAGCCGCCCTCGCCAGGTACCCCGGAAAGGGATGGAGAACTGATGGATGGTGGCAGTGAGGGGAATGTGAGAAAAAGAAAGGATTTTGATGATAAGGATGGTAATTTAGGTGAAAATGAGGAATATTTGCACAGGGGAAAATGGGAGCTATTGAGGAAAGATGGGTTTATGCAGGCCCCCGCAAAGTTGACTGCTTGTGATTACCACAGGGGCCTTGATATGGTGGTGGTGGGTTTTTCTAATGGGGTGTTTGGGTTGTACCAGATGCCAGATTTTGTTTGTATTCATTTGCTTTCAATCTCAAGGGAGAAGATTACCACTGCAGTGTTTAATGAGATTGGGAATTGGTTGACTTTTGGGTGTGCAAAATTGGGACAGTTGCTTGTATGGGAATGGAAGTCTGAGAGTTATGTATTAAAACAGCAAGGGCACTTTTTTGATGTGAATTGTCTGGCTTATTCACCAGATTCACAACTACTGGCTACTGGGGCAGATGATAATAAAGTGAAGGTAAAGTGTGGGAGATTGAATTCATTAGAAAGTTATGCTCATTTGGTTGATGCACTGGTTTCACTTGTTAAATTGAATTCATTAGAGCTTGCATCTAGCTTTTGCGATTTTGTACATGCAGTTTTAAGTAAAAGAAATTTGTGTTAATATGCATCTCCATCAACTCCATTTATGGCATACCTTCCGAATGTTTGTGTTTCAAAGAACTTTATGCTATTTTGATTGGCATACTTTTGGTACGGTCAGCTAATTGCTTACTGATGTTGTAGAATGACACTGGCAGATCTTGCTTTTGCTATAGTTCTCTGTGGAGAGGATTTATGCATCTCTTTGTTTTTTACTCTTTACTTTTCAATATTTGTCTTTAAATATACTCCTGTCTAGTACTTTGACTGTGCTGGATCCTTTTTATGGTCCTGTGAGATTTTGCTTTCTCCAAACTCTTTTAACTACAGGTTGTTGCATTGCTGGAATTTTTAAGACAGCAGGCTTGATTTAAAATAATTTATTGCTGTTTTAGTTATGATCACAATTTTGTTACAATTCTTGAAACAACTTAGTTGCCTGTATCGCGCACGATACGTCCACATTTGCACCTTCCATGTAAAAATTGAGGATCACTTAACTGTAGCAAGAGCGCGAAGAATTGCAAATAATTATCTGGATTGTTGTGAATTTGTTACCATGCCAGGTTCATTGGAGATTATTGAAACTTTACTGCTGATTCAAAAACAAATTGTCTTTAGCTTTATATCTTGAACCTTCCACTGCGATTTGGTTATGTAAATCACCGGCCTTGGCCTCGTTTTTTGTCTGTTTGGCTGACAGACCTCCCATGGGTCTAGACCTGAATGTCATCTTAACTTGCTAGTAGTCCATTGTTACAGGTGTGGACTGTTTCATCAGGCTTTTGCTTCGTAACTTTCTCAGAGCACACTAATGCAGTTACTGGTCTGCATTTCATGGCCAATAACAATTGTCTCTTAAGTGCATCTCTGGATGGGACTGTTCGTGCATGGGATTTGTATCGTTACCGCAATTTCAGGACATTTACTACCCCTTCTTCAAGGCAGTTTGTTTCTTTGGCAGCAGACCAAAGCGGCGAAGTTATTTGTGCAGGAACACTAGATTCATTTGAGGTATCTATTCCTTTTCTGAGAGGACATTGAGCCTGATCCATTTTCATTCATTACTTTCGCTAATGCTGTGCTTTGTTTCTGCATGCAATAGATTTTTGTTTGGTCAATGAAGACAGGCCGCTTGTTGGATGTTCTTAGTGGTCATGAAGGTCCTGTCCATGGACTGATGTTCTCTCCTACAAATGTAAGTTGGGTTTTGAGTATTGGTACTTAACTTAACTTTGCTCTTGTTAACCATGGTCTATCCATGGAATTCGACTTGGCTATTCTTGTTATTTAAACTCATTTATATATATCCTTTATTTGCTGGGCTTGATCCACATACCTTCATTTTGTCTTTGCATGACATTCAATTTTGTTGGCCTGTAACTTTTGTCCAGCATACTAATGTATTATAAGCTCGTTTGAAATTGTTTTGTTCCTGCCTATTGATCTCTGAGGAGTCTTCTGAGTAGTGCATTTCACATGCAGGCTGTCTTAGCTTCATCTTCATGGGACAAAACTGTCCGTTTGTGGGATGTTTTTGAAGGAAAAGGTGCTGTTGAAACATTCCCTCACACACACGATGTTCTTACATTGGTTTATCGTCCAGATGGAAGGCAATTGGCTTGCAGTACATTGGATGGGCAGATACATTTCTGGGACCCAGTTGATGGCTTGTTAATGTACACCATTGAGGGTCGTAGGGATATTGCTGGAGGGCGCCTGATGACAGATCGTAGGTCAGCAGCTAACTCAACTGCAGGAAAATGCTTCACAACCTTATGCTATTCTGCTGATGGCAGTTACATACTGGCTGGTGGAAACAGCAAATACATCTGTATGTATGATGTTGCTGATCAGGTTAGCCCACTATCATAAATGTCAGATTGCTTTTTTTGTCCACATTCCTCAGTTTACATTCATTTCGGAGCCAATTGACTGGCTTATTGTCATTGGGTGCTAGAATTTTCATAGGCTCCTTTCTTTTAGTGAAAGCCTTCACAAATTTTTCGTTCAATGCTTACTGGAGAAAAATGACTGGATATTTTGGATTAAGTCTTTTTTGGTTACACAATCATTCCTTGGACTGCATTTTTTTGTGATTCTTGGAGTTGTGAACTAAGCCATTCATGCAATTCAGGTTATGCTGCGTCGCTTTCAAATAACCCACAACCTCTCACTAGATGGAGTACTTGACTTCTTAAACTCAAAGAGAATGACAGATGCTGGTCCGCTTGACTTGATAGATGATGATGACACGGATAAAGAAGAGGGCATTGATAACCAAACTCGAGGGAAGTTGGGTTATGATTTACCAGGATCCATGCCAAATCGTGGAAGGCCTATTATTCGAACAAAATGTCTGAGAATTGCACCCACTGGGCGTAGCTTTGCAGCAGCAACGACAGAGGGAGTTCTGGTTTATTCAATTGATGAATCCTTTGTCTTTGATCCCACTGATCTTGACATAGATGTCACACCAGAGGTATTTCCATTTTTCCTCCTGTTTGACTCTAGCAATACTTTGGCTTCCCATTATGTTGTCCAATTGGGGTCCCATGAAAAAAGAAACATACTTCTTCATTTTTGAGTTCCTTCTTCCCTTTCCAAT
This sequence comes from Carallia pectinifolia, assembly GCA_037832335.1. Classification (NCBI taxonomy): domain Eukaryota; kingdom Viridiplantae; phylum Streptophyta; class Magnoliopsida; order Malpighiales; family Rhizophoraceae; genus Carallia; species Carallia pectinifolia. The sequence continues at coordinate 13,834,467 of CM075445.1, read as the reverse complement.
TGACAGGCAGTTATTTCTTTCATTTTCTTTTAATTTCAACTATCATTCTGTTGTACAGGCAGTTGATGAAGCGTTAAGTGAAGATCAACAAAGCAGAGCTTTAATTCTCAGCCTTCGTTTAAATGAGGATGCTCTGATAAAAAAATGCATCTTTTCAGTCAATCCAATTGATATACCAGCCGTTTCTTCCTCAATCCCTGACAGATATCTTCAAAGGCTGATAGATGCACTTGCTGATCTTTTGGAAAGTTGTCCGCACTTAGAGTTTATACTTCGTTGGTGTCAAGTAATTTCTTATACCTTAAAACTTAGTAGTATCAGAATCCTTTGAGGGTTCAGATATAATTCATCTGTCATAATCTTTCTATTTTATTTTTTCATCGCAGGAGCTCTGCAAAGCTCGAGGAAACTCTATTCAACAAAATTCCAGAAATCTTCTTCCTGCTTTGAAATCCTTGCAGAAGGCAATCACGAGAATACATCAGGAGCTGGCTGAAACTTGTTCTTCTAACGAATATATGCTTCGATATTTATGCTCCACAGGTACCAGCAAGTGATTGACGCCACATTAGCAGCTAGTTAGTGTTCACATGGTACCGGGGGGGACATACGACTTATGTATCCAATTCTTGTGTTGTAAGAGAGGACCAGGCATGCCACTTCCCCCGAGGCTAGCATGATGATCATTTGATGCAACAATTGACAAGATTGTGCGTGTTCTAACACTGACCCCCAACAAGATTCAGAAGTTAAAACCAATCTGTGGAACTCTTTAGGTACAGAGAAGAGCATGAAACAAAATGGGCTTGAAGATGATGGGCATTTCCGTCGTTTCGTTTTTGAATCATTCCCGGTTATGCTTTTCTGCATACGCAAGTTCATTGATTCTTAGTTCTTAGTTCTGAATGTATTGATAACTGGAGAAGAAAGCCCTTTAGCAACAAGGAAAAAATAAATTAAGTCCATTACTTGAACCTTCGTTACTCAATTTGAAGGCTTTCGTTATCAAAATTTGAGTTTATGCCTGACTTCGTTTGTAAGTGGCAGATTATTTTTTAATTGAGTCATTTGGATAAAGATTAGAATTTGATATAGCATTAATGCATGGTGTGCCACAAAACAAAAGAGCAACTTTAGATGTGCATGACATTTACAGGTTCTTACTTCTTTAGTTGTTGTGTTGTCAACATTAGCTGCAAGCAAACTTGGGTAAACTAAGCTCGACTACGTTGAACTTGGCCTCAGGAACCTAAATCTCAATCACCATGCCATTCTTCGTTTTCGAAAATCCCTTAAAGCCTAAACAAAGTTAGCCTGAATGTCCTCATCACATCCTACCGAAACTGTTTTCTCCTTGCAGAATTTTGCGGCTTGTCGTTTCTAGTGCCAAATGTAACAAAATCTAGAACTGGATCCCATGTGCTCTAAGCAATGAATCTTAGGATCAGCAGAACAACGAAGATAATAAACAACGGTTGTTGTTTATTGCCGTTTATTGCGAACGAGCAGTAGTGAAGCATACAATGCACAACCCAACCAGACTTAGAACAGAGTATCTTAAGTTGTATCCTCTTATTTTCCAGAAACAACACATGTAAACAACAGGTTATTTTACATCCACAATGACTCATGCAGACTTCACATCTTGGAGTTTTTCCTTCAGCTCACCGTTCTGCGAAATCCAAACCACACAATCAGATTGGTACATTGAGTATAAGAAAGATTTGAGAATTTGCAATATACATAAAAATGAAAAGGTCCGGCCTTGGACAAGTGAGGTACCTGGTGCATATTCATGATTATATCTGAGCCACCTATGAACTCCCCCTTGATAAAGACTTGAGGGAATGTGGGCCAATTGCTGCACAGAAAAAAAAAAAAAAAAAAGGTTTGCATTAAATGTAGAGCACTTATAGAGCAACATTGATGGCTGAAGAGAGGGAGAGAGAGGCATAAAAGGGCAAATCATCAATTAGGTAGATGACACAAAAGCAACAATAATTTTGATGAAAATCTACATTTCTTTTTCTTTCTTGCATGAATTTCAATCTCCAGAGCTTCTTGGATGATATTACCAAAGCATTCTCTTTACATTTGACCACATTTAGTGTTTACCATCACTTGTTGACCTAGAGGTGCGATTTCATGTAGACCCATCGTAATTAAAATATAATACAACATAAGATTGTAATTTTGAAGGCCTCAGGGCATTTGCAGTTTAGTTGTTTCTAAGCAATCCAGTCCACGACAAACCACCAAGTAAAATAGTTGATGTTTTCATTGGTGTGGAACTTAATCATTGCCCTTAGATACAGTCTTTTGCTGAACCTAGTTACATCATCATAACCAAGATCACCTTGCAGTTAAAAGTCAGTTTTAAAAGAAAAAGGAAAAAAAAAAGGCTAATCACCAGGTGATGGTTAACGGCAATCAGCAAGCCAGATGATAGTATAGCTCTCAAAAGAAAAATAATCAAATAACAAATAATTTATGGAGAATGATGTTGCTAGGCAACACCTGAAATACAGCCCCCCAATTAGGATGACAAATTTTACCAACAAAAGCCCAAAAAGATTGCAACTCACTATCTAGGAGGTTCGGATAGCCTGCCTTATACGTCAACAGCTCAACCAGCCATAAGCACAAAATACCACAGGATAAGCCTTACCTCACAGACTTTACAGCACTTTTCACTTCAGGATTCTCCAAAATATTTCTTGAACTTAATGGCACATCTGCACAAACAATATCAGTGTAAGAAACCATGCCAGCTACTCACTAATAGAGACACACTCACTTCTGATTAACATCATACAGAAAACTGAAGCTCTTGTACACACTTTTCTCTTGAAAAAATATTACTATCAAGTCATTGAATAAATGCAGCTAAAGTACATTGATGCTTACCTAACAAACTCATTTTATTAAACACTAAAAGGAATCTTAATTTAACTGAAAAATGGTTAAGTTCAACAAAGAAAGACGAGTTTCAATTGTAACATACATATAAGTAAGAAAATGCTTTGACGAAGAAACTACGAATATTCAAAAGGCATTTAGCTCCAATCAATAATTTCCATACATTTACAGATCTCCAAATCTGCATCAGATCAACCATATGTGTCTTTCAAGAAATACCACTTCATACACATAGCAATTGGGAATGAAACTGTCCTTAAAGTTCACAAGGAGAGAGTATCATAGTTCCTCACATTTTTGGCCATCCCCCATCTCTTCAGCATAAAGGTCTACAGATTACCAGTCGTGTGACAATAGGTATCATTAAATTGTTTGTAGATTTGCATATCAATAGATCCAGGTTAACAGTCATCAGTCAGAGAGAGGCCTAGGATCATTCCGATGCACAATATATAGAATAAAATTATATAAACTGTTCGAGGAGAGCATTTATTCTAATCACTGAAGTAATACTTACTATATTGTTGCAGTATTCTTACTGCCAGGGCACTGAATCCACATTGAGGGGCATCAGGAACCCCTTTCATGTATATCATTATGGGGTTCTCCTTGATATCCTACAGTAAAAGCTCATTATTGTTAACACAAGAGATTATAGAATCACACCAACCATCTAGAGAACAGAAAAAATAGAGATCAGCTGAAGCACAAAGACTAATGTGGATACAGTGTGGACATATTTTACCTGTTCAACGATGTCCTGTAAAGGAATGTCGGAACTCTCAACCTTATTAGTGGGTAGAAAATCTTCATGTGTGTCAGGATCGCTGGGTAAAGTGGCCAAATATCTCATTCCATTGTCGTAGGCAGATCCAGGTACCTACAAATAATCCAATGTGATTTATAAATAGTGTCATTGTGATCTTCAAGAAGACCTTGTCTTTTGGAATGAAACATTTGCCGGCTTAAAATCACCATAATTTCATATCAACATCTGGTGAAGCTGACAAATTGTGCTCCTAGCTAAGATGAAAATGCAGTGCCTTAAACATGAAAATTCTCACCACACAACAAGCTCCTACAAATCTTAAATGTCAGTATCACAGCCTTATACATCTTTAAGGTCTAAACCTAACTGTTATGCCACAAATTGGTTCCAATTTCCCATAAATCCTACATATTTAGTAGATTCAGTAGAGGAACAAATGAAATGCAGTTTCCATCTCAAGTCAGCAAACCATACCAAGTATCGTTTCTCAACTGAGAAAAGCCAAATGGGGCAAGCCCAGATGTGCAGAGCTTCATACTCTTCAGCCTGTGACCTCCACATCATAGCAAGAAACCTTAAGGATAACTCACCAATGAGCATATCCCAACCATAAACCAACATTCAAACTTATGCCCAACTCATTATGTCTATTCTTCGACCAACATCACTATAAAAAGAACAAATGTGCATTCCCAGAGCACGGGATTGCCACTGTAGGGTCTGGGGAAGGGCGTTTTGCAAATTTCTTGAATCAACTGAAATTTTCACCAAGACCCTTTTCACACTCAACCATTATTAAGCAAATAGAGTACAAATCATTTCGTAAAATCAGCTCCATCCATGTTAAACTAATACACCCATATGAATAAACTAATAATAAATATACACAAACTAAAGGCTCTTGGATCTTACAACTCTGCTAGGCCGTACAGCAGGGAGACCAGCGATTCCCCTCAAGAAAGTGTTCGACACCAATCTCGCCATTACCTCTCAGTTCAGAAAAAATCAATGAAACCCATTAAACAAAATACAAAAGAAAAAAAAGAAAAAAAAAATCATAAAAAGGAGAACAAAAAGGGAAGGGCTTTTTTCCACAAATTTACCGGGAAAAAAAATAGGGTGTGAAATGTTATATATATATATATATATATATATATATATATATATATAGTAGCGAATCAGTGATTTCGAGAAAAATACGTGTTTGGGTGTCGAGAAAATGGAGGAAAATACAAGAAAAATTAAATCTTTTTTTTTTGGTTTTTTTTGTGTGTGTGACTGGGTTTACCTGCCGTCGGTAGGGTTCGTGTCGCTCGTGCTGCTCAGAGCTGGCTCCTTTCTTTTTTTTTTTTTCAGTTCTTCTCTCACTCTCTCAGTGTAAGCAAATGAAGTAACAACACATAGGCACCATACCATTGCTGACGACTGCAAACGGACAAAAGTGTTCAATTATAGTGTCGGATGACAATGGAATATGCCCTTTTTTTTAATCGAAAAAGTTGAAAAAAGAATCTAACTTCACATTATTGAAACAACATTTATTATTGTGGACATTCGAGGGATAATATGATGGTAATAATTTAATGTATTTTTTTTATATATAATTTAAATTTAAGTTTTAGCATCGGTGATTTAAAGGTAAGAGTCTCCTTACTTGTCAGTTTATCTATGTGTAGCGTAGTACTAATTTTAAATTTATTAATACTATATTTAGTTTGAGAGAATTATGTTTAAATTTAATAATATTTAAATAATAAATATATTTTTTTAAAAATAATTAAATAAGATATAATAATAATATATATTTCGATATCAATTCATAAATATTATAATTAATATATTTATTAATATTTTTTTATTGTTTATTATAATTGTGCAGGTATAATTACAAGAAAAAATAAATGGAAGACTAGCATTAGAATTTAAATTTTTTTAGTTCAAATAATAAAAAAAAATATGGGTAGCACTTCACGTATGCCTCAAAAAGAATTGTGGTGCTTACATTAAAAGGTGGACGAGACTATATACATTGCATTAAATAGTAAGAGAGTAAATTCTGAAAGCCTAAAAAATATTATATGAAAGTCTAAAAAATATTATCAGATTATTTGTGATCTTATAGAAACAAATATATATCTAGTTCTATCAAATGTTTTGAGGATAATTTAAATCATAAGAACTTACAATTTCTATTTTAAAGAAATTAAATTTTAATTTTAGAAAAGATATGTGAAAATTATATAAAAAAATTACTTTTATTATATAATTTGTGATCTAACAAACTTTTAATGAAAAAAATACCGCATTATATTACTATAACCACGTTTGTAGAAGCATGTGTGATAACAATTTTCCATATGAAACAAAAATATGTAAAAATAATAATTTTACTCACTTTATTCATGTTTGATTCGCATTAAATGTTTATCTATATAATAAAGCCCTTTTTAGTTATAGATAATTAAATACACATTTCCGTTAAAATTTTCAATTAAAATAGTTTTGTGAGTTAGGAATGTAGGCAATAGGGGTTTGTACTTACAAATTGTCCTAAAACATTGCTTTTGACGTAAATAAATCACTAAATAAATTAACGTAAATTATCAGAAAACAAACAGAAAGAAGAGAACTTACAGCTCTTTTTCTTTCTCAAATCTTCGCTTCGCTTCCAACTTAGAAAAACGTGGGTTTATATCATTATCAGTATACATAATGTTAGAAGGGGATAAATATTTTTAAAGTTCTAAACCTTTAGATTTTTTTACGTTTGACTCCTAAACTTTTTTAACATTTCATTTGAGTCCTAAATCTTTTAATTTTTTACTATATCAGTCCTTTAAATTACGAAAAGTAGTCAATCTATTAATAAGTGAGTTTAATTTAATAAAAATCATTTAAAAAAGCTTAAATACATGAGTTAAATATTTTTTTCATCAACAAAATATGCATATTAAATATTTTTTTAATCAACAAATATACGAATTAAATAGGCAACATGTATATTTTTTTATAAAAAAGACATTCAATTCATATATTTAATCTTTTTTAAATAATTTTTTTTAAAGTTAAAATTATTTTTTAATAGATTCATCACTTTTGTTAAACAGAGGGACTAATTTGGTAGAAAATCAAAAAGTTTAGGACTCAAATGAAATGTCAAAAAAGTTTAGGACTCAAACGTAAAAAAATCTAAAGGTTTAGGATTAAAAAAATCCTTATCCCATGTTAGAAGAGTAAAAGAAGTAAAATTGGTATTACAAAATATATTATTTTCCTTCATTTTATTTTTTTTACTCTCTTTGCAATTAAAGAATTTATAATTTTTTTTCTCACATTATTTTTTTTAAAACACAGAGATATATTCATCCTCTGCATACCGTTTCTTTTATTTTTATTTCTCTCTTTTTCCTCTATCATAAACTTTTATCTAAGCAAGGTCAAAGGAATGATATGGAGAAAAAGAAAAAAAAAAATGAATTGCTAAATGCAGTCTGCCAAGCGAGCGATTCACTACACGATAACAATGACCAGTTGCATATCCAAACAAATGATTACATATAGATATTTTCTTTTTTAATGGACGCAAATTCAAGGACCCACTGGTCACGAATTTTGAAAGCTGGCGAGCAATGGAGACAATGCTGGAAAGTGGAAATCAATTACAAGCTTTGTAGAGATGGGGTTTTGCTATTGCTTCTGCCACAAATAAATATTATATTAAACATTAATATTAATATTAATATTAATATTAAGGCAGACCATATTTAATAAATCATATACAAGATATATAGTTAATTCAACAAAATTTAATATTTTTTTAAAATATAATATATATTTTATAATTAACAGTCAGATCACTGTTATCACTGCATTTCTATCATATACTAGAGTCATGTTGCCATTAATATTTTTCCAAAATGGACAAAGTACATGCGATGCAACTATGACTGTTGGTTACAGTAATGGTTGCATTGTGCTACTAATTATTGGCCGGAAATGGGGCGGACATGGTGGAAATAAGAGTCTGGAGATCTACATTTTGCAACGTGAATCTACTAACTAAATGGGGGTGCCTTTTTCGCTGGATTGTTTGTTCTTAATTTAATTTGGGTTTAGAGGAGCTGCGTTGTTTCAATTTTTTGTATATGGGGGTGATGGCAGATGTCTGTTTGTACAGATGGTAGATGTTTGAAATTGGTTACATACAGTTATAGGTATTATGTGCAAAATAGACTAAAACTTGCTGTTCAAAAGAAAAAAAAGTCATGGTTGCATTGCATGTTAATATTTATACAAATCCAACACTCTTACTAGGAATCAAATCGAGCGGCCGACTTCCTAACACTCTTACTGGGAATCAAATTGACTGGCCGACTTCTTAGCCACGTCTGCACTCTTTCGCGAGGAGACTTACCATACCTTATCCCACCCTCTGAGGGATGTAGTGCACCTCTTGTTTGAGGATCTTTGCGGCGTGATGTTTCCTCGCCTTGTAGCTGTTTAGCTGAGTTTACCCTCCCTTCTACCCAAAAAAACAAAAAAATGCAAATCCAACAAGAAGGACACAACCAAACGAAAAATATTATTTGTGCGGTTTGTGCTCCTATGTGGGCTTTATTTGGTTGTTGTTCCGTCATTCTTGTTGGTGGTGGGTGTTGTTTGCTTTTTGGGGGTGTTGATCTAGTTTGAATCGTGGTCGTTTGCTTTTGTTTCTGCTTGGTGTTCGTTCATTTGGCTTTGCTAGGCCCTCCCCTACCTCTCCCGACTGCTGTGATGGTCGATACAGGGTAGGGGAGGTTGCCTTTTTTGGTTTCCAGTTTGGGCCGTGTATAGGTGAGAGGGGTAGCTCCTCTGGTGGGTTGGCGGCTTCGGCGAACTCTTGGGCCTCGGGGGTGGAGATATGGGGGTTGAAGGCTTCCACGGCTAAGTGTGTGGTGGCGGATCCGACAGACGTCTTACTTGTTGCAGTGACCTTAATGTTGAGCAACCACCCATTTATGATGGAACTCACACCGGCGGTTGCCAGTGCCAATCTCCCTGATTCTTCAGAGAGGTTGTGGAGCTATGTTTGGCAGAGTTGCCTATGGCCTATGAGCCAAGTTTTGGGCCTGGTATCTATCCAACCTAGTGTATCTTCCCTTGTGTTGCTTCCCCTTTCCACCTTTGGGTTCATGTTGGGCTTTTTGGGCTGTTTCTATGTAATGTTTATTTTTTGGATTATAATTGTGTATCTCTAGTTTCTTTAATAAAATATTTATTTTCAGCTGTTAAAAAAATTTAAAATAGAAAATAATAAAAACTTCAAATCAACTGATTTTTAATGCTAATTTGTGTTTTACTATAAAACTTTTATGGTAATAAACTTGATGTTAAGAGTAGCCTTTTTTTTTTTAAATAAAAAAGAATAACAATTTCAAAGTATGTCCTGCCCCGAGTCTCATTATATTAAGTCTAACTTTATAAGAAATTAATTTCAGTGCTACACTAAGCATTGGATTTAGGGGTAAGTGTTAGTTGATGCCGATGAAGCATTAAAAAGCAATTTTTATATTTGTCGAAAAGACTTGACTATATAAAAACGTAATAAAAGACATGCGAGAGCACACAACTCATTTTATGATTCATATGTTGTTTTTCATTTAAGTTTAGTATACCATAAATCAAATTATGTCACTTCAACGAGCACTCATGATGTTGTTTTTATTACAAGGTCACTCAAATTTTCCTTTCCTAAAATTCCGAGGCACACTTTTTATTTCTTTGACACACCCAAAAAGAAGGTTTTTTTTTTTGTTTTTTTTACTTTCATATGAGGCCTGTATGTGAGAACCACCTATCTTATTTCTTTCTTCACAAAAACTATTGGGCAATTAAACTGAATAATTGATATTGGCTTTGTCTACTTGAAGTTTGTGATTAATAGATTAAGTCATAAAATACACAAATGCAGTCTACTCTTTCACATGCATTCAACAATTTTTCTAGAAGAGAATAATTTTGTGACTTCACAAAAATTATTTTAAAATTGTAATAAAATAATATACATCGTTAAATATTTAAATTTATAACAAAAAATAAACTTTCAAATACTTGTTAAAATGGTTTCATTGTTACTTATTATTTAAGTAAAATCAAATAATTCTTTGCTCTTTTCAGAAATTAAAATCCCAAGTCCGGAGTCCCAGTCCAGTTTCTCAAATCTTTTAAAACTAGAGAGGCAAAAAGAAAAAAAAAAAAAGAATGATTTTTATTGTCATGCGAGTATTAGTTTTATTGTTATTTTGGATATCCAAAAACAGTTTTTTTTAGTAAAACAATAAAAAAACAAAAATAATATCTCAACAATCCTATCAAGAACAAAAGGTATTGCATCCGTCATCAGGATAGATGCTAAGAATTCGAATAATTACAACTTATCCCACACTGAAACAAGCTTAAATAGCCCTACCACATTCTCCAACCACGCCCGAATCCAAAAACTTCACAATCGAGACAGTTTACCATTAAACCACGTCGGCGGTGGTGGATACTTTCATTCCCCGGGCGGCGTAATTGTCCTTTTTCAATTATATTAATTAATTAAGTATGGAAAATTCTTTCCGGATGATGTTTAAAAATTTAGGCATAAAACAAAAATCTATTCTCCATCTATGTCTTTTTTTTGTTTTTCACTCACTTTACTTTTTTGTCGAATTTCATTTTCCACATTAATTTTATGACGGAAAATTACATTTTACCGTTAACATGTCATTAATTTCATTATGTGGCATCTCATCTCAGATTAAATTTGTCTTGTTAGCATATTTTTCATTTTTTTTAAAAAAATCCTAATTTTATTTTTTAAAATAAAAAATTCAAAATTTTGATTTTTTAAAAAACTAAAAATTCAAATTTTTGTTTTTAAAAATAAAAAATGAAAAATTCACATTCTTTTTCTAAAACTAAAATTCTGATTTTTTTTATTTTTTAGAAAACAAAATTTTTATCTTTTATTTTTTTAGAAATCGAAATTCTGAATTTATCTCTTTTTTTTGTTTTTAGAAACAAAAATTCATTTTAGTTTTTCTTTTTAAATTGGAGAAAATTATATGATTATTTTTTTATTTTTGTATTTTTTTGAAAATTTTTTCTTTCTTTTATGCTTTTTTTAATTTTGAAATAATATAAAATTATTTTTTTAATTTTCATATATTTTTCTAAATTTTTTTTATTTTTTTATCTTTTTTGAAACTTTTTTTGCAATTTTTTTATCATATTTTTTAAAAATTAAAAACTATACATTAGCATTTATTTACTGGTGTGACAGATGATGTGATAAACTTGATTTGAAGTGACATGTTCTCTGGCGTCACTTGGAGAAGGCAAATGACGTGGTAAATTTAGTCTAAAGTGACATGTTACGTGACGTCACGTGAAGAAATTAACGATAAAAAGTAATTTTTAACTACAAAATTAAGGTATAAAATGAATTTTAATAAAAAAATAAAGTGGATAAAAAGTAAAATCTTTGTTTTGTGACACAAATTTACCAACAAAAGTGAGCAGGCTATGACCCATGAACCTAAAACAAAAACCTTTGTAAAACCTCAAAACCCAAAAACCTTCGTCTCACACCGCGCGTAAGAGTGATAGAAAACCAAAGTAGAACTTCAAAGAAAACGAAGGCGGCGAACGTCGACGGCACTTGGCGGAGACCATGGGCAAAGGTCAAGACAGCTTCTCCTTGAAATTTTCTTTAATTTCTGTGTTTCTTTGTTTTTTTTTTTTTCCGTAAATTTTTTCTTCAAACAGTTGAAGATTTATTGCTCTTTTTCTAGCTCTGTTTTTTTGGGTCAAATTTGTGTACTATGGCTGTGAAATATCAAGTAAACTTGCTTCCGTTATTGAAAGCTTGCTAATTTTTTTTGGGTTTGTCTCGATTTTTTGAAATTCATAGTGTTGGGTTTGGAACAAAATTCCGAACGACTTGTCTTCTCCGGTCAGCATCTCCAAATCGTTGGGGACGGCTGAAAATTCCACTTTACCGTTGAAATTTCGGTTCATTACATCTCCGGCTGATGGGGTGGCTTTTCTTTTAGAGAGCCAAAGTGGTCTAGGAGAGCAATTGGGGTTTTTGAGTTTGGAACTCTTTTTTTAAAGGATAATGGTACTGGAAGTTATAGTTTCAAGTTGTGGAAATAGATTTTTTGTGAATAATAAGGTCAAGTCTTTGTACCTTTCCCCGAAACCCGTAGTGAGAGCCTCGTGCATTGAAAATGTCCCTAGTTTTTGTTGTTTTTGCGTCAAGCAGAGTAAGTGAAGGGAGCTTTCAGAGCATGACATGAGGGATTTGGATTAGAGGAAGGAGAAGAGGGGGTGTGATGTGAGTGGCGGCATGCTTCTCAATGGCATTTCTGTTAATTTCGCGGTTGTGAAAGTCATTGTTTTCGGTTGTTTCTGTTAAAGGAGTGTTTAATTTCCAGAGTGGTAGGGAGTGTTTCTACTTCACAAAGTTACAATCAGTTGTTTTTGGAGCGACCGAAATTTCTAGCTTCTTTAAAAAGTTCAATAAAGTTGGACAAAAGGTTAAGAGATTTCAGAATGCCGATAGAGGTTGTTTCGTATCATATGTTGTAGATTTTGAAGTCCTAATATAGAGTTTTATTTTGAAAAGAGAGAAAGACTTGCAGAGTTATTGTTTGCTTATTTCTCTTTTGCCTTTCCTCTTCTTTTCTTGCACTTCTTTTTTATGATTAGGAAAAACGTTGTTGCAGATTTGGAATCAAAAGCAAAAGTTGCCTCAAACAAAAATCGGAAGGCAAAGAAAAAACGATCTGCATCTGATGTGGATAATGCAACTCATGAGGGTAAGTCTTTTTTCCCTAGTCTTCTGCAATTTGATTTTAACTCTAGGATAGAAATAAGTCCTCATTTAACATGTTAAGTGCTTTTAGAATGCATGCATTATACGTTAGTGGCCAACTTATATCTGCCTCCTGTCCTTGCTTATGATTATGATCGTAGGCAACTCTAGGATTTCACAATAAATTCAGTTTTGGTTGGAAGTTTTAGCAACAGCTTCTATTTCTCATTTTCTTATCACCACGTGAAGCAATTTGTGCTCCATCATACCTCATAATTTGTTCGGCTTATGCTTTAGTGTAAAGCAAATGTTTCTATCAAGTTTATTGTGTGGCAGATCACAAGTGTATCAACAGTCTGCACTCCATGTTCATTGCTTATGCATGCTGTGTATTTTATGTTTGTACATTAACTCAGTCATGTTTCATGAAGATCATGAAGCTATGGATGGAATACTTGTTGAAGATAATGCGAATGAGCCAACCATGGGTGAGAAACTGGCAAGTTTAAATTTGCTAGAGGACCAGAAAACAGAGAACCATGATAAACAAGAATCACCTTCTCGTGCAAACCCTCCAAGCGCAGACTCGGTCAACATTCTTCTTAAGCAGGCTCTCCATGCTGACGATCGTGCTCTTTTATTAGACTGCTTATATACACAAGACGAGAAGGTTGTTTCTCTTTCTTTTATTAAAATGATTCAAGCAAAATTATGGAGACTACCAGGGAAGAGGTTTTGTGCCACTGTAAAAATAAATTGCTGCTGTGTTTCTCATGTACATTCTTTTTCAGATAACTGACTACGTACAAGAAAAATAAAATCTAAATGGAGATTAACACAAAAACATCCTGTTGACAGGTTATTGATAATTCCATCTCGCAGCTCAGGCCGTCAGATGTTATTAAGCTTTTGCATTTTCTTATATCAATAATTCAGTCAAGGTAAAGTACTTTTCTTTGGTGAATCTACATTCTGCCAGTACTTTTTTAGAACAAGCATAGTGATGAAAGCTTTTTAAATTTTGCTAATGATAAAAATGATTAAAGTCGCAACTTCTTCCAAATTTCACTTTAATTATGTAATTGTTTTCAATTCAATACTTGGCATGGAGCTGAAGGCCGTTTGGCTTGATGCAGATCTCAATGAGGTGAAATATTTTATATTGGTTGCAGGGGTGCAATTGTAGCATGTGCTCTTCCATGGCTGAAAAGTTTAGTTCTTCAACATGCAAGTGGAATAATGTCCCAGGAAACATCTTTAGTTGCTTTGAACTCTTTATATCAGGTGAAAGAAAACCCTCCATAACATTGTGCCACGAATTTCATCTTGAAGATGCAGATTTCTTGTGCACTCCTGATTTATATACTCTGACATGCTAATCTCTTACTGGCTTCTTAAATGTTTATATTTTGTGCATGATAGATTATAATGGTTTCGATCAAACTAATATTTTTTCTTTTTCTTTTTTCCTCTTTCCGAAATATCATATCATGGGATGGCAGATCATTGAGTCCAGAGTATCAACTTTCCAGTCAGCTATTCAACTATCTAGTTGCCTGGATTCTCGTTTTGCGGGGGTGAGTTTCGGACTTGTCTCTGCTGCGTGTAGTGGTTTTACACAATTAATAATTTGCTGAAAAGCAGAAACCTTTTTCCTTTAGCAGGTTGTTGATGACTTACCCGAAGAAAATGAAACAATAGTGCCTGTAATTTTTGAGGACAAGGATGAAAGTGAAGAACAGGAATCTGAAGGCTCCATGGAAACTGATAATGAAAGCAATGACGAAGAAGCATTTAATGAAGGAATTGACGGTAGTGATTTTGAGGGAAGTGGTGGTATGAGCGAGTAAATGCGATCCATGAAAGACTGCTGTGAGCTGGTACCGCAGGCAAAACATACCAGAGGTTTGTATGTCATCCATCTTGTAGTAGGTCTTGCATTTTAGACGAAGGCAGAAAGTTGCAGTCTGAGGTTCGATGAAAAGCCCAGTTACAAGATCATCTATATACAGTGTACTAATCTCAAGCTCAAAGACTGAAAATTTTTATGCTGAACCTGAAGATTTATCGACATCTTCGTTCCTCCTCTAAAAGAGGGCATCCCCAATATGCAAGCATCATACCCCATCTCAGTTTTGTAGAGCAATATAGGCTCTGGCTTGCTGATTTTAGGTTTTCAACTTTTGATTCTTTGTTAAATACCCACTATGTGTGTTAGCAAATTATGAGTCTGTTGTTAGGTATTTTTGAGTTTCCCTATTACCTGGCCTTCTCGTCAGGTCTTTCAAAAGTTTATTAGAGGCGACGAGAAGATTGATCGAGTTTCAACATTAGGTTACGTGTCATTAACGGTATTGGAGGTAGTCCTTGTTTTTAAGCGATTCTATTATTGTTAGTGAACAATATTTATTAATGAATTGAAAATTTTCTTTTATATTCATAGAAAGAGGGGCAGTCTTAGCAAATTATTAAGTTTGAAAAATTTAGAATCAAGGTAGATCATTGTCCATTACTTAATCTCTCTCTCTCTCTCTCTCTCTCTCTCTCTCTCTTTTAAGTTTGGATATAGTAAGATTTAAGACCTGCAAATTCTAGTATTGCAGGTCGGTTTGAGCTTCATCGTGGACCACTTCTTTGAATTCACTAGCTTTTGTCAATTGACGTCAAAACAAATTGGAGCATTTTGAGCTCCATTTGCAGGAGCAAGCAGGGGGCGCCCGATAGATTTCCCATTAACCATGTGTCATAATCTCAGTTCCTTTCTTTCTTTGCGCAAATGAATATTTTATTTTAATTTTTAGTTTGTGATGGAGATGGTATAGAAAGTGGGGCTGACGAAGTGCTGAAGGAAATAAGTTCAAACTCCAGTTTAGTAGAATATACATCTTCTATTATTTCAGTTGAGTTGAATCATAAAATAATCTCAAAGCACACGCCTTCTCCCACTCCATTCCAGCTAGGTTGAATCTCAAAGGAACAATCATCTTATCTAAAACTTTAAAGATTATGCAGCAAGAAGACTGTACTTGAACAATATAAAATCAAGCCAACTTAACAGGGAATTATAGCAATTCAGATTAAAGTTCAGTTTACAATCGCATCCTTCCTATTGACACTAAAATATCTTTATTCTTTTGACTCCCTATGAAGGATAATTGTAATAGTACCATAGCCTTATCATTAAGGTCAAATCACTGAAAAACTTGCCCAACTGAAACAAACATACATCATTAACAAACAAAGCCACCCCTTAACAAATATCCCACCCCAGAAATCAGAACTAATACTTTGGTTCTTCTGTAGTAGTAGTGGTAGTGGTGGTTTGCCCATGACCAGGGGCATCAACATCCTTGTTTTCATCACGTTGAGTGTGGCCCATCCCAAGAGTGTGCTTCACAGTCTCAGTAGCACTCTCTGCCATGTGCTTCACTTTCTCCCCAGTTTGCTGGAGAACACCCTCAGTCTTATCCTGGCTCTCTTGGGCCTTCTGCTTAGCAGACTCGGTGGTCTGGGCAGCCCTCTCTTCGGCTTGTTGGGTTGTCTCATGGGTCTTGTCTTTAGCTTCTCTGGCCTTTTCCTCCACGGTTTCAGTCATTCCAGTCCTCTCCTATCAGGAAAATTAATGAATCAAAATTCACCACAGAACAAAGAGAGAGTGGGTGGGTGTTAACCCAATTGGTAGGAATGTGCCCCCATGAAACCCCGCTTGGGCCACACCCCAGTCCAACTAAATACCAAAATACAAATAAAATAAAGAAACAGAACAGAGGTTGTTGTGGGTGTCTAGTTTGAGTGATGAGGAGTGTGCCCCCGTCATTTCAGGTGAGAGTTCGAACTCACGCTTGGGCACACCCTTAATGTCCCAAGGTCAATTAAGCCAAATAGACCGGAAAAAAAAAAAATTAATGGAAGTTTCAGACTTTGTGCCTTGAAAAATCTTGTAAAATTAAAAGTCTCTCTTTTCCACAAATAATTAAACAAAAAAAAAAGATGTACACAACAGAACTTCTAATATAAGTTGATTGATCATATCAAATTAAAACCACAATAATAATTGTAACATGTCGTAAACCTCAGCCCGGCCTTGGGATTCACCAGCCTTGTAATGCTCCTGCTCCTCATGAGATGCCATTTTTTCTTCTGTTTTTGTTTCCTAAAGTAGGCTGACTAAAAATTTTTTCTGGGCGAAATGGATTATGCTCCCTTGAAATTCTTGCATTTTGCAATGCCGATACTTGTAGGCTCATGGTGGTGTCCACATAATTGACACGTGTCCTGCTTTCTTGACACTTGTACGGCACGTGTTATGAAATTGGGAGTGATGTTATTAGGCCCTTTTTGTCGGTTTGTTGTTCGAAGGTTTCGAGACCACTTACCAGACCTTTCAGAGATAGAGAGCCTTTGTGGTATTGCCACATTTGATCCACCCCCTACATGTCAATCGGGGAGAGTTCAGTTCACCTAAAGGATAAATATAAAATATCATTGAACTCTACTTACGTAGCTATACTATATAATTATATTTTAAGTAATATTAAAATAATTATATAATTTATCTGACAATATTTAATAATTATTTTTGAAAAAATTCAATCGTTTAATAATCATATTACTTTGATCTCATTCTAACAAATTTCACCCATTATTTTTTAGATATAAATTTACTAATTAATTTTATCACTTATTTTGTATTTAATTTGATAGGAGGATTTATTTGACAACATTTGTGTATTAATATTCTATAAGCGGTTAGCTGGCCAAGTCTCTTAATACATACAAACTTTGGCTTAATAATTTTGTGTGACTAATGGCTCTTCCCTACCCTCACGAGCACAGCTGCCAACATTCCTTAACATCCACCACTAGTCTATGAACAAGGACTGACGGCTCATAGATTTAACATTTGGTAAATTTTTTGATTAAGTTTATATATAGGAGAATAATGTTATGGACGCAAAAAAAAAAAGATAAAAACGCTTTTGCCTCTTGATTGTCCGATCTTTTTTCAAATACCGTTCATTTTTTTATTGATTGTAAAAACTCGAAAGAGGTAAGAGTTTAAAGTTTAAACTTTACAAACCTCCATGAACCAATTACCACACCAAGCACAATGTCCTTTTGAGGTGCAGTAAAATTAGGTCAAATTGACTGGTATCAGCTGCACACATACACATTATACTACTGTCGCTAATTTTAATATAAAATATATTTTCAATACTTTTTAAAGAGTTAAATACATTTAATTTTCTCTACTAAGTAAGTAATTAATTTTGAATAATATTTATTCGTTGTATAGAATTAATAAGTATACCGTAAATTCACATCTTCATGCATCACAATTGATGTCATCTGATGAGTGATAGACAAGATTGCACTTCATAAAGTACAAAGTTTGCTCGCCTTTCATTAATTTGGGGGTTTGTAGGACCTAAAGACGTCAAAATCCTCGGCTACTAACCTTGGGATGGGAAACATAGTGTTCCAGTTACCGCTGGCTGTAAATTTCAACATAATGCACTCCCTATAATTTAGATTATTAGCAATTGTCTTTCCACTCTTTCAACAAATGGTAATATATTTAAATACAAACAAGAAATTACTAGGCAAAATAATTTCATTGCTTGGTTTTAGTTTCTTGGTTCGTTTTAACATTCTATATGTTGTGTTGACTCTTAATTTTCTTAATGAGACTTGTCTCGACTTATCCAAAGAAAAAAAAAAGAACAGAGAAAGAGTGAAAGAGCTTTCCAACCGGCCAAGGCTAGGTAATGACCTTTTGATGGCTTATACGTTGCATGTCGTGGGATGATCACAATTATGGTTAAAGTATTGAACACACACACACAAATTTATAAGACTGAATAAACTAAGTTGTCATAATTAATCTATTTTAAGTTTACTCAAATCTTCTATCAGGACACGTCCATTTTTTAATCCAACAAATTTATATGATAAATTCACAATTCTATATAATAGGGGTGTTACATAAGAATTTTTCATCTCATGTGAAGGGGTTATGTTCTTTCATTCACTAAAGAATAGGTGATAATGAACACCCTCAAGTTAGTGAACATAAAATTGTATGAATTAAATACATAATTTTAAAATCCTTTAAATACATTTCATATTTTAAGTGAGAACTGCGACGAGAAAAACTATACTAACAACCCACAATTTGAGTAAAAGAGATTTTTTGTCGTAAAAAAAAAAAATGTCCCAATGTTTAAAAACTGTACCTGAAGTGGAAAGATTTGCTTCTCATTTTGCCTTTATAGTAATTCCTTTACTTATCAATATCAAACCAAGTAATTGGTGTACCTCCAATCAGAAAAGTCGTGATAGTAATGTTATCCTTTTCAAGAGATAACATACAAAGAGAAGCAATTATACCTCACTGCACGCTCTTAGGTGAACACAGGGGTCCCCCCCGAACGTAATGCCATGCATGCAACTTGTTGTTAAATAGAGAAAAATACTTTGACCATCACAACAAAAATACAAACATATATAAAGCTAGTCGAAAAAGAGGACAAGAATCTTGCTTAAAGCCTAGTATTGACCATAGTGTTTGTGGGAAAACTGCTTTTTAAAGATGCTTATTTTATAGGTCAATGAAGGGAA
Organism: Carallia pectinifolia; assembly: GCA_037832335.1. NCBI lineage: Eukaryota > Viridiplantae > Streptophyta > Magnoliopsida > Malpighiales > Rhizophoraceae > Carallia > Carallia pectinifolia. Next base: position 13,815,316 of record CM075445.1, on the reverse strand, counting down.
TCCTATGTTTTGGTCTCTCCCCTTTTTTAATTTTTTTTAAAAAAATATTCCTTATGCTTCTCTTTGGTAAGTGTTTAGTTAATGAGAAATCTCATCACAATATTTGGCATACATATGTGGACAAGAGATAATAGAAAGAAAGAAAAGAGCAGGGCACTACACGTACACTTTCACGTTTGGAATAATTTTGGTTATGGTTACTTTTATATATTTTCTAGCTAGCCATATATATTTAATCCTCGATTGGATACCCTCACATCGTTATTTCAAATTTCCAATTATGTCTTAGAAGTCTTTATTTTTTTTTCATTGTCAAGTAATATAGATTGTAATTAGGTTATTCTACTCATCCACTTGGGACTTTTTTTTTTTTTTTTTCTCTTGTGATACTTAAAAGTCAAATTTATTAAAGAAAATAAGTGTCTATAATAAATGCACAAAGAGCGGGAAGAAAAGATTAACGAGCAAAAGCTCCTCTAGTATGCCATCACATAATACGTCTATGGAGGTACAAAAAATTGCATTTATATCGATATGCATTTGAGAACGAAGGCACGTTAAATAGATATTATACTATCAATAAGTTATGGCAAGTAAATTAAAAATTTTCAACCTCTTGCGAGCACTCTTGAGTCATTTGTCATTGGATCAACTTGCCATTGGGTAGGAACACTTAACTTAATAACGGAAATGTACACGAGGTAGAAAAATTATGCCAATTCATTGTAATATAATGGGTTGAAAGCTAATATTTATAAAAACAGTCTCTTTTTAGGGAATATCTACCTTAATGGTTAAAGTTTAAATTTTTATTTTAAAAGCTTTAATTTCTAATTATGAGTAGGGGTGTGAAATTTATGAAAAAGTTAGAGCTATCTTTATTATTTAACTTATAATCTGATGTGCCTCCTAACAAATAAAAAATAAAAATGAAATGAATTCTAATCTTATAATATAGAACCCTAATTTTAGAATGATTAAATCCCCTTAATCTAGTTTATATAATGTCTCTCTTGGAAGCCAGAGAAAATGCATCTCAAGTACACTAATTAGTAGGTATGAGATGATTAATGTTAGATTCACAAAAATTCATTGTTGATTTAACCGTTCAAAGCACCTTAGACGAAGGATTATCTTTAATAAAATATATTATTTCTCGTTATGTTATGGTCTTCATCTCGAAAAGAAGTTTGCAATTTATTTCTTTTTTTTTTTTTAGGGGAGATAGAGATGAAAAAATCTATAGTGCTTTCTTCTAATTCGACTAATTCACCTGCCAAAAAACTTTTCCCACATCAAGTACTAATTCGTTTTATCCTATTGACTTAACAACCAGACAAAGAATCCATAAAAGTATGAATTACATCAGCAAAGCATGCACACCATTGTCTTAGTACATTATCCATTGCACTTCTACCAAACGAGAGATTCCATTAGGGAAAAAGTTTATGACTACAGAATCTACCCACGAAATAAATTTTTGTTATATGTATATATATATATATAACAAAATTTCAAACAAAGTGCATTTTTTTACATATTATTGCACAGTGTACATATTATTGTTGTTATTACACTTTTTAACATATTATTGTACATTCTTGTTATGCATTGTTAACATCTTGTCGTAATTTTGCACACACTATTATGTTTTGGCCGAAAATTTAGAAATTCAAAATTTAATTTTTTATTGTGCGGAACTAAGAGAGGCACTCTAATTAAACTCTAGTCATATTTATGAGGCCATGTAATAAAGCTTATTTGCTGTTGTCGTTTTTTTTTTTTTTTTTTTGTGGATAAAATCTTGCACCACACAAGGCTCACAGAGAGACTGGGATAGAGAGAGAGAGAGTCAAAGAAATCAGATCAAGAATGTCAAAAGCTCTTCAATATGTAATTAAAAAGAGAGGAGAATCTTCTTTCGAGAAAACCAAAACCATGCACCGTACAACAGGCAAAGTCTCTGAAAACTAAAGGTGGATACATGAAGTAGCTCTTTTTTTTTTTTTGGGTCGTTCATTTTTTCCCTTACTTGCCTTGGCTACAATGGATAACAGATCAAAAGTACCAAACGAAAATGACATACTTCGTAGGAAGCTGGAAGCCTAACAAAAAGCACACGTCAACATGAGTTTCTAAACCATGTTCACCTCAGCAAACCTAAACAGCGAAAAAAAAAAAAAAAAAAGAATGGAGATAAAGCAGCCAGCTAGTCCACATTCTTCAAACTTTCTTTCTTGGAATTTCAAACGCATTTCCTGCAATCAAAACATGACTTCTAATATTAATGTAAGCTCAGAAATATTCATATATGATCTTATATATTGAAGTATATATTTGATGTTTAGTAAAGTATATATAGTGAAGTGATGATACCCATATTGCATCCCTAGTATGAATTTGTGTTGCTGAAATCTCTTGGGGCATTGCATTTGAAACACTCCATTCTGCTAGCAAAGTTATGCTCATTGCATCCCCACCTGTCCACACGAAATTAAAATTGCATAGAAGATTATAAAATTCGTCTAAATTTTCCACAAAGATATTGGTATACTAGCCACTTGATACATATAAAAAAAATAAAAAAAAATAATTAAGCATATTAAAACATATAAAAAATTAAAAGGGGTAACAAATTCGATTAATTAATTACACCTAGTGAAAATATTATGGTCACGTTGTATGATAAATGTTGCATATTTAATTTATAGTATGATATGATTTGTCTAGAGAAAATAATTTATATACCTGGTACAGATCCAATCGCCAGATTTCCACCCAGATCGATTGCCACTGGCCCTAGACCGAGGCATGTGATCAGAATCAAAGCTCCCAGTTGAATCATCCTTGAACACACCACACTTGAAGCAACTAGAGCGGCTAGCAAAGTTATGTGTCCCGCAGTTCCCGACGGTGCAATACCAATCACCCGGGCGGACGTCCGACCCGGAATACCCGATCGACGACCCGCCTCGCCCGGCAAATCCACCCAAGTCACTTCCAAACCTAGGCTCTTTGCAACGTTGGCAGGAGTCACGCCTCTGGAAGTTGAGGTGCTGGCATGACCTGCAGTTCCAATCTCCTGGCCTACTCATATTTTTCCTGCATTGCAAATCAAATAATTTAATTAATGGCAATAAAATAGTTAATAACACTTTTTTTTTGCTTTTTTATTTTACAAGGGTGATCAAAAGATCGAGAAATGAAAATAGAGTCACCGCGATTCGACGAAAAGACTAAGAAGTCTCAACGAAGTCCCAACCAATTGAACTTCCTGGAATATAATTGTTCTTTGGTTACAAATCCTAGTGCTCCAATTTAAGGCTGGGGAGACAATAAAGAATGCCAAATATATAAATTAATTAATTCTCACTCCCTAGTTCAACAAGACCAAAAAAACAAAGAAAGAAAGAAAGAAAGAAACATATATAATGCCATTAATTTGGATTAACCCACACAAATGAAATCTCACTAGCTTCCTAGTACTTACTACCTTAGTAACCAGCACAAAACTTATTGCAAGTTTCTATGCAAGAAAAACAGCTGTGAAGCCAATTAATTGTAAACTGGAAATATACATATATTTTTTTGTATAAATTAAGACTAGAGAGTTTAGAAGCTGACCTTTGAATTGAGTGGGAAGATTGTAAAGATTTTGTGGTATAACAAAAAGGGTGTCAAGATAATTGGTCAAGATGATGCAAAGAAGATGAAGGAAATGATGGGTGAAGGAAATTGGTGGCATGGGGGGGTGCTTATATAGAAATGGATAGATGGCCGAGTTAAGCAATACTTTTTCGTGTTCTTCACCTTGGCAATAAATCCTTGATAAATGTGGAATCACTAAAGCAAGTTAAAGAGATAAAGGAGAATTCCAGCTGTGATTCCAATGACTTGGGGTTTTCGAAAATTTGAAACACAATACTTTGTCTAGCCATTGAGAGTGCTTTAATTTTAGGGTTTGTTGACGTGAAGATTGAGAAATTCATGCACAGATTGCACAAAGATTAGACACACCACCCTTGGTTTGCTTGGTGCGCGTCCCTTACTTTTAAAAGTTGTGTAAATCATTACCACTCACCTCTTGCTCCCATGATGCTTTTTTTTTTTTTTTTTCCATTTAGCCACGTGGTTTTTATCTCAATGTTATCCAACTTTGAGTATTTGTTATTTTTACTCATTTTATTTGATGAGTATAACTTTAATATAATTTTATATCATATAAATTTATTTTTTAATTTTTTATTTTAACTATATTCCACTCAAAAATATACTCCGCTCATTTTGTAGTAAAAGATTATAATTAAATTATACTAAAAAAAAAGAATCAAATTAAAAATCTTCTAATATTTCTTAATCAAACTTATTCTGAAAAATTTTAACCCCACATTCATTAGCTAACGATTGATACACTACCCAAGGTAGTAGTTTGAGAGTAAATCGATGAATTTCCATGCTTATAACTTAGGTTTCAATCCCACATTAGCAGTCTCCTAAGCAAAAGGCTCTGCTTGCTTTGGCTAAGAAAAAATTGAGTGTGACGATGAGTTCCAGATTTGACAATCGTTATAATCTCCCACAGTAGAGTCTCGTTTGAACCTATTAATATTTGAGTAATGAATTTTTCCTATAAGAGAGATTAGATGAAGATGTCAATGAATGACCTCAATTTCAGCCTACAGATACAATACTTAACATACTTGCAATACATTATTTTTTGTTATTAAAAAAAGAAGCTAATAATTGATACAATTAGGTCTAAATCTATTTTTGTATGAAGTAGTATATGGCCAATTCTTTGAAGCATAATTTATTTGTTATCGAGAGAATTTTTAATTTGACTCATATTTTTTAGTGAGTATAATTTATTTATAATTTTATATTATAAGATAACTAGAGTACATTTAAATAAAAAATAAATTTATTCACTGTTAAATTATATATAAGTTTTACTCTAAAAAAAAAAAAAAATTAATAACCACCTATTATTGAACTATCTGAGTTTCCAACCTATCCCTTGACATGCTAAGGTGTACCCTTCAAACTGATACTGTGACATAAGCGCTGTGTGTGGGTGTCACTAGATTACAAATTTGGCGTAATGACAGAGAATAGAATGGCTCCTAAGACCAAGAGAATAGAATGGCTCCAATCATGAATATTCATTGGCATGCATGCACTGGAAGGCTTTGCCAGTCAAAACTGAATCAAGTTGCGATTTGGATGGTCACTTTCAGTCCATGCACAAAGTGTTAGGCCAAAGTCAGGATATCCCACATAAATCAAACTGAAGATATTGTCAGCCTAGAAGCACGACAGGCTTAATCAAAACCATATATCCACTCAATCAAAGGGAACCATAAACCCTACAAAAGGCATATTTGACCAATCAATGGGACCCTTTAGTCACTAATGTTGAATATCCTTCAAAGAACTCCACATTTCCTTCCGCCCTCTATATATATATATATATTAAAAAAAAAAAAAAAAAAAAGAGAGAGTGCGGCTGCGTGTACATAAAGAAAATAGCATCTTTGGACCTTACTCAAAATCTGGGTTTGACTATTCCATCTTCCTAGCCTGTTGGTTTGCATGGACTTCTTACTAAGGATATTGTTGGTGTTGATTTTCTTCGAACTGTAATTACTTAATTTTAGGATGTGCCCTCCTTGTTAAACCAAAAAAAAAAAAAAAAAAAAAAGATAGCGTGGGTCTTTGAACCATAATTTATTTACTTAATTATTTGTGTTTGATAAGTAAATTATTCTTCATTTTTGTTTTATATTGTTGTCAGATGACAAAATATCTCAGCTAAGTTTATCTTTTGGTTCGATCAAAGATAAGTCATTAAGATATACTTGGAATAGGAAATTCATAATTAGAATTCATAACCTAATATCCTCAAAATTAAATTTCAGTCAACAAGGTGAAGAATATACCTATCTTGCCAACTTAAGCTAACTAGCCTTGTCGTTATAGAAATTATACTCTCCTATCATGTGATGAATAACCTTTAATGTTCAAAATTTAGAAAGACCAACTTCATCTTTTTATTTTATTTTATTTTTTTTTTTTTTTTCTTATAAATTCTATTGTTTCCATAAGAAGTCTTGTCCCTGTCAACTATATATATATACTTTGAGAAACCGCAAACTGAAAAAGCCAAGTGCACTGCTTTACAAAATTGAATATTCCCTTCTCTATTTGTACACTTTAGATCCCAGATTGTCCCTTCATGGACATCAAATAAAATTGCAACAATACAAAGAAGATTAGCACGGCTTCTGTGCAATGATGACATGCACAAATCAAGAACTGATCCAAATTTTTACCTATCAAAATGAATCAGTCATACTACAAAAGCAACACCTCAAGCAAATAAATCAGTTTATGAAAAAGGATTCACTTTGACACTTAAAATATTTATTACTTAACAGCTAAATTCATGGAAGTTGTGAATGCTATGATTAGGAAGAGATGAATGGTGAGAGCTAGGAAAGGAAAATGACTGTCTGAATGGATCAAAAAATCTTTGGTTAAGAAAAATTTAGAACAACTACGTCTCAAATTAACCAAACTTAATTCATAATAAAACATAATGAACGACCATAATTAAATTTATAGCTAAAAATTTGTTGTTGTAATCACCGTAGAGTATGAAAGAAAACCCACCAGCAAACCAAATTAAGAGAGGGAAAAATGAATTGATAAGCTACAATGGGGAATTTCAATAAAGACATTTTGAAGCTGGAAATGATGGAATAACAAGTTTTCGAGGTCTCATTTTGACCACCTTTATCTTTTTTGTTTCTGCGGCTGCTATTCCTATTTTCTCTCTCCCTAAACCATCGTTGATTAATATCTCTTTATCTTTCTCTTAAAAAACCCAAAATACATATAGTTATTGCTATAGAAAAATGGAAAATGCATAAAAAGATCTGGCCTCCATTCTCTTGGAGAAGGGTAAAGGATCTCAAGAGGCAAACTGTAAAGAAAAGGAGAGAAGTGGTACTGATTCGATTCTCTCCTTGGAAACCACACCCATGCATGACCACGACCAACTTATTAATAATGTGTTCTTCCTTTTTTTTTTGGTTATTTCTCAAAAACAATTTTCTCCATAAAAACGGTTTCAAAATAACAAAAAAAAGAAATAATCTATTAAATAATTAAATTCATGAAAAAAAAAAGATCAAATAATCGTTAAATAAAACTGTATTATTACTTTTTGTTATTTAAATATATTCATATAGTTTTAATTATTATTATTATTATTTTCTTTTTGGTTGCCTGGCTAGCTTATCAATCAACATTCAACAAGTTAAGTACCCTTTCTTTTGCGTGCTGTTGTGTGCGCGTGTGTTTTGGTAAAAAGAGACTACTCCTTTTGCTTTATTTTTCCTTTGTTCATTTTCAGTCATCACATTTTTTATTCGCCACTTTAACGAATGGGACTATGATGCTTGACTAATTGTTAGTAACGAAGATTGCAACTTTAACAGCGATGAGTCATGATCGAAAATTACCGCTTCCCATCCACTCACAGTTAGCCTATTGTCAAGGAGCGAACTTGGATGGCTTGAATTAGTTGTACGATCTTGTGTTTCGAATCTGCTTAAGTTCATATATTTTATGTTTTAACTGAGAAACAAGATGGTGGGAGTTGTGCTTGTAAGTATATTTCCAAAAGAAGAACAAAGTAAAGAGAGTGAGAGGAAAAGATTTTAAAATTGGACACATAGTACATGTTTAATTAGTCTAAAGAGGACACTCTAAAGAAGTGCCACTTACGCAGCATATCAGCGCACTGGGCGCATGACACGTAAAATGTTATGACGTTAATAAATTAAAAATTTTAATTAATTAAAATTATGTAACAATTATGTCTCATCAATATTTTGTCCAATTAACAGCCAAAGAGTTGTTTGAATGGATAGATATAATCCCACAAGTTATTTGTCTCAATGGATATGCCCCAGAACAGTTGTTAACTGTTTTTAACTTTCACAACATAATTCTATAAAAAGGATTCAACAGATTATGTTTACCTGCAGAAAAACACATTTAATACCAACAATATGGCATACACATTCTTCTCTTCTATTTTAATTTCACATCCCCACAAATTGCAAACAAAAACTTCAATTTATTTAGAGAGAGAATTTGCATCAACTCTGATACAGTAATTAGAGAGTGAATATTACCTTAGGGACAATGGTTCTTGATACATAATCTGAAGCGGTTCTTCACTTGAAATGGTTTTGCAGATTCTATATTTTCAATTCTCTCTTTTTAACAGTGCTATCAATTTGAGATCATGCTATTAATCAGAGAATGGACAAAACTATGTGATCGAAACAGACAAAATTTCTTACATGAGGTTGGAAGAGATGACGCTTCGATCTCATCACTGCTGGCTTTTTTATGGATATCTCTCAGTAAGCTTTTCTCGAGTATCCATACCAAGTGTTTACATGCGTCTCTGATTTTTGCTCTTAGAGAGTCGCAGCTATATTTTCTCACCAAAAGGGAATCACTTTCACGCAAATATCGGGTGCTAGCGCAGCTCCCACCGCCACTTCTACATTTTCATGGAATTCACTTAGAAATTCGAACATGATATCATGAAATTAACTGCTCAGTATAAGTTTCCTCTTATTAGGACCCTGAGTGGCTTCACAAGTCACTTTTTAAGGGTAAAACCATGAAGTCGCGCACAGCTATATTCTCGTATGTATGCCTCGGATTCCCATTTCGTTTAACTCCTCGTATGACCCAGAAAGGAATTAAGGTTTAAGGCAGCGCTCTCCCCTTGTAGCAGAAGACAGGGAAAAAGATAACAAATGCAAAGCATGCATCAACGGCACGAGCAAATTATTCTTCCTAACTTGGTTTTCCGACCAGGTTACACAAACATATTACAAAAGAAGGAAGTAGAGTTAGATTAAGAAACATTCTGTTTCGGTGTTTTTATTTGCTTTCTTTGGTTGTTCCCTTCGGAATTGTTGCTGAGCTAGCAACAAATAGTTAGTGACTCAGAAATAAAATATTGGAAGCCATTTTGTCAAAGCAGTAATCTTGTGTTTATTATTGGTGGTCTTCAGTTCGAATAAAGGAGAAGGGATGCCATAAGTTGACAGTTAGCGTAAAATTAACCAAACCATTCTAATATGCTGTCGCAATAAACATAATACAGACTGATGATTGAAAAACAGCAGCAAAGAAACCTTTAATCCTACAAGCAAAACAACCTGTTTACTCCCATGTCTTATCATTCTCTCAAATTTTAAAAACAAAGAAAGTGCCATGCTCGTGGAAAGGGAAGCAATCTCCCCGTGTGAGTGTGCTTCAGCTTGTATGGACTACGTTCATCAGTCCAGAGTTAGAATTTAGAATGCAATCAATCCTTTGAAATGTTCAAGTACAATCTCTATTTTAGACAACATTTTCCAGCCATCAAATCTGCATTAATAATAAAAATAAAATAAAACAAGGGATCGAAAAAGGATATTTACCGTAATTCAGCGATGAATACGCCTCAGTATTGCATTCATCCATTTCATTTCCTCCATATTGCAATTCAGGAGTACGTTTATGCTTCTACAACAATTGTATGCAGGTAGATCAAAAGGGCAGGAGCAACACAACCCAAAACTCAAGCCAGTTGCTCAATAAGACATCTTGATAACGCACAGCAATAAACTACAAAAAGCGGTTGCCCCAAGCAACTAGGGCTGACCAATGAAAACTGTCATGGAATGCCATGCTGTACAGAAGCCCACAACACAAAAGCATTGTTACACACTATGGAACCAAGAAGGGAAATATACATGATTTTAATGCTCTTGCCCATCATAAATTGCCTAGCTCCTGCCAGGATTCCTCTCTTGGAGAATATTGTACAGACAAAAGATGCAAAGCTATCCTTTTGGAGTAGACTGGGGCCACATGAAGGTAGCCAGAAATCTGGGGATTGACATACTCACCATTAGATTTTCAAATGCCTTAATGACAAAAGTAAAGACGTGCTTAGAATAGTTTCGGATCTACTAATGCAATCTCAGAATTGTACAGACAATAGGCAAAATAATCATATATGGAAATAACAAACACTACATGAACCTCAGATTACACTTACAAGACTCCAGAAGAGCTATTGCTCAGAGTTCTGTTAAGACCCTTTTCTGCTTCGTGTGGCGGGACCAGTGACGGTCCTCACACTTGTGGATCCTGAACTACGAGACTCCCTCTGAATAGGTGAAGCACTTCCTTGGACTCCATGTAATGGAACTTGTCTTGGAGATCTAGAACTTGACTCGCTCACTCTAAATGCCTCAGCCTCCAAAACCTTGGCTTCCTCAGTCAACATTGCCAACTGTTTCAACAAAAAACTGAGTTAGTCTAGGAGCAGTATTTAGATCGAAACCAAAAGAATTTTTAATAAGCTGACAGATGGATGCTCAATATGATGGATTGTTCACTGCTGCAGGCAACAATTGTAGCCTATTTTAATGGCTTAAAATGGAAACATGTAATTCATTTGTGCATATGACAGAAGCAACTATGCAGCAAGAGTGCCACGGTAATCAGACACTTTAACTCAGAAGACCAGCAACCCCAAAAATGAAAGTCAGGTCAAAACGAATCTCTGTCAAAGTTCCAAAGAAATGGAAAAGTGTTGACAGTAACAATGTAGTTATGGTTCAAAGAAAACAGAGTACTGGACTAGAATTCAATCCTGCTCTGCAAAGATTCTTTCTGAAGAGGACGCCCTCAGCCTAAGGCCAAGTGGGTGAAATATTAGTTGAAGGCAAAAGGCTTTTACCATTTTACCAGCCTATGAATTATGTCTTTCAATCATAAGTATTCTGTAATGCCCATCAAATAACCGCATAGTGAGTTTTGTTATATACCCGAATTTCATTCTCTCTCAAGCGATCATAAAGTGCACTTATGGCAGGACTTAAACTGCACGTGTTCCAAATGAAGCAAGTAAGTACTGGCAGAAATAATTCCAAATGACAATAAAAGACGAATAAGTAAAATAAAGATGATTTGCATTTGCTAACCAATATTCGATCAATTTGCAAATGGAAGCCTGATAAGTTGCTGTGTGATGTATGAAAGTAAGGGGATGTATTTTGCCCTCCCTGAGCAAAATTTGCAGCAAATTAGAAGACAGTAAATGACTAATACCGTGACTTGAAGCACATGAAAGTACAAGCATCACCTCATATTCTGCAAGATGGCTTGGTTATATGCTCCTTGTTCTTCTTCATACAATACACGTTGCAGATCCGTAAATGACATTAGAGGAGAATCAAGCTTAAGCAAAGACTCGGAGGGCAAAACATAAAGGGGAACCTCTTTCCCAGCGTACTCTGCTCCTCTGTCAGCAAACATAAGCAATCTGAGAATTTAAAGACAAGTTTCCCTAGTGACAATTTTAGAAAGGTCAACATATGGTCAAATGGCGAAAATGACCAACACTGTGCGAGAAAAGTAAGAAATGATTAATTTGAAGCACAAAGAAATAGTGATGTGCCTTCCAAATAATGCAGATATATGGAAATTCCATAATGTTTACAAGAATTCTACACAAGAGTAAGACAACCGCCATCTTGCTTTCAGTGAGAGCAGACACAAAATCTAGCACAAAGAAAAGATTAACTTAAAACAAAAATGGGAAAGAAAAGTGAGCAAGACATACACAAGAATACCTCATGTCCAAATTTGAGTGATGCATTGCTTCTTGCATACTTTCTGACATATCCATTGGATCCATATCAACAGTCGCCGCATCTGTATTTCCACTCTTATTTTCTTTCCCAACATAGTTGGCATCAGCATTAGCAAAGAAATTTCCCAGTTCCAATGACCTTGTTCCACCCTAGTCAACCATTTCTACAAAGATTAAAAGGAGTAACCACAAATTGGAAGTGGCACTACAGTTTCATTTACTTCTGTATATAACTGCACAATAGAATCAGGCATCAGTAGGATGACAACATTCAACAACCAAGCCTCAATCCCAAATTTAGTTACAGTCGGCTATATGAATCTTTTCTCGTCATTCCATTCTAGCATGAAATAAGCTAGGTGTGAGATGTAGGTGTTCTAACTCTTTCCTAACCAGAGATTTCCAAGTTAACTTGTGTAGATGTCAGTAGGATGACATAGGAAGAGGAGGGGGGGGGGGGGAGACAAGGTGTAGATACAGTAAATTCTTGTAGTAGGATTCCTCTGTGGCAAAACATAGAGCTCAATTTTCAACCAGATCGCACCAATTGCCACAAGTTGCATGGCCTAGTGGTAGAGCCAAATCCTATATTCTCTATTCAAAATAATTGAGAGGGAGAAAAGGGGAAGGAGGGACTGGGGGGGGGGGGGGGGGAGATAAAAGTAGCCGGTGAGCATGGGCTTGCCCAGCAGTTTCCCATCTCTTCTACTTCGCTCTATTTCAGAAAAAAGCATGTGAGACAGATCCATCTCCAGTCTCCACATGGAAAAGCCAAACATGGTGACACACCAATCCCACTTTTCTGCCATGCCAACTATAATAAGTAATCTAGATGCATATCATATAAAAAGTACAGGCACGTAAATTATATTCTAAAATCCTTGAGTAGGATAAGAACACAATATCATAACCAGTGGAACTTGAACTGAAACATATCTATATATCTAAAGAAGGAAATGTAAATGGAAAAATGACCAAAAGCCATTGAGCCACTCACATTGAGGGAGTGTTTGGATAAGCTTTTAGGCGGATGCATTTGTGTTTCATTTTAAAAAGGTACGGAGACTTGATAAACTTTTTTGTGCTGCTTTTTAATTCTACTTATTTCTCCATACGACTTCTTAACAATAGCTGATTGAAAAACAGCACAAGGCTACTTTTTGCCGCTTTTTATGCTACTTTTCACTTTTTGATGTTAATAATAATTTAAATGGACTAAATTACCCTCAAAGAATATATATATATATTATTTTATTTTATTTTATTTGTCACATGAATTAAACATGTTAATCTATTTCATTAATATTTTTATAAACACAACAATTTTTTTCAACTATTTTTAAATAATATTTTTTTTCACTTCTATTTTCGTTAATATTGATAGTTATAGAAAATATCACAAATATTATATTTTTTATTACCTACTAAAAATTAATATTTTTTAAAAAAGTTAAAAATTAAGAGGAAAAATTCCCAATATTATTTATTGAATATTATTCTAAATATATAAAATTCTAAAATATAAAAATATATTTTTTAATATGATATATTTACATAAATTAGATGTCTAAATTAAAATTTTCATTATTCAACAGCAATAACGAGTATAAAATTGACCAAACACTTCGTTAGTTTAATCAACAATCAGCAACAAGAAACAAGATTCAGCAGTCAGGAATCAGTAACTATAATCAGTAAGAGCAACATCCAACAAGTAAACCAAATACGCCCTGAGACTTTAATTGAGACAATGTAAAAGCGGTGCTCCCAGTGGGGTCGGAAGGGTCAAATGTTAGCAGCCTTACCCTTGCTTTTCACAAAGAGACAATTTCCACAAAACAAACCTGTTACACTTGATGTTCTGATAAGAAAAACCTGCCTTACATTTGAGGATTTAAAAAGAAAAATAACTGAACACTCACGTAACTCATTATCAAGCTACAAAGACAAAAAAAACTCAATCCTACGAATATTTTGGACGAACCTAAACCCATACCATGTACCAACCAAATAGAGTAGATTAATAGGAGGCTGCCATTTGTCACCTTTCAGCCCCCGCCTTTACTGTTATTCAATCCAATGACTTAAACAAGGGATGAATGCATGAAATGCATTTGACGGTCAGTGTGGCATCTCTATTTCAAATTAGGAAGATGATGAAAAGAAGGGAAAATGATAATGACAAGAACCAGAAAAGCAAGGCCCACTAGCTTATATTGTTGCGAGCATTCTTGTTATCCTAGCAAGAGAAAAAATTCCTCAAATCTGCCGTTCACGTAACTGTCCCAAAAAGCAGTTTAACAACAGGCCAGGTGGATTATCCTGAAGAACCCTCTAGGTGCCTGGAAAGAGGCAATAACCCCAAGGAAAGACCATACAAAGGATTCTGGTAAACCCAAAAAATCATAATTAAAAGGAAAATTGCTCTGAACAGTTTACAAATTTGCCCAAACTCCCACACAATTTAGCAGAATAACAACAAAACATACGTCAAATCATCTATATTCTAGAACATCTATATTTTCTCTAACCTTTTTCCCACCTTTGAAGCCATAATGGGAATTCATGCCAAACTACACTAGAAATGCCAACCTCACGAATCAGAATTTATACCTTACTAGATCCTGATGTGGTTCTCGAATCACCCGTGTCTTGTTCAGGGCTGTCCACACTTGCAGATCCAGGAATCACTGACGCAATTTCAGAAGAGCTTAAAGATGATTCAACATCAATTATTAAACTTTTATTAAAAGCAGATACAGAAACGGGTCTGGATATGTTGTTCTGCTTCCCATCTGATGATTGGAAAGCAATAACTTGAATTCTTCCAACCTGAAATCACCAAGCATGTTTTATGTTTGCATGGGTAAAAATATTTTCAAGGACCACTATCCACATAGCATGCATCCAATACAGACCTTATTTACATCCTCACTAAAACAGGAAAATATCAGCCCAATGAAGCCAGGATCTAGCAGTTGATACATTGCCTGTGTCCGCACATCTGCAGAGACAGGGACAGAAGTTAGTGACAAATCCCAGTGCCAAGGGATCAGAAATACTTACTAATGTCAAGCACAAATGATAACAAGTTCAAACATATGGTAATAAATCCATATATATGTCCCAAGAGGAAGAAAATTGTATCAGTCAGCAACCATTTGATTTTTACACTTATTCTTAGAACTCAACAGAGAATAAATACTTGGAGGAAACCATATAGCTTACAAACACAGTAGGAGTTGGTTTTAGAAACTTAGCCCTAATCAATGTTTTTTAATGAAAATCTTGGATAACACAGCAGAATATTAATCGTGAACAGATACAAATGAACATTTAAAAGCTGCATTAAATTTATTAAACTTCAAGCTTACCAACATGCGATGGCAAAACTGTAATATGTGGGTGTGAATGGTACCACCCAATCACCCTTGTTGTTCGTCCTGTTGCTGCAGTCATTCTGTGATATGATGTTAAGCATACAATATACCAGCAAACTTAGCATGCATGTGCAAATTATGTCATGCAACCAACTCTCGTTATGACAATCTAGCTGTAGTTCTAAAAGAAAAGAAAGACCGTCAAAATGTTGAAGTGGGGGACCTAGGGCCAAATTCACATCAAATAAAATTGAACTTCAGGCAAATGTTTTACATCCAGCCAACTGCTTCACTTTTCTGCATTTGGGTTAGTAGTTAAAACTTAATTTTTTCAGCAATGATTCCTGAGCACTATGAAGATACGGGGAGTCATCTGATGTTTAGTATAAATTCAAGAAACCACAAAGGTGTTTAATTTATGCTTCATAAGAAAGTAAACTGTAACAGATTAAGCTTGTTTTATTCTCCAACACCACCAATGTTCTCCCAGAAGAGCAAATAAACAGGTAAAAAGAACCAAAAGCTGTTCAGAGACAAATGGGTATTCAAACAAAAGATAGGTAAGGATATCTCGGCCTGAGCTGATGCAGCAGCTAGTTGTTCAGGATTTGTCTCTACTCGGTCTTTTCGCCTATCAGATCGTGACTGAGGCGACGCTCCCCAAATTAGTGCAGTTACACTACCATTTTTCAAGTGCTGAACATTCGACAACAGAAGAAAAGGCAGCCCATCACAATTTGAAATAGAAACATCCGCCCTTTCTGACATGCAAAGCACCTTGGTGCACAACATCTATGCAAAATTACAAAAACGCTTCACAGATTCCCAAAGGAGCAGCAGAAGTGTGGAGAGAGAGAAAGAGAGAGAAAGCTGAAGCATTGAAGAACCAATGACTGCGTCCTCTTTTTATAACTGCTGAATTATGATATGAACAAACAAGTGGCTGCTGAAGTCCAAAATCTAGGCACATCACTCAGGCATACAATTGTTATATAAATTAATTATGCGTGTCCATTATGTATTATTTCTAATGAGCTTCTTGAAGGACCGCAGAGGTGATTAGTTGATAACAATAAAAATGCAGTTGACCTCTTAAATGCACAAAATATTCATGTAATTTTGGTATATTCTACATTAAAATAAAAGCTCAACTGTCCCAAGAATTTGATTCAGTTATATAACCTGAATCAATGTTGGATATAAAATTATCAGTGTGTATTTAAGACTCCAAATTGAAGATATCCACATATAATATAGCAAGTATGAGCGCTGTAATTTCCAGAGGTGCCAATAGAGAATGCTACAAAGATTACAAGAAAAACAAGAAAAAATGAATGGCATCATCATACAAGGAATTTAAATGTTAAATGTAGGATGCAAACAATTCCCATAAAAGATCTATGTCGTGAATGATAAAGTTATATCTGCTAATGGATTTGTCAACACAAGTTTGTTCAATCTTAGCAAACTGATGATGAAGGTTAGACAACTTTGAAGCTACAATCATATTCACAGCATTTTGAATCCAAAGAGTGGATTTCAACTATGCAAAATCCTAAAGTCTGTTGCTTTCTGATCTCCACAATATACATCATGTGATGCACTGGCACGCAGATAAAAGACTGCAGTGGGACAAGTGTTTCCTCAAGTCAAATAATATATACCAAAGCCTAAAGTTTGTCTGCTAAATTCCAAAAAATCCAATTTTTCTGTCATTAGGATATTCCAATGCGATTATCTTTAGCAAAAATTATGGCGAATTAATCACCACAAAAAATGAACTTTCCAACCATGTTAGAGATGATTTCCAGAAATAACGAATTTCTCAAAACAAGTTAAAGCAAAAACACCCATAAAATGGTGGTTCGCGGAATTTAAATAAGATCCAGAGCAGACGCTTATGCATTTCATATTGAAGCAACAACCACCAAATTGCAATCCAAAAAAGTTTGGAACTTTATCCAATCAGAAAATCCCCAATAACTAGAACCCACATCAGAAAAAGCACAACAAGAAACAAACTTAAGAAATTGAATTCTACAATGAAGAAAAAAAAAAACTAAAACACCCACAATAAATTACACAGACAGTAACAAGAAAAGCTAAAAATTTATTAAATCAAGCTCAAAATTTAGGGAAAAAAAAAAGAGAGAACCTAAGTATAAACAGAACTTAGCTATACACTTCCATTGAAATTCACAATGAATGAAGACTGAATAAAATTTTTTTTTTTTTTTAAAAAAAAAAAGCTAGATGATGCAAAATATACATGGGAATGAAAAGGGGTTTCATTGAATAAACCTCAATATCACCGAGAAGGAGGCCCATGATCTCCTCAGTCTCAGTAGACAAAGCATGGGTTAGGCACGTCAACCAAACATCCTCTGACATCTTCACACTTGTTAAAGACATCTCTCTCTCTCTCTCTCTCTCTCTCTCTAACCTCTCTCTATCTCTCTGGTGGGTGTCCTTCTCTGTCTAAAAAGGTTTGATAAGTTCAACGTTGTTTCGAGGATCTTTGCAAGGAGAGCAGACGGAGAGGGCTTTTTTTTTCTTTTTTTTTTTTTTTTCTTTTTGTGTTTTGTTTTGTTTTGTTTTTGGGCTGCGTTAGATGGATTGGATTGGATCTCGTTGACAGGGACAACAATATGGTGAGGGCAGTAACAGGTTTGTGACCGTACGAATATCCAATCTCGTCCTCTGGATTTTGGTGGCAGCTCTTTCTGAACGGTTCTGTTTTTCTGACTTTGTTTTTTTTTTTTTTTTTTTTTCTGTTCTGAAAGAGAAAATATTGCGGGGGAGACGGCTGCAAGCCCAATATTTAAATGGGAATTCTAATAGAGAAATGCCCATTACTCTCTCGAAACAAAATTAATAGGTATTATTTTTAAATAATATTAAAAAATATTAAAATAATATAAGTTATTAAATATATAAATTTTTTAAAAAATAAATAAATTATTAAAATTATTAAATAAATTATATAATTAATTTAGTGTTATTTAAAATTAAATTGTGTAAAATAAAATCCTCTTTAATGATGATTTTTTTTAATATAACTCATTAATAATTTAACATTACACAATAAATAGAATTCACTTAAAATAAAAAAAATAAATTTATATAATATAAAATTATAGATAAATAATACTTAAAAAAATAAATAAAAATAATAAATATCCTCTAAATGCAAATGTAGCATGCTTTTTGATTATTTTTTGCATAGAGACAGCCATGCGTGTAAGTGGCAATAATTAACGATATTTTGATGGTGAGTTAGCTTTGCCACTTAAACTATACGGGACCTATGAGCAGTTTAATTTGAAAGTCATGTTAGAATTTTGAAAACACAAAAAGTTGGTATATTAATATTAACTCTTAAAATCAAGGTTGATATATTATAATTATATGTCTTTCATGTATCTTATTAAACTTATTTATTTAGTAACAAAATTAGTATTCGTAATTTGAATTGTTAGATCGTGAAATATGTATTATTTTCTTAAAAAATAAAAAATAAATTAACTGTTAAATTAATTGCATGTCTCATATATGCTTAAGTAAGCTTATTTATGTAGTCTTACTCTATTTTTTAATTACACAGGTTTTGCTGTTTGACTACCATTCAAAGGTATTTAATTATTTACAGCCCAAAATCAGAATTTGATACCTGAAATTTTCAGTTAGTTTTGATGCAATTCTTAAGTTTTAAAAGCTTTGATTTGGTCCGAACTTATAATGTTTTGAAAAGTTTATGAACCAAATAGATACTGATTGGGCCAAACATTTTACTCAGAAGAAGCGAAAACTTTTGAAATTTAATTGAAAACAAAATTCAATAACTTAGAGAAAAACGTTTAGCTAAAAATATTTATATGTTTGATCAAATGCCTGTCTGTTAAAAATTCAAAAATTATGGTTACAATTTCTTACTATACAAAAAATAATCATGATGTGTAAAAAAATTTTACTCCTGAAGTTACAATTTCTAATGAAATGGAAAAAAAAATACTAAGAAATATGATAGACCTAAAAATGAATCAGGTGAAAAATTCAAAACATTATGAATTCTAAAAAAAATTTGAACATTCACTTTTTTTTTTCCAAATTTGTAGATGGTTTAAATGGAAATTTTTTTTATGTTATTAACATTTAAGTAAGCTTCTAAATTTTCTCTCAAAAAAAAAGTAAGCTTTTAAATTTTATTTCTTGTAAGTCATCGTTACTATTGCACTATGTAATTCATAACTATGCAGATGATTTTAGCATATAGAGATATCAATTGAAAAAAAAAAATAATGAAATTCATTGTGTGAGAATGTATTCTTTAATGATACATTTTATAGTTTTTATATAATATTGTCAACTTCAATCACAAAGAACAACGATAATACGATGACGTGGATTGGTAACACTAAAATAATAAGTGAATAAAAAATTATGAGTTTAAATTCTTTTAGAATTAAGTGATAAAATTAAATTTAAATTAATAGTACGACACAAAAAAAAAATTTTTATAACTAATTAGTCAATTTGTAGTTTTTAAATATAGAGTTATAATATTTTTCACTAAACCTATGAGAAGTCAGCTCTATTGTTTTATTTTAAAAAGTCAAGTGGGTGATAGATAATAAGATTATGTTCTGGGTAAAAAAAAAATAAGAGAGTAAATGTGATATTTTGATAATCTTATTAAAAATCATTAATTTTTTTTTAATGATATGAATAATTTAAATAATCACAATAAAATTTATATAAAAAAAAATATAAATTTAAGTTCACAGACACTTCAGCGCATTTAAACTTACGACTTTAAAATTCATATGTTATCGGTAAATTACGTTACTCTGTGATTTAGATAATAAAACTTTGATGGAGAATAGATGTGATAATCACTCTGCGTGTCATCATTTTATTGTGATCGGGGATAACAGTTGGAAAAACAAGTCGGAATAATTAGGATGAGACAAACCAATTCAATCACATCAAAAAAAAAAATAAAAAACCCATTCAATTCTAAGTTTCTAATAACAAAACAAATAAATTGAATTTTTTATAACGAAAAAAGTTAGTGTATAGATGAATTCGATAGATAGACTGCATCTACATTTATATTTTATTTAATAAATATTATATTTTATATAATTATAATAATAAAAATATTATTATTTTTTTAATTTTATATTTTTTAATTATAATTATATAAAAAATATTCATAATCACACAAATTAATTTGCGTGGACATTACTTACATACTAACGTCTGCCTGTATAACAGCGATCGAAATATAAATTGAATCAAATTAAAATCGCTGAGACAGAGTTCTTTGCTGACTCACCCTCTTATGTAAGCACTAAACTTTAGGGGTTTGTGGGGTCTAACGGGGTCTTCTCTATTCTCTGTCTTCTGTGCTTATAAAGGTGACAAAAAAGGCAAATGCAGTGATTCTTAAGGGCGATCCACTAGAGCCACAGACGCCCTGTTCGTGTCTCTCTCTCTCACAAACAATCTCTCACAAACAAACAAGGCATGCAGGCTCAGAAGCTTTGCGCTTTTTTTGGTTTTTGCATACTGTTTTAGATAGTAATAATCTTAGAATTGAACTGGGATTTTGTGATTCTGTAGACTTCGAAGTTCTTTTGGACTCTCTATACCACCAAGGTTCAAACTTTTCAATGGCTTCTCGTGAGTCTCTTTCTCTCTCTCTCTCTCTCTCTGTACATCTGTGTTGATACAATTTAAATTTTGGTTCTGTGGTTTCAAATTATTCCCTGACTACCATCAAGATGTTATCTTTGCATGTAGGCTAAAGGGTGTTTGTTGAATTTAATTTTTTTGAAAAATGGAAGGTTGGGCTTTCTGGGTATGGTTGCTTAATTCTCATGTTTGCAATGCAGTATTGATATTCAATTGCACAGTTAGTTTCAGTTATTATTTTTGAAATTTTCAATATCAATTATTAATCTTGCATGTGAGGTCAGTACTCTTGTTGGCTTCATTGTGTGTGTGTGTGGTTTTTTGGCTGGAGTTTGATCTTCAGTAGTTGGAATTTTGGACTAAAGGATTGGCCTTTTATTCTTTTTAATTTCTTTGACTAGCATGATAATGACGATTTAGATTGAGCACGAGAAGAATAAGTTAAGCTACTACATACACAGCATTAATTCCTAATCAGTAGTTCATTATACACTTTCATTCCTTGGATATCACACAGATCTCAAGATGGGTGATCCAATGACATGGTAAAGATTTGGTTGCGGCTCATCAACCTCAGCCATATCACCTTTTTTCTCCCCAAAAAAAATTAATAGATGCTGACACACTCATTTTTAATGATGAGCATTTTCTTAGTTTATTTCGTTTGATTGTTTGATACTTAGCGCAGCTAATCACATCCAAATAGTTGATCAATCCTTCTTTTAGAATTTTCTAGTGCTGTTGGTTGACTTGTTTTTTTTTTTTTCCCTGTGCATGTAGCATAGTGGAAATGACATTCTTTAGGAACCGAATTTTTTTTCTTTTTTATGGGGTTTTTTTTTTTTTTTTTTGGAAGTGGCTATAAAAATATGACTAAGCCCGAGTTAAAAGTGAAATGCAAATACTACTATTGCTGGACTGTTAGTTGACCTGGATTCTCTCTCTTATGTTGGAACTTGTCTTGGCTCTGTTTGGCCACCTTCCAGGTGTTTTTGCATGTATTCTGGACTTAGTGGGTGCATTTGATTACTGGTACATAGGATTTCTAGAAGCTAATTGGCATCAATTGATTGCAAACAATTCCTAGGGAATGCGATCCTGTCAAGCAAACATTGGAACGTACATATTAGGTTATACGATTCTTAGGAACAGATAGATTCATTCATGTTTCTGATTTTGCAAAGTGTTGCTATTATTTTCTCTCTACTAAGATGATAAAATTATGTATCTTTTGACAATACAAGGCATACGCCAACAAGCCAATGGAATTGCTGTGACCTACTTTATTGCTTTTCAGGTTTGGTTCTTACAGGTAATTTAGGAGCTTCACATAGTAAACTCTCAAAGTTGAATTTTGGCAGAGTGAAGGTTAACAATTTGCGGCAACAAAATGACGTAAGAGCATGGATAGAGAGGAAACAACTGCAGTATGCAGGTTTGGCTGTATCTCATGGATCAAAGAAAGCATATCATCTATGTCGTGGTTCATCTTTGGAAAGAGAGTGTAAGTGCTTTTTCTCGATACATTCACCAATTACACTGTTTGGTTGAAGCTAATGTTTTCCTCAACTGTAAAAACCATGTTCAGTCGCTACTATGTCATGCATATTTGATCTCAGTTGCTTACTGTTAACTCTGGAAGTATCTGTTGCGCCTTTCAATTAGACATTGTTCAAGTCAAAACCTTTGTTAGCCAGTCTATGGATGGATTCTAAACTGGTGCCATATATATGCTTTGTTTCCACTCAATAACCAGTTTGAGTGTTCAGAATGGTGTAATGGCTAGCAAGAGTTGATTGATGTTCAAATTAGTAAATTATTTTGTAGTTATGTCCTTTGTCAGCCATAATTGCCAATAGGTTCAAAGAAAATATGGATACAGAATCATGGAGCAAAAGAATGATGATTTAAAGTAATTATGTATAATTCTGACATTGTCTCAAACAAAAATTATGTATAACTCTGACCTTAGTAAGTACATTAACCGACATTTGGTGTGAAAGTACTAGCAAGTCTCCAAAACTACTGTTAACAGGTTATGTATGTTGCCAAAAGCCTGTTTCTTGCATAGATGTTTGGTTGTTATGTTGCTCCATAGGCCCTCATTTCTCCACTTGGTTCTGCAAACCTTGCTGAATCTTGATTTATATCTCTTTACATTGAATCAGCATGTGCGCATGCATCATACACATAGATTGTTTCTCACATCTCATCATAGTACAAAATCATTGCTGGATGTTTTAAGATCATGAAGCTGCTCAGAGACAACAGTGCACTCAAAATTTGTTGGACAGTGATCAATTTTACATGCTGGCCTAAGTAAACCACCCAAATTCTGAAACACCTGGGACATCATTGGGGGCTTGTAGGTTTGACTGACTTTGTATTTCCAACATATGCCATTTTTTGGTTTTTTAAGCCAACACAAATTTTACTCCTTAGTAATTGGAGTTGTTTTAAGAAGTTGATTGACTTGAGAATGTGATCTCTTTCACTCTTTGGATAGCTTGTATTTACTTCTTTTATTTGCAGCTACCACAAATAGAGAAGATCCTCTTGAAGAGGCCAAATCATCTGGTTTGGTGAGCCAACTTATTCCAAATTCATCTGAGGTGAGTTCCTCACCACTAGCTATCTGACAATTATCTTAATATGCTTTTAGTTTCATGTTAAATTAAGACTGCTGTGTTCTATAATCATATTTTCAATACTATTTGCTGCTGAATCTCAGCGTTTTCAATTTTTTCTAATTTGCAATAGGTGGTCTTGTAACCTTCATATATGCTAATCATTTTTTTAAATCGTCAACATATCTGCGAGAGCTATCTGTTGAATTTGGTGATGCGTTCCTTTTCTTGAATAGCATATGTTCGTGTTTGTTCGTTGAATTTTTTATAGTCTTCAGCTACTGCACATTTTCAAGTTACACACAAAACATCATATTATCTTCTCATCATGCTTATACCGTTCATTTTGCATGTTCTTTTATCTTCTCTGCATGTATGTCTTGCATATGTGTCTTGGACAGTAGAAGGCATGACAAAATCTATTTGCATAACCGCTCTTGCGTATGTTCTTCTTCTTGGGCCGAGTTCGAAAGAAAAAAATAATAATAATAATTAACTGATTAACTTAAGGCCCCCCTTTCTTTATCATTCAAAGGAAAGAAAGCATGGAGTTGAAATAACTCAAGGATGATGAGCATCCTGTGCTTTTCCCATGTTCTTCATGAGTCCTACAAAAGTTGCAATCCTGGAAGATGTCCTCTATTCTCACAACAGCATTCTTAAAATTAAATTTAGGAAGTTCCCCACACAAATCCATTGTTGCTCTTGTTGGATGGTTTAATTTCCTCATCCTCTTTTACATGTTTACATCCTAAAAATTGTTTATGTGCCTTTCACGTGTTTACTTCATCTGTGGCATTGAATACTTCATTTGGAAATTTCTGCTTGGCTTATATCACTTAAAGCCTCATCTGCAGATTGAATCTCTAGTGACACAAATATGCAATACAACTTCAATTGCAGAGTTCGAATTGGAAGTAAGTGATCATAAGCTGTTTTATGCTCATCTATATCACTTAAATATAATTTGAATCCAAGTGTTGGAGTATAAAATATAAAAATCTCATATTGGAAAGGAAGGGAGGAGTAAAACAATATATAAGTGTGGTTAGAAGACTCATAACCTAAGCCTTAAGGTTTTAGATAAGATGTGGTGTCCAAAAAGCTCATTTAATATTACTTGCTTCTTCCTGTTGTTATCCGTTTAAGTTATTAGGCTCATTTAAGTTATTGGGCCTATACTTTTACAAATTTTTACATGGTATCAGAGCCCGAATGTTGCTGCCCCTCACATTTAATGGTGAACTAGAGCTCGCCTAGGTGAGCTGGATCCAACTCAGGTGAGTTGGACTTTCGTTGTTTGTTCACGCTTCCAGCCCAAGTGAGCTGGGTCCATCCCATGTGAGTTGGGCTTTCGCGTGAGGGGGCGTGTTGGAGTATAAAATATAAAAGTCCCATATTAGAAAGGAAGGGAGGAGTAAAGCAATATATAAGTGCGATTAGAAGACCCATAACCTAAGTCTTAAGGTTTTAGGTAAGATGTGGTGTCCAAAAAGCTCATTTAATATTGCTTGCTTCTTCTGTGTTGTTATCCGTTTAAATTATTGGGCCTATACTTCTACAAATCTTTACACCAAGCAACTATTGTTTTTTCACTTTTCCAAAGGGTACAAAGGCATCTATGTATTTTATGTTCTTCCCTGTGCTTAGCTTGGTGGATTTAGGCTATATGTGATGAGGGACATAGTTGAGAAAAGCAAAGCTCCGCCTCCACCTCCTGTCTCTCCTCCTCTCCCTGTTGCTTCTGTGCTAGTCAGTAAGAATGCTAAGGTGGCATCTGATTCAAATGGGTCAATTTCTACATCTTTGGCTATCACCAAAGCTACACCTTCTTATGGAGGAATTCAGTCATTTATCGACAGAGCTGCAGATGAAGGCTTAATGATACTGCAGTCTCCGAGGGTGAGAAGCTGGCCTCTATTAAATGTTTCTATTATTTTTCCTTTAATCATCACACTAAGCTCTTAATGGTGCAGGTGGGGTTCTTCCGAAGATCTCGAACTATAAAAGGAAAGAAAGCTCCCCCAGCATGTAAAGAGGTAGTTGGTCATGAGATTTTGCAAGAAAGTAACTGCATCCACTTATAGAAATTAATCAATGATATTGAAGCATTTTATGTACAAAAGAGTATGAGCATTTTTTTTTTTTCAGGTGCTTTTTTTAATAAACTTCCACGAGTTTGTGTGACGAGAAACTTTATGTTGGTTGCCAAAAAAGTTGATTGAGTGTCAAAAATGAAAAACAAAGGAGAGAATAGATTTGATTGTGTCATGGGTTTGTACAAATAGCTCAATTTAGGTTTTGGCTGATTTATTCCTAACCTATTTCTTCTGCTTTAATTTTTCTTTGTGTGTGTGTGTGTGTGTGTGGAGCAAAAGAATCTCGTTGTGTTCTAGTAAGTAATGGCTACATCATTGGAATAGGAGAGGTACTTAGCCTTTATATGAGTGTGGACTCTTGTGTTTGCAAAAAATTTAAGAATGCTATCTCTTCATTATGATTTACATTTTTCCCATTAAGGAGCATTTGGTTTTGGGTTTCGTGATTTGCTTTGTCCGTTTATAAATCTCACCCTGGTTGTGAGTATGCTATGTAACAATGCATATTCATTAAACCGGAGACCATGTTTTAATCTTTTGCAATATTTATGTGCTTACTTGATGATAAGTCTATCAAATCATGCTTATAGCTTCTTCGTAACAGAAGCAAGCAGTCAAGGAGGGACAAGTGCTTTGCTACATTGAACAGCTTGGTGGCGAACTACCGATTGAGGTTTGTGTCTTGACATCGTATAATTGTTTCATTTGCTGGCGTGAGTTAAGTATGAGGCAGTGGTAGTTGGAATTAATTATTAATTAATGCTTGCATTTTGCTGCTTTCCGCTTATATCACTGAAATCAACATTACCATTTAGAAAATCGGCTCTTCTCTTAGTCTTCTTTTAAAGAAGAGGTTGGGAACTGGCTGATATTAAATTCTGTCAGCCAAGGGAATAAATATGAAATAGATAATCAAATTTGAGTTGGTAGTCACTCTAAATAAAACATGCGGGTGATAATTAAGATATTTTTTTCAAAATTAACTTCACGTTATACAACAACTTCAGTCAATGGTGCGCTGATAACTTTGAATATAAATGAGTATGCATGTAAACATCACTAATTGTATGTAGAATGTGGGCAACCTTAAGTTCTCTATAGTTACAAGCCTGCTACAGCAGGTATCTGCCTATACTCATGTCTGAATTCTCAAAAATGACATAAGCTGTTAGCTTCTTACCGTAAGATTCTGGCAAAAAAGGCTGGCTATTTATTTCGCTCCGTAAAACAGATCTTCTCGATTAGTCAGCATGATTAATCTATGTTGAACATTTAAGTCTGGACGGATTTTTTTGATATAAGTAGCTATTCAAGTCCTGACTTTATTATCGTTCTTT
Source organism: Carallia pectinifolia (assembly GCA_037832335.1). Classification (NCBI taxonomy): domain Eukaryota; kingdom Viridiplantae; phylum Streptophyta; class Magnoliopsida; order Malpighiales; family Rhizophoraceae; genus Carallia; species Carallia pectinifolia. Next base: position 13,788,436 of record CM075445.1, on the reverse strand, counting down.
TCTCAGTCCGATGTATCTGGAGAAGTTATTAAGATACTGCGAGAGGATGGAGGTAAGTTGCACTCGTCTTTCAGTAGGTCTGATGACTTCAACCAATATTATTCCAACATTTATGCCTGTCTATGTTTCAAACTCAACAGAACCGGTTGGATACGGTGATGCCCTTATTGCAGTTCTCCCATCATTTCCTGGGATTAAGAAGCTTCAGTAGATTTATCTTCCATGAATGCGGTATCAGTATGTCCTGCGTACGAAGCCATACTTGCTATGCAGTTCAAATTGGAGTTAATTTATTTCTTTTTTTTTTATTTTATTTTATTTTTTTCTTTGGGTTTTAGTAGAGATGACCCTATCGTCATGAGGAAGAGGGCTAATGAGGAAAAGAACTGGAGGTCAAATCCTAGTCTTGACTATTAATCGATTTTTGTACACACAGTTGGGAGCCTAGTGATTGAAAATGCCCGTAAGTTTTGACATTGCTTAATAGTAGTAATTGAACCAGCATCGTCTACAAGACGATGGTTCCATATGCCTGGGACTATCTTTCCTCGTCTTCTTTTCCCTTCTCCAAGGAAGAAATCATTACTTATTGACTCAGCACTGTAATGCTGAGCAATATGCTGTGGTGTATGTTACACGGTGCTAGATATCTTTTTTTTTTTTCTTTTTTTGGGTAGCCACGTACTAGATATCTAGCTAGTTAACTGATAAATAAAAATATTGTAGATTCAGTGACAAAATGATATACAATTATTCAGAACAGACTAAAACTACTGGTTTGCTAGGAAGTTTCTTTTTTCTTTCATTATGGAAAAACAAGATTTTAACCTAATGAACAAAGTTGTACACCTGGATAAGTACAAAATGTGGTCGTTTTTCTTTTTTTTTTTTTTCCTCTTTTTTCCTTCCTTTTTTTTCTTTTTAGGAGAGGACGTTACACTCATATAAAGAGAAATATAAAGAGAAAGAAAAGAGGTTTGATAAGAGTCAAACTTCGCACCACATCTTTAACTAACAAAATCGATGACAATTGAAGCTAGTGCTTGCGGTCTTTTATTCCTTTCTTTGTTGCGCTGACGAAAACTCAAGCAGCCCCATACTGATCGGGCATGAATATCAATAATTAGGAAAAGATGTTCCAATGGTTAACACTTCTATAGTTTGAGTTATCTTGATAACTTTACCACGAATATAATAATTTTACGACTAAGTTAATGTTCGCCCTTCGTTATCAAGAGTTCGAGACTTGGAACACTACTAAAATTATGAATTCGATTATTTTCCCCTCACAATCAAGACTACGCCCAAAAACATAAACCACCTCCATTTTGGACGAAGTGATACAATCAAGCTTATATTAAATTGGAAGTTTTTAGTAACACAAAAGGGGATAAGTCAAAAATCAATCCTAAATCTTATTTACTTTGACAAACGAGGCATGTACTTTTTTTTTTTTTTTTTGGCTTCTCCCAACATTAAATGCCATAAACAAATAAACATCATGTACTTTAAAGATGATTGCATTCGGCTTCAAGAGTGAGCTGCGTTCATCTTGTTGAATGCAACAAATTGTCATACACTTTAGTTTAAGAGTGTTTACACAGAATTTAATAATGATTACATTGAAAAGAACAAATAAAACTCGTATAAAAAAAAAAACTATCCAAAAAAAGCAAATTTTTTGGCCAATTCTTGGGGATAGTACCCATTTAATAATAATAATAATAATAATAATAATGTGTATGTTACAAGTTTAAATCGCACTCTTTGCGAAAAAAAATGTCATTAACGTTTCCCGTAAGATGTGTAAACGATCGCTTAGAATGTGTAACCTGACTGATTCAGACATACAACAAAGTGCTATCCAATTCTTTTTCACGAAACAGTTTTGTTATACATTCAAAGTCATTTTTTACGCATTCAGTTCTTTTCAACGAAAAACTTAAATATTTTTATAAAAAAATTGTATTTTAAGGTACATAACATCATCTGAGTGTGTTTTGATTGTGTCAAGCCCTTATAGTATATTTAGATTGAAAAAAAATGTGTGAAAAAAAAGTCATGAAAAAGAAAGTTGAAAAAAATAAAATTATTTAGATAAGTGAAAAAAATTATGAGAAAAATGACTAGAAAAAAATAAATAGTAATTTGTGAGAGATAAAATTGTAAAAAAAATAAGTTGTTTGGATGTAGAAGAAAATTATGAGAAAAAAAATAATTACAAAAAAATGTATAGTAATTTGTGAGAGAAAAAATTGTGAGAAAAATAAATTATTTGAATAAAAGAGAAAATTATGAAAAAAAATTACGAGAAAATAATAAAATAATGATTATATTTTTTTTCTCCTTTCTTTCTTGATGTGATTCTAACCAACACTCACACTACATATTCTTTACCTGTGGAAATGATGGGAATCAAGGCAGTAACAATACAAATATTCATGATCCGTTACACATTAAGGATTGTCCAATCACAAGAGTTAAAGTTAAGAGAATGCGTCAAGTTTTACAGGAGCTGATTGAAGCTAGTTGAGCCAAAATACAAGGGATTCTGTCTATACAAGGGATTTTGTTTATACAAGAAAAGTAAAGTTTGGTTAACTTAATTTAAGCTCAAGATTGAGGATACAAGGCGATTTGCACAAACAACTATAATATGAATGTCCATTCTCTATTATTTAGGGTTTATTTTATTAACTAAACCTTATTTAGGAAAATTTATTTTTGTTTCCTTTGATTAGTAATTCCGCACAACTTGAGGATTACAGCTGTATCTTCCTTATTAAACTCAATTTTATTTAGGAAGTTCTTAGGTGAATCCTATTCTGATTCTAGGGTTTTCCAAAGATTATAAATATCTTATTAAAGTTTTAGAACCAACAGACTTTATTAGAGAATTATTGAAAGGAATAAACTATCATACTTTGTTCTTTTGAAAACTTTATGATCTTAACCTTGCGGTGAATATACCAGACTTATCATTCACATTTCAAATTGTTATTAAGTGTGATTTCTACCTTATCATCTTGTTATAACCTTAGTTCATATCTCTTTATAGATATCAGGTCTTAATTCCGCTTATAAGCTTAGTTCTTGTCTCCATTATATACAACTGGTCTTAGTTCTCTTTGTTGAGTCTGATTTAGCTTTCTTGGGTTTATTATCAACATATTGGTGTTGGGTTTCACTGCTTTTGGTGTAGTTCGCATCAGTTGGTATCAGAGCTCAGACTCTAAGTTAGGTTTACGTATCTTTCGGCTATTTGTGTCATTGTTTCTGTTGTGTCGTGTTCTTCTTTGTGTTTTCATCGCATCAGTTGTCTATCATTGGTCTATTTGTGTCCTTGATTGCTTTATTTCGTTGTTTGTGTCTTATACCTGAAAATCCAAAAAAAAGAAAAAACAATTCTAATGTGTTCTTTATCCTTTATTTGTGTTTTCTTTGTTGAAAATAAAAAAAAAAACCTAATTTTTGCGCGTTTTGTTGTGCCTTTTGTTGGAGATTTCTGTCTGCCAAATTTGAGGTCTGTTCAGTGTTTGTGTCATAACTTTTTTTATACAACTTTAAATTGAGTGATTCTAGTTGCGTTTGAAAGCTAACACATAGGACTAGAACTTTTGTGTTTTAACCAAAGCCTAGTTAAATTAGTATCTTAGTCAAAAACACGTTTGAAGTTGGCACACAGAATCTGTCCTGATTGGAAAAAAAAAAAAGAGAAACAGATTTTAGTTGTGATTTGTTCTTTATGATTTTTTAAGTTTTGAGTTGCTGGGTATCCAAAAATAAGATTTGGGAGTGAAATTTGAGCTTGTGGCTTAAAGAATTAGACCTAAACACGAGTGGTTGAGTGATTTGAGTGCAAACACGAGAGATTGAGTGACATAGAGTGATGAGAGGAGTGAAACACGTGAGGGAGTGCTTGTGAGGTTTTCTAACATTCGTTTTAGCTCTTTCAATCATGTCGCAACACAAGGATAAAAACGCTTCCGATGAAGAAAAGATAGATGAAAAGCTCACATTGGAAACAATATCTAGTATTTTGAACGTTTGGATACTATTCTCAATAGCGTTAGTGACACATTGGACAAATTAGAGAGGCAAGATAGAGCGATTGCTAAATTGCAACGAGGACAACAGAAGAGGACATCAGATTTGCATGAGGATAATCTTGATGATGATGGGGCATATTTGAGAGATGACTATAAGGAGTTTGATAAGTCTTATAATAACAACATGAGAAAAATATACGGGAGGCCGTAGAGATGGTAGCAGAGGTGGTCATGGATATAGGCATTCTAATAATGAAGGGAATTTCGGTAGATGAAAAGATAAACAAGATAGAGATTTGGGTAGTATTAAAATGAAGATTCCATCACAATAAAGAAGAGCTCCCGAACCCAAAAGAATTTTTTATGAAGACTTTCTTCGAATGTTTAGTCAATATATCAAGCAAGTGGAAAGTTCTAAATCAAAACATTTGAGTTCTAAATCTTATGTTAACGTGATTAAAGATGTCGCACCAGAATAAAAGGTTGAAAATAAAGTTGTTGATCATATATCTGACCATGGGTGTGTGGTATCAAACATTGAAGTTGATTATGAGGTTGAATCTGAAGTTGTTAAATCAGTTATACATCACATGAGGAAGTTGTTCATGATGATGAATTAGAGACATTGGTTAATGTTGTGGAATCTAAATTTAAAGGTTATAAGAATCAATTTGTGAAAAATTGTGAATTGGATGTGAAATATATACTTGAAGTTGAATTGGTAGATGGTAGAGAGTTATCAATATGTCAAACTATGAAGCTACCAATCAGTTCAATGACATCGCCACCAATGGGTTTTGTTGATTCTATATTTACTGTATCTTCTAATGTTGATTTTATTATTGTAGATCAAGTGTTGAACTACCTTCAGTTAATTTCTTTGATTGATTACAAGGTACATTTGGTGGTAGCTCAAAAGAGGAGTTTTTGGTTCGTTGTGAAGACATTCATATACTCCAAATACTTGTTTCTTTGACATGGAAGATATCAATTCTTTGTAGTTTAAGACATTCTTCTAAATTTTGAAGTGAAACAACAGCAAGATTTGAAGAGAAATCTTTTTGAAGAAAAGAGAAATGATGTGGTCCTAATCAGCACCCACACTACATATATTCTTTACTTCTGGACATGATGGGAATCAAGGCAGCAACGATACAAACATTCATGATCTGTTGCATATTAAAGATGATCCAATCATAAGAGCTAAAGTTAAGATGATGCGTCAAGTTTTGCAAAAGTTGATTGAAGTTAGTTGGATCAAAATATAAAGGATTCCGTTCATACAAGAAGAGTAAGGTCTGGTTAACTTAATTCCAGCCCAAGATTGAGGATAAAAGGCCGTTTGCACAAAGAGTTATAATATGAATATCCATTCTTTGTTATTTAGGGTTTATTTTGTTAGCTGAACTTTATTTATGAAGATTTATTTTTGTTTCCTTTGATTTGATAATTCCGCACAACTTGAAGATTAGAGTTGTACCTTCCTTATTAAACTCAATCCTTATTTAGGAAGTTCTTAGATGAATCATATTCTGATTGTAGGGTTATCTAAAAGCTATAAATACCTTGTTAAAGATTTAAAAGCAACAGACTTTACAGACATCGTTAGAGAATTATTGAAAGGAATAAACTATCATATTTTTTTTTTTTTTAGAACTTTGTGATCTTAGTCTTGCGGTTAATAAACTAGACTTATCAATCATATCTCAAATTATTCTTTAGCGCGATTTCTACCTTATCATTTGTTATAACTTTAGTTTATATCTCTTTATAGATATTAGGTCTTGGTTCCATTTATAACCTTGGTTCTTTTCACTATTATAGACAACAGGTCTTAATTCTCTTTGTTAAGTTTGATTTAACTTTCTTGAATTTGTTATCAATATATTAGTGTTGGGTTTCACTGCTTTTGGTGTGGTTCGCATCATTTCTCTAGAAATCTAAACAAACGACTAAATTCATATGTTTTTTCCTTGCCTTAACCAAAAGAGCGCAGTTTCTCCATTATACAAAGTATTTACACAAAATTGTCATACTTAAATCAACAAATGCAACTATTTAGTAAGAAAATATAATTATGTTAATAAACTATGAAATAACAACACTAAAATAATTAAATTAAAATTTAAAATTAGATGAGTATTTTGAGATGAATAAAAAATTAGTCCTATAAATTTAAAAAAAGTTACAATTAAATCCTAAATGTTAAATCAATTTTACAAGTAAGAAGATGAGTGTTTGGTTAATTTTTTTGAACTGCTATTTAATTCTACTTATTTCCTTATATGACATCATAAAAACAGCTGATTAAAAAGTATCTCAATGTTGCTTTTTGTTACCTTTTGAGTTGCTTTTCAGTTTTCAATATTAATAATAATTTATATAGACTAAAATACTCTCAAATAATATTTATATAAATTTATAATTTTTTTACTTACCGCTTGAATATGATTTGTTAGTAGTTATTAAACTTCATCAATATTTACATAAACATAACACTTTTATTTTTTAATAATTTGTAAATATTTTTTTACTTCAAATTTTCATTAATATTAATATTCAAAAAATTATTTCAAATATTATATTTTTTATTATCTAGTAAACATTAATATTTTTTTAAAAAAATAAAAATTAAGTGAGAAAATTTTTAATATTATTTATAAAATATTTATTCTAAAAATAAAAATTATAAAATATAAAGATAATTTTGTTAATATAATATATTAATATAAATTAAATATCTAAATAAGTCATTTAGTTATTTAATAGTAACAGTAAATACAAAATTAACTATATATTTAATTAATTTTTTTAATAACTAGTAACAAATAATAACAATTAATAACAATAACTAGTAATAACAATATTAAACAGGTAAGTGAAACAAGCATTCAGTGTGAAACAATATAGACGATTAGTAGCTGGCAGAGAGTAAAAAGCAAAGAATCGAGCGGGCAGGGAAAGAAAAGGGCGGCGATGGGTTCCGACACAGAGGACAAAGAGACAGCGGTGCTGCTCTCCCAAAAACCAGAATGGCCAGACGTGACTCCGATCCTGCAAGACGGCGACCCGTGCCCAGTTGTCCCTTAAGTCCCTTTGATATTTGTTCTTATATATCATTTGGGGATGTGGGGTTGTGTGCTTTGTATTAAAGCGCCTTCAATTTTCTTTTGGATGTTTGTTAATTTGGGTTTTTGGATATCATTTAGGGATATGGGTTGTTGGTTTTTGTGTATTGTTTTCTTGGGTTGATTATAATTTGCTTTTTGTTTTTTTGGTCCTTAATTTTGTTTCTTGGTCCCTTGTAATCAAAAAAAGAAAAAAATTATGTTTCTTAGGTTGATTATAAAAAAAAATTTCTATTTTTTTTTGTTTTCTTTAATTCTAAATTTTTTTTATCATAGTTAAATATTTTGTTTAGCAGTCCAATTTAATCTAATTTCGTTAGAGATAAGACTTAATTGAAATGAAAGCATAGTTGGGTAAGGTTTAAATAAAATGGACCAAATCTTTAAGATTTAATTGCAATTTATTATCATAAAATTTAAAAAGATAGATTTCATGTAGCGTGAGTTAAAATATTTTTTTCCTCAATTTTTTTTTCAAATTTTTATAAAAATTATTAATATAATTATATTTTATTAAATAAATTATTGTATTTGTTGCCTTCGTTACGGCAACCGGTATGGTTGATATATGTGTATCCCAAACTTTTCTGTCAAAAAAAAAAAATATCTAGTTGAGCTAAAAACCGAAGTCAACTCACCTGTAAGTTTCCCTGGGACCAGAGATAGCACAAAGACTTCACAGATTCTTTCAGACACGGTTGGCTACTCCCTTGTTTTTGTGTTGAAATTTCTTGTGGATCGATGGGTAATTGCTTGTCATTTCAAATCTCATGTGATTCCTTGATCACTGGTTGCTGGAACTGCATTGCTGGAAAGGCAGCTTATGTGTGCCAACTCAAAGAGAATCTTGAAACTCTGCAAACTGCAAGAGATGAGCTGATGGCAAGGAAGAATGACGTGATGCGGAGCGTCACCATGGCAGAAGGACAGCAAATGAAGCGCCTGGAAGAGGTCGAGCTATGGCTGTCAAGGGTGGAAACCAGGATTGCTGAAGTCGACGAGTTGATAGTAGGCAGCCCGCAAGAAATTGAAAAATTGTGTCTTGCAGGCTTCTGCTCCAGGGGTTATATGTCCAGCTACAGGCATGGAAAAAAGGTTGCCAAGAAGTTGAAAGATGTGAATGATTTGATGGGAAAAGGAAATTTTGAAGTGGTGGCTCAGAGTGCAGCTGCAGGGTTAGTAATTGAAAGGCCTACTTGGCCAACGGTGGGCTTGGAAACTATGTTAGACAGGGTCTGGAGCTGCCTTGAAGAAGAAAGAGTTAATATCGTAGGGATTTATGGCATGGGGGGTGTTGGCAAGACTACCCTGTTGACCCATATCAACAACAAGTTCCTCACTGCAGGCCATGATTTTGATATTGTTGTCTGGGTGGCAGTGACTAGAGATTTCAGACCCCAAAAGGTTCAAGAGGAGATTGGCAAAAGGATAGGCTTCTCTGATGAATGGAATAACAAGTCCCTTTCTGACAGATCCCTCGACATCAATAGTGCGCTGCGGAACAAGAAATTTGTGTTGCTGTTGGATGATATATGGGAATTATTTAACCTTCAAACTTTTGGGATCCCTGTTCCAGGACTAGAAAATGGGTCCAAGGTAGTGTTCACGACAAGGTCTGAGGGAGTGTGCTGCTCTATGTTGCCTCAAGCGAGCATCAAAATGGAGCCTCTGCCAAGCCAACAAGCTTGGGAATTGTTTCAGAAGAATGTTGGAGAACCTGCCCTTGGTATCGATCCAGATATACCTGCCCTTGCTCGAGCTGTTGCAGAAAAATGTAGCGGCTTGCCTCTTGCTCTCATTAACATTGGCCGTGCGATGGCTCGCAATAAGTCACTCCAAGAATGGATTAATGCTGTGGAGGTTCTAAGAAAATCATCCTCACACTTGAGAGGTATGAGGGATCATGTGTTTACAGTTTTGAAGTCTAGTTATGATGGTCTGCCAGATAATATACATAGATCTTGTTTCTTGTATTGCACCTTATTCTCAGAGCACTTTCGAATTTCCAAAGATGACCTGATAGACTATTGGATTAATGAGGAATTCTGGAATAGAATTGAAAATGAAGAAGATGATCGATATGAGGGATACCGGATTATTGGTACCCTTGTTGGAGAAGGTCTACTGGAAGATGAAGGAAGCTATGTGAAAATGCATGCTGTGATTCGCGACATGGCTCTATGGATCGGGAAAGAAAGCATTTTGGTGCAAGCAGATGCTCAGTTAACGGCAGCGCCAGAGATTGAGAAATGGAAAGAGATAAAAAGAATGTCATTGATGCAAAATTCCATTGAAAATCTAGTAGAGGTGCCCACAAGCACCAACCTTTTGACTTTGTTTCTCTGTCATAATCCTTTGGAAGTAGTTTCTAGCGCCTTCTTCGGATTTATGGAATGGCTAACAGTTCTAGACTTGTCAAGTTGTAGTATAAAAGAACTGCCACGAGGAATTTCGAAGTTGGTTGCCTTGCAATATCTCAATCTATCACATACTCAAATCACGGCACTGCCACTTGAAATGAGGATGCTGGTCAAGTTAAGGTACTTGAACTTGGAGCGTACTATTTTCCTGTCTATAATTCCAGGGCAAGTAATATCAACCTTTTCATTGTTGCAAGTTTTGAGGATGTTTCGCTGTGGCTATTTCTATGAAGAAACCAAAAACATTATAGAGGAAATGAGGTTTTTGAAGCATCTGAAGGTTTTGAGCTTCACAATAAGATGTGCTTCTGCCCTCAATAGTTTCTTCAGCTCTCCCAGAATGACAAGTTGTACTCAAGTTCTGTCTATAGAAAGCTTTTCCGGGTCAAGATCATTAGATATTTCCACATTAGCAGGTATGAAGCATCTGTGCAAGCTGGAAATATCCAGCAATGATGATTTGATGGAGATGAACGCTGACCCTGTCGTGGAAAGCATGGCAATCATCTTCAGGGAAAGGAACTTAATTAAGAGACATTGCTTTAACAGTCTTAAAGAAGTGAGTGTTGGAAATTGCTCCCACTTGCAAGACCTGACATGGCTTATGCTTGCACCTAATCTGACATTTCTCCGAATCACGGTTTGTGAAAGTATGAAAGAAATCATCAGTGCTGGACGATGGGATCAAACTTCAGATGTAGTTGAAAATCTAAATCCATTTGCGAAGGTTGAAGTTATTGTATTAAAGCATTTGCCACAACTGGGCAGCATACATCAGAAAGCCCTGCCCTTTCCACGCCTCAAGAAAATCCAGGTGTTTAACTGTCCAAAGCTTAGAAAGCTTCCACTGAGCTCTAGCAGTGCTCAGGGATGTGCCATTTCTATTCAAGCTGAGAAAAGTTGGTGGGAAGAGCTTGAATGGGAGGATGATGCTACAAAGGCCACATTCCTGCCATGCTTTGCTGACTTTAATCCTTGGAGTTGATAATGTTCTTATGTCTCTCAAGGATGGAGGCAGCAATTGGAATTCTGGCCACTCATGCGGATCAGGAGAGAAAACGCTTCGGGCTGTGGATAAGTTCATTATTTCAGCCAGTTTTTGAGCTTCGCGTAACCTTTCTTGCTTTATCACTACTTCACAAAATGTCTCTATTACAATTGCCAACAGTGTGAGTCAGGATGAGTTACTTTTACTTATGTTGCTGTATCAAACTTCTGGACTTCAGAACACACATGTAGGACCCCTTTGAGGTTGTATGTATGATGAGGCTCCTATTTCATGTTTCTTCTGTTCTTTCTTCCAAATGATGCGCACGTCCATGAACATGGAAGAAAGAACACATTTTACATTTTTTAAGCCCCCATATCAATCTTAGCGAAAGGCTAATATTAAATTTACAAATGTTATCCAGATATAAATCAGAAAAACCAACTATATGTCTCACTGGGAGAATGATTCTAACAATATATGAGTTGGAGCTTCTTGTTAATTAGTTGCTTCTCCATTACTTCAGAATGACATTAGAAAAGAAAGCAGGTATGGCAATAACAGACGTGAATACTCTATCATTTGGGTTCAAGCAAAATGGGATAAAATGAACAAACCATTGACATTGATGAACCATAAGCAATACAAAACAATCTACTCCAGTGATTTGCTTCATCAAAGCTTACTTACAAAAGTACTTTATATATCATTTCTTCATTTTCTCCAGCACATTAAGGAACTTGTTTGTATAGCAAAATCTTTACATTATAACTTGTACAACCAGTAAATTAGAGTCTTAAAATGTAAAAACTGGTATGGCATTTCCGTCTACAAAAGGACAATAGCTAATTGCACCAACTAGCCCCTAGAAGTTTCTTTTGGAACTAACCGTTGCTGCTATTCTTCTGCTTTGCTCCTTCTGGTCTAACTAAAGCCAGCTTTTTTCTGGCTTCAATTGCCGTTATTGGCAGCTGGAATGGCTTGGACTGACAAATGACTTGGTATTCTAGCTCTTGCATGATTCTGCAACAAAATTTAAAAAAGTAAGCAAATGACAGAATTTTTTGCCACTAATGATCCACGAAGACCACAGTGTACTCATAGAACATCCACGGCCAGCATTATTTGTGTACCTTGTTCAACAGTTTGTGCCCAGTTGACAGTTGCACGAGCCAATGCATCCATTGGATCAATGCATTTCCGGAGAAGAGGATCATCCCGAGGCAAAAGGTTGCTCATATCATCAGAAGCGAGGATGACAGTGCTTACAGCCCTCACCAGAAGTACCTGTACTGCTATCCTCAGAAGATTTTGTGCACCTTCCAGGTCCCTTCTGTTCAAAGCTTCAATTGCCGGAATTACAATATGTTCCATGGTTGCTTTGTCTGGCAGTACAACCTCAAATCCCTATAGCAACAATAATTACGTAAAATAACTGATAAGGCATTCAATAATCAAAAGTAGAATCATTCCATCTCCAATTTCCTTTCCATCAATTGTCACTTGAAACAGAGAGGTTTCTTTTGTTCCTTTTTTCTTGGTAAATTGGAAATTAAGCAACCGGTTGCTCAGATCACCAAACATTAGATCCATAGTTGCAAACATAAATGCAAAGAGAAGCAGAAATGAGTCACAAGATGAAATTACCTCATTTTGCAGGTTTTGCTGATAGAACCCTGCATTCAGAGTAACATTGGTCCCTAGCACTCCAATTCGCAAAGGACTTCCAGCCTCTGCCGGCTTCAGCTTTGCTTGCTTGAGCTCCCTAGCTACACACTCACCAACATGAAGGAAAGGAACAGAACACCCCTCGGAAATCTCATCATGCCAGCAATGTGAAATATGGCAGGGCATCACCATGCAACGAGCTCCCGATTTCTCAAGAAAAATTCTTTTATTTTGCAGATTCTCGATGATTGGATCTTGATCTAATTCATAACAGTCATTTCGCCTGCCAAAAGACCGAAAAGAATTTCTCTCATGCCATAACAGCTCCTTGTTTAACTGTGGATCAGAGCAAAGAACAAAAGGAAGGCAAGTTTTCCCATCTGGTGAACTCCACTCAACTACTTTATTCAAGAAATTCAAAGTAGAATTAACAGATACACCTCCTATTATACCCACAGTATGTGCTTGATTCAGCAACGAACCAGGAGAATCACCACTTGAGCCAGAAACCTTCTTCGATTTGTGTAAATAAATTGAAGATGTGGGCATGGCTAGAAGTGGAGTTAATCTTTCTTGATACACAAATTTTTGTGTTTCTACATGTCTGAATGCATGAGATGGGTGATTCAATGAGTAAAAGGACATTGTCAAGCTCCCTACGGTGTCCTATGTCAAAGCAAGAATTAAAGACATCTACTGAACCTCAAAAACTTCATCACTACAGCGCCCAACAATCACAGACTCACCTCCAATGCCTTAAGAAAATCCTATCTGCAACGAGAGTAAGTTCCTTTTGGCTTCCACAAGAAAGACCACCTTCCAAAAGTAGCCAACAGCTTCAAATGTTAAAATCTTAAGCAGTAAATCCAAAATCCTTCTGGGAGGCCAAGTTAAAAGAATTGAACACTTATTTATCAAAAAGAAAAAGACTAGGCACATTATTGGTCACCAAAATAGCTCCCCAGAAGATACAAATCCATGATTTTCCCCACTGTGTATGGGGGCCCAGAAGCAGGATTCAACAATAAAATGAACAAAATGCGGAAATTTTTCTCGATGTGTCCACAACTTAAAGGAAAAAAAAACCCAGTATAGAGATAAAAAATTGATAGAAGGCTAGTGGCACAGATACCACCAGGTAAAGACACTAAAGGTTTAAGATTCAATATTTCTTTTCATTTTCATAATAACCAAACAAACGAAAATGGACCCAGCAGTCATGTCAAGTTGGAAAGGAATCCCTTTGGGTTTTGTACGGTTCTGCACTGCCTAATCATCCCCACATTTGAATTTGCGTTATGTTCTTCCATAAGTGCCAGTGTGTCACTGCTTACAAAAGGCAGATCAATAAAAACAATAAAATGGACAATATGTTTGTTTCTGTTAGTTACCCTCTCCATCAAATCTGGCATCCTTCTTTACACTCCTCATAATGGACATCATGAAGGTATATCAGACATCCATTTTTACATCTATTGTTAAAGTGTAACTTTGTACAAGATCTGCACTTTTTTCACTTGTATAATATCAATTGTCAAGAAACCTGGTGTTGCATCCATTGTTATATCTGTTATGTGTTAAAAAAGGACCTTCCCAGTGCATGAGAAGAGGCTTCTATGGTAGCTTTCACATATCTGCCACACCTACTTTCAGATGGGGTCAACGAAATGTTATCACTGAAACTATGATAATCTGCAAGGAAATTACCATTTGGTATTTCCAGATCTTGAATCCTGGACAGAAAGCTACTAATCAACTTGCGTATCTTTTCATCATTGACACCCTATTCATCTTTGGATCCAAAATTGTCTTGTCTGCATTATTAAAATTTTTTTATACACATTTTTCTTGTTTCTACATGTCTCAATGTCAAGAAGACAGCAAGGGTAATTCAATCAGTGCAAGGACATTGTCAAACTGCTACCGTCATCTTCTATGCGAAACCGAACAACTGCATCTCTTTAATCCTAAATGAAAAGCCTGTCAGTAAAAGTTCCAATCTTTTTTTCTTTTTTTTGGCCTTCCACAAGAAAAGCAATCCAAATTTCGGATCTTCAAATCCAAAATTCTTGTTGGAGCCCGAGCAAGCAACTTTAGCAAAGCAAATGAGTGGAGTACCCTGCCGTACTTCAGACACCCAAAAGCAAACCTTCAAATCCAAAACCCAGAAAGTTTGTCTCAATCTTTCTAGAACTACATGACCAAAACAAAAGGAACCCAATACAAAGATCAAAATTTTCATAAGGCAAGTAGCACTAATAGCAGCAAGTAAAGACACTAAGCCTCCAAGTAAGTTTTGAGGGCTTTTATTTCACTCCAAATAACAAATCAATCAAAACTGGACAGAGCAAGCTGTCATAACACGTAGGGATCAAATCTTGGAGCTTTCTCCACTGCCCATTCTATCAATCTAACATCACTTTTGTATCATGCTCATCACAAATGCCACTTGTTTGAACCACTTGTTTGAAAAAAGCAAAACAGTAAAAACAGATAACAAAAACAATTCAATGGAACGCTGCCCATGTTTCTGTCTGTTAGTTTACCTTGTCGATATTCAATTTGCAACGTGGAGAGATGGGTCAGAAATGGATGTCTGGTGTACCTTTGTCCCTGTCCACTGGAAATGAAGGTCCTTAGAAGTTCACCTTTCTTGTTTTTTTGGTTCATTGGCGATAGAATTTACATCTAAAGGCTAGCAGCTCTACCATTCAACCACATACTGGCAGCTGAATATTTACTTTGACTTTAAGTAGCCCATATTTTTCTATGGCAATTGATATTTACATGCCAATTTAGCTCCATACACGGGGCCAAATGGGGAGCCTAATCAACAACTGCCTTTTTTTATTGTCAAAATGGCGAGTTTTGATGCAAATATAAAGTTAATCTATCGTGATATAAATTTTGTGAGTTACAGCTGCGGAAACTCCCTTGGAGAATTTCGGGCATTCCCAATGCCCTTTGTATGATGTATCAATTACTTGACCAAAGATCTTTTCATTAAAAAAAAAAAAAAAAGGCACTTTAATTATTATAAAATTACTGTAATTACTACATGTTAACAAATGCGACGTCATAGCTGCAACATTATTAGGATTCCCCTTGTTATGATGCAACGAAATGAATTTGCATTAGAATTATTGAGAGAAAATATAGCCCTTCACTTGCTATTAGACTTACATTACATACCACCAGACACATTCTTTCTGTTTTTCTTATCTTTTTTTGGCGTATGCTAAGCATGGAATTTGAGCATGAGACATGTTGATTCTAAGCCTTTAAGTTCATTAGGCATATTCTTTTTGATTACATTTCAGGTTAAAGTCAATTAACCAAACAAAGAGATTGGCGGTGCTCCAAAATTTATGATGAATTTGCTGTTAGAGTTTCTGGTTGGATTTTAATACCGCAAAATTGGTTTAGAAGTGGGTGCTCTTTAGCAGGACACAGGCAAACAAATCAAGCATAAATATGGTAACAGAATTTACCAACTTTCCTTATGGAGGGTATCGTCTCATATTGCCAATCACATAAAACTCAGCTGTCCTACAATGAAGGTTTGTCTTCCTGTGCAATTAAATTTCATGAGTGCCCTTCAGCTCATTGTGGAATTCTAGGACTTGTGGCAATTTGTTTGGTTCTTGGAAAATTGGATTGGTTTTTGAGAGTAAAATGTGGATAAATGTAATGCAGAGAACAAAATAGAAAAAACTTTATCTGGTAAAGAACAGGAGCAAAGATTACACACAAAGGGACTTTTTAGTTCATGGTTCGAAATCAGAATCGAGAATCAAGTGAAATCGAAAATGGAAAAAAAAAAAAAATGTATAAGAAGAAGAAAAGCTGACAAACCGACTACATAATATCAAGACATAAGAAGATCGAGTAACTTCAATGAATGTAAACCCTCTGTCTGGTACTTTGTCTTTTTAACATATATTACCCTCCAAGTACAACATAATTCAATAATTCTATCAGAATGACAAATTCTTCTACTCCTTTCCTCGCAAATATTCTATAGGCTCATGTAACAGAAATTAGACAGTCTGCCACATGTGCATGCTAAAATTTTTACAGGCCTCAAGGTCACATTGCTTTCCGAACTTTTCCACTTCTGATTAATTTCCTAACATCCCTTCTTATAGATAGGAAAGCACAAACTACAACAATGGACATTGCTGGTATGTGAATGGCTTTGAAAGGGTACAGAGCAGATTTTCTTAGAATGGCTTCCCTTACAAAACCCCATACGATAAGCAGTGCTCCAAAAAGGCTCATTCTTCCTGGTTTCAGCAGGCCTAGAAGTGCTCCTGCCACAGATAAGTAGCTTCCTGCAAGAATCTATGGAAAAAAAAATGTCTAATTTAACTGCAATTAGCTAGAAACTAATGTGTTATTGACAAGTCTAGAGATTTATCTATGCATCAGAATCATATTCCCTTTCCATGATCTAACTATACATTCCATTCTGGAAGTCTCATATCCTGTATTTTTCTGCAGCACAACCCTCTTTTTTCTTCCTTTACATTGCAGGTTTGAAATGTGTAATCTCCATCAAGAACCATAAATCTAATCAATGGTTGAATAACAATGTCATGCAACAAATGAGAGGCTTTCCTGCACTTCTTAAGTGAATGTATGCATGCTCAATTAAAAAAGGGCATCCCTAGTTACAAGACTCCCATACTGTGGGATCCAGAGAAGGGCCAAATATGCGCAGCTGCAACTCAAAATGTAACCTCCAGTCTCAACGAGTAATTTTACCATGAAATCAAGTATCGCTTTGTACACAATTTACTTACATAAGAATCAGTTATCAAGGGCTAGAATAAGAGCAAGAAATGCAGATACAATTTGAGGTTAGACAATAACAACCGAGCATAGCTGTATAGCATAATTTTAAGAGCAAGTTTTCCAAAAAAAAAAAAAATGACATAAGCAATAAGAACAAACTTAACTAGATATTAGATACAAACCTCTAGGTGAAGGAGATCTGTAGTTGCATGGTATTTCTTCAAATTGGTGAAGTTAAAATGCCTCAACAATTGATTAGAGCTTGGGATGTTGGTGTGCTTGATGATAGCCCTTGCAATGGCACCAGGGTAGAGAAGAGCCTTGACAGCAAAGGCAGGGAAGAGTTCAGTTGCCATCAGCTGGGAAGTTGTCAACTGTATAGGGGATGTACATATTCCAACTCTACAAGGTACCCTATCAGTTCAGAAACAATGTGTAAGCTGTGAGAACATATAAAAGGAAGAATGGTTTAGGTGCCTTGGTCAATTTTCCTTAGCCAGCAGCTCCCTTTTGGGTGAAGAAGGCACTGTCACAGACAAAGTGCAGTGTTCATAACCATAAGAATTTAATGCATTTTCACCCATGTGGTGTGACATCAGTCCAATCTGTCACTAGCACAAAAAAATTGTGATGAATATCAAAATGCTTAACTGAGTTTAACTTCTAATCAAGCATTAGCCAAAGCTTAAAAAAAAATCAACTTTTGAAATCATTGGATCCACTTAGTGTACAGTATACTCAATTAATGTAATGATTTTCCACCAGATGGCTACCAAAGGCTTAAATAGGTAGAAACACATTTCAGATCAGTCAATTCCTTACTAATAAATAAGAAGATTTAAATTATGGACCGAGAATAAGTGTCGGTTTTAATATTTGATTTCAGGTTTTTAAAGATTAAAAATCTAACTATTTTATCACTAGACCACATAGCTAATGGTCTTTTAACCCATTTTATCTTTTATTTTTTTTCCTCTATTTGAGTCTCAATTTCAATTCACCACCGTTATTTGCTTCCACAAAGATGCATTACATGAATACTTTCCCTCTAAGTCTAAGCAAAACCAAAAATATAATTACCGCATATAATGCTGATAACACTATTGAATCATGGTTGATCCATCTTGCCAGATAGGACATTCAGAAAATTAAGGTTGAAAAATAGAAATACATTTCTTTTTTTGTTTTTGTGAAAATTTTTTCTGAGCTCCAAGAAGAAATTGCATTTGAACATCCACCATAATAAACCATGACATTATGAGTGCAAAAAATGAAAAATTTTTCATAATCATATAATATTTAAAGGAAAAGGATAATTTAATGTAAAGAAAAAGGGCCCACGAATTTTTTGAGCAAAAAGGACATTAAGAAAACTAAAGTGGGACAAAGAATCTAGCTTAACTGAAGTAATAGAAGACGTGTGTTTTTCATTAAAAAATTTAGAATTTGATATCGATTCTCCCCTTTACTTGCCCGCCTTTTTAATAATGGTTATAATATCTGCTACAGATAAAAAAGAAAAAAAAAATTAAAGTGGGGGAAATTTTGGTTACCTGAAGAGAGGAACTTGGAGGATTATGAGAACAAAATGCAATAAAGAGGCAACGAATGATATCATTCTTGCCCTTCTTCTTGATGAAGAAGCCATTGGTAGTTTTTGCAGTAAAACAAAAATTAATTAATGGTAATAACAATAAGAGGAAACTGAACGAGGGAATAGCAGTTGTTTGCGCCGTGCACGATCCCACTGGGATCTTCATTGATTATACAACACGTGTACTGCATATAAAAAAAAAATAAATACGTTTGTCTGGTTTTTAGATCTAATTAATGATGACAAATCAAAAGAATTACTAATTGATATTATCTTTTTTTTTTTTTGAGTTGCACTAATTGGTATTATCTTACTATCGCAAAAGAACTACTCTTTGTTTTTTGGTTACAAAACAAATTGAAAAGTTAGAAAATTTCTTAAAATTTTCATCAAAATGTCAAGAAAGAATTACTTTAGGATAAGCTTAGTCGTGTTAAATTTAGTATGAAACTAATTTTTGTTAAATTTCTTTTATAAACTACGAAAGTCCACTAATTTTATTGGCAATCATAATTTTCCATAGCTAATCATCTCGTTTATTAATTATGACTCTAGAAGCTCTTGAAGTGTGCTCCATCCACTCATTTATATTATTCTCCTAGTCATAATAATAACGTATGCTCAAGAAAGGCAACCAAATAAAATCAGCTTTAAAAAAAAAAATCTTGCAATCCAACATATTGATCGCTTTCTCCTTGTGAGGAAATGAGAGAAAAATATTATAAACTTTTATTAAATAATGTGAAATTTATTTTTCTATAAATTTAATATAACAATTTAATTTTATATAGTGTGCCACCGTTACAATTCTCCTTAACATAATTATGATGTGCTATTCTAATCTTCTCATTTAAATTAATGAAAAAAACAAAGAAAAATGCAAGAGAATAAATGCTGGAAATTAAAGATAACATTGTGTACATTATTTTAGCCAAAAAAAAAAAAAAAAACGAAAACCATTTTCTTGGCACGTGACAAGAGGCAATTTTTTTCATGAGAAAAAAAAGTGTCATTATTGTCATTTCAATTTAAGACAAAAATTAAAATTATTTATTAATGTTCTTATTTAATATTTTCACGTAAAGACCCATCACTTAAATAGTGACGGAGCATAACTAAACTCTTCAACAATCAACTGCAATCTAACTCCCAATGTCAGACCACTAATTGTTATGATCTAGCGATAAGCGTCGAACGTCACTAAACCAAAAGTTTTAAGTTCGAAAGCTGTTAAAGTGTTTGGTGGAGTTAAATATACTCATCCCTCTTTAACACTAGGGTATACTGTAACTATCTAAACAGTTCAGAGATTACTCTGAGAGTAGGGACAATACTCTCCAATGGAATTGTAGGGCACTACTCTTATCTTCACATTTCTCTGACAAAAACAAAAAAGCCAACGTCGGCAACGTCACTCAACCTTTTTTCTTTCTTTCTTTTTTTTTTCTTTTATGATTTAGAGAAAACTCAGCCGATTTTGATAATGGAAATAATTAGCATACTCACATCTAATAACAATAATATAAATCTATAACTGAGAGAAACTCTCTTCTTATTCCACTCCTCAAAAAATAGAAGAGAGAAAACTCCTCTTTTTTTTCACTCTCTAAATAAAATATAAATAAAATTTGACTATTATAACTAAAAAATCTCTCTCAATATTTGCTGTAACTGCCTAATTAAATGTCTCTCCTTTCATACCCATATTAATTTATATCTAACCACAGAGAATCAAACCAAAGATTAACCACGAAAACATGAGAATCCTCTTTGAGATACTCACAAAACTAGGGATGAGAGGATATGGTATAGGCGCCAACTCATGGTTAATTCCAAAAGAAGATATGGAAGCAACAACAAGTGCAGCACAAGATGACTTGGCTTATGAGCCAAAAAGATCAGATCTCATACCAGCTATGTCACCAACATTATTACTGACATTATCAGCGATAACCTGCAAACATAAAACCATCAATAAAAAGGAACTAAACAGAAATTATTAAAGACAGACTTACATGTTCACGAAGACATACTCTATTGAAGAGAAAGCAAGATAGACACATTCAAAAGACTATTGAAGAGAAAGCTTCAGTATGAAGATGAAGAACCCATTGAAAAACAAACTATACTAACATATTAATATTTTAAATTGAATAGTGCATATTAGGATATAACACATATTAATGAAGGGAATAATACCAAATCACGCCACAATTTGCTATTGAAGAACAATTATTACGATACAATTTAAAATTTAACGAATTCAATTCTTCCGAGATTATTTAGGTAATTATGTAATTTAGGAAGAATTAAAGAAATAATGGAAAAATAAAATATTTTTCATTAAAACAAAAAAAGCATTAAGATTGAATAAATAATATTTAGATATTGAATATTCTTCCAATACAATAAAATTGTATTTAAGGAAATTCGACAGGCAAAAGCCATTAAAAATATTTCATTAAAACATTTGATACCATTCAAATTATAAATACTAAATATTAAAAAAAAATTATAAAATCTGCGCAATACACAGACATTTCCCTAGTTTGAATATATATCCTTATACATATAAATATAATAATTATTTTTTATATTATAGTAATAAATTTTTTTAAAAAAATTATAAAAATTGTATATAATATCTATTTTAAAATAATATTTATTTAAATATAAATTTTAATTTCTTATTAAAAAATATTAAAGTATTAATAGCATCTCAGCCGGCTCGGTGGACATAATTGATCCCTTTTAACAAGAGGCAATCTTAATTATTGACTTGTTCAAACAATAATGCCACTAATCTTAATTATTGAACAAAAAAAAAAAAATCTTAATTATTGACCAATAATCAACTGCATACAGCAGACGTAATGCCACCATTTCTACTCTTTGATGTCAGTGTCGGAAAAAAAAAAAAAAGATAAAGACAAAGTTTGGCTGTCGGATAAACAATAATTTAATAAAATATATAAAAAACAACAAATATTAAATTTTAAATAATAATATTTATATTTTTAATAACAAAATTTTATTTTTCAATACTTAAAAAACATGTCTTGTTATTAAAAATTACTGCATTGCCACTCCCAAAATAATTTTTCGGATACTATTTCTCCGGCGAAGGTTAAGAGTCTGACTCTCTTGGTTTCCTGGCTTCCTCGGAGTGGCTATTTTTGACTAAGTAGATCGGCTCAGACCAGTCTGAAGTTATTACTGTAGCTTTTCTCCTCACATTCAAGGTTTGACAAAAAACATCTTTTTTATTATTTTTTTTGCTATAGCTTTCGATCGTTTGTCTGTTTCAGTTTATTGTATGATTTCTTACAGATTAAGCCTCTATGAATCTCGGGTTTCTTCAGCAGAGACAGGTTTTGAATTGCTATGCCTTAAAAGAACTGTGCTTTAAGTGCTTTTGATTGTTTTTTTGTGGCTTACTGTTTCCTTTGGGTTCATTTAATGACAATCTCTAGTCTTTTTTTATGTGGAAACTTGGGTTTTATGTGTTTTTGACTAGATTTTCCTTCTGGGTTTTTGATTTTCATTTGCCATATAGAATGGTCAATTGGATGTTTATATGTGGTAGTGTCACACTGTCAAATGGGGAATTGTGTATTGAAAATGTTAGTTTTCTAGTAGTATGCTCTGATTGAATTTTTAGTGTGTTTTAACTTCTCTCAGTCGGAAGAACCTGCTTAGACGATCCTGGAAGTGCGAGCGAGCCTTAGTGTAATAGTAAGATTGATCCGCTGCGGTATAAAGGTTAGCCTTCTTGTAAAAATATGGATAATGGTGCATATATCTGCTCAGTCCCTGTATCTCAAGTGTGTAGGACACCCTTTTTTCTTGATCAACTAGCATGGCTTCAGCAACTTTTATGTTGACCCTATCGATAAAACAGATTTTCTTGTCAAATTTGTCTTGCAGAATTCATCTGTCACACATTTTCTCTAAAGGAACATGGATTTACCGGGTTCCTTTTGAAACTGAGATGTTGAATGCTATGGAGATCTGCATGAATCTTGAACTTTGTTCATATTATCCAATGTGACTGCACCGTGTTCTTGCTGCTGTTGGCTCAGCTTCCATTTTCCAGAAATTTTAATAGTTTCAATCAGCACAACAATTCAGCTCATTATCCTGAATGAGGGTTTTAAACAGAAGAATGGCTAAAGTAATTGAGGAATCCTGCAAGGATATTTGAGCTCACCGCGATCGAGTGGCTGAATATTGGTAATTTTTCCAGTTTACGATACTGAGGCAAAATGGATGCTTTGCAAGCTATTTCTGCTGCAGCACAAATAATTTCTAGCATGGTAGGGGCTGTCAGTGCATTAGAACAGGCCTCCAGGAATCTTGAGGAAGCGCCAAAGAGAATCAAAAGTCTAGAGGAATTTGTTTGTGAGCTTGAGAATTTGACAAGAGGAATTAAGCAGAAACACATTTACAAGCTTCATAACCCCCAACTAGATCGTCAGATACAAAGCTTGAATTCCTTGATAGAACAACTGCATCCAAAGATCAGCAGGGCAAGAAAGATCGTGTCACGAAGTGGGGTAAAGAACCTGGCTAAGGTTGTGTGGCATTCTGTGGCTGGAGACCCTCTTGGGAAACTGATACAATCAATTAAGGATGATTTGAATTGGTGGCTTGAGTCTCAAATGTTGGCCCAGAATGTTGAGAAGGTTATAGAATCAACTGCCAAGGATGTCCCAGTCCAGTTGAAAATAAGGTTTGAACAAGGCTATCCAATGTCTAATAAATGTCACTATGTGAGGAAGTTACTGGAACAAGAGGAATGTCATCGGGTAATACTAATTGTTGGGTTATCTGGCATTGGGAAGTCATGTTTGGCTCGCCAAGTAGCTTCTAATCCCCCAACAAGGTTTGTTGGTGGAGCAGTTGAGATTAGATTTGGACAGTGGTGTAGTAGACTTGCATGCAATGGAAATAAGCACGAGTATCAGAAACGTCTTGCTAAAAAACTTTCTAGGTTTCTGGTACAGATAGGGTTTTCGAAGAAGGTGAGGGATGAGAACGATGGAGACCTTGAAAACATTTGTTGCTTGCTTCAAGAAGCATTATTAGGAAAGAGCGTTGTAATACTTCTTGATGATGTGTGGGAGCAAGATATAGTTGAGCGGTTTGAAAAGCTGTACGATAATGATTGCAAGTACCTAGTGACAACCAGAAATGAAGCTGTTTGTGAAATAACAGAAGCTGAGAAGGTAGAGTTGAGTAAAGATGACACCAAAGAGATAAGCAAGGCAATCCTTCTCCACCATAGCCTCCTTACTGAGGAAGAACTACCAGTATGACTTGAATCAATTTGCACACCATGATTGTGTTATCTGGCCAATATCATGCTCATTTTCTATTCAATTATATTGTACATGGGGATGCATACTTCTTGTGTGCTATTATTAGCTCTCTCCTTATGTTTCCATGATCAGTTTTTTGCATTTGTGGCTAGATGCACAAAATAGCCCTTGGTGATTTCATTTACAACCTATAGTTGGATTAAATAACAGTAATCTTGTGTGAAGAAACTGCTATAAAATTTTTTTTTGTGCTCTTTTTTTTTTTTTTTTTTTTACAATTAAGCACAATATTTTAAAAAAGATAAATGGCAAATGCTGAATGAGTGAATTGAGTGACCTACTCATGCAAGCAACAATACATCCCACTTCACTTATTTACACGTGAGAATCCATAAGTGATTGCCTTTTTAGACATGTTTTTCAAAACTTTGATTGTTTCTTTGTTGTTGAACACTGTTATTAATCAGGAGGATTGTACAAAACAATTTTAAAATGGACATGAATTAATCTTTCAATTTTTATACTTGTCAACGCTTTGAGCCATCTGTAGAAAATATCGTTTGTGCATTCCCTATCATAGACTGAATTGGGTCTGACTATTTTCTGGCCTCTTTCTAAGTATCATATCAAGTATGCATGAGCACTATTACAAATAAGCCTTCTATAGATGGATTTTGGCCAAACTTGTTTTCCTTGTCTCACCATTCTGTGGCAGCATACTAAGGTTTAGACTCCTAAATCTTGTGGGAGTTATCTTTCTCTTCTTCATGCTTCCGCACATTCTCTAACCTCATAACTTTGTTGCTGATTAGAATCTTTCACTTTGATGATGGGAGATATTGTTTCTGCCAGAAGTTTGGTTCAAATCTATTTTAATTTAAAGGGCCAGAATTTGCACGGTTTTGCCTTGCTATTGTGACAGCCATGCTAGCGAAAATATTTTTATTATCTTTCTGATTATGTTGGACTTTTAGATACATGCACCTCCCAAACATCATGCTTCTAATTTCAATAATGTTGCCATAATTTAATAGCTAATAGAATTTCCATAAAAAGTTGTGTGTCGCACTCAAATTCTCCTATTGGAGTACCTTACACTTGTTTGCGGCAATTATTTCATTTGCTCAGATTATGACCCATAAATATAATTATTGCATCTTTTCAGGGTGTGGCGGAGATCTTACTTGAACGCAGTGGTCATCACCCTCTGACCGTTGCTGTTATGGGTAAGGCTCTTAGGAAAGAAATAAGATCTGAGAAATGGGAAAAGGCCATCACCAATTTATCAGCATTTGCCACATGTGCACCTTGTCCTGTCTCTTATGTGAATGAGAAAGAAGCAGAGAACACCGTAACTATTTTTGGGTCACTTGAGTTCAGTCTGGAGGCAATGCCTGGAGACTCCAAAAGTCTCTTTATAGCTCTAGCTTCTATTTTTTGGGCAGAACCTGTACCAGAAGCTTGTCTAGAGGCTATTTGGTCAGTCCTTGGGGAGGAGAGCCTGTTCCCTCTTATCATTTGCAAGCTTGTTGAAGGCTCCTTGCTGACAAAAATTGATATGGATCCCTTATACCTGGTTCATGACATGGTTTTTTTGTATCTTGAGAGCAAGATAAATGAGTCCATTGAGATCCTTCTAAACCATAATTCGCCAGAACAAGCAGCATTTATTTCTCCGTGGCTTGTAATTTTTGGGAAAGAGAATGTAAAAAATATTGCTGAACAAAGAATGAAGTTTGTGCTCAACAGCTCAGAAGAAAAGCAGGTGATCACCACATTAGAAGCCCTTATCCAGGCTCTAATGGCTAGCAAATCCATTTCTGAGCTTGAAGCTAGTAGAGCAAGATTTAGCTGCATATTAGGACCCAGCATGGCAGACTTGATCTCAACTGACTCAACAAACCTCATTCTGGTGGCTGCTGAAGCCATAACCAATATATTCAGCAAGGAGGATTATTGCAATTATTCTTCTTTCCTTGAAAATGCTGGTGCAATAAATAAGATGGCAAGGATACTAGATAACTACGACGATCCAGTTGTCCAAACCAATATCTTAACTGTTCTTGCAAAACTTGCAGAATTCGGAAGCTCCGAGACAGTTGATAAGGTGCTTCAGAGTATTCCCTTTATCCGTGTAGCCCATTTGCTCTCCCCGGGTGCTGAGGAATGGCATGAAAGCATGTTTACCATATTGATATCATTGATCAAAGCTGGGAAGTCAAAAGCTGTTGAGAGAATGCTTGATTTTGAGATTGATAAGCATCTTATTAGAATTCTTGACAATGGATCTGAAGTACAGCAGCATCATGCACTTGTTACTTTGAAGTTCTTTTATGAGATGGCTCGCACACATGCGAACAGTTCTCTTCAGCCTGCTAATCTAAACTTGTTACCATGGCAAGTTAGGCTTCGCCTGGAACCATTTGTTTTGGCAGATCGAACTGCGTCCCATTCGCCAAAACCACAAACATTTGAGGATCTCATTCACAAAATACTGGATAACAATAACAAGAACACATTGGAGGCGATGCAGGATCTCATACCAGTTACTGAGAAAGCAGGAGACCCTAGAATCAGAGAAATCATTTTGAAGAGTCCCCTTATCAAAAGGCTATCAGAACTGATGCAAAGCGGACATTTTGAACAAAATATACTTAGATCTGAATCTGCTTTTTTGCTTATGAAACTAGCTTGCTCTGGCGGAGAACCTTGCATAGAGAAATATATAGAGCATGATATAATAGCTGACCTAGTTAAGATGATGCAATGCAATACTGCAGAGTTGCAGGATTCGGCATATACGTCCCTACACCAAATGCTTGTTGGCAAAGGTGGGTTCCTTGTTGTGACTAATATTTTCCACGCAGGGCTTATAGACAAGATGGCTCAATTGCTAGACAGCAGATCAACAAAGATGCGAGAAGTGAATGTAAATTGCATCTTGGATCTTGTTGAGCTGGGAAACAAAGTCTTCTTAGGGAGGATTTTGTCCTTACAAGTGGTTGAAAAGCTTGTAAAACTAGAAAAAGACAGTGGGGGCCGTGGTGAAACAATAGTTGGATTTTTAAAGGGCATGGACAAATGTAAGAATCTTTCAGTGATGGAGCGTAGGGTGATGAAGCAACAAGTGGTCAGGAAGATCAGGGCATCCCTAAAAGGCCATAAATTTGAAGTTCGAATACTAGCAGCTGTGGATGCTTGTGTGTCTGAAGGGTCAAGAGGTGCCAGTAGTAGTGGTAGTGTTAGACACAAAAAGTCATCTTATAATTGAGAAACAAGCAGTCGTTTTATCCAGTTCCAGGCATGTCCAGCTGTATATTAACATTTACACATTGATGAAAGGGAACAATACGATGCGGTAAACTACACGCAATAATTTCTTGTGAGTGGAGAGTTGATGGTGATGCCGTCTGTGCTGTCTTCTTTGTAGCCTGTAAATTCATGATGCTCTCTAGTTTCATGGCATAATTTTTGGATGCACAATTCTAAATCATCATCACTCAATCGATAAAGCAACCAGAACACAAATCATTGCATACATGTGCACTCACTGCCATCCTCAATTTGGGAATCTTCTCCTAGTGATGAATCGCAGGCTGTCAGGAATTTTATTTTTTATTTTGGTTCTCTGTATGATCATTTAGTAACAGATGATGCGCTTTTGTTGTGCATAATGTTTTGTCTAGATATTATCATGTTGTCCACCAATAAATGATAGCTTGTGAATTGATTCCTTCTTCGTTCTAGTTCTATCAGATAATGAAAAAAGTTTCTTCTGGACTTTCGTTGTACAGTTCGTGTTCTTTATAATCTTATTGATTCCCAGTTGAATAACTTCTCACTCTGAGGGAAAAATGACGATTTCCATTGAGACATTATATGTGCTAAGATGAAGAACCAACGAAAGATTTAACAAGAAAGCTGCAAGATGGAACCAGGGTCTGACCTATTATGTTTAATTAGGAACGTATTTGGAAAGTTGAGCTTCATCGGATTCGAATATGAACAAACTAATTGAGCATTTGCAACCTCCATTGAAATTTTATTTGAGCAAGCAATAAAGACAGAAAACTAAAATTTGACGGGACCAGCAAGTCTGGGTGATGACATTGATATCCTTGAATTTATAAGAGAGAGTACTGCATTAAGGTTATCCCGTGAGCTCTTCCATCAAGCCCTGATGATTGAGAAAAAGAAAAAGAGCAAAAGTGATTAGTGATTAGCAAGTTGGACTAAATTCACAATGGAACAGTATAAGGAAAAATGAGACGAGAAGCTTTTGAAACTCACCCGTGCAATGTACTGCTCAGCATCAGTTCGTTTCAGAAAGTGCATAGAGTGACGAGCGAGATTGGCCGTCTTATCACTTAACAAGATGCCTTCACCCATATCATCAAGAACTCTCACCTTGATGTAGGGATCTTTGGGCGGAACCATGTCCTGGCAAAATGCAAATGTTTAGTTCAAAGTGCTTTTTTCGTCATGCTATGAAATTCAACAGTTAATGGCAATAAACAGACTGTTTACACTTTTGCTCTAGATAGTCTGCTTGCACAAAAATTTTATGCACTTGCAAATTAATTTACATCCATTGCTTACATATGGCCTCCCTATTAATAACAGACAAAAAGGTCACCGGGTGGAGTAGTGAAAATATTCATTGCCCCATGGATGCTACAACTCCTTGTTTTAGCGTCCAAGCCACTAATGCAAAGAGAAAATTTTTCAGCTATATTGCTTTCCAGTAAGTTCCATTGTTCTTTCTCCAGTACATCCAAATGTAATGCCCTTTCCAATTTATCTACAGGACAATGGTCTGCATCCTGCAAGTTGTCTTTTAAATTGCACAAATCTTAAAATACCACATGCGGGGTTTCCTCCAGTTGAAAACACATTGGATTATGGGGAAAGAAGGAATGTGGATGCTAGCTAAGTCCAGAAGTACAGCCTTTTACACAAAGAAATAAATCTTTACTTCTGAGAGAAACTAGTTGGTCATGGGAAAAATGAGTCAGCTTTCTAAAGCGTACAAGTCATCGCTAGGCCTTTTTTGGATGAACAAAATTTCGATAGAGTTTGTGATGTAACTTAGATTACGTCATCTGGTCAGCCAACTCGAAGTTAACCATCATTCCAGAAAGATGCAGTCCTTGTGTGAGTTTCTGTGTGCTAACATGCAGGAGAGTCATGACACACACATATAGAGGACCTACCACATTCAAATCAATTCCCATGTCCGCCATGTATGACTGCAGAGCAGCGGAGTGCTTCCCAAAATAGTTTCTCTCTGAGTGACTGAGCTTCTCTTGAATTTCTTCTGGGAATTCAAGAAGCTCAAGTCCTACATTCCATACCAGATTTCGTATAATCTCTGCTCTGTTGTACCTGATAGTTGTATATAATGAGCCAAAAGGAGTGGTGAATATAATGCATAACAAGGAAAGCTGGAGAAACACTCACAAATATGCCATTAAGCAGCGTTTGTTGCGGATCAGTGATAAGTGATGAATCAGAGCGCCATAGTGGTCTGCATTTCTATTTTCTCTCACATCCACATTTTCTTCCTGCATTTTCCTGTATTCATATCATGTTTTATGAATCATGTGGGAGAAACCAACAGAATTTTCTCATGTTCTCTTCAAGAACTCATCAGCAAAAACTGAGAGCATGAACCAAAATAGGAGATAAAAGAGCATACTTGTAAAATGATTCGCTTCTCACATATAGAAAACAAATGCATGCATGCATAATGAATTGGTCCATATGCGGATCATGACTTAAATTGTTATTAACCGGATACTTATGTCATGCAATTACAAGGCAAAAGTGGTAATATTTCTCAGAAACTGCTCACCAAGTGTGGCCCATTACGAGTTCAAATTTATCTGAAAATATCAAACCAAATCCCCAAAAGTGCTGCAAGGCTAATTTGAAATAAAGCTTAAAACTTCACAAGAGCACAGATCATTAAAGACGAGACCCAAAATCCATCACATTAAATTAGTAAGTATAATTTTAGGAGATCCACTGAAGAGCTAACCTTGGTATAACGGTACGTTTACTGCATTGTGAGAAGTAACATCAAGGTTTGAGTCGTGGAAACAAACCCTTTACAAGAACAAGGGTAAAGATTTATACCTCTCAGTCTTCCTCAAATTCTAAAAGGCAAGAATCTGGTCCTCTAGAATGTTTTTTTTAAAAAAAAAAAAATCAAGCAATCTATTATCTATTGACAATTTTAGTGACTGGTCCCTAAGTTAGTGATCCATACGTCATAATTCAATTAAAGTAAGGCAACGAAAAAAAGAGTTGAACAAAAGACATACAAATTGTGTCCAAGAGATTGAGCCAACATGGGAATTACCTTATCAAAGCCTGAAGCTCAAGATAATGTTGACTGCACTGGTCAATGACTTGATTATAAGTATCTTCCTACAACATCAAATGTACAGAGCACTAAAAACTCTAGTACCCCATAAAAATAAAAACATAAAGAGAAAACTTTTATGCAATACAGGAAGGTATCTTACATTGAAAGGCTGAAGCTGGCCTTTTTCGCCACCGGCAAGGTCTTTTACTAGCTCATAACCCTTTCTGGCATACATCTTTCTAAAGCTGACAACAAACACAAAAAGAACAATAATCAAAGGATACTCCGGACTTAAAAATTCCAAATTAAAAACAAATACTGCGTTCACTCAAACATTTTATCAAACAGGTTATGCATCTCGGTAACAAAATCATGCAATGTTAGTCATGAACCCAAATGCTTATGTAATGTGCAACCTTACAATTACGCATCCAAACAAGGTAAATGTATCAGACTGACTGATAGAGAAATGGGGTTTTTAGCCTGTGAACGAGGGCTACCTGTTTTGGGCTGCTTGGCAGGAGAGAAAATGAAGGAAAGTGCAAGATTTAGGCAGGAAAAAGAGGGGGTTTGGCGGGAAAATTTTACCGAAGTTTCAAAAACTACCGGCGCAAAAACAGGCGGGTTCTGGATTTTTGGGTTGAATCAACGTATTCGCTACACAAAACGGTGCGTTTTGGTGGCGATATTAATGGGCGGCTTCAACCAACTCTCAGGCCCTGGCATCCATACAAATATGTAACGAATGGTAATAATTATAGGCTTAGCTTAGTGAAGGTTGGATCTTCTGCTTATGTCTTATTTTTTCTATTTTTTAACCGTTAAACTATAAACTGACAAAAAGAAAAATGAAAATTGTAAGTTATTACATATAAATTATTTTTATGCATACATATTTTTTTATTATTTATTTTTTAAAATTAAATTTTAAATAATATTTAGTGTCACCTTAAAACTCTCTGAAAACAAAATTCAACTCAAGGACAATTTTTTAACGGTGAAAATAAATGATGGGACCCGATATCTCTTCTTTTGTAATTTGTTTGAATAATAAAAAGATAAAAATGAACAATAAAAATAGGAATAAGCATATTTAAATTTCTAAACCTTTAAGTTTTTTTATGTTTGAATTCTAAATATTTTTAACGTTTCATTTAAATCCTAAACTTTTGATTTTTTACTATATCAGTCCTTTAAGTTATAAAAAGTAGTCAATTCATTAATAAGTGAATTTAATTTAATAAAAATCATTTAAAAAATTTAAATATATGAATTAAATATTTTTTTCATCAACAAAATATATATATTAAATATTTTTTTAATCAATAAATATACGAATTAAATAGATAACATGCATATTTTTTATAGAAAAGACATTCAATTCATATATTTAATCTTTTTTAAATAATTTTTTGTAAAGTTAAAATTATTTTTTAATAGATTGATCACTTTTATTAAACAAATAGACTGATTTGATAGAAAATCAAAAAGTTTAGAACTCAAATGTAATGTTAAAAAAATTTAAAATTCAAATATAAAAAAATTTAAAAATTTAAGATTAAAAAATTATTTGTCCCAATAAAAATATGTACCTCCCTTGTACGTTCTTAAAATTAATTAACATCATAAATTTTAATAAGAAATAGAAAATAAAAAAGCAATGGTCCCGGGAGTACAAGTTTTCAAAGATGCCAGCGGCAATAAGTCCATTATCTCATTATTACGCCAGATTGTCATTGGATGGAGTTTTTTGAGGATTAGAACGTGAGGCTGAACATGATTGATCGGTTGTCTTTATCATTCACAATACAAAATTTCATTTTGCTATTGGTTCAATCATGGCATGGCAAAAGTCAGATTTTATTTGATGCGTTCCATTTGCAAAGTAATTTTTGTGATTATTGTTGTATTCATCAAAACATTAAAATATGTAACTAACATTGTTAATAACAATATACTTGAGCTCATGCCTAATCAATTGTCTTTGTGTATTTGTTTTTTTTCAATAATGTAGTGAAGCATGTAATCATGAATAATAATCTTTTTATTCATAGTTGAAAAATATTCAAAATATTTCATACCATATTTACTATATATTTCAAAATTTCCATATATTTTGTTTAGAATTTAGTATTTTTTTGATTTTTTTTTTAAATCAATGTATGCAATGTTCCCTAACGTTTTTTTATTTTTGAGGTAAACAAGTGTTTCTAAGTATTTTTTTGGGTAGAAAATGTTGGAATTTACTCTTATGAGGATTATTATTTATATTAAAAAAATAACTATATATAAACTATGATCATACGATAATGAGAATTTAGATATTAATGAATTATTGCTTGATTGTGTTTTAGTCTTGGGTTATTCTGCTTCATCATGTTAGTTTGGAAAGTTTGAAAAAGTCTAATAACAAAGTCAAAAAAGTGTACACCACCGTTTTTTATCCTGGACGCACAATAGCACACGTCGACATACGATAGAGGCGTCTGTGATAAAATAAATTTTCATTTCCAGCAATGAGTCCAAAGCAACGACATGTTAACTATACCCACTATTCGCCATTCATAAATGAGGAAAGTTGGATAAGATAGAGAGCAATGGTTCTAAGTTTTATATTTGATACTAAGCTTTTTTTTTTTTTTTTTGAGAAATATTTGATACTATACTTCAGTGTTATTAGAATTAGATTAGACTGGACCGGTCGATTCAACCAGTTAGGTTTGTGATCGGTTCTAAATTCGATTTGATCTGAACTTAAAAAACGGGAGTGATCAGACCGGTTAAAATCAATCAAAATCAATGAAAGCTGGTAAAAAATTGTACCGGTTCAAGTCAGATAAAAAAATTTTAAATTATAATTTGACCATAAATGTTATTTCACATTACAATTTAAACTCTAATTTTAACTAATTATTTTAATTTAGTCTTAAATTTATTAAAATTTTCAATTTAATTCTTAAAACTAAAAAAATTAATATTTATTATCTATAAATATTATTTTTTTAATTACTTTTCATAAATATATATATTATTAAATACTGATTCAAATACTGATTCAACCGGTTAAATATTAACCTACTAATATTTTCGATTTAATGACCGCGGTTTCGATAACTTTGTATATCATTTTTTTTTTTTAGAATAAGAATTGAATTGATATTTTTTACACTTTTTGATTGTTATAATATAGTAGATTTTTCATTCGCCGCAACAATAAATGAAAATTAGTTCAGAATCCAGTTTATTCGAAGTTTGTGTCTCGTTTATGAAATTGAACAATTTAATAAATAATTTCTTTATTTTCTCAAAAATCTGTAACGCATGGAAAGATAATCTAGTGGGTCTACAAACTTAATTGAACTCATTTAATTGAAAACCTTGATATAATCCATTTTTCCCTTTCAACATCAATATTAGCTATAAGAATGCAATCATCAAATTAAGCCAACAAGCCCAAAAGCTTAAAAAAAAAAATTGGGGGAGCACTTCTCTTACACTGTTCACCAAATCAATAGGCATGCAATTTAAAAAAAAAAAGGAAAAAAAAGAAAAAAACAAATGCAATGTGCATTGTCTATCCTTGTCTTGATTGTTTTGAGATTATGAAACTTTTACTCACATAAGGTCAGTTAACACTCAACATCCACTTCGTCCACAAGTTGGAGTCAACATTTAGCGGTCAAACTCATTGGTCCCAAGGATTCCAGCCTTATCTCACCGACGTACTGACCAAGCTAGTGTTCCCCATTTTGCGGGGTTAATATTTCAAAAATTCAAATACCTGATCTAAGATAGATGTCAATATTTTTAAGGAAAAAGTTTGATATTTATACATTAGTAGTTATATTTTATATATATATTATGACGGTTTTATTTATTTTTATAATAAAATTAATAAAATATGATATGAGAAATTAATACGTAATTTTTATCATAAAAATAATAAGCGTTGTTATAAAAATAATTAAATTCGTCACAAAATGTATATTTTATATGTATATCATCTGTGTACGAAAATATGTATACGAAACTGCGCTCAATTCTTAATTAGTATACTTTATTCTCTTGGACATCTATGAAAATGATGTTGAACAACTTTACAACACAGCTAATTGGTAATATCTACAACGAAAATTTTGGTAGAATGATTATTTCATATTAAAAATTGAGATAACTAATGTTTAAAGTCTAAATGTTTAAGTTTTTTTCTATTTGAAATTTAAACTTTTTAAGTTTTTCTATTTAAGACTTATACCTTTATTTTTTATTCTATTCAAGTTTTTTTATTATAATTTACCGTTAATTTTTCCGTTAAACTAAACAGACATAGTACAAAATTAATAAAAATATTAACGGTTTGGTTACAAAAGGACTTCAATAGAATAAAAAATAAAATTATAGACCTTAAATAAAAAATTAAAAAAATTTAGTTCTCAAATAAAAATTTTTTAAAAAAATTAGTCCTTAAAGATTGATTATCCCATTAAAAAATGGCGGCGAGATAGGAAGTCGCATCTTCTGCGATTGTTGTTTTCATCAATTAGTAAGGTTTCAAGTCGTTTTGAACCCGGTCCACACGACTACAACTCGATTACGTCCTTTAATTGCCATTTCATGGTCAAGAAAATTGGCGGCCGTTTTCATTTCTTGTTGACTTTTGACAAGTGAGCAATCAAGGTGGTCTGGTCCATCAGTATAAACTGTGGCTTGTTTATTTATTTTTGATAGATGAATATACCAATGTCTTTTTTTTTTTAGTTTTTTTTTATAATTTTCGTTGGACATAAGTAAGTTATACTTATAAAAAAATTAAATTCCTTCAAAGTTTCAGCAGTGTGTAGCTATTAAGCAGTGCTGAATTAAGAAAAGAGTTGCTTCCCCCACCCGGCAAAAACAATTGAGAAATTTCTAATTTTAGCTCCAAGATGAATCTTTTATAAAAATATATCTCTCGTGTTCGATCAATTTTTATTTATTAGTTTTTAATTCTCTTTTATTTGGACATCCTCACCTTTGTTAGTTTGCATATCCACATTCAACAAATGAACTTTCACTCAATACTATTAAAACTCGAGTTCTGATGGGAGCAGAGCAATTGACCAGCTAAACAACAGTGTTCGGTCATTAAGAACCCTTCCATTAGACCACTTGCGCGTCCTATATTAAATTATTAAGCCGCGAAACGTCTAGCTGTGGACACACGCATAATGGGCCCTTGTTGGACCCATATGTGGGTGGACTTTCACCGTGTTCACAACAATTTCGCTCGAATATCTTGTAATTTTAATAGGACACTTTGTTGAGAATATTTTGGTCATGTGATCTGGGTTTAATGACTCTTTTTTTTTTTTTTTTAAAGGTCTTTTAGCCGTTCTTGGACCCCCCCCCCCCAAAAAAAAAGTTAGAAGCTCGACTAATCATTAGTATATAAGTAAGACAAAAGCTATGCTACAGAATCGATCAAAAGTTAGGCGGCTTTGATGCTGCAACGAGTAAGAAAATGTCAAATTATGGTAGAGGGTTAACATAATCACATTTGCACCCACTAATTTAACGTTATTATATTACAACAATCGGAAAAGGAGAACAATTTAGGCCGCTTTACTATAAAGACGATTTAAGTTGCTCCCTACTCTGATGGGAAATTCAAGTTAACCGAGTTTTCATCCACACATTATTTTTATTTTTTTTATTTTTTGTGTATAAATAGTTTTGAATTGTATTCGATCTCCCTTTCTTTTTTGGTGCAAAAAAGAAATTTATGGTGTATAAAATAGTTAGTCAATAAATGAGATAGGTTTATGGTAACACTGCATTTACTTTAATTTTATTGGTGTGTGATATTTATGTACTGAAAAAGTATGCGTGCCATTTACCTCTCAACGAGAAGATGATTATATTTTGTGTTGGTCTACTTGGAGACTTGTTCGAATTTTTGACATCGAGTTTAAGTGATTTCATATGTTATTATCATCACGTCACCCGGCACACCAAATTCTTTGATCCATTTAACCCCTCTTGCCTCGATGGCAATCCTTCTGATCATATTTGTTTGGGTCAGGAGTTCGAGGGTCGATAGTAACAAATCAACAATTAACCAAAATCCATAGGATTTGGGAAAGGTAGTACTAAAAAATTTGCAATATCTTGACATAAATGCTGTAAAATCTTTTTAAATTTGTAGTGATAAAAACACAATATTTTATGTCTGTATCAGATTCGAAAGTTGCTTACTTGCTCCCTTGTGTGAAAACTGAGGTGAATTCAACAAAATTACTTGCTTGAGTTTGGTCTTAGATGGATCTACGATCTACAAGTTAAAGAACATAGTAGTTTAAATTTTGTTAATTGAATACAATTGAATTCCAACTTTTAACTCTAGAAACCATTCGATAGACACTACGCCAAAACACACCCACACGGCTCATTCCTTTCTTTTACAATCACTTAGAAGCTAATTATTAGAAAAAAAAAAAAGAAGCAAATTATTATTATTATTATTATTGCATCTTATAATTCCTAACATAAATTGGAAAGGATAAACAACCCTGATAATATATTTGACTTAGCTGCCTTGTTATGACCGTTTCTTTCTTTAATTAATAAAAAAATTTTAAAAAATTACGCACCCTTATTTTTTATATATATTTTCTTTTTTTACACAACCATAAAAACAACAAAGTCATATATGTGCAAACAAACAACTAAGAACTATAAAACAATCCATTCATTCACATTCACACAGCTCCCCAAGAAAGAAAAATCCAGAGAGAGAGAAAGAGAGAGAGAGAGAGAGAGAGCAGCCATGGCTGGTTTGCAAAGATCTGCAGTGTCATTCAGAAGGCAAGGCTCTTCAGGGCTTGTGTGGGATGCCAAGTTTTTATCAGGGGAGCTTAACCAAGTGGCCCAAAAGAATGAAGAACAAGAACAAGATGTGAAGTTAGATATCAATAAGCAAGAAAATAAGGATGCCAGCAGCAGGCCATCAAGATCGGTCAACACCATCGAAAGAAGCCGATCCAACGGCGGACAAAGGGGCTACCGCACCACCGGCAGGGTGTCTCCGGCCATAGAGCCACCCTCCCCCAAGGTCTCTGCATGTGGGTTTTGTGCTGCCTTTGGAAAACCTGCCAAGAACCACCAGAAAAGGCCCATCAAAGGTAGATCATAGTAGCTTCCACGTTTGCCGGTGGCCGGAGGAGGTGTTTTCCGGTGAGAATATTGGTCAAATCTATACAAGTTACTAGGTTCCTTTTAGGGTCTTAAAAACTTTTAGTTTCATCTCAATAAAGTGAGATGCAGGAGTTTTGTTTTGTTTTGTTTTTTTTTTAATAAAAAAAAAGACAAAAACCAAGTTATGGGAAAGACTCCTTAAATTTGTTATGGTCTGTGCCTTTTGTTTTAAATTTTATCTTTCTCTCTTGTTAAGTACTTAAGATTTTAGAGATGGTTCTGTGGTTGCTTTGGGTGGATGTAATTATGCGTAGATGGATTGGTTTACCAAGGAAATTTAGTCTTTTTTTTGTGCTTAATTTGATAATTCTTATTCTCTCTCGGGGTCAAATTGGCCAACCAAGATGGGATTGAATCTAGGTCCTTGTTATTATGATTATCCATGTTTGATATGGAACTTTCGTTGCCCAACAACATAAAATTAAATGCCATTGTTTTTGCCAAATTTATCTGCACAACTTGATCAAACTACAAATAATTTCAGAATCTGTGGGGTCTAAGTGAATCACACTAGCGAGTAGCCTCTGCATCTTTACTTCCTTAGGCAGATATTATGGTCCTATTGGGATCGGCAAAGGGAGTGGACCAAGTTGGCCATTCCAGTCTGTAATTAATTACCTACTGTCGTGCCTTTTTTCTTTTTTTATTGAAAAAATGGGAAAGTCATAAGAGAGTACATCTAATCCGGATGGTTATAATTATTCTATGAAAAATATTAAGTCAGACGTAATTTTAATCTTACTGAATGTCTTAATAATGTTAGAACCCAATATCTCTTGATTGACATATTCGACATTTTTTATTAGACCACAACTTATGATAAAAATTATGCCCTTTTTTTCTCCGGACACTGATTTGTTTGAACATACGTAATCACATCCAGCCCTTTCATGATTTGGACCAAACTTAACATCACATATATATGTACCATAACTACTCCATTCGCCTTCCCACTATGAAAAAAGGTCATCCAGGATGGGGAGAAAGGTTTTATGATCGCATTGTTACCAGTGTTTTCACAAAGAGAGAGAAAGAAAAAAAACAAACGAAAAGGAGAAAAATATCGAAAATAGCTATAGACTCCATGTATTTTTCCTTAAATTAGTTTGAACCAATTAGGTAACATATCATTGCTTGGATAATGAATGGTATGATTTCTTATCTTGAAACAAAAATTGAAACATAAAATCCAAGCAGACATGTTGCATTTGTGCTTTAATCAATTGTTAATTCAAATGATTATATTCAAAATTCAAAAGTTAACTAGGTAATTGAATAATCTGAAAATGAATAAATCGTGATAGTTGAAAGCCATCTGTTTTTACAAAAAATTGTGTTTCTCTTAATAATTTTGCGCCTTATTCGTTTCTTAGTGCCAAGCTTAATCGAAGTAGCTCGAGTGTGAACATGTGTTTGAGTTGGTCGATCAAGTGTCGCATTGTATGATCACTTGATCAAAACGCTAAGATGCGTTTAAACATATATGTGCTCTTTCGCATGAAATCCATTTATAAAAATCCAGAATGTAAGAAAGACAAAGAAAAGTTTCTTAAATCTTTTATGAGTTTTCCTTGCAAGTCAATTGGCATATTAATGGCCAAAATTAATTTTTTTGGTACATCAAATAGTGGCCGAGTGACAACCAATATGGGAATTTGTTTATGGCCAAAATTATTTGAGTACGCAACACCAACATAAATCCCGAATTCGGGCCCGCAGCAAATACCCACCTGGATTTCCTCTTAGTTGGAAATGGAGGCTAATCATATCTTTTTGGCATCAACATTCAGGATTAAAAATACTGGACAGCACCAAATACTAGAATATTGAACAAAATAAATATTAATATTTGTTATACAAAGTTTTGCATGATATTAGGCTATGTGTCAGTAATATAAGTCCAAATCTATGGTAACTGAATGTACAACAAAAACAAAAAAATTCTGACAATTAATCTGATTACGAAAGTGAGTATACTTCTAATATGATTACCATCAAAATTCAGTTATATGTATTTACAAAGAAACAATTAACAAACTGAATATCATCTAATTTCGAACTAAATTACATACCTTTAGCAAATCAAAGAAAAAAATTTATATTGCGTGCACAAACTATTCAATGATATCGACCAGATGTACAACGCGATAACAAAAATATAGTTCTGGAGTGCATACATTTTCATTACAAAAAATATAGGAAAAACAAAAAGAGAAAATTAATTATGTCCCTTCATTTAAAGGCATCCAAGAGTCGGATCGGATTCAGTTTAGATTATTTGGAGTCTCAAGTCTATTGGATATTTTAAGTTTTAAGTACATTGGATTTTATGCTCTGTCTTATTTGTTGAGAGTTTTGGATACGCTAGATTTTGGATCTTTGGTGTTCATATGTGTTAAGTTTCAAATTAATCAGATTTTAAATCGATGAATTTCATATTATTTCAAGTTTGGATTATTCAGATTTTAAATTATTTTACTTATGAATATTTTAAGTTAAAAGTTATTGACTTTTTTAATCAATAAGTGGAGTTCAGTCCTAAACCAATTAACTGGAATTACGTGAGTTAAATCAACTTTTGTTACTTTAACGTTGGATTGACCTTTGCGAATTCTTCTAAGTCCAACATGACATGTTCTTTTATAAACCAACATTACATTTATCTCGCTAGTGGTAAACATTCGTGCAATGTGGACGTGTTATATATGTGTCCAGTACCGGTGGTGCCAGTCCTTATCAACGTGGTCTCCACCTTAACCCTTCAAGACCTTTTAATAAAATTATCATTAATTTAGAATGACATTTTTCACAATTCTCTATTTGCACCATATTTGTGGATAAGGTCACACACAGGTGCACAACACTGTTATGTCATCCATGGCCATCACTCTCCAAAAGTATTTAATTGCAGAATGAATTTGGTACTACACAACAACAACTAGACCAGAAGAACCATTCTTTGACTCCAGAATACAATTAATGTGATTGTTTGCTATGGTATTGGACACCCAAGGGCAGACACATATAATACAAGAACAATTTTTTTGAGAATTAAGATAATAGTAAGTGACAAATTATTAGATAGCTCAGGAGGACATCATAGGTCGAAAGACACAACAAGTATTGTTCAAACAATCTTAGAGATAAATGTTCACACCCAACACTTCGAACAAATTTAAAAAGGAAAAAGGAGTTCAAAGACAATTTTTTTAATTAGACTGCAGAACCTACATTTATTAGTATATGACAACCATATATGTCAAATCAACCATTATCAAATTCTTATTATTTAAAGTCATTTTATATAATTATATAATTTACAAACATCGCGTCTAATTAAAATATGAGATCCAATTTCAAAATGCTAACTTGATGGCGATGTGATAATATAAGCTAGCAAGCCCCCCAAATGTGTCCATTTTTTGAAGTTTTTTGCTGCTAGCCATATTGTTTGTTGCCTAATCGCAATTTTTTTTTTTAAAACATGATTGGCAGTTTTAATGGAATTATTAGTGCATTTATCAACCACTCATTCCCCCCCCCCCTCGGGATGCTCTCGATCTTATTCAATTTTTATTCTTATCTGAACTTATTTTTATTGATCTAACAAATATAGGACAATGAGGTGAGGACCTTTAACTTTAAGTTGTAGGGTGAGCTGAGCTATAAGTAATTATTAGAAAGCCCACCGATCGTTCACCAATAATTAGAAGATTTCATACATGGTTATGTGTTGAAATTTTTGTTAAAGGAGTTCAGTAGAATTATATTTACATCTAATTTTGTAAAGTTGATAAGTAGTTAGTGATGTTTGTTGGGCAACACTAAGTGTATTGCTTCATAGTTTAATATAGCGGCTCGACCCATTTTGCAACGGTAAAATCTTATTTAGTGGGTGTATATGACACCTTCTCTGCTTTTTATTAAAAAAAAAAAAAGATAATTATTGAAAAGACAGCAAAATTCATACTAAGCAAATCAAATACACAAAGAGAAATATACTTAGTGAAATTTTTTTACGTAAGATTGAAATTTAAAAATAAAAAATAGACTAATTGTTAAATGCTGTGTAATAAATAGCATGATTACTTTAATATTATTTGAAGTTAAGTTATGTAGTGTAATTCATACATAAAATATATGAGTTCTAAAAGATGGAATACAAGTTGATAAAATTATAAGAGATGATGCTTGTTCAAGGCATATGTGACTGCTAATACTTAATAGTTTCAGTACAAATGCTTAAATAGAACATTACAATGAAGATGAAAATGATTTCAGTCAAATTATTAAAAACAATTATGAGACGAGATGACGATATTGGATCGTTTGCTATAAGTCTTTCAAATTAAAATTGGGCAACTTTGTGGTTTAATTTGAATTGAAAAACTGCAATACAATTAGTGGAAATGCATCACATTTTATTTTTACTTTTTTATTTTTTGCAAGGAAAAAAAATACAATGTGCATTGAAGTGCATTCTGTTGAAAATACAATATTTTAGCTTTTACAAAAGAAAACAAAAAAGGTTTGATTGCTTGCTCAAACCCACGCCCAACACACGGCGGCCAGCCACCCGGCATTTGTCATTGTGAATTGAGGTAATTTGACATGGGCTTTGAGCCTTAGGTTTGGATTAAGCCTGGGCTTAAGAAGAGTTATTTTTGACCTAATTCTTTGCCATTAAATGGATCTGTTTGTGTTTTCTTTTTTTTTTGTCGACATTAAATGGATCTATTTATGATTTGCACCACAAAGCCACATTTTCGGCACAGAACATTAGCCCATTGGGTTCACACCATGGTAAAATCTTTTATGATTTGTTTGGATTGTAAAATTATAATGAAAAAGAAAGTATAATGAAATTATAATGAGAAATTGAGGTTGCAGCAGTAACTGTACTGATCGGATAATACTTTCTTCAACCACTAGGTTTGAGGTTCGAACCCTAGACCTGATATCTCATCCCTCTTCTCCAAATTGGTTGGACTACAGCTCCTATAAGATCAAAAGAGAGAAAAAAAAATTATGAGAAAAAAAATGAGAAAGTAAAATTTTATATTTAAATTGGATGAGAAAATAGTGAGAATATATAATTAAAAATATCAAAATTTTTCTTAAAAAATATATCAAAATGCCTCTAGATATAATTATTTGGTAGGCTAAAAAAATGACAAAAGATAGAAATTAGTGAGTGATGGGGTTGGAGTTATTTTAGCAATTTTGGTGTTCGGTGTTTGGGTTTTTTTTTTTTTTTTTTTAATTTCATTTGTTACTGTTTCTACCGTTCCTTGAACCCATGACCTTAAGTTCATGGACGCATTGCGATCGAGGCAAGTAGAGGCAAGTAGAGGACGGCAATTTCATTTGTTAACTCCTCTGACACGTACGCCCCTAATTACAGTATTTCTTTTCTGAGTGCAGTTGGGTGGACGGGAGGCGCGTACGGGAGGGCGACGGGATAAGCCTCTTT
This sequence comes from Carallia pectinifolia, assembly GCA_037832335.1. Taxonomy (NCBI): domain Eukaryota; kingdom Viridiplantae; phylum Streptophyta; class Magnoliopsida; order Malpighiales; family Rhizophoraceae; genus Carallia; species Carallia pectinifolia. The sequence goes on along the minus strand of CM075445.1, from coordinate 13,745,395 downwards.
TTTTTTTTTTTCGGGGCAGCCTGCCTCCTTAAATAAGGGGAAAATATAGGTGGATGGGAGAAGGATGACGCGGAGGAAAAGAAATTTTTTTTTTTTTTTTGTAATTAATTGAATTATTTATGTAATGATACGTTAAATTATTATAATAAAATTTAAAAATATTTTTTTATTTATTTTTTTTATAAAAATTAAGTATTTTGTTATATAAATAAGTCAGTTGATTATAAAAAAAATTTTTTAGTCTTCTTTACGTCTGTTATTTCGTGTTTACGTAACAACACTCAAGAGGCAAATTCAATGCAAAAGGAGCCGCGTCCGCCCCCGTACGGGCAGCCGCGGCCCCCAATATTTTTCGTTCTTTTCTGATGCTTTTCTAATGGATGTCAAGCACAAGAAAGTTCGTTGAGAAATGAAATTTTCATGTGCATTCCTTTCTCATGCAATTACCAAACATAGCATTAACGGAGTAGAGATTCAATTTGATCCTATCTTTTACGTTGAACGCTTACGCTTTGTTTGGGAAACAAAAATGGAAGAGAAGAAAATAAGAGAAATGAAAGTGTTAGTAATGAATGGTAGAAAAGAGAAAAATTTTCTACTCTTTTTGTATTTAAGAGAATATAATATAAAAAAAAATAAAATTATTTCATTTATAAATAAATAAAAAATAAGAGAAAAGAAAATAATACATATTATAATATTAAATTTACCGTTAAGAAGAAATATATATATATAAGTGTAATTTTACGCCAAAAACACAAAAACGGGGAAGGTGGTTGGCACCAATTCTCCCAAAATTGAAAAAAATCATTTTGGTGGAGTATAGGAAAAATATCCCTATGCCCCATATTTTGTGTTTTCCCTTCTCCTCTCCTTTCCAAACACACCACGAGTTTCTAATCTATCCAAATTCGTACCCCTCAGCAAGGATTCCCTGCTCTCAAACACAGGCTTAGTGATTCAAAATATTTTACAATTTGATAAGGATCACTAGTAAAGATACCGAGCTCCATTAAGAACGTTATAATGGTGATATCACCGCTGGGAAGACCCTAATCTCGAAGTGTAAGTTGGATTAAACGCATGACTCTAGACTCATGATGGAGGATGAAGAAGTCTTGACTTCGCTAATCTCGTCTACCCCAGCGCAAATCTTCTAGGCTTAGTTTTCAACCGTAACTTATTAAATAAAAGTAATTTTTTTCATTCTTATAAACTCTACGTTTATTTATTGTGATTAAAATTCAAAATTTCTGAAATAAAAATTTTAATTTTTAACAATTGAGATATCGTATAAAAGAATAATCCAATATGCTTTTGTTAGGGGAAAATTATGTATTAAACACATTGTCTCCAACAGCAGCAAACAGCATTAACAAAAAGAGTCATGTAAGTCGTATGTTATTATTCTGACATCATGGTGCCAATTAAAGTTCAACAAACAAAAAAAAAAAAAAGTTGCATGTAAAAAAATGATTTACTTCATGAACTGATCCTAAACCTAATAATTTGGTCAGGAGATTTCCATGGCTCATCTTAAAAAAAAAAAAAAAATTGTCCAACCTGAGACAACCAAATCTGAACCCATATCCATCCAATGTGCTCCGTTTGTGATTATATGACGTTTCAATTTGTGGCATATTATTCCTTTCCAATTCTTTTATATTTTTTCTTAATCGTTTTATATAATTATAGTAGAATCTCAGTTTCAAATTTATATTCTAGTTGATGGAACATGAAATGTTCAATTTACTGTTCATAAATGCGACTAATTTGACACATTTAAAAAATAAGCCTGCATTATATTATCATTACTGATAAATGCTCATTTACAGTAACATACTTAATTATTATTTTTTTTTAACATATACATACTTAATTATAATTACATACATACAATGAAAGATTATTATAATGTAATGTATAAATGGTGGGGGAATAAGTCTCCTTTTCGAGTCAATAACTTTTTAATTTTGTTGTGCATATATACATAACAGTCGAAGTTTGAGATGACAGCGATTTTATATGGACGTATACCAGCTTCAAAACGACGTCGCTTTTAAAATGACTTGGTCAAAAGTCAAAATTCGAGACTGACATGTGGACAAACACCAAATTTATTTATTTATTTATTATTATTATTTTTTAAAAGCTGTAATAATTACTGAAGTTCAGATTATGATCAATGAGCTGAGAACCTTTAAATTCTCCAAAAAAAACGTGTTCCCTTTAAATAGAACCATGATGGGAAACCTGGGATTTGGTCGTTGCTTAGCACGTGTGTTTATGTTGGTTACATGCGTAATCTGCACAGCTCTTGTCGGTACAGAAGGATTTGACTCCCTGCTTCAGCTCCCAGGTTCTGGTTCGCCCAGCATCCGGCCCAGATCCAAAAGGGTCTTCTCTGTTGGTGATTTTGGTGCTAAAGGTGATGGCTTTCACAATGATACCCAGGTGAAAAGATGGTTAGAAGAGGTTGCCATTTGCATTTAAACCTGCTTTGATCTCTTTGGTGTTCAGCTATTTAACATGTTTGTTCAGTTGATGTCTAGGGGCTAATAATTTGGTATCTGTCTGGTTAAATGGAGCATCATTGCACTTTCTTAGAGAATGCTCCAATACTTGTGGTGGTGTGTTCTGTCTGTTTGCTGTCTGGCGTGTTTAAAGACATTTTAATCATTTTACATTCACCGATTGTTGTGGTCTAGTGGTTAGGAGATTTCGTTCATACAATTGGGTCATGGATTTCAATCCTTGCTAAGGTATTCAGTGGGATTAAATGTCTATGTGTCCAGGGTCACGGATGGTCCTGTGACCCGGTCTTGCTGGAGAGCCGGGTACCTCACTTTAGTGTAGATAGCCTAACCTGCCTCGCGGTGCGAGCAGCAGAATCTTTCCTGGCTAATATGTGGGGTGCCATCCTATTATCCCGTTTCTTGACCCCAAAAAAATAATTTTTCTACCGACATTCTCAGTTATGTCATGTTTTAAAGGTATTTGAGTAATTTGAGCTTTGCACGCTTTGTTTGGAGTCCACGGTCATACGTGCTTTTCTGGGTTAGGAAACTGTATTTATATTGAAGTATAACTAGATTTTATTGAGGTTTTTGAAGTTCCAGTCCCCGCACCCCACATTGTGGGAGTCTTGTGCACTCTCAATGCTCTATACGAAGTTCTAATGACCTTCCTGATAATATATTTGCAAGAGCTATTTATGATTTATAATGTGGAGTGTAGAAAACAAGTCTCAGATGTTTTGAAGCCACTGAGTGCGTGAATCGGGTCCTTTGGCAAGTATTTGGTTGCTCTAGGAACTGGGTAAAAGAAACAATATTCTGCTGACTCCGATTACATCGGGATTCAATTCTTGTGGCTGTTGAACTTGAACTAGTTATTTTCTTTCATTTTTTTGAAGGGATAGTTTGCAAGGAAAATCTTGCTTTTCCTTCTAAATTTCAAAATGGTTTCTGAATGCTCCTTGTTTATATGCAACAAGTAGGTAGTCCGAAGTATTTTATGTGCTAAGCTAACTGCTTTTCAGGAAAGCTCCGTTATTTCAGATACTCTGAAGAATGTTTTTAGTGCCATCTTATGTGTGCCATTTGAAAACTATATTGAAAACAGAATTATTTTTTGTTTGATATTGCGCTACTTTTGGGTTTTCAGGCTTTCGTGGATGCTTGGGATGTGGCATGTTCTTTCCCTGGAAGAACCAGAATTGTGATACCAGATGGGTATACTTGTCTGCTCCATCCTGTAGATTTGGCTGGACCTTGTAAATCAAAAGTTTCAATTAGCGTAAGCACCAACAGCCATGTTATCATTTCGTTCACTCAGCTGTCCAGCATATTGGACAAAAGTTTGCATTGTTATCTTTCCGTTTCTTCTAATTTGGACATGCTGTATTTTCTGATCACTGAGTTGGAATTATACTTTAATAGATCTCTGGTGCTATTATTGCTCCAAAAGATCCTGCTTTTTGGACTGGTTTAAATCCTCGTAAATGGCTCTACTTCCATGGGGTAAATCACCTGACAGTGGAAGGGGGAGGAACAATTAATGGCAGGGGATGGAGATGGTGGGCACAGTCTTGCAAGATCAACAAGACCAATGTACGTCGTTCTCAGGTCTTTTCATTATTAATTTTTTTCTGTTGTGCAAGTTTCTGAATCAGGCTTATATTTGTTTGTGGCAGCCATGCAGACATGCTCCGACGGTTAGTGTTGCTTTAAAGCATTGCAGTTAGCTCCATATATTTATTCTTTCTGTTTTCAATTTTTCTTTTGTGTTATTGCCTGCCCTACCCATCAGTGTCTTATTTTCTTAATTGGCATATAAATTATACTGCAGGCCATCACTTTTCATAAGTGCAAGGATTTGAAAGTTGATAATCTTAGGGTGGTTAACAGTCAACGGATGCACCTGGCATTCACCAATTGCATCCGAGTTACAGCATCCAAACTTACGGTGATGTCCCCTGCTTTCAGCCCCAATACGGATGGAATTCACGTTAGTGCATCCCGTGGCGTTGAAGTTAAGGATAGCGTGGTTGGAACAGGTTGATTAATTTTTTTTTTCCACAAATTTATATAACTTTGAAGTTGTACTCGTTCATTGCTACATTTTCATTCATGGGTGTTATAACTGTTTAGGAATACAAGGATGTTTGCTTGGTTGTACGAATAAGGAAATTATCGCTGATAACTGACATAAATTAATCCGACCGTCTGACCCTTTGTTAGACCCACTTGTGCACTGGGATGCCCTTTTTGGGATTAAGTTTGTCAACTTGTTTTTCCATTCTTCTGCTTTAACAATTGGTTATGAAATTTTGGGTTTTTGATCATTTCTAGCTATATGATGCCTTTAGCTTGTGCGTTTAAGCATAGAATGCTATACTTTGTAGATGTTTGATGCCTAAACATAAATTGGATTGCTTAAGATCCAAGTCCTGAAGGTAAAATGTCTAGTTCAAGATTAAACCATCTTTCCATCTCCAGCTGGTTCCCAAATAAGTATTGTAATTGATGTGTGATGTTCATTTTGAATAACCATGCAAAGCCAAAGGGTTTCTAGGTCCATTTTAGATTAGTTCTGATTATGTGCTTAGATTATGTGTCCAGGAGATGACTGCATTTCCATAGTTGGCAACTCTACACGGATCAAAATCAGAAACATTGCATGTGGGCCAGGGCATGGTATAAGGTAGGGACAATTTTATTGCGAATAGTTCTAATTCCCTCAAATAGCTTCCTTAATTTTGATCTCTAATCCACCAGCATTGGAAGTTTGGGAAAATCAAACTCCTCGTCACGTGTGCGTGATGTTGTTGTCGATGGAGCATTCCTTTCCAACACTGATAATGGGGTACGGATTAAAACGTGGCAGGTAATGTCCTCAAAATCTCTCTTTCTTTCCCAGGAGGCAGAAGAAGTCTGCTTATTCAGGCGTAATAGAAACTAATAGTTATTGAAACCTATTTCATTTTCAACTGTATCAGGGAGGCAGTGGTAATGCTACTGAGATCACGTTCCAGAACATCATCATGCAAAATGTAGCAAATCCACTTATAATAGATCAATATTATTGCGATTCACGACGGCCATGTGCAAATCAGGTACGTAAAAATCACTGGCCTATTTGTTGTGATTTGTGAAGAATATGACACTAGCAAATACTTTGAAGAAATGTGGTTTTTGTTGTCAAAAGTCTATTTATAGATTGTTCTAAAACCTATCCTTCCTACTGGGGCACAAACATACAAGGACTTTCATTTCAATTACTGCAACTATAAAAAATCTGATGTGTTCCAGTCAGAGCAAATGTTTGAGAATCACGTGCCTAGAACAATTCACGGCTTCCATAGTGACAGAGCTTGTAAAAATTGGTATAATACTGACACACTTAATAAGTGGCCTAAGAAACGTATCTTGGTCGTATGCCCATCAAAACTAACTCTTAATTTCCTTTTACTATTGAGTGTATGTTATATGTGTATCTTTTGGTTGGCATGACCTATAATCCCCATAAAATGCAGACTTCTGCTGTTAAAGTGGAAAATATTTCCTTCATACACATCAAAGGAACTTCAGCTACAGAGGAAGCAATGAAATTTGCTTGCAGTGATGACTCACCATGCGAAGGGCTATATTTGGAAGATATCCAACTAGTGTCATCCACCGGTGGAATCACGAAATCTTTTTGTTGGGAAGCTTATGGGTCTAGTGTTGGTATAGTACATCCCTTGCCTTGTTTCTCATGCAATCGAAGCTTCATTAAGCAGAAAGTTGCATCCAACTCCTTCAATCTTTCTGAAGACAGACTCGATGAGCCAAGCCAGAACAGCACGTGAGTCTTTCTTCAGCTCAATTCTTTGTCACCAGTCACTGTAGCCTGTCTTCCCCGATGAGGAAAAGGCTCATGAATGGATGAGACGCCACGGTGAAGGCTAGCTAATAAAGTACTGTTGTTGTATATGAAATTATGAATACTTTCGTCTCATTCTTTTTGTTATATATCGAAAGGTATATGTAACCTTACGAAATAGTTAACAGCAGGCACGTTGAAAAGTATAAGCAATTTTTCCTGAACTACTGATCCTTCGTTGTTTGGGGAACTGTTAACTAGTATGTTACAGGAAGCATCATTCTGCTTGCATTTAGTTCTTGCTCGGGGGATGTTCTGTTCATCAGAGCTATGTTTGAATGCAATTTGTCCAGTGCGGCAATTAGTAAAGCTGCAACATTGTGGGCTGCACAAACATAGCATGCCTATTACATCCAGAAAGAGAACAGAAATTCCATCGACCATGCAATCTCAAAATAATAATGAACATTATGTTCATTTTTTAGGTTCACTTTCCCAGCCATGAAATAGCCAAGAAGCTGCAACATCAGATAATTCTCCAAATCAAATAATTCAGGATTCCAGTATCAGGTGTATTGACATGTAGCTACAAAAATGTTGAGCAACATCCCATGACAAACAATTTGAAAAAATGAATTGACTTCTTCCAAAACAAGGATATAAAGAAGGAAGAAGTAAGAAAGCTTTGTTGACGAATCCCAGAGACCACATGTTAACCTTCGTCTATCTGCTCTTTAAACGGTACAATCCATGGAGTCTGGCATGACCTAGCTGGTGCCAAGTTTAGGGCACCCCTCAGCAAGAGGTAAGTCCAAGTTTTCTACAGTTCTGAATGTTCTGGGGACCATCTTATCAACATAAAGAGTCCCATCCAAATGGTCACATTCATGCTGTAAGATACGAGCTTGCCAGCCAGAAGCATCCAATTTAATGGGCTGGCCATCACGATTGCAGCCTGTAACTTCAACATCAAGGTATCTCTCCACCACTGCTCTGAATCCATCAACACTGCAAAATACAATAATAAAAGAAAGGAAATAAGTTTATTTATAATGTAGGCTACACAAATTGAGCAACAGTTAGTCCGTGTCGTAACTGACACTAGCAACACTTAATGGTTTATCAAATCAAGATGACTGACCACCAATAGAGTGATGTGCAGTATCAATGATAGTCACTAAGAGATTATAGTTCCTAGTATTGTAACTCATGGAAATACCAACAGAAGGTCAGAACAAAGAATAAACCATACAGACGGGCAACAACATTCACTATTTTACTTTGTTCTTACCTTAGACATCCTTCGAAAAAATGGGCAGTCTTGTTGCCTTTCTTTTTAAGTTTTGGGTTCAGAATCACCTGCCTCAAATTAACTAATTAACCGTGAAAAAAAAATGAAAATCATGTATATCTGAAAATATAAATGCCAATTGAATTTTTGTGCGCAGGTTAATATACCAGAAGATCAAAAGGACGCCTATCTTGTGCTTTAATCTCTTCCTTAGGTGCGTAACTTATAAATTCTCTTGTATCTTCCAAAACTATAATCTGCAGAGACGAGAAATACAAACTGTTGTCACACCCCATGGTAAAAATGGTTGGCAGAAGAGCTGAATTTATTCTAGAATCTGCATATCAATTAGTGTCATAATGACAAAATTTCTTGAATTCACCAATGTGCACCAAATATGGTTTATCTACACACGACAAGAAAAAGTTCTTAAACTGTGATTAGAATGCAGATATTTTATCACATGAAGCTTAGATAAAGTAAAATGAACTAAAATGAAATTACATAAAACTTCATTGTCTGAGAAACTTTATCTTCTATCGAGGAGATGCTGATTATGGATGTCTGCGAGTTTAATTGGACGGTTTAGATAGAAAATTTACATCCAAACTGTCATGGTAACGATTTGAAAATTTCAAACCGCAATTAATCCGCCAACTATTCAAACCGCTTAAACCAATCCATCATTTGTGGATTAATTTGGGCCGTTTTTAGCCAAGTTCTTTAGATATCAAATTACTACCAGTATTTTATATTTTATTTGCAAAATAAATAAAATGTGGTCTCATCTTATCAATACTAAAGCACTACATGTTACAACAATTTCAAGACTTTTACATAAGGCGCCATAAATAGCTTATACAGAATTTTTGTATGTTGAGCATGGGTTATACTACACTGATTTTAGTGAGCTTTGGCTTGATTAATTTTAATTTCCATTTGTTGGCCTCTCGGCACTTGCACTAATGGTCATTCCTTTGAACAGCATTCTGATACATTCATAGTTAGGAAGCAAGATTGTAATAAGATGCATATTTCCTTGCAATTCATATTGTATGTAAGTTGCTGTTAAAGTGTGTAAGAACACATTCTGTGGTATTAAGATTTAGCAAAATAACATGATTGTACGTATTGTAAGTCAATGATTTTTTTAAACTTATGCAGTCTATATATATATGTAAGCTTTGTGGAAAATCTGTTGCAATAATACAAGCTATTGCCAAATGCTTATTCCAACAGTAACATACCCGCATACACGCACACGCCCAGAAACTGCCTTTGAGATCAAGAAAACATAGGATGGCTGGCCAAGTGAAGCTGTTAGGGGCTTTGGTTTGGGTCGGTTATCCGTAGTTTTTAGAACCACGAGACCGCCACCAATCCACCTTTGGAGGTTTTAAAAAATTAAGAACCGCGAATAATTTTTTCTTTACGGTTTTGGCGGATGCGGGTACCCGCGGTTCGGATTGGGCAGTTTTTGGCCGGTTGGGCAATTTTTGCACAGCCTTAATGCTGATATTTCAAGAAGGTATACATAAAATGACATTCAACAAGTGCTCTAATCCAGGGCAAAACCTCATATACAGAAAACTCCTCACGTACAGATTCCAGACCTCACAATAAATTTCTAAGAACATCTCCAATAATGCAGTATCTGCTTTACCAAGTTAGATTTGTCTGCTTGGCGAGTAATTCTTCATGTTTTAAAAGTTGCAAATTTGGTATGATCGTGCTTCTGGGCATCACCTTTGGTATTCATTTACACACACACTCACACACACACACACACATATGAACAATTCTAGGATTACTATAGACTTTTCCAAAAAGCACCTGGCACAAAGAGACCATTTCGACACTTTTAACTGCAGAGCTCAATTCCTATCCAAGAATAATGCATTTTATATCCAACAAGGAAATACTACAGATCCCAAATTTCTCATAACTTAGGCACTATATCTATATGCAAGAAAACATAAATTAAGTTACCAATTTTGAACAAAGAAGGAATCTTTAAACCAATAAACAGGAGAATGCATCTAAATTCAACAACATCCAAAATGCTACAAATCCAAAAATTCTAATCCCAGCATCAATGCAAAAATTTGGAGCAGATATGAAAAACTACGTACACTGCTAAAATTCACAATAATCTTAGAACCTAGAAACTCTGGCACAGTTTCCAATACATCCCATTAAAGAATTGGCCAATCCAAGGAATAAGGACACGAGTAGCTATAAAAGAATAACGTGCTTAACTTCACACACACACACACACACACACACACACAGAGACATAAATACTTCCGTGTATATTATTGGTTTGGGGATGAATTTGAGAGCAAAAAGGCTATAATTAACCAATGCTTTTGCTGTCATTTTCAACACACAACTAAATGCATTATTAGTTTTGCAGCATCTAAAACCCTCCTTATTACACAAATCACAACTTGTACAACTTAATGTGAGAGAATCTGTCATTTCGATAGAGTGAGTAATGAGCGGTTCCACATAGAATTACCAAAAACAATACTTAAAAGTGAACACTTTAACCATAACCACGTTCCAACATCAGCTATATAACCCAAGTTCAACAGTTTTGTTTACCAACATTTCCATTACATTTTAGAGGTTTATTACATAGACACGATCACCTTGAACCGTTTCAAACGCAGACTCACATTGTCACAAGCCGTTGGATTTGTAGTCTCATCGTTAACTGAAGACTAAAATTATGCAAGCAACAATATAGTGGGCTTGAGTCTGGAAGGCGTCAAATTCACTGTGTATTTAAGCTCAAATAAATTAACAAACATTAATAAGGCATCATTGCTTTTCCCTTTCATTATTGCTTAGATTTTCTCATCAGCCAAACATTTAGAACTGAAAATGAAAATTAATTTAGAAAAAAAAAAAAAAACTGACCCTTAGTGGGATTCCAATCTGAGGCGCAGCAAGCCCAACGCCAGGAGCCGCCCTCATGACTTTAACCATATCATCAATGATCTTCTGTATCCTCTCCGACCCAACTTCCTCCGGGTCAACTTCCCGGGCCGGCTCATGGAGAACCGGGTCCCCCGCTTTAACTATATCTAGCAGAATCAATTTCTTCTTTTCTCCCATACCCAGTAGCCAACCAGCTTTGGCGATTGCAGACGAGGAATGAGATTTCCGGGTCGCAAGCCTGGGGCTCGGGTTTAAGAATTCGGATCTGGAAACCAGGACCCGGGTTGAACGAGATATAGTGGGGGCGAGTGTTGTGGGTCTTAAGCACTTTTCGGCCAGAGATAGCGGCAGGAGACGAAAAGAGAATCGGTGAAGGGCCTCCATTAGAGCCTGTTGTATTGGGGTTTTTGGGAGGTTTTGGATTTAAAAAGAGTTTTATTTTATTGTATTTTATTTTATTTTTAAAAAACTTAGGTGTAATAAGAGCGTCATTTTTTTTTTTTTGACATAAATAAGACTGTCATATTTCAGCATCAAAGAAAGTCTACAAAAATTTTAACTATTATTCATATAATATATTCTAACAATAACAATTAATGATATTCAAACTTGGGATAGAACTCTAATAATAGCAACAACTAATGAAATTCAAAGTTGGAATAGAGGGCATTAATATTGTGTTTAGATAAAATTTACAGTAGAGAAGAAAGTGAGAAAGATGAAAGTAAGAAAGATCATTGAAGGAGTAAAGTATTTTTTTTTTATTATCTCTTGTATTTGGAAAAAGGTGATGAGAAAGAAGAAAATTATAAATTCTTTTATTTAAATAAATGTGGAAAGTAAGAGGAAAAAAATAAAATGTATTACAATACTAATTTTACACTTCATAATAAATTTTATTTAAATGTTTTGTTTAAATAAAATTATAATTGTCAAATTATGCAGGAGTAATTGAGTCATTTAATAAATTTAATAGGAAACCAATAACTTTCCTCTCATTTTTTTGAGGATTAGTTCTGGTAGACTAATGAGGATTAGAGGAATTACAAATTTTCCTTTTACTCACTTTTCAAATGTTTTTCACATACAATAATTTATCTTATCGCTCTTTATTTCCTCTCCCTTTCCTTTTGTTTCCCTTTCCAAACACAATGTAAAACTCAAATCCTATCTCCTGAGCCCATTTGTATACTTAAAAGGGGATTAAGGCAAAGAGGAAATTAAAGATCATGCTTCTACTTTGGACCACCATTTTGGGCTTGGGCTCTTTTTTCTTCATCATTTTTTAAATAAATATTTTGGGTTTTTTTTTTTAATGACCATGAACTTTAAACAAATAACTAAAAGGAATTAATGAATACCAACGTCCGTTGGTTTGAATGATATGGAGTTCGGTTCTTCTTAAGTGAGGTCATCACTTTGAGCCTTGTGAATAAAGTAGATGGGCGATAAGAGAGCTTTACCTCCCTTGTAGGTCCACCCAGCTCGACTTGGATTAGTCGGGACTCATGTGACTTCCGGATACCGGTGGTCTCAGACCCAAAAAAAAAAAAAAATTAATGAATCAACGTCTGTTGATCTGAGTGATAATGAGTTTGGTTTTCCTTAAACAAAGTCTTAGATTTGAGCTTTCTGCATAAAACAGATGAGCGCTGAGAGAACTTTACTCTCTTGTAGGTCTACCTAGTTCAACCTAGATTAATTGGAACCCATATGAATTTCGGATACCGGTGGTCTCAGACAAAAAAAAAAAAAGTTAATGAGTTTTAGCGTAATTATATTGAAATCATTTCTAAAGAGCTTAGAATTTCAATTTTAATCGAAATTAATTAATAATAAAAAAATTACACCCAGTCTACTTGCTTGTTTCCATACAATAGAGCCATATAGGACGTGGAGCTCTGGAAAAATATATACAAAAGAAATACAAAATTTTTTTGAACCACAAAAAACATGTATTACTAATATGTGAGTCATCACAAGAGTGGGCCGAAGCTGAGGGTTACCTGTTAACGTCCTCATTCAATCTCTCCCACAAGGAAAACAGACCACCTGAATACTGTTAGGTCCGAGTGAGTCTCCATCAAATCGACTATAGTATTAACGAGTGTGGACACTAAATCGCGCATACACAGGTTAACTGACAGTCAAAAGAGGAACAATGCCCCTATTGCGCAAGCTGAGATTTGAATTAAGATTAAACATGAAGGAAACATGATGAGTTACCGTGACTACTACCTCGAGTGGTAATTCAAATACAAATTGCACAGTTTTTTAACGGAAAAGAAATTGCCGATGTGGAATGCCCATTAAGTTATAAATCTATTACATGTCCAATCGGAAGAGTTTCATAGCTGATGCTTTGTTTACGCTTTTAGCTTAATGAACTTGTGCCCAAGAAAGGGTATGAGAATTTAATAGGTAGTTTACTTTTGAATCTCATTCAATATTTTTTGGACTGAATAATTTATCAATACAATATCTACAAAATTAAAAACATTAATTATGAGAGTAATAGTATTTTTTTTTCAATATCCCTAAGTTTTACAAGATCAGTGTATAACTAGTTATCTACCCGCGCTTCGCGCAAAATTCATTTTTAATTTAAATTACTTAATATAAATTACTTAATATAAATATTATAAAAGTCTTGACATGAATATTGTGCATATATAAATAAAATATATATATATCAAGTTCTTAATAGACCTCTAATAAATTTTTTTCCAAGTTTGAAAGATGTATATGCAAAAATAAATACAATTCAATGACAACCTGTTTAAAATTAACAAATAGTCTAAATGCAAATACCAATTTGACCACCAGTTAATTGTCAAATCTTTGCATGCAAACCAATCAAAATCAAAATCATAAGAAAGCTAGAAGAACTATGTACATTGTGCATATATAAAGAAATTCACATACCATATCTTAAACAATACTGGGATATATGTTGAAGCAAAATCTTGGTCTTTTTTAAATTTTTTGCAGTACAATTAAAATTCAATAGAAACATGCTAAGAATTAACAGATAGAAAATGTCACATAAGCTTTCAAATATGCTACAAGACAAAAGTTAACAGAAAAGTTGGTACTCTGTCCCTTCATACTCATAATGGTGGTAGCTTCGAAAATTATTTTCATATTGATTCTTCTCCACCATTTCATATTAATTCTGCTAAACCTATTTCACTTAAACTACGACTCTGTGTAAACTTTAATCTTGTTGAGAATAAAGTGTGAACACAAATATAATTAATCTAATTGAGTTCCATTTTTAGTAAAGTCCACGCCATATGTTAATTGCAATTTGAAACCATCATGTTACGTTAAAGTTCATCCCAACACATTAAAGTCGATTCAGTTTTGGTCTATTGATTCCCAATACATACGAGATGATCTTAAGTTGATTAGTATAAGCCTAACCCTACAAAATTTGGACCGCCTCCATACAAAACCATGATCAATGTATATGGTGGCCCTAGTGTACAAGTTGTTCTTCGATAAATGCAATTGATATGAAAGCACAGTACCTATGGAGTAAAGTCATCTTAGTATGGAAGGTTAGTATTCTGATGGTTGAAATTATGCATTTAGAAGCAATAGATTTACCGGCATAGATTCCTCTTTTATCATGCTAATTAGATATGTTTTGCATTCCTCTTATATCACAACTAATTATAACTTGGTTTCCTAGATTATCAATCTATTTTAGATTACTCACTTCCCTTCCCTGTTTTGCAACAATATCATGATAAAAAAAGTTGAAAAAAATTAACTCTATATATAGAAGTCCAGAAGATGATTTCTGAGAGCTGGCGCTATTGCACCGAAGGCATTTCATACTGTACGCCATGAAAATTCTTGATCTCAGCAAACCTACAACAAGTTAATCGTTGTAGTAAGAGGAAAGATTAATATTGAAAGCAATATACAACAGAAGTTGTTTTCATACTATCTGTGGAGTTTCGAAGTGGTTATATATTATTAGCAATTTCATATCCATATAATTGTTCTCATTCATTGGCAAATGGATTATAGAAAAAGAAAGTAATTGATATTTTGATGGCAAGGGAAAATGGATCTATTCCCTAGACCATGTGCTATCAACCTGTTCGAGAGCCTACGTTATAGCCAATTCGTGTCAAATTAGAATTTTACTCTAAGATTGCCTCAAAGTATATTTAAGGAAGCTAACTTTTAAATATTTTTTTGCATTTGAAAAGAGCAGAAGTGGCAAAGCCAAATGGTGAGCAGCAGCCTCTCGAACAACAACTACAGAATCTTCAATCAGTTGCTGCACAATAGACAAGATCAAAGATTCTCGAATTTCAGACAGAAAATGCAACTTACCGAGCTTTAGAAGGAAAGCTTGAAGTGAACCGGAACATGATCTTGACAGAAAAGAAAGGGCAAGAGAGAGTTTTGGTCCTACCACAGGAGCTAAGACAGGAGCCAGCACGGGTGAGTTAAAGTACTAATGAGATATATCTAGAGCAGTAATGGAATACGAAGTGAAAAAATGACCTAAAACAAATAATTGGATTTTTTACTTTCGATTATGTTAGATGGACATTTTAAAAAAATTGTTATACAGTGGTTATAGTATAGCAACTAATATATTTTGTGCAACTATGATGAAAAAAATGTGAATCATAAAAAATAATGATATTTTTTTGTTACACATTTTAACATTGTAATTACACAAAATACACTACTTGTTACAATAAGACCACTGTATGATAACTTTTTGTATGCCTGTAAACATTTTCCTTTTTACTTTCCACAAACTCTGTATTTTTTTCACTGTATTAATAACTTCACTTCTTCACATTTCCACACAAAAAAAAATTTATGACTTTAATTATTGCACTGAGAAAATTATTGGATTTATAGGATAAGTTACAATTGTTGGTTTTTTACTTTCGGTTCCATTATTACTTGTTACAATAATTGGCTTTTTACTTTCGGTTCCATTACATGTACATATAAAAATATTGTCATATAATGGTCATATTATAACAACTAATATATTTTATGCAACTATGATGAAAAAATGTGAATAAAAAAAATAGTAATATTTTTTTGTTACACATTTTATTGTTATAGTTAAACAAAATATATTACTTGTTACAATATGATCACTATATGATAACTTTTTATATGCCTATAAACATTTTCCCTTTTACTTTCCACAAACTCCATATTTTTTTTCACTGTATTAACAACATACTTATTTACATTCCCACCCTAAAAACAAAAATTATGACTTTGATTATTGCACTGAGAAAATTATTGAATTCATAGAAAAAGTTACAATTGTTGAAATTGGTTTAAAATGAAATTAAAGTATGCCAATTGCCATGTTAAAGATGAAAGGTTTTGTTCAAAATAAACTAGAAAAGATAGATGGACATAGACATGCCATATATATATATATATATATATATATATATAGATGAATGCCACAAACTCTAAAAGTTTTTATTGGTACTAAAAAAATGACGTTTGATAAGTCTGCAACTTAGCATTAGAATAAAACAAACAAAAAAAGATAAAAGAAAGGGAGAGTTAAATATATATGCCATATAATGGGTTAAGTTCGATTTTCGGTTACTAAGGGTCCGTTTGTTTGCTGAAGAAAATGAAATTCTGGAATATAATTTGTTGAGGACAATGGAATTCGAGAATTTCATTTTCTGTTCTGGTGCTTGGCTGTGGTGCTGAAAATATCATTTTGTGTTTGGTGAAATTCTATAAAATGAAATACTGAAAATATGATTCTATGTTTGATGAAATCCTATAAAATGAAATACTAAAATTTTATCTTTTATCGATCACTAGCAATGCAAAAGCATAAAACATGAAAATAAGAAGCGTAGTAACAGAAAAAATCCTCGATAAGATGTCAAAACTCGTTAAAAATGCTACGATAGAATAAAATATAGTGGTCATATGGGACCTTGCATTTTGTGTGGACCTTGAAAATTCAGTGTCCTAAACTATAAATGTCCAAACTTGTTCATAATTGATTGACTACGATAGAATTAAATAAGCATAAACGTCGACGCTAACGTGAGTTGCCACATGTATCCTAGTCATCTTTTTTTGATGATGTGGCACCCAGACATTCTCTCTCTTACTCCTCCATTCGTTTTCTCTCTCTCTCTCTCTCTCTGTGACACCCATTGGCTCTCTTTCCTTGACGTTGATGTGAGTTGCCACGTGTGCTTCATGGTATTGCTGGTCATTTCTTGGGTTTTATTTTTTTTGCTTGCATTTGGAAATGCCACTGTAAATGTTAGTGTTGACATGCCTAAGGGAGCTAAAGTTGGCTGTGCAATGGGGGAGATGTGCATTGCACAGGGTGGGTAGTAAATTGGATGGAAGAGGATTTTTTTTTTTTAGTAGATGGTTGAAAAAGCCTTGTAGTGGAAGAGGTTTCTTGTGAGTTTAGATGGTTAAAAAAGCCTTGTAATGAAGTGATGATGAGCTGTATTTTTGTGTATAAATGTATCTTATGTAATGGAAGCTTGAAGCTCTAATTATTAATTCCATGTTTTGAAACTTATACTTGCTAACCATTTTTGCAATCAACTAGTCCATTCAATGAGGCATTTAGTACTTAAGACTTTCCAACACTTCTGATCCACTTAAGACTTTTACACTCTTCCCCAAGTCAAAATTATGCAACTAATTAGGTGTGCTTATGATTGTTATTACACATGATTTCAAAAAGAAAAAAACTATTGTTGTTATAAGTGGATATGATTTTTATTGCACTGTGTGCATTCTGCCCTTGTTCGGTCAACCGCAGTGGTTGATCAAAGTATGCTGTGCGCATTTTGCCCTCATTTGGTCGACCACATCGGTCGACCAAAGCATGCAAAGCACGCTGGCATGCATTTTGCCCTGCTTTGGTCGACCAAAGCATGCAAAGCATGTTAGCGTGCATCCTGCCCTGTTTTGGTCGACCGCAGTGGTTAACCACAGCGGTCGACCAAAGCATGCAAAGTATGCTGGTACGCATTCTGCCTTCCTTTGGTTAACCACAATGGTCGACCAAAGCATGCAAAGCATGTTGGCAGGCATTCTGCCCTCATTTGGTCGACCATGGCGGTTGACCAAAGCATGCTGATGCACATTCTACCTTTGTTTGGTTGTCCATGGCGATCGACCTTTGATAGTTGTTAGCATTTTGCACTTGTTTGGTCAGCCGGAGTGGTCGACCAAACATAGATAAGCTTTAAAAGTTGAAACTAAAAGGTTCAGGTGCTAAAAAGTTTTCGTTCATTAGATCACTCTGCAAGTTTTTAAATTGTGTTTTACAATTGGTTTTCTAATGCTGAAGATAACAAGCCATAATAAAAATAATGGACATCTTCATTGTGTAATCCTTTCAGATGTGGAAGCTATGGTCGGGAGTAGGCCACTAGAACTTGAATGCCATACATTTTTTCATTTTTTCATCTTCCCTTCAATGGTATAGTCATAAGATCCAAAGATCCGACCACTTTTTAATCTATTAGAGTGGCAGTCATCACAACCAAAAGGCGTTAAAAAATAAATTGCTTTTAACAACTACGAAATTAATACTTAATATCATAGATAATAGTCTCAATCTAGGATCATTACATAAAAATTAGAGTCTAAAACTTTAATAAAAGTAGCCTAATATAGAGCTACTGGATTACTACAACTAGTCTAACATAAAGTCAATTGAGTATGCCACCCATATTCGCATTATCACATAAGCCTGCCTTGATGTTTAGTAATAAAATTTTCAACCCATTTCTTGCGGAGCCGAGCGTTCCTACCAAGAAAAGCTCTTGCCTCAGCTTTATTATTCACCAAATATGCATAAACAGCCTCAAGAGCGTCATCATCACAGACCAAAGTGGAAAGTTCCTCACATAAGTGATCATAATCAAATTGAAGATTTCCAATAGCACTAGCCATTTTGTCAATCTTATCACCAAGATAAAGATAGCCCTTTTCACCATCATTTGCACGTTTGCGCTTACTCCTAGACTTATTACTTTGGGTTGAAGGAGCAATGCTTGAAGTGGCTTGAGTCTTCTCTGTCTCAATATCCAACAAATCATTTTCACATAGATTTGAGTCTACAACCATATTACCATCCAAGTTAATATCAGCAAAAGATTTGCAAAGCTTCCAGTTGCCGTATTTTTTCCAATAACAATACCATCTCATTGTACATTTCAATTTTTTTATTTAGATATTTTTCATGAGTTGGATGTTCCTGTGAACATAATCAATTGTCAGTTCAAAATCAAATGAATAAATTAATATATGTAAATTTATCAATTTAACAACACTACAATCGAAAACATCTTCAGATTGAACAACACAAAAGAATATTTCTTTTCTTTTTCCCTTATACTAATGACAATCATTAAAATAAATCTAATCAATTAATTTATATGTAGAACATATATCTTAACAAGATCTCAGCATCATAAACTTCTTGGTCCACAAGAATTATTTTCAAGTTGTCATCCCACCCAAAGCCACTATTCGATTTTAGAGTAGAAATAAGTGTACACTCTCTTCGGATTATTCTGAAGTGGTTTTTAATATGGTCAGGGTTACAATCAACTTTAAAGTTTTCATTATTCAGTGCAGCAACTCAGACTAAAGACTCAGCCTTAAATGTAAAGGAAGGTTTGTTGCTTTTCATTGCTTCTCTTGCTGACATTTCCAACATAAATCTACTCATTACTAGTTTCTACCTAAAGTGCTTGCTTGTTCCCTTATCATCTGTTGTTTTTGGCATTTCTACACATAGAACTCCAAGGAAAATAAATAATGAAAGACTAGATAAAATATACAAAAACAGAGCATAGACACACGACAAACAAGTACTGATATTAAAACCATTCATCAAAGGAAACAGATACAATTAGTTATATAACATGAAGTTGCACTAAAACAAATGTCAAATACATCAAACATGAGATAAATCAAGAGATATTCCTTCCACTTGTAAAGTCTTCACACATGGAAGTTGCTATAATATCTCTTTCTGTAACCCATTCTCTATTCTTATCTCGCTCTTCCCTCTCGGTAGCTCTAACTCTTTGACTTTGGGATTGAACTTCTAAAGTGGCTTCTTGCAATAGATGGTCATATGGATCAGCTCCCATTACGATATTGTGGAGAATATAACTCGCTAATACTACATCAACCTGGGTTTTGAATGACCAAAAATGGATACTATCTATTGCACAAAAGCACTTCTTCAATATCCCAAAACCACGCTTTATAGTTGTTTGCAATGAGGAATGACGAAGATTAAACAATTCTTTTGCAGTTTGTGGGTGATAATTAGTGAATTCCTTCAAGTGATATCTAACACCACGATATGAGGATATAATTTCATTTCGTATAGCATAACCAACATAGCAAGATAATATTTACTTACAATAAACATGAGATCCAATGCTATAAACTGTATGTGTAGCAATCAAACATTAATGATAGTGTCAATTTCTATTACCTTCGGGAATTTTAAGTGTACTAGACCTTGTTAAGGCATCATTTATAACATGAGTGTCATGAGCTGTTCCTTCCCAACCAGCTAAAACATAAGTGAATTTCAAATCCAAAGTAATAACAACCAATATATTTTGTATTGTCACTTCTTTCCTACCCCAAAACTTTTTTTGTAGCTCAGGAGAACAGATGCAAGAATATGAGTCCCATCTAGTGCTCCAATACAATCCTAATCATAGTAAACTTAATATGTCAACTTTTTTGTGCTAACATAAACTACACATACATATGTATATATATATATAAGTTAATATAAATGTCACTTACCTTAAAATATAGAAAAAATCTTTGATTCCTTGCTATCTCTGGAGGAGTAGATTGCTCGAGTTCTCTAATAACTTGATTGTGTAATTTTAGAATTGCGGCTAAAACAATCCTAAAGTATTGATGAACAGTTTCAACATATCTATAAAATTTACCACCAACTCTTCGGAACCTCATATTATGGCCAATAATTAGTAAGAACATAAGGACTTGCTTTCTGGCAGACATATTTATAGTTAGACATAAGAAGCCATCATTAGTGAGTATTTCACATAAACGTTCAAAGATAATTGTTTTCATTCTAATTTGCTCAATACAATGTAATTCGCTTCTATTTCAGATACTCCTAATATGGAATTCTCTCTTCTCATTTGCATCAACGTGTGGCTCTTGTTAACCTACATTTATTTATTTCTTTTTTTAAGAAGGCCCAAAGAACGGCTATTTCCGCACCACCAGCAGCGTTACTGCTGCTCGAATTTTGTTATTCATCTATATTAATCAAATAAAAACAACTAGAATTACCAAGAAAAATATGAGAAATGGAAGAGATATTACAACAGCAATAAGAAATAAGCTAAAGGAATTTGTACAACAAGAAATAAATAAGCTGAATCCATCACCCTAAATTCAAATGCAAAAGTAATTAAAAAATTTAAATACAACAATAATTAAACCCAATAATCCATTTGCGTATGACTCAAATACAAAAATAATTGAACCCAATATTTGAAAAATTCAAGATCTAAGAAACTACAAAACCTGATAAACTAGAATTCCAATGAACTATGATTCTCTCAAACTTGCTTCCAGTTTGGTTGAATTCAGAAAAATAAAAAAAATAAATATATAATTAAATATATTAAATGAGATTATATTATTATTTTAATGAAGCTATGTAGTATTTCTTTTATTTATATTGTAATTAACGGGCTCAAAAATAAAATTAGTGATGCTTTATAAGCTTCAATATTAGTTACAAGTTAAATTCACTACTGAATGAGAAACATTGAAACAAACCTCACCAGACTGTGTAAGGATAAAAAAGTCATTGTCATTAGGCATAACAATTATAGTGTTATATGATGATTAAACATGAATCTAAGAATTTTATTGTTATACTTCACTGTACGTATCAGCAAATCCAATAAAGAGTCCCAAAAAAATAAAAACTATCCATACGAAATCAATGTAAAAGACTATTTTAGTGTTCCACATTTGAGTTCAATGCTTTTGACCACAAAGATTGTATTGATTACAGCTTTCTCATTCTTGGCTAATGAACACACACATGGTTGTACTTGTAAGCTATAACCAACTTGTAAGAGATAAATTGATATGTGAATATTATTTTTTTTGGCTAATATATAAAGTTTATTTTAAAACCTTTAGAATTGACTAATTGAGTTGTTTTTAGCAAATGATAAGATTACAGCAGATTCTTTTATCTCACTAACATTTTCCCAAGTCAATCAAATGCTAAAAAGAGAATCTGGTAGGCGATAGCTGACTCAATTGTTTTTATTAACTATTTGAGTAATCATAAACTGTTATCATATGAACAAAAGACACAAATCGGATGCAACATAGGACAATAAACCTCTACATTTAAATATATCTTTGTTACTTTGTCTAAAATATTTGCACAAACGACTTTTTTTCAGCATCGCAGAGATGCAGAAATCATCAACAAATTTTGATGATTATCGATCCCAAAAAGACCTGAAATAAGATTTAAAATAAAAAATTTTCAACATTTAGGGGAAAAAAAAAAACCCTTGGGCTTTGATTTGGAAATTGTCTCCTCTTTTCTTATTTTTATTTTTTTTGTTGATTCATGTTTATCTAAGTAAGAAGTTGTGGGGGTTAGTGAATATCGAAGGGGGGTATGTGTGGGGTTTTTTTTTTTTTTTTGGGTTTAGCGAAGTTGAATTATTTCAAAGCTTGCTCTGTGTCAATATTTAAATCATCTTGCACTTTGTTCACAAAATTAGAGCTTTACCGACTCTCACTGGCCATCAACACGAAAATGATTATGCAACCATCATGACTTTGGATTCTTTTTTTGTTTTGTTTTTTTAAGGAAGATGGATAAATCATCAAAAAATCACCCAGAGAAGACGAAGCCCCACAAGATCTAAAGATGAAAAGGAGAAGAAGAAGACTCAAAAGATTAAAAAGACCCACTACTTGATTTGAAAAAATTAGTTCAAAGATGGAAAAAGAAGACACAGATCTAAACAATAGATGATGGAAGACACCAATTTCTACAAAAATCAATGAGTTTAGAGTCATACCTCTATCCTTTGGTCGCTCTTCTTCTTCTTACTCTGGTTGGCTTGTGCTTTTGCTCTTTTTCCTCTTGAACGACACTCTTTTGCGTCAACTCTTTTCTTTTTTTTTTTTCTTTATTCTATTCGTGTGTTTTGGAAAACGTCGTTCACTTTTTTTGAGTGAACGATGTTTTCCCTAAATTCCCAAGCCTTTTCTCATGACTGGCTTTTAGTTCTTTGACCATTGAATTTTTTGAGCCCCAAACACCATACTTCGAGGACAATACTTTCCTATATATCCTTTTCAGCCCAAACAAATGGACCCTAAATATAAGAAAAGTTAAATTTCAGTCACCTACTATGAGAGGATCTAAATAGAGATAGAAATTATTACTTTGGTACATCATCATGACAAATCCGTCAATTTTGTCCACTAAGTTGTTAAGTGCTCATATGACAGCATACGTGTTAGACTACGTTGTCCCACCTTGTTGGTGTGTAAAAAAAAGTTTCAGATCCTCTATTGACTCTCTCATTCTCTCTCTCTCTCTCTCTTTGTCTCTCTCTTGCTGTTGTTAGCGTCAAAACCTTCGCTTCATTTCCTTCTTTCTCTATCGCTCTCTACAACCTGTTCACTCTCTCTTTATGCTCTATCCTAAATGCCACTAAACCCACAAAATCAAGTGTCAAAATAACCTTATTTTTACTTAAGGTCTCACCAAAACACAAAGGAAAAGACAAATTGGCAATAAATAGGCCATCTAGAGAAAAAAAAAAAAAAAAGGGATTTGAAAACCCAATTGTTCTGATTTGGCTCGCTCCATCTTCGAGTTTGTCATAACACATTTCTTCCAGTTAAAGAATATAATGTTGTTTGATCAGAGGTTAGTGTCTCTTTATTGAAAGTTTTTCATAATTTCAGTGAGTAGTTGAGTTGCAATTAATTTAGAATACTTGTTTTTCGTCCTCAAAATAAATAATGCTTTGCAAACACCAAGTGCATTGTTTCAATGTGACCTAGTTGTAAAAAATTGATATTTTGCAATACACGTGTACACAGTGACACAATGAGTTGGGCTTAAACGTGACCTAGTTGTAAAAAATTGACATTTTGAAAAGACCAAATGCATTGTAAATAACTGATTTTGTTTTGTGTTTTCTAGAATGTCTTTACGTGATAGGGTTTGTTGTATTGTGTGTGGTGGGTCCTTACAACTTGACCCAGTTGTTTCCTATGTGGGGGGCATCAAACACGTGATACACGTTAAAGATACATATACTTTTTGTATTTTTGAGATAAAAGTCATCGCTAAAATGCTATTTTATAGTAGTAGAGATGATGTAGAGGACAAAGTAAAAGCCATCTATTACAGGATATCAAGGGAATTTTTGACTGATGGTTTGAGGGAATTAAAAATAATTTCGATTTGATTGACATGGTTAGATGCATGCTTGATAGTAAAGACAATATTGTGGAATGTTATGTGGAACATTGGGGAAGCATCAACATTGAAGAAGTTTCTACTAGGAGCATTCTTGGTAAGGATATTGGATCTGATGGAGTAAAATAGAATGGTCCTAAGGAAATTGTAGGCAGTTTTGATGATTTTGTTGAGGTACCTATTAGGAAAGACAATTATGCTAGAGGGAAACAGTTTGTGGATAAAGGTAATGAAGATGATGAGAAAAATGAGGATTATGAGATGAAATGTGTTGAAATTCTAGTTAATTGTATGTCAGATAACAATGATTGGGAGTTGGCATTTGTAAGAAGACGTGCATAACTTTTACAGAGTTGGGCATGAGGAACATAAAAGCACTATAGAAAATGCAAGATGCAAGGTAACTGGTGAGGGTACAAGTGGAAGTGGTGATGCTGGCAACAATGAATCATATCAAAAAATTGTGATAAGAATCGATGGAGATGTATTAACTGGGAATGACAAAGATGATAGTATGAGAATGATTACTTCAAGTCTAATGAAAAAGGTAGTTATACCTCTGTTGACACTGATGAAGAAGGTGTACAAGATGAGACTGTTTGAACCAAAAGCAGGGCTCCAGTGTATGATCAATTTTCAAAAAGTCCAGTTTTTGCTCTTGGGATGTATCTCCTTGTTGCTGACCAATTCAAAGAAGCAATAATTAAATATTCTATATCAAATAAAGTTGATATTGAGTATGCAAGAAATAGTTAGAAAATCATGTCGGCTAAGTGCAAGGCACCCAATTGCTCGTGCCAAATTACTGCATCCATGTCTACCAAAGTAGTGTTTAGAGTAATAAAGCTCTCTCATGAAGACCACACATATAGCAAAATGTTAAAAAATTAAAGGGCAACAGGAGTGTGGCTAGCTGAGAATGTTTTTCATACTTATAAAGTTATTGCAACCCTGAAATTTAGTGATATGCAACAAATTTACAAAGATCAATATCGATATAATGTCTCAATCCCAAAGCTGAAGTGAGTGAGAAAACTTGTTATTGACAAATAGATAGGTAATGTTCATAAAGAGTATACACAGCTCTAGGACTATAGAGAAGAATTACTCATATCCAATCTTGAAAGTACAATTATATTGGATGTGGACTGGCCAACATTTGGTAGAGGCAGACCAATGTTTGAGAGTTTTTATATTGCCTTTGACTATTGTAAGAAAGGGTTTAAATGGATTACAAGAAAGTAATTGGCATAGATGGGGCTTTTCTAAAAGGCTATTGAAGGGAGTAATATTTTCTATTATTGGTAAGGACGCCAACAATTAGATGTTTTCTCTTGCATGGGCGGTAGTTGAAAGTGAGACAAAAAGGACTTGGACACAGTTTATCAAGCTGGTAAAAGTTGACATTAACATGAAGGATGAAGATGGATGGGTTGCCATATTAGACCAACATTTGGTGATTACATTTACTTTAGGTTTAACTTTATTTCATATGTCATGCACCATGCTTGATCAAAGTCTTATTTGGTAATGACTTGAATTTGCACTTTTTGTACAGGGCATTAAAAAAGCCTTACAAGACTTCTTACCGAAAGCTAAGCATAGTTGGAGTGCTAGACACATCTTTGCCAAGTGGAGGAGGACACATAGAGGAAATGACTTGGGAAAATTGTTCTAGGATAGCGCAAAGTCTACCAACATGCCAGATTTCAAATATAACATGTTGCATATGAAATTGTTGTCTCCTGTAACTCATGCGGACTTAATGAAAAATCCTCCAGAGAAGTGGTGTAGGGCATACTTCAATACTTAGGTACAATGCGACATAGTTGATAATAACTTATGTGAGACATTCAATGGCAGAATAGTGAGTGCAAGGACCAAGTGCATTGTTTAATGCTTGAGGAAATCATATTGCTTGTGATGCCTAGGCTTAAAGTCAATAATGATGTCTGTTCTAGATGGAAGAATGGTCTTGGCTATAGGATTAAGATGAAATTGAATTATGGGAGAGAGGCAAGCTTTGATTGTGAATTAGTGTTCAATGGAGCTAATGATTGTGAAATTGTTCACAGATGTGTGAGATATTTTGTGGATCTAAACAAAAGAACATGTTCTTGTAAGGCATGAGATGTATCTAGCATACCATACCCTCATGCAATTAAATCCATTTTGAGTAGAGGAGATAAGCCTATAAATTACTTCAGCCCATGGTTCACAAAAGCCACTTATTTAGACACATACTCATTTATGATGAACCCCATAGAAGGCCAACACTTTTAGAGAAAGATAGGAAAAAACCTAATTGAACCACCTCCCATTAGAAGCATGCCTGACAGGCCTAAAAAACAAAGGATGAGAACTGATGGGGAACTATACCCACATATTGGGAAGCTAACTAAAAAAGGACAATCATTGTTATCAACCTATGCACAACACAAGGGCTTGCAAAAATTTACCTGCCCCAAAGCCTCCAAAGTGCCAAAGACCAATATCACTAGGCCAATACTTTGATAGCTATATCATTTTAAATAGAATTTTGTAATTGGATTTGATTTTTATATGTACTTTTTTTGTTTTGTGATTCCATACCATAAAGCCCAAGAGGCCAAATAATGTGGTTCCCACTATACTTGTCTCAGTGAACACAAGACCTCTTGTCATAAGCCCACAACAGTTGTTTAAGCAGTGAAACTAGAGGGCAACAAGTATTACTACTACAGGACATGGAGGAAGCTCATCACAGGAGCCTTGTGATGGTGTTTGCACACAAGAGTAGCTGGAGGCCATTTGAGAAAAGCAATTACTTGTTGTTTTTGAACTAGAACTATTGACAGACATCATTTATATTTTGTAATTGGTATGGGTCATCATCAACCAAACTACCTATTTTTTGTGAATTTGCACCAAACTCATAAATATTTGTGGCAACATCAAATTTGTATGTGTTTGGTTCATTATTTGGAAGACTTGTTTTGTTTTCATTGCTTATGACAATGATCTTAAGATGTAACACTTATTTGGGTTCAATGTTGATACGTCTTTGTTTTTTATTATTGTAGTTTAAATGCTTTGCATTTGGTTTCGACATTTAATGTTGGCTAATTTGGACGTTGGTTAATTGAATACTTCATTTTATGATGCGGCCAAGGGTAACAACAAGTAGAGCTTTTTAATGTAATGTTTTCAACACATGTTGGATGCCTTTATTAGTTCTCAGGCTTTTGTTGTAGGCATGGCTTTTGGCATTAGAACTGCAATGGCACGTAAGCCATAGATGATGTGTTGGGTCCATTTCATGAGGGCTATGGTGAGTGGTATATTTGTACACTTATGCCCTTAAGGCAAGTATTAACAAATAAGAGGCCAAACAATCTCAGTTTTGTAGCACTTTATTCTTTTTATTGTCTTCTCAGAATGACTCTCGATTTTTCATTCAAGTGTGTTCTTAAGAAAATAAGTTGCAAAGCAATCTCAATTTTATAGCATTACCAAACAAACTCCTTTCATTGTATGAAGAAGTCTATTACATTGCATAACTTAATTGAAAAGGGAACAATAGAAGCTTAGACAACCATTTTACAAAAGTTTTGTTACAACAAAAAACTCTCTACACAGAATCCATACTTATGCTACCTACGCTTCATATTTCAAGTTCCATAGTATCCACAACCCACATTTGTTACTCGAAATATGCTCCTCTTGCTCCAATTGTACAACTTGATGAATTATTTTTCCCAATCGCATACAAGAGTAACAACACCCATGTTAGCATCACCAAAACCATCCAACACCTAGCTCTCCTTCGTTCTCCTTGAATCACATTTTTAGCATTTGAGGCTCTCCTTAGAAGCCCTGGTATAATCTGTCTTACTCTTGGGAAAATTGGTGGATCAACCCATTCAAAATAATCACAAGCTTGGTCTCTCTGGTCATACATCAAATAATACCTAGCAAAATATCACCTACATAAGACATTAGGGATAAATATTGTCCAAACTTGAAAACTTCTCTGATCAGATAGAGAGCCCATGCTTTGAATCATTGCCCTGTATTTGTTTTTGTCCATGACGTCTTCAACATTGAAGGCTTGTTGTAGTAGCATGCCATGTCTACACTTTTTCTCTCTAGTGGCCTTGATTTTCTTTGCTTTTATTGTGTTCTAGCTACTGGCGACTTCAATTTCTTTGCCAGTCTATTTTATGTCGCTCTCAAATAAATCCAGGGTTAGAGAAAATGGGGATCATGACTCATCCACCAAAAGAGAGAGTGAGAGAGCAAAAAGGTTGCATAGAGAGAGAGTGATAGCGAACGAGAGAAAGAAAACGAGTCAGCAGATGATCTAACACCTTTTTTCCACATCATTAAAGCTCACTGAGTGGGACGAGGTGGTCTTACACGTGTACTGCCACGTAGGTACTTAATAGCTGATTGGACGAAATTAATGGATTTATCCTGATGGTGCACTAAAGTAACAGTTCTTATATCTATTTGAACCATTTTATAGTTGGTGACTGAAATGTAACTTTTTTTTATACTTAGCAACCCAAAATTGAATTTAACCCCCATATGATTGATGACTGGCATTCAATCCCCTGGATTTTTTGGTATTTGAGAGTTTTGTAATTTCATTTCGGATTGCTCTGTGAGAATTCTTTTTTAATAACCATTCAAAAAAGAAATTCTCAATTCAGTATACATCAACCCAAAGTTTGGCCATGGATGGATTTTTAACTACATTTTTATTTAACCTGACTTATTTACCATTCTTTCTAATTTTCTTTTTAACACGAAAAAAAAGTCATTTCGTGGATATGACGGTTATCGAATCCTTGGATTGAGGTCAGCCTTTTGGTCGTTAGCGTCCTCATTCAACCTCCCCCATAGGAGGACCCACCACCGGAGCACTACTGGGCCTGAAACGAGCCTCCTCCAAGCCCAACCATAGTGCTAATGAGTCTATAACCTATCGTTGCACTGTAATCTTTAGCCGCCTCAGCGGCCACTCAGCTAATTGCTAGGGGAGAGCACGAGCGTGGGGACTCGAACTTGGGTTAATGCTGGAAACGACATGTCAAAACCCCATTAAGCTGCCACCTCTGGTGGTATTTCTAATAAAACGATGCAAATCCAAGTATTTTAATTGTCACTTCAACCAACATCATTATCTAAGCTCTGTAAAAGAACAAAATTCTACACAACAACTCAACCATTAACACCAATTTACAAAAGGTTTGTTGTTGATAATTAGGTTTCAAGTTACTTTGGCATGTGATAGGGGATATAAATTTTTTCAGTTCTAAGCCTTTATACTTTTTTTACATTTGAGTTTTAAATCTCTTTGAGATTTCATTTGAGTCTTAAGGCTTTCAATTTTGTCCCAAATCAGTACATCTATTATAGGAAAGTGGTCAATCTATTAGTAAAAGAGTTTGAATTCCATCATCAACAAATACACACATTAATTTGTGTATTTGTTAATAAGAAAATATTCAATTCGTGTATTTGTTGAAGAAAAAATATTTATTTGTGTATTGAAGCTTTTTAAAATAATTTTCATTAGGTCAAACTCATTGACTCGTAGATTGATCACTTTCTGTCAACGGATGGACTGATTTGACGAGAAATCATAAGGTTTAAAATTTAAATAAAATTTTAGAAAAATTTAAAACTCAAACGTAAAAAAGTATAAAAGTTTAGAATTAAAAAAATGCATATCCCTATGTAATAGATCCTAACCCTAAAGTTTTAGTTTTGTGTCCGATGATTAGACAAAAATTTGTTTCAAACTTTTTATGCATGTAAGACATAATTAAGTGAGGACACGGACCACAATTTTTTGGTAGTATAGATGATCCTACAATAGACAAATTGATATCTAAGAGTAATATTTTCTCATCTTATAACATCTTTGTTTAAAATGTCAACCATGCATGTGCAATGAACTTAATTTATTTCATTTCCATGGAAGAAGCATTTGCATGCACTCTTCTTTAATGATTTGTTAGTCGGTAGAAGAGGTAGAGAATGCCACACTCTTTCTTGAGATTCTTGAAGCTCCTATCATACGCAGTTAGGGGTTGATTGTCAATATAAGATATTGTTTGTATGCACACGTTTGCACTTGTTAACTTAATTACATCCAATTTTTAAATCGCATGACCTTAATCATATCAAACAAGTGGTGTGTACGCTCAAATCTTCAAAACTAGCAATGTCAAATGAGGGAATTGGATCAGTTTGGCTTGAACAATTTTGGATTTTGAGTCATTTGAGTTTTGAAAATTTTGAATTCGAAGTTTTTATAGGGTGATGGGTAATCGTGTTTTGTATTTATTGGGTTTTGAATATATTAGATATACCTTGTTTTGTCTGGTTCATTGAATTTTGAAAACATTAGGTGTTAAACTCTCTTAAATTTTGAGTTCAAGTTATTTAAATTTATGAGCTTTTCCGATTTAAATTAGTTTTGTGTGTGTATGTATATTTATATAAATAATATCCCTTTACCCGTAACAATGGGGCCTCGTGCTCTAACTTTCGGCCACAATTGCGCCCTCGTCTTAAGCCGCACGTTTGATTTGAATTGGTCCAATTCTTACGACACCACATGCGTGTGGGCAATTCAATGCATGGTTAGGCAAGTCAGCCACTTTCTTAATTAATTTCCACTTTAGTTCAACAAAGACGGTTGGATTGGGCATCCCCTTTTGCTAATTGCAAAACATTATCAAAACTCGTGGGGAACATTTAAAATGTCTTTGAATCAATGAAGTTAATGTCGAGTGTTAAAATGGAAAAGTAATAAGAAAATTTGCAATGAAGAAATTTACAAGCATAATAGCAAAATCGTAAAGCATATATACTATTGACCGTTGGCTCTTGGGGGACAAGAATATCTTTACCTTCAACTTAGGCATGTCTCAATTTTATTTTCCAAGAAAAGGTGCTCCTTTGGCAAAAAAATTCAAGGTGGAATCTAGCCCCACCCCACCCCCCAAAAATTTAAGTAATTCAACCCTTTTTTTTTTTTTTTTTGGGTCTTCCTATATATAGGGAAGCATAAAAGTTTGGAAATACAGATATCACAAATCAAAGAAAACACAAGTAATGAAGAATAATAGCTCCATTCCTCTTCCCCCAAACGACAACAGCAAAACCTTTGAAAGAAAAAAAGATACAATCAATGGTCAAAAAGAGGATAGACCCATTAAGTCTCATCATGTTATGGAGAAGAAGCCGGCAGAGAAGCTAGGAACCCAGCCATCCATGGACATCAATGAAAGTGCCGAGGCATTCATCAAGAAATTCAGGCAGCAGCTTCTGATCCAAAGGCTGGAATCCATAGAGAATTTCGAGCAGATGCTAGCAAGAGGACTTTAAAGGGGACTGATCTGTGTCCCCTTAATTATTGGTAATGGTTGTGTGATATATATAGCAGTTGATTGTTTCATTTGTTTGTAATTATGTAACTTATTTGCTTTCTCAATTGTATGATTATGTGTATGTTTTAGAGTTGGAAACTTAGTGGCATGCATGTAAAAGGATATATTACAAAATTCATGCCAAGTTTTGTAGTTGATATCTCCGTTCTTGGACATGCCTTCAATATTAATTTCTTGGTTAAACCTAAATGGGATTCTTCGTCGTAAAAAATATTCCTGTAAATTATGGGAATTTGTTGCCCCCAACCCAAAAAGAAAAAAAAAAAAAAAAGAAAGAAGGAAGATAAGAGGGAAAGCAAACTTAAAAATCCAGCTTTGTTGATGTGAGCAATCTGATTCAATGGGTTTATTGATCTAAGCAGCACGTTCATTGGGACAGGATGCTGTTTCACTGTTTTGCTTCCAAGCCTTGTAATTAAAGATGGTAAAAAATGACCTGACTCAATAACTTATTTGAATCCATTCAAAAAAATTGGATTAAAAATCTGATTTTTTAACATGAATCTAAAAGTGACCAAATCTGAAAATGACTTAAAAATTGTGAATTGGATCCGGTTGAGGTCCGAGTCACCTGTTGGGTTAAAAAAAAGACAAATAGTAAATTTTTTTTTGATTTTTTACCTTTGACTTATTTTTTTAAGTACTAATTAGTACTATTTTCGTAGAGTAGAGATATATATGATAAAAAAAATTAAATTTAAACATTTAGTTCATTATCGGAATGAGTTTTAGATTTAATTGAAATATTTTATTTTAGTGAAAAACAATTAAAAAAATAATAGTTTAATACGAATTCGACCCGACTTCGATTTCAATCCAACTTGAATCTGAAATGACTCTATTTGAATCTGAACCGAATGTAACGTGATCTGAAAGTAATCTAACTAAAAATAACCCGAACTAAAAACGACCTAATCCAAACCCGACTCAACCCTACTTTTTGACACCTGTACTTGCAATTTCTTGTTTTGAGGAAAGGAGGATTTTTCTTCTCTTTTTAATTAGTTAATTAGGGATATATAATAACCATAATCTAACTAGATTTTTTTTTTCTTTTTCCAAAAAATTAAAATTATTGCCATTTGAGATTTTATATTTTGAAACTTCTTGTATGATTTCTAATTGTCTAAAATATCAAACCTATCTTGACGATGACTTGCATTTAAAATAAGAAGAAATCATTGACAATCTTGCAGGGACATTTTATTCGTTAACAACTTAACCTCTCTTTTAAAGGTTTCATGTTTTAATTTTAAAAATATGATATGATATTTATAAAAATAAAGAGAATTACTTTTATTACATAATTTATAATAGATAGTGCAAGGCCTAATAAGTCCTATGATAGACAAAAAAAAAAAAAAGAGAATAGAATCAAAAGGGTTTGTGATTGGCAAACTTGAGAAAAAATTTATTTGAGTTTTGCTCAACGTTTGAATATAAAAATAAAAATAAAAATAAAACCACCCTTGAATGTAATTCGCCATTCGATAGAGATTTCTCAAATCCTTGGGTATGTTTCATTCCATTTCTTTTTTTTTTTCCTTTTCTAATTATAGTAAAATCCAAGTATTTTAGAGAAGCAAAAAAAAAACCTCAATTTTAATTAAAATAAGACTGTAAAGGACAGAACAGAATTCAGTGGGAGCACAAGGTAATTTCATTTTTTTTTTTTTTAAAGAGAAAGGAAGCAAAAGGTAATTTCACAAATGGGAGCAAATATGTTGATTTCCATGTAATGGAGCCCTTTTTTTTTTGGGGTCAAATTGGGACGGAAAATCCAGTTAGGTAAAGGTAGCTACCAGACGAGGAAGACTAACTTCCATCCATACAATCGTCCCCCAACAATTACCTAGCAATAGGGGGTGGTTGATCCAAGAACCTAAAGCCAAAAGGGAGACAGAGTATATGAAGCTAACTAATCCGTCAACCCGTTGGCCTCTTTGTAGATATGGGTGACACAGATTTCTCATGGCTTCGATCAAGAGTTGACATACCTTAATAATGTTAGCCTGCGGTGAGATGGTGGCACTCCCTCGGAAAGAATAGTCAGCACTGAAAGGGAATCCACCTCTAATATAACCTTGCACAATCCCAAGGTCCAAACACACTGAAAGCCATGTAATATGCCCCAACACTCAGCAACAAAAGCTGTAGCAGTGGCTATGATACTCACAAAACCTCTAAAACACCACCAGCTCCAGCCAAGCCCAGGGCCCCTTTCGCGGCGCCGTCAGTGTTCAACTTAATCCATGACATTGGGGGAGGCTTCCAACCAATGGACTGCTCCTCCTTAACAGGCAATATGTTGAATTTTCTCAGGTGGGGAAGGTCAAGAACATAATGTGGCTAATCACTTGGGTTGTGGAACAATTTATTTTGGGACGGGACGGCCCAACTCAGACTCTTTAGTTAGATGGATATGGGCCATGAGCATAATTTATTTCTTCTCAGAAGTCACTCGTCATTTTCTTCAACTTCTAGCCTTGATCCCGAGCTGCTGCAATTCTACGCTTGGGGTTTAAGTCAAAGTGAGCAAGCATATGACCACCCTTGTACCATCAATTTAATCTCATATTCAATCAACTCATGCAACGCTTTCATTATCAAGTCACTTAAAACCCTACTGCAGGGTGGATGCCTCACGAGCCGAGCTTTTGAGATGAGGCCTTCTGGCGAAGCCAAGTCTCCTATGCAACATTGCGCTAAACTTGCCATGAACTTTCCAATTAGTGCATTTGTTATTAAATTGGCCTCACAAAGTTGGCAATGGAAATGGACAGTGAGATTATTGTCTGCCAATAGTTCTACTTAACGCATTTGCCACAAATTTATCTATTTTTGCTAAGAAATTTGTTGGGGACTTTTTTCATCTGCAAAGACTTATAAGTTTTGTCATATAAATAAACGATAAGGAAAAAATTTGGGAGCCTGATTGGGATGTTCCGATTTTTGTCTCGATATATTTAAAAAGAATAATAAGCCGTTAAATTGTTGCAACCCTATTGATAGAAAGATATAAAGAGTAACAAAAGATTAAAACATAAACTACCAATATATTTTTCATTACTCTTTTTTATTATGAAAGTTGTAAAAAATTGATAATTGATTACTTTTTTTAAATAAAGGCATTTGACTATTACTGTATTTTTTATTACTCTTTTTTATTATGATAGTTACAAAAAAATTGACAATTAATTACTTTTTTTTAATTTTTTAAAATAAAAATCAGTACATCCCAATTAGACTTTCAAACCAAACCTGAATTGGTAATGGTCAGTGGCTCCCTTATTTTGGAACGGGTGGGGCCATTTGTTATGCCTCTTCCAATAAGGAATCTCTAACCCTGGGCCCTCTTTAAGTGGTATAAATAAATAATGTTGTCATGATTTTACTGTAAATATTATAGACTTTTTTCACCCTGCTCTGTGCTTGATACGTGAATGGATAAGACGATATGAAATCAGAAATTTATATCCACACGCGCCACGGTAATGAACAAAATTTTTATTCAGTTCGCCCTCGTGAAATAGTACCAAAGTATCAGATATCATTTTGGACACCTTATATTAATTATTTTCCTCAAATATCCATCAGTTTTATATTTTCGAGCATATTTGGATTGGGTTAATGTTTGACACCCTCTAACTACACGCGAGGAAAGGATATTATTGATTACATTAACTTATACCAACTATCAAACGACGTTTTTTTTCTTTTGAGCAACTATCAAACTTAATGTTGCATCAAATAAAATATAAAATAATTTTTGATATGTCCAGCGGAACACCCCCTTTGATTGATTATGATCATCAACCATTTTCATTAAAGTCTCCTAATAATGGAGACATCTGCGGAGATGAAGATAATATAGTAACGAAATACAGACAATGAACAATTTATTTCTCTGCTGCTGTCGTATCGTATTAGAAATTGTTCCATATTAAATCTTTTGGCTACATTCTGATCAAAGATATGCATTCTTTATTCAAATTAAAGTCCACACACAAATAGTTACTTCAAAATTCCGCCTTATAATGTGATCCCAATAATTAAACTAACATTAAGACAAAAGGAGACAACTTGGCCGACTAAATCAATCAGGTGAAGTAGACAACTTCACCAACTTGCATTTATAATCATGATTTGATTTCGAACTTCATTGATAACTGAAAATGTTGATTGATGTGTAACTTGAAAAAAAGTGTTCACCTATTTAGGCAACAATCGCCCTTTTAGACAACATCGATTGTCAAAATTATATGACTATCATTATACCAAAGCTCGAGTTAATGATAGAGATTTGTGGTGTAGTTTACCTGTTAACCCCATCCCTATTAACATTTAACTGATTCATTATTAACTATTTCGGTGTTAAAAAATAAATAAAAAATTAAAAGTTAATGATAAAGCTAGAACCTTTTTTTTTTTACTTAAATATTCTCAAAACTTTATCTGGCATTCAGAGGCTAAACTCATTACAGATTGAGTACTAGACTGTTTGTTTAATCAATCTGAAAACAAATTCTCACATCTTTAAACTAGCGGAGCAACTTTTTAATGCGCGGAGCATACGATAAAAGTGGGGCATCGTTTCAATTAATGTTTGCAACATTTGCCTAATGGCAAACTACAATAAATTTGCCAATTGTTTTACTTCACACCTTCTTTATTTTATTTTTAACTTTTATTTTTTTTTTAACCACTGAAATGATTAGAATTTAGTCTGTTAACTGTTAAATATTAACAAAAGGGGTGACAGGATTTGAAGATATCACAAAAAGTGCATAATACGGCAAATTTTTTTTTTTTAAAATTTTGAAAAGGAGCCAATAGTCGAACTCTTGACCAGTTTCCACTTTAAATGCGGGTGGCCGTCCACTTTCACTCATTCTCTGTTATGGCTAGTATGTTATTTCATTTGCATAAAGGAAACAACTAAAAAAAAAAAAAAAGAAAATAACTGAAAACCTTTATAAAGACTTGAGCAACATTCTTGACATTATAGGGATTCCCTTAAATTGATGATATAATCGAAAGGCTGGCAAGATGATCGTTGCCATTTGATCACAATTGCATTGCTTTCTTTGTCTTTTTATTGCAAGAGAACCAACCTAATCACCAAACATCACAGAGGCTAAAAGAAACACGTTAAAAACACCAAACTCCCTTGTGTCTTTTTTATTAAATACATTGCACCTAAGTACTACTGGACCACTTGGTGCATCTGCTGACGCTGCATCCTCTGGAGGTTTAAATGCGAGCATGATCGTGCCATGTCACCCGCAAGAGGGATCACTGGAAGGTTATCGCAATTGCATATCTCGATCATGAATCCATCTGGGTCGTGGAAGAACAACTGATCTACGTTGATCCCACCTTCCTCTACCACCGCCCTTATGTACTTGATTTCCATATCTTTCAGCTTCTTCTCCACTGCTCCCATGCTCTCACACTAGCCATTCAGTTCAGAAATGTAAGTTTACAAACAAAAAAATATACGGACATGAAAAGTTATAGATGAGAAATAACTACAGTATAATAGATTGATTGATTTTTAAAATTAGGCAATTATTGTTTGTAACATAAATAAACGTATTTTTTATCGATATATTTTTACAAATAGTAATTATTTGGTTATACAATATAATCAGTCATCAATCCATGTAATGAGATAAAAAAACAAAAAATATACACGAAAATTCTTGCATGTGAGAGTTAGATGCACATTTTAAATCAGAATCTTATCATGAAAAAAAAAACCACAATCCAGATCAAAAATTTCTCTTTTCGTTCTACTTATCAAAAAAAAAAAAAATCCCTTTTCGTCCTTTAATACGAAACTAAAAAAGAAGAAACAGCAAAAAGAAAAAAAAAAAAAAAAAGAGGAGAAAGGGGAGTAAAAAATTACCTGAAAGGAGAGATGATTATCTTTTGGGTTAATTCCATCTTTCTTAGGCATGTTTTCAGGATCTTCAGATTGCAATAGATGAATTCCAATTCCAAAACCAAATAGCCTATGCAAACAACAACATAAACAAGAACACCATATCAGACCATCAAATCCCACAAATTTTGCTCTAAATGCAGAAATTGGCCAAAGTGGATTATTATTTTAGTTTTCTTTTCTAATTTGAAAGCTATTTAATTAGTAATTACCATGCCCCATCAAAGTCAAAAGATCCAGGCCTCCTGATAGGTACAAACCCAAGAACGTTCTGGTAAAAATCAATGGATTGGTCAACTGATCTACACACAAGTGATATGTGATTAACAGACTTCAGATGAAGTGGGTTTCCCACGTTTTCTTTCATTGTCCAAGAAATCAATCAAGAAACTGAGAAAAACCCACAAAGATGGCAGCTTTAACAAATCGACTAACGGAGAAAAAAAACTCGAAACCAGATAAAACAACCCCAAATCAAGTGGAGTGGGTCAGAAGCAAAGTCAGAGCAGAGTCATAAATAATTAAAGAAAGAAAAAAAGATTGGAGATAAAAGGCACGAGAGAAGAGTAGTCAGGAAACTGCAAGGAAGTTCGAGCAAAATAGAACGGCCATTTATAGAAGCGCAAGAGCCGAATGAGAAAATAATTTTTATTATTTATTTATTTATTAGATATATGAATATGAATAAATGGATATATTGAGATATATTCATACCAACTTTTTTTTCTTTTAAAATTAGTAATTTAATAGTTTAGAAGATTGGAAGTGAAGAAAGGATTGAGATTCAATTTTTAAATTTTTTAATTAAAGATCATTCTTTTTAATTATTTTAAATATGTAAATTATTACAATTATATATTGTTGTGTTCGTGTTTTGTTATGCACAATTTTTTAATTGTCTCTTGTAACATTTTTTTAAATATATTTTTAGGATTTATTAAACAGAAGGGTTCGGAAGACACGAAATGAACACCAATTTATAAGGACCGTCAATTATAAATAGCACATTTTCTTGTACACAAAATGGATGGTCATGACAAATCCGTGTCCATCTATGATGTCCCCTAATAAAACCTCGTTAGAATGGGGTTCGGTGAAACTTATTTGTCGCCCGCCTAAGAAGAACATGACAACTTGAAGCCACGTAGAAGTACCCTGCCTCTACTAATGAACTCTATCTTAAAAATAAAAAAAAATAAAAAAATTGTTACATGTACGGAAGAATAGAAGAGTCCGAGAGAGAGAGAGAGAGAGAGATGGATTTATTTTTTGTGTATATTTTTTATAATTTTATTATACATTAATTTTAATAATTTTATACGTCATAAGTTATATAAAAGGAAAACTTACAACTAAAATTTATGTACAAAAATATTTATATCTAATCAGAATGCATAAACTGTTGCCACCCCGTTTGTCACCAACCATCCTGTCGATCTACCAATTCTTAAAAAAACAAATATTGGTTAATTTGACACATTTTAGATGTGAACAAAAATTACAAATGTGTCAAAAAGAGTGATGGTATTGTAACGTATAGACTTGACTGTAAGATGCATCAATTTAATCACGTTCATGTAATTTTACAGATAAAAAAAAATCTCTTATTTTTGTGAACTTGCATAATTATCTTACTTAAATAAACTTTATTACAACTCCAATTAAGTTATGCAGAAATGGAAGAAT
Organism: Carallia pectinifolia; assembly: GCA_037832335.1. Taxonomy (NCBI): domain Eukaryota; kingdom Viridiplantae; phylum Streptophyta; class Magnoliopsida; order Malpighiales; family Rhizophoraceae; genus Carallia; species Carallia pectinifolia. The sequence goes on along the minus strand of CM075445.1, from coordinate 13,706,159 downwards.
TGTTATTGGATTTATTATAATAATAAAGTCGACGAATGTGAGAAATATGATTTTCTAATTTGTGATTTTTGTGGGTATTAAAATTTTGTTGTTGAGTTAAAGAAATAGTACTCTTTGGACCATGTTTGAGTTTGATTGCTCTAACAATATAAGGAGACATAATTTGTTCTTGCCATATCATCGTATACAACTAATAAAAAATACTTTGGTATTGAGATGAAATTACACCACATATGAAGCAAATAGCTTGATTATGTAACATAGTCATTACAAATAATTTTTTCATTCCCACTACACAGATTTAGAGGCAATTCCAATGTATTTGTAGGAAGAATTTGAAATGTATATTGTGTTTAGGAGAGGGAAAAAGGGGAGAGAGGGAAAGAAAAAAAAAAAGATAATATTTGTGCTTGGAAAATATTTTGTGTTCCCAATGTCCCACTAAATCCATTCATCTTAAAATTGGGAGAACAGTTATTTATTCTTTTTTTTTTTCCTTTTTTGTTAAAAGACTATTGTCTCTGTTATGCACGCATAGTATTTTTACTATATAGAGGATAAAATTAACATTCTCATATATATATATATATATACATATATTTTTTCTTTCTCTCAATTTCTACCTTTTTCCAAATGAGAAATTTCTAATTTTTCTTCTTTCCATTACCCTTTTTCCAAACACAAGAGAATTGAAAATTTTCTTCTACTTCAATTTTCTTCTACCTCATTTTCCTCCCTCCCAACATTGTTTTACAAACAAATAGTTCGTACCTTCTTAAATAATGAAAGGTTGTATGGTATAGGCATACTACCAACTTTAAGTTAAGGTAGTGAAATTTAAACTCTGTTAATGAGAGCCAAACATAAGCCTGTTAAA